>CM060928.1:883243564-884459189 GCA_030765085.1 Allium cepa
TGATACCAGTTAACTGTAGAAGATTTTTATGCGAAGTTGATTCCAAACACTTTTAAAAATAAACTATTTCTGCCCAGTAATAGTCCGCTAATCTTCGTGATGAGTTTCATCAATTTTTCTACCCATAATATGCTGTTTAATCTCTCTCGTCCCTGGTAGTAGTTCAGGTCTCCATTGATTATGCTGAATTATGATATCTACCATATATGCAATAGTAGAAAACATAGAAATTCTATGCCGGCCCAATAAGTCCACCAATGTCTATGGTTGGTCCAAGGATCAAACTATAAAGAATTTATAGTCCCATTTACAATAACTCTATTATTGATTCCTGTTGCCAGTTCTCTAATATGTAGCAGGTGTTTCATGGTAACTAAATGATTACCGTTGGTTTGCATAGTCCAATACGACATGTGTTTAATGTACTTGCTTTTCAACCATTGACTCCATAAGCTTTGTTTTGTAAGGACCATATTATTTTGATAACAACAGTTGCTCTGAGATCAACAATCTTCCTTAGACCAATACCCCCTTACTCTTAGGTCTACACATCAAATTCCATCTTATTTTGTGAGTTCTACCCCCCCCCCCCCCCCCCCACCCAAAAAAAATTTCACATAAATTTTCAATTTTTTGATAGTAGAGCATGGTATATGATAGATCGAAAGCTAATACATAATTGTAGAAATAATAACACATTGTATTAGTTGAGTTCTCCCAACACTTGATAACAGATTACTGTCCCAACTTTCAAGGTTAGCTGTGATTTGTTGCGGCAATGGCAGACATTGTAATGTATTAATATAATCAACTAATAATGGTGCACCGAAATATCTAGCAGACAAAGTAGATTCTATCATGCCTAAAGTCTGAAATATTTCTTGTTTATTTTCCACATTTCTAATGAAGTATACTTTAGACTTAGTTGGTTAATTTTCAATCATTTTGTGTGTTTCAAATTATCTAAGAGCTTCTTACATTCCTGAGCATTGTGAACAGTGCCTTCCAAGAAAAACATCACATCATTTGCATATATTAAATGGGAAATATATGGCCAAATGTAAGATGAGGGCTTAAGCTCACCTTGGGCTAAGTTGACCTCCAATTTTAAGGATAGGTACTTCATAGCAATACAGAATCAATATGGGGAGAGAGGATCTCCTTGTCATAAACCACGATTAGAGCGTATGAAAGCATGAGGGATGCCTTTAACCAAAATAGATAAGGTAGGCTACTAATGCATTCATAAATTAAGGAGATAAGAGAGTGTGGGAAGCTTATAACTGTAAGCATAAAGCAAAAAAAACTCCCTATTGATCATATCATTAGTCTTTTGTAAGTCAATTTTAATGCATAGCTTAGCTTTGTCTGGTTTCTTGAAATCTGTCACATCTAGTAAAATATTCTCACAAATATTTCTTCCAAGTATGAATACTGATTGATTATCTGCAATAAGAAAAGGAAGGAAGTATTTTATTCTATTACAAATAATTTTTGTGGTAAATTTGTACAGAACATTAGCATAGGCCAGTGGTCTATAATTAGAAAGGGTTTGAGGCATATCTTTTTTGGGGATGATAGCGAGAAATGTGTGGTTTAGTCCCTGTGCCAATCGATGCTGAAAGATCTCTTAAATTGCTAAAAATAAGTGATCTTCAACATTTCCTAATGAAGCTTCTAAAATTTGGTCCAGGACTTTTAACATCATATATGCAATCAAGCGCTACTTTTATTTCTTCATAATCAACTGAAGCGGATAAGTATTGCTTTCCAATTTTATTTATTTTCATTCTAGGTTCATTTGGAAGAAATTCAATTGTAGTAGGACCATTAAAAAGATTGGAATGGTAATTCAAAGGTTATTGAATTATTATTTCCTTATTGTAAATGTGTTGTCCCTCTGAATCAAATAAAGCTTGAATTCTATTTCTATGCTTCCTGATAGACATTTTTGCATAGAAAAAATAGAATTAGCATCTGCTTCATGCAGCCATAAGGTCTTACTATTGGAATAATTCAGCATTATGGGACCACATATTTTAATATTTGAACGTATGGGCTATCTTAGGATTAAATTTAATTATGTGATCTATTTGGAATGAACACAACAAGACTTAAGGGATATATTTGTCATGTAAATTTATAATGTGTGGATACCAGAGTGACAATTTTAGTTTGTTGAAGGGCCGAACTGAAAAATGTCACACACTATATATATGGGGTTATGGTCCCCAAATTACACAAGTCTTTTCATATTCTCTCCACTCTCTTCTAAAGAAAATTTTCAGATCTAAGCTTGTGTCAATTTGGAAGATCTAAAACCTAGTTGATCTTCTTTTTGCAAACATCAATGGATTCAGATACGACTTCTGCTGAACTATTTAATTTAATATATTTGTTTCTCGATAGAATCAATATGGGTTGTATGTATTCAGATCTAGGATTTATTTTTTTATTACAACAAGTGGTATCAGAGCCACGCATCATTGATTTTATTGAGAAATTCTTTGGTTTTAAGAACATATGAAATTAGGGTTCTTGGATTTACAATTTTCGGTTGATTCACCTGATCCACTTATTTCGTTCTGATTTGTGAATGCTTCAATTATGGCGATTCAAAACATGTTAATAAACAGTATTATACATGGATCCATAGATTTAATGAAATATTGGATTCTGTTGATTTGACCAAAAGTTTCCTGAAATGATAGCAATTTGGATTTAATTGAACCGTATCATTGGATTTATGATCTAAGAATTCATCTACATCTTTTATAATAATTGTATCATGACATGTTTGCGGTTTTGTTTTCTCCTGCAAAAGCATAAAGTAGCAACATGCATTGTTGAAATATTGGTCAAGCTTTTACTATTCATTACTTTTGTATACTATGAATCAGCACATTAATTGATGCTGTCAGATTTGACATATATTTTTTTGGTAATTTATTGTTACTACTTAATATGTTTCACCTTCTATTTTGAATAGTAGCAGTTAAATAAAGTACGCAATAATCTAATACTAATTATTATTGCAAGTATTGTTCATTTATGTATTATCACAGTTTCCTTGATGTCGAATTTGACATTGATATTTATGGCAAATTTATAAATGAAGGAGTTAAAATAAATTTATATACTATTTGGCGTCTTTTGCAAATTGATTGTGAATATCCTACATTACAAGTGAACTAATTGAAATAATATGTCAACAAAGTGACCTCTCTTATTTTAGTTGCTCATGAAAAATGTTAGATATTTGTATGTATTTATTTATGCGAATATTAGTCGGCCCAAAGGAAGGTTAATATCTGGCCAAATTAGATGCACATGTGTGATGATATATGTAACAATTATAAAGTTTTACAAAAAAATAATTAATCGGCCCAAAGGAAGATTATTATTTGACTTGAATTTATTGTTAATATTTGATGATTACAACAAGAATACCACTTACAGTTAATATTACTGTCCAAAGACTTGATATTAATGTTGTGCTAGGTATCTTGAGCAAAGACTTACCAATTATTTTAAATTTACTACGGTTATTTTATAATGTAAGCATATTTGATTAATTTAAATTACAGCTAATTTGACTACGGTATCTGCCAATCTGAACAACATTCCTATTCTGACTGGAACAAACTTTAAGGATTGGAAAGAGAACACATTGCTTGTTCTTGGCTGCATGGATCTTGACCTTGCACTTAGGATAGATGAACCCGCCCCTCTTACGGATGAAAGTTCTTCTGATATTATAAAGAACTTTGAGAGGTGGGATCGTTCAAACCGCATGAGTCTAATGGTCATAAAGCGTGGCATTCTGGAGGCATTTAGGGGTGCGATATCTGAAAAGATAACCAATGCTAAAGATTTCCTTGCTGAGATTGAAAAACGTTTTGCTAAAAACGATAAGGCGGAAACAAGTACGCTTTTGCAACGCTTGATTTCCATGAAGTATCAAAACAAAGGAAACATAAGGGAGTACATTATGGAAATGTCTAACACTACTTCAAAACTTAAGGCACTTAAGCTTGAGCTTTCAGATGATTTGCTCGTGCATTTGGTATTAATCTCTCTTCCTTCACAATACAACCAGTTCAAGATCAGTTATAACTGTCAAAAGGAGAAATGGATTCTTAATGAGCTCATTTCGTATTGTGTAGAAGAAGAAGAGAGATTGAAGCATGATAAGGCTGAAAGTGCTCATTTAGCATACACCTCTAAGGGAAAAACAAAAAGAGAAAGAAGGATAAAGAAACTGCTAAGGGTCCGACTGAAAAGAAACAACAAAAGGAGACTGATGGTTGTTACTTTTGCAAAAAGGCTGTACATTTGAAGAAAGATTGTGCCAAATACCACGCATGGCGTGTTAAGAAAGGTACATCTTTTGCTTTGGTCTGTTCTGAAGTAAATTTAGCTACAGTACCTGGAAACACTTGGTGGTTAGATTCTGGTGCTTCTACTCACATAAGTGTTTCTATGCAGGGTTGCCTGAGCTACCAAAATCCAACTGATGCTGAAAGATACATCTATGTGGGTGTTGGAAAATCGGTAGAAGTGGAGGCTATTGGGCATTTTAAGTTGTTATTAAGAACTCAGTTTTATTTGGATTTATTTGATACTTTTGTTATACCGTCATTTAGACGGAATTTGGTTTCTGTTTCTAAGTTGGACAAATTTGGTTATTCTTGTTCATTTGGGAATGGTACTTTTGGTTTATCAATGAATTCAACTCTTATTGGAACTGGTTCTCTTAATGTTTATGATAACTTATATATGCTTAATGTTAATACCTCTTATAATGAAGCCTTGCATGTAGAGTCACGTGGTACTAAAAGAAAAACTAATAAGGAAACTTCAGCCACATTATGGCACAAGCGCTTAGGTCATATATCTAAAAATAGAATTCAAAGGCTCGTGTCAGATGGCATTTTGGAATCCGTTGATTTTTCAGACCTTGATGTCTGTGTAGAGTGTATCAAGGGAAAACAGACCAAACATAAGAAAATAGGTGCTAATAGAGCAACTGACGTCTTAGAATTAATACATACAGACATTTGTGGGTCATTCCCTGAGGCATCATGGAATGATCAACAATATTTTATAATATTCATAGACGACTACTCAAGATATGGCTACCTATATCTTATTCATGATAAATCAGAATCCTTAGACATGTTCAAGAAATTTAAGGTAGAAGTTAAGAACCAACTCAACAAAAGGATTAAAACTGTCAGATCTGACCGTGGCGGTGAATATTATGGTAAATCTGACGGATCAGGTGAACAATGTCTAGGACCATTCGTCAAATTCCTAGAGGAATGTGGAATAGTCCCATAATACACTATGCCAGGTTCACCTAGCATGAATGGTGTTGCTGAGAGACGAAACCGGACTCTTAAAGACATGGTAAGGAGTATGATCAGTCATTCTACCTTATCAAAATCACTCGGTGGAGAGGCAATAAAGACAGCAATTTATATCCTTAATAGACCACTAAAGCAGCTATAAAACATCTTATAAGCTCTGGACAGGCAAACAGCCTACTCTAAAACATTTTCACATTTGGGGATGTCCAGTTGAGGCAAGGCCATATAGGCAAAATGAAAGAAAATTGGACTCCAAAACAGTGAATAGCTACTTTATTGGTTATTCTGAGCGATCTAGGGGCTATAAATTTTATGATCCCATATTGAGAAAAATATTTGAGACGGGAAATGCAACATTTTTTTGAGGATGCTGAGTTGAGATGAAGAAATGAAATAAGGAACATTGTTTTTGAGGAGGAATCATCGTCTATGATTCCTACTACAGTTACTTCTTCGGACAATGTGCAGATTATTGTTCCTGTCATTGATCAAGAAGCGAATCCAGAACCCCAACAAAACAATGTTGAAGAAAATCCTCTTCAAGTAGAAGTTGATGTTCCACAAGAACAAATTCAACAACCTCAAAATGAATTGCCATTAAGAAGATCCACTAGGGAAAGAAGAAATGCTATTCTGGATGATTATGTTGTATTTCTTCAAGAGTTAGAGGATAATAATGGATTGATGGAAGATGATCCTATCAACTTTCACCAAGCCATGCAAGATATTAATTCTCAAAAGTGGATTGAAGCTATGAATGAAGAGTATAAATCAATGCAAGACAATAAAGTTTGGGATCTTGTCCCTTTACCTGAAGGTAAGAAGCCCATTGGTTGTAAATGGATATTTAAAACCAAGAGGGATGCAAAAGGTAAAGTGGAAAGATATAAGGCTCGTCTTGTAGCAAAAGGATTTACTCAAAAGGAAGGCATTGATTTCAAAGAGACTTTCTCTCCGGTTTCATCGAAAGACTCATTTAGAATAATTTTGTCGCTTATTGCACATTTTGACCTTGAGTTGCATCAAATGGATGTTAAGACTGCATTTCTCAATGGAGACATTGAGGAAACAATTTATATGGTGCAACCGAAAAACTTTGTGGTCGAAGATCCAAAGAATATGGTTTGCAAACTAAAGGACTCCATTTATGGACTCAAACAAGCTTCTCGTCCATGGTACCACAAATTTCATAATGTAATTACCTCTTTTGGTTTTGAGGCAAACATCATTGATAACTGTGTGTATCACAGGTTTAATGTGAGTAAATTTATATTTTTAATTTTATATGTTGATGATATATTGCTTGTCAGCAATGATTTAAATATGTTGCACGAAACTAAGAGATTTCTTTCAAATAATTTTGAAATGAAAGATCTTGGTGATGCCTCTTTTGTATTAGGGATCCAAATACATCGTGATCGTTTATGAGGCATTCTTGGATTGTCACAAAAGAACTATATAGAAAAGGTGCTTAAGAGATTTGGCATGCAAGATTGTAAACCAGGTGATACCCCCGTCGCTAAAGGAGATAAGTTTTGTCTCAAATAATGCCCTAATAACATCCTTGAAGTTAATGAAATACAGAAGATCCCTTATGCATATGCTATAGGGAGTCTAATGTATGCTCAAGTATGTACGCGTTCGGATATTGCGTACATTGTAGGAGTGTTAGGCAGGTATCTTAGTAACCTTGGAATGGATCATTGGAAAGCAGCAAAAAGGGTTATGATGTATCTTCAAAGAACAAAGGACTATATGCTTACATATAGAAGATCAAATCAGTTGGAGATCATTGGGTATTCTGATTCTGAATTTGCTGGATGTCCGGATAGCAGAAAATCCACTTCATGATGCATATTTATGTTGAGTGGAGGGGCTATATCATGGAAGAGCATTAAGCAAACGCTTATAGCTTCTTCTACTATGGAAGTAGAGTTTGTGGCTTGCTATGAGGCATCTAATCATGGAAAATGCCTGCGAAATTTTGTCACTGGGCTGCGCAATATAGATAATATTGAAAAACCGCTAAAGTTGTTTTGTGACAATAGATCAGCAGTATTATGTTCTAATAACAATAGAAGCTCAAGTAAGTCAAATTACATTGACATCATGTTTCTAGTTGTGAAGGAAAGAGTGCAAAATGGGTTGATATCCATAGAGCATATTGGGACAAATTCCATGTAAGCAGATCCACTTACAAAAGCATTACCACCCAGGGTCTTTCATAAGCATGTTGCTAAAACGGGTGTATCTTTTATGTAAGAATATTTTGGTTTAGGGGGAGTTTGTACTGAGTCATTTCTTTTGTGACATTGATCTATATTTAGATTGTGGATATGCTTCAGTTTTTCTGATCAGAAATAAAGTTTTAATTGCACTCAAATTATTTATATATGTTTAGATTTTGATCTCATTAAAGTAAAGTAGGACCAGTTGGAAATAGACATGTAAAGATCACATTTCATGTAATTTCCATGCTACACATACATGATTGATCTATGTCATTTGATTATATTGATATATGTGACCATTGATGGGCTTAGTTACACTAACGATAATGAAAACGCTTTGATCCTATGTTAACACAATTAATGGACGAGATTGTTATGGATATACCATATTGTCAAGATAGCTATTTGAGAGCTCATAAAGCTAAATACATTCTATAAGGTTACATATGTGGCCCAAGGGGAGATTGTTGGAATAATTCAGCATTATGGGGCCACATATTTTAATATTTGAATGTATGGGCTATCTTGGGATTAAGTTTAATTATATGATCTATTTGGAATAAATACAACAAGACTTAAAGGGTATATTCGTTATGTAAATTTATAATGTGTGGATACCAGAGTGACAATTTTAGTTTGTTGAAGGCGGAACTGAAAAATGTCACACACTATATATATGGGGTTATGGTCCTCAAATTACACAAGTCTTTTCATATTCTCTCCACCCTCTTCTAAAGAGAATTTTCAGATCTAAGCTTGTGTCAATTTGGAAGATTTAAAACCTAGTTGATCTTCTTTTTGCAAACATCAATGGATTCAGGTATGACTTCTGCTGAACTATTTAATTTAATATATTTGTTTCTCGATAGAATCAATATGGGTTGTATGTATTTAGATCTAGAATTTATTTATTTATTACAACACTTACTTTTCTGCAAAAGTTGCTCACTACATTTTTAATTGAAGTTTCCATTCAATATTCAAATGCAGCATTCTATCATAGATCTGCACATCCTTTGTATCTTCATCTTCTTGATTAAAAGCATTAGAGTATTCTTTCTAAAGTCAGTTAATCACATTAGTAGCTTTTGTGTTTTTGTTCCATAACTTTAGGTTGCCTTTAACTTCATTGAGTTTAGTGATGAAGTTGTAAGTGAAGTCCCCCCATGTGGTTGCTCCGAGTCCACGCGCCTCACATTGCTCATAGCCCTCTACCTTGTGCCAAGTATTTACATATCTGAATGTCACATTTTTATCGGTTGTACTTTTGTCTTTAAATGAGACTAGAATAATAGTATGGTGACCAAGCACAGTAGGAATATCAATAGTGGTTAAATCAAGACAAAGTTGGAGAAATTGGTGATTAACTAGGACTTTGTATATATTTGATGACATGCCTCTTGTTACGATCACCTTTTCGACCTCCGAATATCGACGCTAAATACATCCATGGTATTCGTGCGCCAAGCACCTAAGTGCTAGAAAGGCAGAAAGTTAGGATGAATAAAGAAGAAAAGAAAAGAGCAAGAAAGAGAACAAAAACACCATAATCTCATAACGAAATGATAACATATAATATCTCAATGATCTTTACAAAAGAAAACTATATGAATACAATAATCAGAGCAAACTAACCTACCATCGGCTTAGACGGTTATAACAGACTGTTCTTACAATTTCTCTATGTGCGCGTGTGTATATACATACATATACATACATACATATATAGACACAAACAAAGCAATGCATTGGAAATAAATACCACACTATGAGAAAAAAATGAATCAGACGACAGATATGCTCCATTATTTGAATGAATACCAATCTATCGTCTATTTTCGTGCCGTCTCATTACATATCAGACCACAGATATGCACCGTCGTCTAATATGCACTAACAAATCAAAAGAAAAAAACCGGACGTTGTCTGATGTTATAGTATCATTTCTAAAGTTTTCCATTAGATATCATATAAATATTGATTGATATGTATCAATTGCATTTATGTTATATTTGCAAAATAAAATAATGAATCATAATTTTATTTAACCACATATTTTATTTCAAATCAAATTCAAATGCAATGGAACTTTCACTATACTTACATTTTCAAATACAATATAACTTTCACTATTCTTACATTTTCAAATACAATACAACTTTCACTATCACTCTTATATATACAACTTTTCTCTACGCTCTCATGTATAACATTTTTTTACTAGCACTCACTTACACTCACTCAAGTTTATTTTTGATACTGATCTTCATTTACTTGCTCCAGCTTGTGTCCAGTCATCTCTTATACCTATTAAATAAACAATGCGGTAAAATGTGAAAGGAAACAAACCTAAATTTCAAAAATAAAATGAAATCCGAATATTAATATTGCCTTAGTTTATGAATTTGTTTTCTCTTCATGTTTTAGACATGGTCGGACAAATATATGTGTGTACGGACAACTTATGATATGCACAATGTATAACCATGAATATCACAAGGCCAGACATCAATTAAATCTCAAGGACTATTGCAAAGGTCAAGCCCAAAGGCTCAAAACAGTACAAGTGTGCACAAGGTCGACAAAGCAAGTTTCAGCCCAACTCACACCATATACAAGTGTCAACCAGCTTACATAGTCACACATATATACATGCATACATATGTTTGCATGTATATACATGGATGAACCATGGAAGCATAAGTATCAGTTTCAGGTAGCAAATCATATGTATTTGTTTCATGCAGCAAACCATAGGAAAATTGAATACGCAAGACTCAAGCAACTGGGCACGTATATACATAAATACATGCATATATATATGTATGTATGTATGTATGTATGTATGTATGTATGTATGTATGTATGTATGTATGTATGTATTTATATGGACGTTCAACAGAAAAACAAGTTTCAACAATTCAACAACATGGAGCAATGAAAAGCAAAAACAAGATTACAACACACAGGAGACGCATATATGGAAGTTCAAAGAAAAACATGGTAATATTTCACACATATATACATACACATGTATATATATACATGGAAGATACTTCACAAACTCAAGCAATGCAACAAGATCAACTAATTCCAAGAAGTGCTCAAACTTATACTATGCCAAAATGAAGTGCACAAATAGTCCAAGAAATACATACATGCATTAAAGACACATTGCATCAGGGAATACATACATGTTCACCTGCAAAGAATAATAACACACCGGCATGCTAATACAAGGTCAGAGACATGCACACATGATGGACTTAGATGATCGGGCAAAACAACTCAAGCAACAGAGATATAGGCACAACAGCAAGGAGAAACTGTTTCAGCGATATACATATGTATAAACAAATGAACTTAAATGTATGTATGTATATACATATACGTATGTATATACATATATGTATGTATGTACTTATATATATATATATATATATTGTAACATCCCGCCTTTTTGCACGGTTTGAAACGATGATAAACCACACACGTCAGACTTAAACTACACAGAAGGACGGATTGTTATAGGGTAAATAAGAAAAAGTAGAGAAAGAAAGAAAAAAAAATAGAATCTTGCAGCGGAACGATAAAATATAATAATCACATAAACAGTTCATGAAGCTGTTTTACAAAACATTTGATTTTTCTTTACTTATACAATACAATATCAGAGTTACCCATACCAGAGAATAATAAAATGCAGCGGAGTATGATGCAGAATAATATAATAGATAATAGTAAAAAATCTTCGTCTTCTTCCTCCAGAGATACAGGCTTCAAATCCTGAAATGCTCAAGCTGACCCGAGCGAATTGAAAAGACAAAATACTCGAGTCGGAACTAAAAGATCTTATGTAAGTTAAATCAACGGTAAATAATATGAGTGTAATGGCATCAGAGATGTTTACGGGATTTGACATCTCCTATCCAGTATCTAACGTGAGTGCAGTAACTCAAGAGATGCACGGGATTCACATCTCCTAAGGATCCGTTAAACTATCTACTATGCAGTAATATACGCTATTATAATAGTGTCTACAGTAAAGTATAATATACTGAAAATAGCGTTAAGGCTTTACATTTTCCACCTTAACGCACTTTTATATTCCCATAGTCTATACTGTACCGTAATCTCCCCCGTACTGGGCGTCGTCAGAGGACACTCCATAGGTATGGTACAAAACAAAATCGTATAAGGCTCGCTAGGGTAGGCGACACGGCACAACTAGGAAATGCCAAGGTAGATATACCAATTGCTATCTGGGCTGGTGGTAAGGCATAGCCGCAGTTACCGCCCACCTCGAGCCACGCCCCAAATAAAAAAATCAAAAGTGGCCACCGAATCGATCCAAAAGTCAAAGTATAATATCGAAGGGATGTGTCCAACCAAAGGTGCTACCTCATTGGCCCTAGAATCGCTCATGTTTTAGCCACCTTATGCCAACTCACGGGAGTCAGGTCCACGTATTTACCTCAAAGGAAACGCCGCTACCATCCTACTTCATTTTGGAATCTCCACCACGTACACGGTTGTTAAAGTGGTTTTCGGAGTTGGCAGAGAGTATGACAACATCCGATCCCGGTCCCTTCAACAACCAAACTTTATTATAACACCGCGGTCGTTTCAAAATAGTTTATACTTTCAAAACCAGAATATAATATCCATTTCAAAACTATATAAATATGATATCTTCCGTTTTGAAAACCCAAATCAATATGATATTATTTTTATAAAACCCAAAACAATATAATATCATTTTTCAAATATATCCTTTTCAAAAATCATAACGCTTTCAAAGTTATAATATTTTTAAACCAAACGCTTGAAATATAACCTTTCAAACATAAAACTCTGAATTTCATATCTTTGAAACATAACTACATCGCTTAAATGGCTTAATTATTAAATTACTTTGCATAATAAAATAGCTACTTCGATTTCACAAATCAATTCCAAATACATGTTTAAATCCCAAATAAACCATTTCAAATTCAATGTGTTTCAAAGATTAAATATTCAATATTTCAAAACTAAATTTTATAATTCATATATATATATACACCAAATTCACTTTTACTATTATTTAATTTTTAAATATTTGCTAAATAAATCCAACATCCTTTAAATAAAACTTCGAATTTCAATAACTGAATATTCCTCAATTTATTTAGACTTGATATATTCACTTAAATCACCTTAACTCGAACTAAGTTATAAAACCATATTCTTTTTAAAATACCAATTTCAATAAGTTCCAAATAAAATCTCAAATCAAATTCAAAACTATCTTCTCCACCTTGATTTATAAAATCAATACAAACTTTATAATAAAATATAATTTAAGTAAATACTTATCCATACTATATTTTAATAAAATCAAACTTTATTATTTAACTTATTTTATACTTTAAACAATTTTATACATAGCTTAAAACCAAGAATTTAACTATATATAACATAACCTTTATAAAATATCCAAATCAATATCTCAAAAAGTCGTATATTTCTTTATAAAATCATAGAATCATTTCAAAATCTTTTTATATATATAGACCGCGGTGTCTGTATAATTTTTTTTATCCTATGGTCAAGTGATACGGATATTTATCATTTCAATCAGCAATTTAAAAATAAAAAATGCGGTTGTATATCATTTCAAACCACAATCCCGAATGAAATAAAATGCATAACAACTTGCAGTTTAAAATAGTATATAATACAACATCCATTCATCCATCAACAGATCACACATCCATCACAATCATCATCCAAACAATCAATCAATATCAATATATAACTGATAATATATAACAGGTAATTAACTGACAGTTATATTCAAAAATAAATTAAATAACGATTTAATTTAAATAAATGCAATTAACTGAGATGATGATGATTAAAAATATGCCATACATTCGTAAATAAATTTCTAATCATACCAAAAATTAATTTAACCAACATAAGAAATTTTAGAAGTTGTGAGTGGGTTAAAACACTCACCTTTTGAATTCAAATTGAATTTAAATCCAATTTAAACCTAAAATTCCAACAGTCTCCAAATCAGTCCAAACCAATGCCAAAATGTCCGGAATTCCAATACGAACCTAGCGGAGCAAACCACGCGTGAATCGGACCTCATACGTAAGAGCTATGCGTGTTAGAACATCACGTGATTTAAAAATAGAATAAAACAAACAACAAAATTTAATTGAACACGTCACCTTCTTCCTAGCTATAGAAAACAACAGAACTCATCACATACCCACGCAACCTGGTTCGAAACCCCATACGAGACCGTTGACCACCAAAACCCGCCGCCGTAGTCCACTAGGGCCCCAACCACCACCATAGCTCATCTTGCCTGACCGAGGCGCACAGCCTCCCCCTTGACCGATGGCTCACCTCTCCACCGGCCACCACGCGAAAACCGAGAATCCAAACCCTAAAACGCAAATTCCGGTCGCCATGGTTCGACTCAAGTCAAGCGACCACCACCATCTCGAAGCCCATGACGAGATCTACAATACCCAGTTTCAATTTCGTCGATTGACGTCGAAATCAAAAACGCCCAATCCGACTTTGACCGCGATTTCTGATCAATACGGTCATTGTCTCGAAAAACGAATAGCAGACGTAGGTTCGTATCAATAAGATCTTCGATATATAATTTTTTCAAATTTTTATGAGGAGTTTGAATTTTTGAAATTGATTTTTGAATTGAAATTTTGAATTGGATAAATTAGGGTTTACAGCCATTGAGGAAGAGGAGCACAAAAGTTTATGTACGTATAGAAATGAGGAATAGAGGCTGCTAGGGTTTATAACAGGGTATTTATAGACAACTCAAATAGAATAGATGGACCCAACTTATAAACGTGCTGAACGATCTATGGCCCGAAAAGCCCGTTCGACTCCGGAACGAGATTGGGTCAACCCATATACCAAAATAGATGTTTTAAAATATTATAAACACAATGGAAAAGGTTTCAAGTCCAAATTCCATCGTATGCAGAAGTTATGCTAAAATCAATATTTTTCAAATTGATTTCAATTGATTTCAATTTCATTAATTTCAAGGCGTTTCGAGTCCGTACGATCAAATGACAAGTTCGATCGCTATGAAACTTGAATTCCTATAGTAATTCACCGTTACGGATCCGATGAAACTAGTTTCATCGAAATCCGAGTCAGTGGCCAAAATGCCTATTTTTATATTAATCAAATAAATTAAAAATTAATTAATTAAATCAAATTTCCAATTTCAATTCGAAAATTGACAAATTTCATCCCTTATGATTCCTCAATCATTTACAATGATTTAAACAAATTTAAATGTCAATTTAGAGATGATTAATTTATAAATTTCAATATTAACCCCAATTTCATTAAATTCACAAATTATAAATAAAATTCCAAAAATTCCGTTTAATTAAATAAATTAATTATTATTCCATTCATTCCTGTCAAATAGATGGATTAAACCTTGGATTCAAAACTATTACATAAATATTCTCACTACCATCTAAATTCTCATTTTAAATATTTAATTCATTTAATTGTAATTAATCCTTTTATTATAAATTGAATCTAATTAATTTTTATAAGTTCCAATTAAACTGATTAGATTCAATTCCAACCCTTTAATTGAGTCTATTATTACTCTATAACACAGTTAACACTTGTCACATATTTCATTCCATCAACATGTTCAAATTTCATCTTCATTTCAGTTAGTGTAATATTCAATATTTAATTCTACTTATTTGCAATAGATCCAATTATTTAACTGTAAATTCAAATAAATAAATAAATAAATAAATCCCGACTCCCATTCTTTTAATTCAATTAATTATCATATTTTCATCCTAGGTACCATTTACATTAGTATATATCCTGATAAATTAACATTTTCCCAATTTATCTTTATTTGAAATTGCATAACAATTAATTCCAATTGCTACAAACTTTACACTTTTTATAAATTAGATTTCAATGGATTGATTTGTTTTAATTCAAATCTTTTTATTAAGTTCAATATTACTCTATAAACTTAGTTGCTTTGTTTTTCCCATTCATTACTTTAATATACCCAATTTAACAACTCCTAACCATTGTATTAAATTTCACACAAATGTAACATTTATTTCCATTTATTATAATTTATCTCCAATTCCAATTAACAATCTAAATAAATAGGCAACCTAAAATAAACATTACCGTTACTCTTTTGTCACATAAATAAGTCTTTATAACTTACAAATCAATGTTGGCATTCATTTTCATAATGCTAATTTCATTCACTCTATCCGTTACTACATTTATATCCATTAGAGTAATATTTAATTACCTTTATTCGAAATAACCGTTTATCGCCAATATACTCTTTATAAGACTTGTATGGTTATTCTCCACAAACAATTACCATCTATCCTATTATTTCACCCATTATTTATAATTAAAGTCTCAATTAAATTTATTTATCTATATTTCATTCTTTTATTACATCATTTATTACTTTACAAAATAACCAACATTTCTATGCATCCTATTATATTTATATCTTGTAACTATTTTCTTAAACTCATAATTGTAATACCAAGTTTCATTTTAAATTTCAATTGATTCACACTCCCAGTTTAATAGCCTAAGTAAACTGGTAACAAATAATAACGGTCACTATTTGCCCTAAATCACATTTATAGGTTTATAGTTTACAACAAATGTTGCAATTACTCATATGATATTGATTCTATCCAATTACCATTGAATTTATACTAATTCATCAATTTGTACAATATACCTCTTGTTTCCTTAAAATAAATTTATGTTTCTATTAAGTTTTCATTCACACTTCCGTTACTATATTAATAATCATTACAGTAACGTTTATTATCAATAACAACATTATAATTACTTAACATTGAAATGAACTTGATTTCCAATAAATTCATTCACCAAATAATTAGGTAATTTATAATAATTGTTATCATACCCTTAAATTTACACTTAAGTTTATGTTATATTCAATTTATTACGTATTACTTTCTTAGTTAATAACCTTTGAATTTATTCCCCGATTCCCTAATTTAAATCAATTATAACTCTACAATCTGTTTCAATTAATTGCAATTTCATTTTTTTAGCATTTACTTCGGTATAAATTATAAATTTTTATTTCTTTATAAATTTAATTACAAAATTTAATTAAATTTATTCATCAAAATTTACGGGTCGTTACACTCTCCCCCACTCAAAACTTTTCGTCCCCATAAAGGAAAAGAAGGGAAAAGAAGAATTATAAATCAATTTATATTATTCAAAACATTATATTCAAACAATAAGTTTACAGAATTGGATAAATTAAATAAAATATATAGATTTATAAACAATTAAATCTTTTATACTCAAATTAATAAAGTTTGGAAAACATTTTTCAAAATATTTTCTAAGTCCAAAATTTACGAATTTTTTTGGCAGAGTCTCCTTTGTACGGAGAGGCTCAGAAGAAAATATAATATCAAATATATCAATATATAACATATATTTCCAAAATAATATATATCCCAACCCGGGAAAATAATATAATACGCTATAAACCGAAATCCGAAAACGTACCTATTTGTCGGGCAATTAACGCTTTATTATGAAACCAAAGGCAGCAGCAATTGCTTCCATAACCTGCATTTCACTTATATAATCTAAAAGGGTTAACAATTATATAAAATGAAATATTTAAGTTGTTTTAATCACAAACAACCAAATCCATCAACAACAACCAATTTCAACAAACAACATACAACCATCACATAGAATCAATAAAATCAATCATTCATTCGTATCAAACAAGACAAATAGTTGTTCGGGTTTAAAAATTGTACAGAATGTAAAAATAAACTACTAAGTGTATCCTTCACTCAACAGTCTTAGGTGAAGCTAAATAGATTATACATACATCCAAACAAATTTAAAGTATCTTTACCCAAACAACCATAAACCAAAACAAACAACAATTCCAAACAAAAAATCAAATTTACTTACTACTAATTTCATTTCATACATTAGTTGTTTGATTTCTTTTCTTTCATATAATGATTTGTCTTTTTATTTTACATTTATTTCTTACCATTTTATTTAGAAATAACTTCAACTTATTTACTTAAGTCTGTAATTACTTACTTACAACATTTACCTTCTATCATATTTTACTATAGTAAGATTTTCATTATAACTTAAGTTTATAACAATTACAACATCAATTCTTATAAATAAAAGCAATTTATTGAACACTTTCATTACCTACTTTTACTTGTACAATTTCCATTACAGTTTCTTATTAAACATTTCAACTTATTATATTCGGTAAGTTATATATATGTTTTTAAGGATGTAATTGAAAATTACACAAGTTTTCCTCAATTCTTTTAATTAATTAAATGATCAATAAAAATGTCCTTTGTTTTATATGTTACAAATTTAAATTTTTCTTTTTATTTAATTTATAACTTAGCATTAAATTTCTTACTTTACTTAAAGGTTCCAATTATTAATTAGTCATATTCCAATTTACTACACTTAATTGAGCTATTAATTAACTGGAACTTAAGAACCAAATACCAGGTTTAGTTTTAAATCATTTAAAAAAATAGATAAATATATACTTACAACTTATATATCCAATTATATTTAAAACAATTGAAATTCATATTTGTTTATCAAAATAAATCTGTAGCAAAACTACTACAGTGGCCTTCCCACTTCGAAACTCGAAAATGAATGTCGATGATGCGGCCGCCATCACCGAAATTAATTTTCCAACGACAGAGAGGGGAGTACAGAACTTATTTTTTCCCAAAATCTTCTATAAAATAATTCTTCCAAATTAAATTGAAATATTTATATCAGAAAATACTTATAAAAATATTATTATATTCCAAAATTATTCGAAAGAAATTTTCAAAATCCTGGAACTTAAGTTCTAAATTTCCAGTTTTCATTTATTTTATTTTCAATCTTATTTCAACTATTATTTATAAATTTCATTACCTAACAACCAATATACTGCAACCAAATATATATTTTTTATAAAATTTATTTTATATATATAGAAAATATAATAGGCAAAATTATTTCATTCACCTATATTAAAAACAAATATTATGTCGGTCTGTCCTATTCAGTGTTTAGAAATCCCTATTGATGTCGTAGCATCCCATGCACCAAGCAGAATTTATAAATACGAAACGGGACAGATTAAAAAAATATTAAAACCTTTTTATAACATTAACAAATACGCTCTCTCATATATATACACTCAGCGACTCCCATAGGGTATTATTACCCAATTAGTAAAGAGTCAAACCCCACAAAGTTAAGGTTTATCGTTAAACCAAAGCTCTAATACCAGATGTAACAACCCGCCTTTTTGCACGGTTTGAATCGACGATAAACCACACACATCAGACGTAAACCATACAGAAGGGCGGATTGTTATGGAGTAAATAAGAAAAAGTAGAGAAAGAAAGAAAAAACAAAATAGAATCTTGCAGCGGAACGATAAAATATAATAATCACATAAACAGTTCATGAAGCTGTTTTACAAAACATTTGATTTTTCTTTACTTATACAATACAATATCAGAGTTACCCATACCAGAGAATAATAAAATGCAGCGGAGTATGATGCAGAATAATATAATAGATGATAGCAATAAATCTTCGTCTTCCTCCTCCAGAGATACAGGCTTCAAATCCTGAAATGTTCAGGCTGACCCGAGCGAATTGAAAAAATAAAACACTCGAGTCAGAACTAAAAGATCTTATATAAGTTAAATCAACAGTAAATAATATAAGGTAACAGCGTTAGAGATATTTACGGGATTTGACATCTCCTATCCAGTGTCTAACGTGAGTGCAGTAACTCAAGTGATGCACGGGATTCATATATCCTAAGGATCCGTTAAACTATCTACTATGTAGTAATATACGCTATTATAATAGTGTCTACAGTAAAGTATAATATACTGAAAATAGCGTTAAGGCTTTACATTTTCCACCTTAACACACTTTTATATTCCCATAGTCCATACAGTACCGTAATCTCCCCCGTATTGGACGTCGTCGGAGGACACTCCATAGGTATGGTACAAAACAAAATCGTATAAGGCGCGCTAGGGTAGGTGACACGGCACAACTAGGTAATGCCATGGTAGATATACCAATTTCTATCCGGGCTGGTGGTAACGCATAGCCGCAGCTACCGCCCACCTCGAGCCACACACCCAAATAAAAAAAATCAAAAGTGGACACCGAATCAATCCAAAAGTCAAAGTATAATATCGAAGGGATGTGTCCGATCAAAGGTGCTACCTCATTGGCCTGAGAATCGCTCCTGTTTTAGCCACCTTATGCCAACTCACGGGAGTCGGTCCACGTATTTACCTCAAAGGAAACGCCGCCGCCATCCTACTTCATTCTGGATTCTCCACAGCGTACAAGTTGTCAAAGTGGTTTTCGGAGTTGGCAGAGAGTATGAAAACTTCCGATCCCGGTCTCTTCAACAACCAAACGTTATTATAACACTGCGGTCGTTTCAAAATAGTTTATACTTTTAAAATCAGAATATAATATCCATTTTAAAACTATATAAATATGATACCATTTCCGTTTTGAAAACCCAAATCAATATGATATCATTTTTATAAAACCCAAAACAGTATAATATCATTTTTCAAATATATCCTTTTCAAAAATCATAACGCTTTCAAAGTTATAATATTTTTAAACCAAACGCTTGAAATATAACCTTTCAAACATAAAACCCTGAATTTCATATCTTTGAAACATAACTACACCGCTTAAATGGCTTAATTATTAAATTACTTTATATAATAAAATAGCTACTTCAATTTCACAAATCAATTCCAAATACAGATTTAAATCCCAAATAAACCATTACAAATTCAATATGTTTCAAAGCTTAAATATTCAATATTTCAAACTGAAATTTATAATTCATATATATATACCAAATTCACTTTTACTATTATTTAATTTTGAAATATTTGCTAAATAAATCCAACATCCTTTAAATAAAACTTCGAATTTCAATAACTGAATATTCCTCAATTTATTTAGACTTGATATATTCACTTAAATCACCTTTACCCGAATTAAGTTATAAAACCATATTCTTTTTAAAATCCCAATCTCAATAAGTTTCAAATAAAATCTCAAATCAAATTCAAAACTATCTTCTCCACCTTGATTTATAAAATCAATATAAACTCTATAATAAAATATAATTTAACTAAATACTTATCCATACTATATTTTAATAAAATCAAACTTTATTATTTAACTTATTTTATACTTTAAACAATTTTATACATAGCTTAAAACCAAGAATTTAACTATATATAAAATCACCTTTATAAAATATCCAGATCAATATCTCAAAAACTCGTATATTTCTTTATAAAACCATAGAATCATTTCAAAATATTTATATATATATATAGACCGTGGTGTCTGTATAAAATTTTCTATCCTATGGTCAAGTAATACAGATAATTATCATTTCAATCCGCAATTTAAAAATAAAAAATGTGGTCGTATATCATTTCAAACCGCAATCCCGAACGAAATAAAATGCATAACAACTTGCAGTTTAAAATAGTATATAATACAACATCCATTCATCCATCAACAGATCACACATCCATCACAATCATCATCCAAACAATCAATCAATATCAATATATAACTGATAATATATAACAGGTAATTAACTGACAGTTATATTCAAAAATAAATTAAATAACGATTTAATTTAAATAAATGCAGTTAATGAGATGATGATGATTAAAAATATGCCATACAGTCATAAATAAATTTCTAATCATATCAAAAATTAATTTAACCAACATAAGAATCTTTAAAAGTTGTGAGTGGATTAAAACACTCACCTTTTGAATTTAAATTGAATTTAAATCCAATTTAAACATAAAATTCCAACAGTCTCCAAATCCGTCCAAACTAGCGCCAAAATATCCGGAATTCCAATACAAACCTAGCGGAGAAAACCTCGCGTGAATCGGACCCCATACGTTAGAGTTATGCGTGTTAGAACATCACGTGATTTAAAAATAGAATAAAACAAACAACAAAATTTAATTGAACACGTCACCTTCTTCCTAGCTACAGAAAACAACAGAACCCATCACATACACACGCAACCTGGTTCGAAACCCCATACGAGACCGTCTCCACTAGGGCCCCAACCACCACCATAGCTCATCTTGCCTGACCGAGGCGCACAGCCTCCCCCTTGACCGATGGCTCGCCTCTCCACCGGCCACCACGCGAAAACCGAGAATCCAAACCCTAAAACGCAAATTCCGGTCGCCATGGTTCGACTCAAGTCAAGCGACCACCACCATCTCGAAGCCCATGACGAGATCTACAATACCCAGTTTCAATTTCGTCGATTGACGTCGAAATCAAAAACGCCCAATTCGACTTTGACTGCGATTTCTGATCAATCCGGTCACTGTCTCGAAAAACGAACAACAGACGTAGGTTTCTTTCAATGAGATCTTCGATATATAATTTTTTTCAAATTTTTCTGAGGAGTTTGAATTTTTGAAGTTGATTTACGAATTGAAATTTTGAATTGGATAAATTAGGGTTTACAGCCATTGAGGAAGAGGCGCACAGAAGTTTCTGTACGTATAAAAATGAGGAATAGAGGCTGCTAGAGTTTATAACAGGGTATTTATAGACAACTGAAATAGAATATATGGACCCAATTTATAAACGTGTTGAGCGATATATGGCCCGAAAAGCCCGTTTCGACTCCGGAACGAAATTGGGTCAACCCATATATCAAAATAAATGTTTTAAAATATTTTGAACGCAATGGAAAAGATTTCAGGTCCAAATTCCATCGTATGCAGAAGTTATGCTAAAATCAATATTTTTCAAATTGATTTCAATTGATTTCAGTTTCATTAATTTCAAGGCGTTTCGAGTCCGTACGATCAAATGACAAGTCTGATCGCTATGAAACTTGAAATCCTACAATAATTCACCGTTATGGATCCGATGAAACTGGTTTCATCGAAATCCGAGGCAGTGGCCTAAATGGCTATTTTTATATTAATTAAATAAATTAAAAATTAATTAATTAAATCAAATTTCCAATTTCAATTCGAATATTGACAAATTTCATCCCTTATGATTCCTCAATCATTTACAATGATTTAAAAAAAATTAAATGTCAATTTTGAGATGATTAATTTATAAATTTCAATATTAACCCCAATTTCATTAAATTCGCAAATTATAAATAAAATTCCCAAAATTCCGTTTAATTAAATAAATTAATTATTATTTCATTCATTCCTGTCAAATAGATGGATTAAACCTTGGATTCAAAACTATTACATAAATATTCTCACTATCATCTAAATTCCCATTTTAATTATTTAATTCATTTAATTGTAATTAATCCTTTTATTTTAAATTGAATTCAATTAATTTTTATAAGTTCCAATTAAACTGATTAGATTCAATTCCAACCCTTTAATTGAGTCTATTATTACTCTATAACACAGTTAACACTTGTCTCATATTTCATTCCATTAATATATTCAAATTTCATCTTCATTTCATTTAGTGTAATATTTAATATTTAATTCTACTTATTTGCAATAAATCCAATTTTCTAACTGTAAATTCAAATAAATAAATAAATAAATCCTGACTCCCATTCTTTTAATTCAATTAGTTATCATATTTTCATCCTAGGTACCATTTACATTGGTATATATCCTGATAAATTAACATTTTTCCAATTTATCTTTATTTCAAATTGCATAACATTTAATTCCAGTTGCTGCAAAATTTACACTTTTTATAAACTGGATTTCAATGGATTGATTTGTTTTAATTCAAATCATTTTATTAAGTTCAATACTACTCTATAAACTTAGTTGCCTTGTTTTTCCCATTCGTTACTTTAATATACCCAATTTAACAACTCCTAACCATTGTATTAAATTTCACACAAATGTAACATTTATTTCCATTTATTACAATTTATCTCCAATTCCAATTAACAATCTAAATAAATAGGCAACCTAAAATAAACATTACCGTTACTCTTTAGTCACATAAATAAGTCTTTATAACTTAAAATCAATGTTGGCATTCATTTTCATAATGCTAATTTCATTCACTATATCCGTTACTACATTTATATCCGTTAAAGTAATATTTAATTACCATTATTCGAAATAACCATTTATCACCAATATACTCTTTATAAGACTTGTATGGTTATTCTCCACAAACAATTACCATCTATCCTATTATTTCACCTATTATTTATAATTAAAGTCTCAATTAAATTTATTTATCTAGATTTCATTCTTTTATTACATCATTTATTACTTTACAAAATAACTAACATTTCTATGCATCCTATTACATTTATATCTTGCAATTATTTTCTTAAACTCATAATTGTAACACCAAGTTTCATTTTAAATTTCAATTGATTCCCAATTTCAGTTTAATAGCCTAAGTAAAAAGGTAACAAATAATAACGGTCACTATTTGCCCTAAATCACATTTATAGGTTTATAGTTTAAAAACAAATGTTGCAATGACTCATATGATATTGATTTTATCCAGTTACCATTAAATTTATACTAATTCATCAATTTGTACAATATACCTCTTGTTTCCTTAAAATAAATTTATGTTTCTATTAAGTTTTCATTCACACTTCCGTTACTATATTAATAATCATTACAGTAACGTTTATTATCAATAACAACACTATAATTACTTACATTTAAATGAATTTGATTTCCAATAAATTCATTGACCAATTAATTAGGTAATTTATAATAATTGTTATCATACCCTTAAATTACTTAAGTTTATGTTATATTCAATTTATTACGTATTTCTTTCTTAGTTAATAACCTTTGAATTTATTCCCCGATTCCCTAATTTAAATCAATTATAACTCTACAATCTGTTTCAATTAATTGTAATTTCTTTTTTTTTAACATTTACTTCAGTATAAATTATAAAAAATTTATTTCTTCCTAAATTTAATTACAAAATTTAATTAAATTGACCAAATTTATTCATCAAAATTTACGGGTCGTTGCATATATGCATATATGCATATACATGTATACATGTGCACGTGGTCACTTCAAACTCTATACGAACATACAACTACATACATAAGGTGCAACAAATAGTCTAAACAACCCAACAACAAGGTTCATCTCTCTTTCAAAATGGCGCAACAAAACATTGCACACAAAGAAGTATTCAAAATCGTGCAACAACATGGTTGATGGGATATTCAAAATGGCGCAACAACTTGAGTTTTAAACCAAACAACAAGCTTCAAGGGACAAGCCAAACAATAAGTGTGAATTCCTTTTCAATCAGAAATTGCAAGCCTCAAGGGAAAAGCAAACTAAACAACAAGCTTTAGAGCATAAGTAATATAAATATGTACACATATGTGTATACATGTATATATGTACAGAATGTACCTTTAAAGATGCACACATGAAGCATGTATAATGGTACATACATGACATGATGTAGATAAATAGGCAGCTACAAATTAGCATCAAAAGGAAGAAATCACCAAAATCAGGCAAAGCATCAAAAGGAAGAAATCAATTCATGCTATATCAAAAGGAAGAAACCACCAAAATCAGGCAAGGCATCAAAAGGCAAGGCAACTCAAGGCATTAAAAGGAAGAAATTAATTCATGCTATATCAAACACCAGCTACAAATTAGCATAATCAAGAATCATCAACCAAGATCAGGCAACAAGGTGCAAGCTCCACAAAATCACAAAGTAAATTGCAAGCAAAACCAGGTGCAAGCTCAAGCAAACATTATGATGTAGATAAATAGGCAACATATACATATGCAAACATTATGATGGATACATAAATAGGCAATATATGCATATGCAAATGCAGTAATCAAGAGCAAGGGCCCAAAAAGCAAATGCGCACAGAACAGGTTCATGAACACAAGTATTTCAGCAAAGAAATCGGGAATTTCGAAATCAAAATCACAGGAAATAAAAAAAATGAATCTGTTAAAAATTGAAAATCAGAGAATCGAAAAAATCAAGGACGAAGTTAATAAAATCAATGTCCAAATTATCTTCGAAATAGATTCAGGAATTTCAAAATGAAAATATAGGGATTCAAACCCTATAAGTTAACCCATATCATCATTGGCAAATTTAATCTAGTTGGAGCATAAAATTGAAAAGGGGCAAAATTGCTAAACATACCAAATCGATAGCAATCAACTTAACAAAGAAAGCAACCACGCTATAATCATGGCTAATCGAAGTGTGTGAGCATCAGAGAAGAAGGAGTAAGAGCATCAGAGAAGAAGGAGTATCATTCACACTTCAAATTCCAAGCGGTGATTTTTGATTTAGAAACCTTATATCAGAATGAAGAGGGAACACGACCATCAATTTATTGAGAGCGAGAGAAGAGGGAACGTGGTCAATTTTGTTCTGCTGTTGGTTTTGAGAGTGAGATTAAAGGGTTTTCCAGTTTAGTTTTGAAAGGGAGAGAAGGGGGAACACAAAATATTGAGAGGGAAAGAATTTAAGGAATGCGGCCACCAAAATATTAGAGGGAAAATATGCAGCCACCAAAATATTAAGAGGAAAAATATGGATCCAAAACTAATTTTTTTGATAACTTCAATCAGACAACATGTATATTAGAGGCAAAATATCCGACCACCAAATATTTAAAGGGAAAATATGGAGCCAAAACTAATTTTCTTGATAAATTCTATCAGACAACAGATAAAATGTTGTCTGAATAACAAGCACAAACATTGAGATTTCAGGAGCTATTCAAACAATTGAGTATTTTTTCCATATGTTGTGTGAAATAGTGTAAAATGTTAGAACAATAGCAAAACAACCTGATGTAGTGTCATCACTATTATCTAATTCACTTTGTGGCATAGTGCCTTGGTAGGTAATCATCTAGCTGCTCTCCAAGAGCCCAAAGCATCCATAACTAGATTTGAAAATATACTCGAGGCTGACCCAAACATTATAAGAAAATAACACCCTATCAGTTTAGTAAACCAGTGTAAGAAACCCAATCATATGGATACTTATATTTATAAAACCTTTTAAAAATAAAGGTATCACATAAGACCATGCTGCATGTAAATACAAACAGGTTTTTACATTGCAATAACAAACCATTTCATAGAACGTCTAATGATATTATAATAATATCTAGGGTTGAAAATAAATATATATCATATCCAAAATGGTTACGTTGATTACATTCAATAACATATTAGAGTACATCTAAAACCATTAAGGTGCGTTCGGTAAATAGTGTAGGATTTTCACATAGATATGCTCGAATCAAAGCTGGTTCTGATCTACTATACAAGGATTAGAGATATCCTTTCAAACGTCGTAGATCTTTAGATAAAATATACCATAATGTTAACATATGTGACTTATTCCTTAAAACATGGCGCCAGGCACACTAACTCCCAATACCAACAGTCGGCAAGAATACTCTAGATAATGGAGTTGATATACCCTCTTCTAGGTTAGCTAACCCGAGGTTGTGCTTCCTTACTCTGGTTTCATTCGTTACCGATGTCGAGGCTACGTCCAACATCTTTCATTAGAGTCTTCAATACTCGAATAAATCATGAAGCACACAATGATTCCACCATCTGAATAGATTTTGGAATCACACATGGATTCCATCATTCCAACCTGTATAATAGTTCTGAAGTGGTATTCGGTAAGTAAAACACTTACCGATCTTGGACTCTTTAAAACTAATCGATGAATTTGGTCATATTTAGCCAATGAGAATGATCTCATAAGGAAACTAAGTTTCGTATACTTTTCATAAGCAAGTAAACACATATACACTATTAATTCATACAAAGTATGATCAAGTCACCTAAACGACTTTTAATCCTAATTAATTTACCCTTTTCTAATTAAAAACCCATTTTATTAGTAAAACTCCTCATTATCTAATAAATCTTCTTTCATTAATTAAAACTTCCTTTATTAATAATACTCCTTTATTAATTAAAACTTAATTTATTAATAATATATAGTTAATTTCTCTTTATAAAAAGATGTATACTATTTCATTATTCACTTATACTCTTTTCAATACTTCAAAAAGTATTCATACACTTATCTCAATGGTATAAGTATATTCACAAATCATTTAATGAGATTTACTTACTTTAAACTAAAATAAAAGAGGATAAGAACGAATGTTACTCAAAAATTATTACTATAAACCACTTCTCTCTTTTATATTTTAAACATATATATTTTCAAACTTTATTCCAAAAAGATTCCATACTTGTTATTATCTTTAAAATTCCATTATTAAAAATCTAAACATATTCATAATCATTTATCAATATTATTTCCACTTTAAAATATAATTAAAGGGTTTGAAAAACAAATATTACTAAAACATCGTTTACTACAAACCCAAACACTTCACATTTAAACATTATCTTTAAAACTTTCTTCTAAAGATCTTAGTGTACTTATAAGGGTAAAAAACAAGTGTTATTTAAACATAACCACAACAAACCAAAAATATTTATACTAACATTAACTTTAAAACCCTCTATTAATGATCTATTTACACTTACAAGGGTTAAAGACAAGTGTTATTTAAACATTATCACAACAAGCCCTAGAATATTTATCTATCTTATTCAGTTAAGTTCTATAATCAAGTAATCGACTATCTAATTCTAAAAACGATTGCTTATAAAAATCAAGGTTCGTATGCTTAACGCATTTCCGACATTCTACCTTAACTATTCCTCGGTTAAGTGGGAAGCCGATAGGTTGGAGTGCTATTGCTCGTCCCTACTCGAACATCAACCTTGACTCTTAGAAATGGAGAAGTCTACCTCACTCGGCTTTTAGTGTTAACTCTAGTATGACTATCATTCCATATGCAAATAAACTACACGTTCATTTTTACCTTCTTCCAATTTGATAGTTTTGTAGAATGAGTTAAAGGTGTTTTTAAAATTATATATATACATATATAAATATGTGTGTTTATGTATGTATATGTGTATAATAGTTTTAGTTAATAAGATAATAGAGCTTAAAATAAGTTAAGGAAGGAAAGCATATAAAAAGCTTTTAATTTAATAAAAGATTAAAAATAGTTTTATAAACTTCTACATGAATAAAATACCTTTAAAATACTTACAATTAGGATGTAAATAATTATAGAAAATAGTACTTTAAAAATAGCAACTTAATATTAATATGAAAGCTCTTATTACCTTACAAAATAAATAAGTTTTGTGTATATAAAATAAGAAAACCTTTACTTTGAATCTTCAAAATAAATTATTTAAAATTATATTTAAAATTATATTCAAAATTAAAACTTATTTTATAATACTAATATATCTTTTATAAAACTATTTTGGAAAGTTTTCATGAAAATATCTAGGTTAAAACATTTCATTATTTAAAAGAAACGTGTTTTTCCAATGTACATCTATAACGACTATCTCTATATGGACCATAACTTTATTAACATTGTTGTACAAAAAATAGCTTTTAAACTTTATTTCTTACTATCTTTTATACTACTATAAGTATAGAAAATATTCCATTTGAAAATATTTATAAAATAAAGTTTGAAAAGTAAGATAAAAGAGAAGGATTAAAAATATGTTTATAGCAACTATCGTTATACAGACAATTCCATATTCAATTCAAACTCAATAGTCATTTAATCACATATACATATATAATTCCCAAGTTCATACAAGGAAGCATGTAATAACATATATACAAAGTATATAAGCAAGAAACATAGCTAAAAAGCAAATAGAAAAAGCAAGTAAATACAACAATATCAAAAGTTCTTTTATAGCGACTATTGCTATAAATACAATAACAAGTCTACTCTATTACATATGCTCTTTTAGACAACACAAATCAAAGCCTTCCAAGGCACATAAATAAAAAAATCACATGCTTCTCAAAGCAAACAAATATATGTTTTAAGTTTAATTAGTTAGGGTCTATTATTATTATTAATAGCAAGCAAAATTGACAAGTTATAGATTCATTCAAGGTGTGAGATAACTCACCTATATCCAAAGCAAACACAAGAAAAAGTCCACACTTCCTATCATCAACCAAGCAAGCACCCAAAACCCTTTTACCTCTCCCCTTTGCTCATGTCCTAGCCTTCCACCCCTATCTTGCTCACGGTCATGGCCTCCTTCCTTCATCATAGCCCACGACCTTAGTGGATTTAGAGAGTTATGCTCCATTTCTTCCTTCTTCGACTTTCTAGATGTTGTTATGATGTTCTAAGATTATAGAAAGAGTTTGGAGAAGATTGGAGATGTTTTAAATGGTTTTGATTTAAGAAATTTGTGAAGAGAATGAAATGTATGATTTTGCAACTTTGGATTTGTGAATTAGCAACAAGTGAAGGAAGCCTTGCATGCTTATTTATAGACTTGAAAATGAAGTGGCAAAAGACCCTTAAACTCCTCCACCATCATGCTTGTCCATGCCTCTCACACACACCATAATCTCCTTGATTCTCTCCACCATTTCCTCCTTAAATCAAGGGTCCTTTAGCACTTTAAATTAAACTCTTTTAACATAATTAATTTGCGTGGGAACTAAGGTGATTTAATACTTGTAAAATTTTCCATATGTGTTCATATATTAATATACAATTTTTAAAAGAATTCAAACAACTTTTGATGATTAAAAAACCATTTATCGATAAAACAATTTTCGGTCACATTATCGATATTTCTTCGAAACTGTTTACTTTTGCAAAAGAATTTCAAAAACGAATTTCCTATCATTAGTTGCTAATTAAAAAGGGGCTATAAGGTTATAAAATCTTATCTATTCACATTAAATCCTAGATACAAATATTTTAATAATTCATATATTTTAATATGAAGTGCTCGAAATTCCGGATCGTTACACATTTCCTTCGCCATGTATATTCAGCACCTTGCAAAGAACATTCAGATAAACCACATTGTAAAATATAGTTATTAAAACCAAGGAGATAAGAAAAAAGTATTGGCAATCCTCCCTTCTTGTCTCTAGGATTTAAAGCATTATTGGAATCCCCCATATGCAATCCATGGCATTTGAATATAAGAAGCATTGGAAATTATTTCACCCCACAGTTTCTCCCTCTCAAAAAAGAATTGTTGGCATATACAAATGTAAAAACACATTGGAAACCCCCACTGTTTGTAAGAACAAGAATAATTTGCTGAGCACTTTCATCTGAGATGCAAAGAGACCAAGCTGCCGCATCAGCGATGATTAACATTCTTCCTTCAGCCCCCATGTCATTATTATGAAAATAGGTCCACTACGGGGAGAATTTGTACATAAACTTTGTAATAGCATTATCACTTAATTTTGTCTCATAAAGGGATATAATTGAGGGCCCGTGAGACTGAAGAGTCTTGAATACAGATAACATTTTGTTTTCTGTATGTAATCCTCTTACATTCCAGGAAATAACATTCATTTTATCTTTATAGAGCCCCTTGTGGATCTTTCAGGACGATCTGGTGAAGGTTGAGATGATTTCTCATTTTTTGTCTTATACTTTTCATTTGCTTCAAGCATATGGGGAACATTTTTAGGCACATTGTCTTGTTTTCCCACTTTTTTGATATGTTGTCCTATTTCCTCTATAAACATTGGTGTTCATCTTCAAGAATGTCTTGTGCTAAAGTAAATTCCTCTGTTTTTGAAACAGAATCACTGCCATGTGTTTACTTTGTACCGTGTTCACTGTAGGGTCCAAAGCATTTGATAAAGAGGCAGTTGAATCTGGTTTTGGACCAGGGTCGATTGATGTAGAAGCAGCTGATTCTGGAACACTTTATGGAGCAGGATCAGATGCAGTACCAGTTGATGTAGAAGGCAGATCTATTTCATCTTCAGAGGATAAGCATTCAAATTAGCTTGCTGTGTGAACATTGAACTTCTTAGCTGTAACTGGTTTACTGTTAGTTTATGTATATTTTGTAGAGTTGCCAAATTTTGCATTGTCGTGTTTATCTACTTGTGTATATGGAGAAGTGGAATCCCCATGACTAGTTTCATTTATGTCCAATGCTGTAGAATAATTAGTAACTTTGTGCTCTTTTGATTGCCAAGTTTTTACAAACTTTGCATGCAATTTTGAGTATTATGAGCAAATACCAAACAATTTGCACATGGTCTTGCATTGTATTCATATGCAACCTGTATTTCAATTTGAGTCCCATTAAAGTTTATTCCATGTATGGTTTGTGAGTATGTAAAATTAGACTCGATCTCGACCAAAACTCTAACATAATTCAATCGAATCTCCATTGCAGTTGTGTTATTCATACAAATTATTTTTCCAAATATACTTGCAATATGACTTATTACGTCCTTATTCCATAATTCAAGACTTAAATTCGTAAATTTTTACTCAAATTATACTAGAGAAGAAATAGTCTTTTGTTAGTAACATACCTGGCTTCCACAATTTCAAAATCATGATGTTAGAGTTGAACGTGTAGGTGCCTGACTTAATAACCTTTTTGTAGTTCTCCTCCCTTTCGAAATGCACAATAATGAATCCGCCTTTCTTATAATAGATATCTACAGAACTCATAGGGTTCCACACCTTATCATTAGACTTTACAAACTGGTAATATAAGGGTCGACTTTCTATTACATAAACAACAAGCGAGTTCCTCCATTTCGCTATTGGTTGTTATGTTATTGGATTCAGGAATTGTGAACATGTTCTCCCCATTTGTATTATATGGAGGCACAAAGTCTAGATCTAAATCGCTTGCACCTACTCCTTGTGTGTGACCTTTAACTGTATCAGCCCTTGAATGTGACCGGACTGATGGCTCCCACCGCTAAACATTGCCGAGTCCGGTGGTCTATTTAGTGGTTTTACTGGATTATCCTCGTTTGTAACCGTTCCCTCCCATGATACCGTTTCCACCGTGTAATCTTTATGTATATATGTATGTGTGTGTGTATGGTCAAATCAAACATAAATGAATTTTGCATTTGTTTGGCATAATTTGGTCAGCAATACATAGAGAAAGGAAGGCTCAAATGTAGAGACACAATAAAATAAACCCATAGTCCCTCCTTCTCCAATATACACATTCCTATCCAATCTAAAAATGAGAAAAGTTCTCTTCTTCCTCTCCTCCTTTAGAGAGAGTTTCTCTTCTTTATCTTCTACATTAGAACACTTCAAGCTAGTCCTTGCAAACCATACTTGGAGCAAAAAGGAGTTTTCGAAGGTTGGTCTACGTATATTAGTGCATACAAATTCGATGTTTTCATCAAGGTAATTCCTTATTCACAGATTTAGATATGCCTCCTAAACCCTTTCATATATTTTTTATGTTTGATGAAAAAAATTTCACACGCGCGCGCGCATACACACATATATAATTTTTAATATAATTATACTAAATTTTAGACATTGATCTAATTACGCAATACATTTATATTTAATATATGATGACTTAAACATTATTTTCATTTAAAATCTAAATTAAAATATGATCCTAGATAATGGGATCTGATTTAACCATATATTCAATTAATTACTATTATTAGACAAACATCTTTAGTGGACATATTTTATAACTAATAATATCCAAGTAAATTTTATTTTCACATGTAGAATGTTTACATAATACATATACATATATGTATTAATATAAAAGGAAATAAAACAGATTCTGTTTAATACATGTTTATCATAAAATGCATTAAATATGTCGGTTATGGTAGTATATTAAAGGCCTTCGGTAAGTTTATATATAAAATAAGTAGTTGTGTAAAATTATATCTATATTATAATATTATTATTGAGTTAGATTTCAAGAGCATACAGTCCTCCTTCATATTTTGCAAAATGAACAGTCACGTTTTTAATTTCTTTCTATTCCAAACTTTGACATGTGATAACTTTTTCTACATTAATTGGGTTTAAGAATCGGTTTCACTATTAAATCTCAAATTTAATATCCATTCCAATGATATGCATTGTTGATAGCTAAAAATAATTTTTTTAAAATCATAGTTTTTCGGATTATTCATATTATTAAAGTTATTAAATCTGTTTGACTTGATTTCTTTTAACTAATCTATGTCGTTGATTGTTTCGAAAATTTTCAGCCTTTGATTCTGCTTTCACAAATTGCAGTCAAGTCTGGTGAAATCCAACATTACCAAAATACAGCAACAATGTTATATGGAATTAGAAATGGATTCAGAAAGCTCAAAAACATTAAATACAATTATATGTTTCTTATTATATTGAAATTGCTTTGACTGTAAAAGAAATACAATGATATTCTTCACATTAAAATAATTATTGTTGAATAATGGTTGTTAGTTCCAACGTTTCAGACATAAAATATGTATGCTTTAGATTTAGCATATTTTTCACAAGAATCGTTCAAAACAGAAATAAATCTCTTTATCCTCCAATCTTATCATTCTACAATAATATGATGCTGCATAATGTCTTCCTAGACATAGTCAGTTATGGGATCATCATCAACACTTGTGTTATCATGAATCATGTCAACGTTGCTTTTGATATTTTTGGATCAATGGTCAAGTATAAACCAAATGTTGTTACCTGCACTGCTTTTATAGGTAGTTATTACCGAAGCAGCAAATGGAATCAACGACATCAAGTATTAAAGAAAATGGTTGATAAAGGTATCCCACCAAATGAAGTTATATATAATACAGCTGATGCATGGAGCAACAGCTGATGCACACAATAAATTTATATGTGTATAATTTATATGTGTATTGTGTGGAAATTTTATCTTTGAAATTATTTTTGCTCGATATTTTGCAATTATTTATCAAGACCATTACTATCTGCATTACTATTTTCAAAGATTTATACACAGGTTTTAGACAAAATGCAAACTTATTTGAAAATTGATAAAAAAGATCACTATTTCTTAACTAATGAACCATATAAATCATTTAAACATGTTATGATGATAAGAGGTTGAGTGCTGTCCGTATGCGAAGCACGGATTCACACTAGTTTAGACCTAGATGTGAATATAAATATTAACATATAATGCTTGTAACATGCATAGGTTTTGCATACGTACGTACGTACATACGTATGCACGTATGTGTGTGTGTATACATATGTGTGTGTGTATGAGAATTAATATAGATGTGTGTATATATAGTTGACTGTAAAATACACATTTATATTAAACGTTAAATATACATGCATATAGTGCTTGTTATTAGAATACATACGTATATATATACATACGTATACATTTATAAATCCCAATTTCTCTCTCTCTTTTCCTCTCTCTTGACACACACACACACAAAATATGACATATGCATTTACCTTTGTTGTCATATTGTTACGTTCACATGAAATTAAACTAATACATATGTTGGGTATATTGATACTTAAATAATATAATTAAATTTATTTAACAAAATAAATTTTAAATCAAATCATTGAATTTATATGAAATATGATTTGATACGGTGTCCAAATTTGTTCATAATAACACAAAATTGATTTTTGGGTAACATTAACATACGTGACCTTTTTTTGAAACTAACCCTTTCACTCCACTACGCAGCGCTTAGATCCATCATTTTTTACATATGCATAATCTTAACGACAACCATCGTAAACCATTTTTTATCCCTTTAGGAGTGCCCTGATTTTTGGTTGCGGCGTTGGAGGAAAACCATCTACCCTAAAAGCACAAACTACCGAAGGCAATAGTAAAGGTGCCTTCGTAGTCATTTTTTAGTCTGTTTCCAGTTTGAAGTGTCGGATGCATCACAATTTGGAAACAAAGCACGTGGCTTTTTGCCTTGTTTCCTCTGCATGATGCGTTTGACGCATTCGAAGGATTATACACCAATAGTGTTTTTCAATAAATGATAAAATTTTAAAGTGCTAGTAAATAATAAAATTAAAAAATAATAATAAATGATAGTAATAAAACTAAAAAATGTAAATCTATGTAATTTTTAAAAATATTTAGTTTTAGTATAGATAATAATAAAAATAAACATATTTTTTTGTAAATAATAGAACCATATTAGTATTTATGTGATATTTTTCGTAAAAAATAATAATAATAGTAAATTATAATAATAAAACTAAAAAAATACAAATTTATACAATTTGTAAAAATATTTATGTCTAGTAAAAATAACAGTAAAACTAAACATATTTTTGAAATAATATAACAATATTAATACTCATGTGATATGACATACATATACCCTTTTCTCGACGGTCACAACCCCATACTCCATTTAGGTAGCACTGCTTCATCGACCCTCATGGCCCTACCAACCAAACTGAACGCCATCTACAGGGGCATTGTCTCTGCACCTCCACCTAGGGAGTTGTCACCCCGGACCCCCCTTCGTAGTAGCAAACATGTGAACTAGAAAACAAGTTTTAAAAATCATTACTAAAAGCAAACTCAACAGGGGTTTTGTTCAGTTGAAAAATGCATTGAATAAGCTATGGTTCACGCAGTCATAGTTTGTTCAATTGAAAAAACAAGACACAAGCTCTCGTTATGGCCAGTGAAGCAATGTGCAGAACTAGTTATTAAAATGACAAAGATATTGCTGTTTTAATGTCTTGGGCATTAAAACAAATCTCTTTAGTGTTTTATACAATATGTATTACAATGACAATCAATTTGCCTTTTTAATGCATATCTCGTTAAAAACAGTGAAGGTATAGTCATTTTAACGCATGTCGGTTTATTTAAAAAACTGGTTTTATGGCTGTTCATGTATTTCTGGATTTAGAGGTTGTTTTGCTATTTTTCCAATAGAAATGTATAAGGTGAATAAAACAACTACTGAGAATGGTCTAACTTTCAACCTTGGTATTTTTTGCCATGTATTTTCTCCCGTGTGTTTATATTTTGATGTTGTGTCTTTCTTTTCCAATCCTGTACAATCAATTTTTGATTTGATGTATTCATTTTTCTTAATTTTGCAACTTTTACATTAATATATAATTTAATTTCAATCACCAACATTTATTTATAAACATTTCAAACAATTTAAAACAAATAAAAATAAAATACAAACAAACATTTCACTTTAGCTACCCCTTTTGCACAAACACATTTCTGTTTTGCCAATCATATACCTTTCGTGCTAGTGCCTATCTATTAGCACTTCTGTATTTGTTTTTCCCCACCCCTTAGTTTGAAGAGGAAAAAGTTTTATCCCAACTTTTCTTTTAGCCACCTCATTTATTTCAAAACTGCGCCTCCACAGTTTTGCTTTCTTTTAATCTATTTCATTTATTTGATTTACTTATTATTAATTTTTTACACAAAATCCTAACAATGAAGAGTGACAGGCGTAGGGAGAGGAGATCCAAGCAGCAACACAGTTTAATTTTCATTTTTTTTCCACTTTCTAATTTCTTTTTCAATTGTAATTAGAGTTTGTTTTTCATTTTTTTTCGATCCAAACATAGTACAACAATGCTAGGGAGAGAAAAGAGGGCGGGTTGATTTGAATAAATCACACCACCCCTTGTATGGATGTAACAGGTGGTACGATTTATTTAAATCAACCCCACCTCCAACATCGTTGATTTAACACAAATGCTATGGACCTTTGAGGTTTAGCATATGAAAGTGAAGATATAATGGTGGTTATGTCCCCTACCACGTTTTAGTTCTGCATTTTTCTGTTCTTTTTTCCTAGTTTTTGCACATAATCAATATTTTTAACATAACCTAATTAATTGCTACAGGGTGACATTGGAATTTAAGCTTTAATATTACGAATGGGGGTGTGAAAAGCAAATACAGTGTTATTAAACGGACCCTGGGCCAATGCTCTTTCGCTCAAAAAAAACACACCATACCTGACAGAGCCCAAACAAGATGAACTAAAACCCAAAAGCACATGTTATTCCATCAACACGTACAGAATTTTTGTTCACATCGCGGTGGCAACTAGGAAAGTGGCGGCGGCTCTCCTTTCATCAGCGACCAGGTTGGCAGCGGAATCCTCTGCCGTCGGTAACCTAATTGAAATAGGGTATTTTGTTTATTCTTTTATTTTGAATTAGGGTTTAGGTGTTTACGGACATATAAGTATTTATGCATTGGAAGATGTTGGTTTGGCATCTATCTATCTACTAAAGTGAAAGCAGCTTCTAATGATATTCGATAGAAAGGATAAAAAGCAGCCTCAATGATACATGTATTTACTTTTACTCTTGCTTAGCTGCGATAAAATTGGCTTCAAATCAACAAGCAAGAATATAAGTTCACTATTGTTTAGTGGATAGCAATTAGATTGATCTGTGGTCATTCTGCCACTCTTTTAGACCCTTAGTAAGATATTATTATGTATTTCCAATATTAAATTTTTGGCGGTACGAAAATAGTTTGAACATCAAAATCATAGCATTTGAAGTGTTCGGCATGCCAAGCCACTTGTTCTACATCCTTCACTCTTCATTGTTGCATGTACCCCTTATTAAGTTTCATTGTTAGGTTTATGAAATATTTTAAGGTATTGAATAAATGCATGTAAAATGTGTGATGCAACCCTCTATTGATCAGCTGAAGGGAGCATATAATAATTAAGCTTTGAAACAGATGTTAGTTACAATAAATATTAATTATAAAACAAAAACAAGTATCCTAAAAGCAAATCAATAAGGCAGTGTTGCACATACTAAAAATATACATCATGAATTCATGTAATATGTGCTTTGTTATAGGTATTTGGATGTTTAAGCTACATTGCTAAATGCAAACAAACTATATTGATTATGTTACTTTAAGAATACAAGTGCAGGGTTCATGAAACTTCAGGGTTTTTTTGCAACTAATAATACAGATTGTTTTAAAAAAGGGTTTAAAAAATTGCTAACATGGAGACGACGATTAAAAAGCTTCAGCAGAAGTGTGCAAGGGTGAAGGATGAATTGAAGAAATGGGATGAGCTTCAGTCATGTTTAGCCTCTCAATTTTCGAATGCTGCCTCTATAATCGAAAGATTACAGGTGATTACAAAATCAAATTCTCCAGGGAAATAATAAAATACATTGATTAAATGAATACTAAAGCTCCCATATTCCAAATTCCTTTGGTTTAGAAGTTCCTGTTTACAAGATGCACCTAACTAGCAAATATAAAACTATTTTTGTTAAGTTCTCTGATACAGAATGATGTATATCGGCCTTGTTATGTCTCCTTATTATGTATAAATACTCTGCTCTAATCAATCACTTTTTAGCACTTAATTAAGCTACTTTCGTTATTAATAATCGTTTAATTTGTTTAAAGGTAGGTTCTTAGTGATTCCAAGAATTATGGTGGGTTACAATGTATTCCTGGAATTCAAGTGTCAGTTCTAGGAAAGCAGTTGGAATCGTTGGAGATGATCAATTTATCCATTAGAGAAACAATGTGCGTAGATTCTATTTCTACCTTTGATATGCAACTTTTATCTGGATAATATGTAAAGAAGAGAAAGTGCCAAGTGTTATTCTAATGATTTTGTTGAACAGGGCACCAAGTTCTCCTAAGTGCTGAATCAGATTATTATTTTTCACTTTTTTTAAATCTTTTTTCATTCCACTCTGGATGTTATGTTATCCTTCAAAATTATACAAAATTTTATGCTTTACGAACTTGCTAAGCTGGTCAAACTCACTAAGCAAACTACATTAATGTGATAACGCAAGGTTCACAAACTCTGCCTAATGAGATCATATAGGGTGGACAGAAATATCTAACACTGGCTAAAATATGATGCTTTATCGGACAATTATTCGATCTGGATGTTTTCTTTAACAAAACGGTTAAAGAAGAATTCCCCTGTCCTTATTTTTTCCCTTCCACTTGACCGTTTAGTTCTTATGTAAATTAAAAAAAATTCAACTTCTTGGGAGTTTGGCATTAAAATTTTGTTTCAGAATTTCACGGTTTTCCTATTTCTGTATGTTACTTGTTTAACGGTTACTTCTGAGTTGATCCATTGACTAGTATTTTATTATTTTAGTAAATGGTCTTCCTACAGGCTTAGTATATTCTCTTCATTGGTTTAAATTTTTGGTTGTCTTTTTCTTGAATTTTTCTATCATGTCTGAATACAGTTGATTTATCTCATTTCTAGTATACATCTCAGGACTGCAGAATTTTCGTTAAATAACATCTTTCATTGTTCGGTGGTGTTGTATATCGTAGTCTTGATCACAGTTTCTATCTGTACATAATGCAAGAATGAGGAATGCTAGCACATGTCATTCCACATATTAAATTGTTTATAATAATTACCTTATTATAGAACTAACTGAATGATAAATGACATGACTGAATAGTAAAAAAAATAACAAAACAATTAATTAATCACAATTTGTAGAGAGCTACAATTGTTTAATAGCGAACTTCCACTGTAGTGCCTTCACAAATATCAGTATTTTTATATTTTCGTTAACAAACTTGAGTTTCGATTAATATATCCGCCAATGGAGCCTGTATTGAGTTTGTCATTGTACAATTGTAGAATCTTATCATATTTATAACCGCCACTTTTTGTTAATCTCATTGTCCTTCTAATTAATTTTAGGAAGAAGTTTCACGGAGTTGTTACGTCTCTTGAGAAGATCGTGCGTGATGTAGGTCAGTGGTTAAGAGCTGGATCGACACCTAACCAACTGCGACAAAGAATTGGAAATAAACCAAGTTTAGCTTTCTGTCTTGAAGGCCTTAGCTCAATACATGATATGCTTAAATCTGAGTACGTTTAGTTTTCACTCTCTCAGCATATTCAAATCCTTGCTCTGTCATTATCTCTGATATTAAATGGCATTTAAGCTTGACTTCTTGCTCTTTAAGCGAGGTACTAAATCACAGATCAAAGAAAACTTTTATATATTAACACAGCAAAGAAGTTTGTTCATATAAAATATTCTTACATGTTGATCCAGTGACTTGCTCAACTACTGACAGGAATCATCAATTGTGGATTTCAGGTACCTACTTAAATTGTCTATTACATCCTCCTTGTCATGGAATTGCAGGTTTGTGATCAGACACAGTATCTCATTTAATGCTCTTATCCACTTAACCTTTTTATGCTGTACAAGCTTTACTGAGTTTGAAAATTGAACATCTTTAAATATTTACTCTCTAGAAAATTTCCTAGAGTTGAATTCTTTAGTCGAGACATGCATGTGCTAACTGTTGGTCATGTACATGCATTTACTTTCTAAAGAACATGGGTTTGAGGATGGGATCTAATTGAAGAATTGTTTTTGGAGAAAATGAAATCGATAGGGGAGAAATAGAAAATGCTATTCTGCTTTGTAAAAACAATCGATTAAACATTTTTACCCATTTTGTTCTTCTTCTGGCAATTGTTAAAGGGAAAATCGATGGATAAAATGGGTAATTGGGTAGGGGGGAACTGCTAAAAAATGTAAATGCATGTAGGAAGAATAAATTTGTGTATGCATGTTCGAACATAAAATAACGTACCTTTTTTTCTCAGAATATACATATACGTTCCTTATTCAAGTCATCGCCTCTTCATACTCTCCCCTCTCCTACCATTTTATCTCTTTATAAACCATAACTTATTTCGGTCAATAATTCATAATACAAGTATGATTACCCTAATTCAAATTGATAACTATTTTTTTTAAGTGAAAAAATGGATATGGAAAATTTGATTGTATATAGTCCTTGTGATCATTTCAGCCTTTTAAATTTCTATTATTTCCGATTTATGTTGAAAATATTGAATTAAGAATTAGGGGTTTGGAAGCAAAATAGAGATATAAAATTGGTGAGAAGAATAATAATATCGGGAATGGAAGAGAAGATAAATATGGCAAAGACAAATTAATAAATAGAAACAATCTTATAAGGCAAAATCATTAATTTCATTCTTCCCTTAATAGGAAAGTTTAAACGTAAGATTCTATTTATTCTTGCTTCTTATAGTTTTGATTTTCCCTTCACTAATTATTCCTTTTTTTTGTTTTGTGAAAACAGTGGTACCACTAATCACACATTTTACATGAAAATATCTCCAAATTTGAACGGTTTTGATATTTAAAATTAAATTCTTTAAAATTGTAAAATATTCAAAATCTGGAAACTATGAAACTAGTTTATTCTTAAAACTTGATTTTTTTAAAAATAGTTTGAAAAATCAAAATAATTTAAATATTTAAAGAATATTGATAAACCGTCTTTTATCAAGGCCATGAACAGGCGATTTCAACCTAAACAACTTCACGACTATTGAGACTGAAATACGATGAATTCGATTTAGAGGGATGAAGTTCACCTGGATGTGCCGTTCGGCATTGAGGTAAGGTTGTCGCTCGGCATTATGGTGAGGATGTGCCGCTCGGCATTGTGGTGAGGATGTGCCGTTCGGCATTGTGGTGAGGATGTGCCGCTCGACATTGAGGTGAGGTTCTGCAGCTTGGCATTGTGGTGAGAATGTGCTGCTCGGCATTGTGGTGAGAACAAGGTCGCTCGGCATTGGACGTCGCTCTGCTTCGTACGTCGCTCGGCATTGGACGTCGCTCGGCATCGTACCTCGCTCGACAGTGGACGTCGCTCGACATCGTACCTCGCTCGGCATGGATCGTTCGGCATGGTGGTTCGGCATGGGTCGTTCGGCATGGTGGCTCGGCATGGGTCGTTCGGCATGTGTCGGTTGGCATGGTGGTTCGGCATGGGTCGCTCGGTGTTGAGGTTTGGTCAGGGTGGCTCGGTAATGATGGTTCGGCAAGAGTCTTGATGTGGCCTGTACCACTCCAAAAGCTCAACAACCTAGGATTTGCCTATAAATACAGCATGAGGGGGTTCAGAAAAAAGGATCTTCTTTCTGTCTCTGACTTTCTATTGTCTAAAGCTAAGACTACCCTGCAGTATTGTAACTGTAATCGATTATTACAGTAATAAAAAGAAAACTTCTGGAATGGACGTAGGTCGGAGTTAGCCGAACCACTATAAAATCTGTTGTTCTCTACTGCTTTCATTTTAATTTTGACTGTTCTTCATATTATTACTCTCTACATACATTCTATATGTTATCTGTGATTGTTAGTTGGTGTTTTCATTTACATTTGGGTGTTAGTGACCAATTTAATCGCTAACATTTTGGTGCATTCAATGAAAAGGCAAGCACTCAGGGATATTGGGGCTAGGAACTTGGATTTTGGAAAGCAATGGCTAGGCCATCAATAAAGAAGCAATCAGCAGGGAAGTCAAGAGGCATCCTTTGGAGCTGGAGTAGGTCAAACATCCATCTATATCACTAAGGACGAGATGAAGACGATGCTGAAAAGGCAAGAAGACATGATACAGAACCTGTTTCGACAGGCTGGACATGTTGGAGCACAAAGTCAAGGGAATGGACTAACCGTGGCTGTTGGCATTGCAGAACAAGGAACCGCAGCTGTAGAAGTTTTTAGAGGTCAACACTAGAACCAGACTAGAGGGATTGAAGGAAATCAGCAAAGGCTCGGGGGCAGACCTCCAGGATTAAACACTGGGAGGGCGGCGAATGAAGCTCGGCAAGCAGGGACCAACGTGAACGTAAATGACCAACATGAAGAGTACTTCCGGTGTACCCCCATGACATGGAGGCAAGGTAGAGATGCAAACAGAGGACTACCCCCGGATGGAGACGAGCGGATGGCTGGATTAATAAGGATTATAAGAGGACGATTGTCGTGCGGAGGCTTAGAGGAATCCTTCAAAGTTCAAGTTATCCGCGCTGGATCCTTATGACAGGAAATCAGACCCAATTATGCATATCACCAGATATATCAAGCATATGGAGGTGCTGGGGGCATCCGAGGAAGTGATTGTACGATGCTTCCCTCTATATCTAACAGACTTGGCCGCGTTTTGGTTCAGGCAGCAAGAGAATGGGTCAATCGGAACATGAGGTGAGCCAGTGGAATGCTTCATGAGCGGGTCCACGTGACGAAACTCAAGAGTGTGATGACCTTAGCTTCAAGGAAGCAGAGGATCGGAGAGTCCATAAGAGATTTTCTATTGCGAATTAATGCAACGGTGACTTCGGTAGATCGTCCGGATCCATTGATGATTTTGATGGCGGCGGTAGAAGGGGTTGTGGAAGACACATAGTTTAAGGATTTTTTGGCAAGATATCCACCACAAGACCTTGGAGAATTCTATCATGAAGCTGAAAGCTTCATTCGGCTAGAGGATTCACGCGTCGAAAGACGAAAAATAAACGCCGTGCAAGGCGAAGGAACCTCCAAGGAACTGACTAGAATAGACAAGGGAAAACGAAAACAGGATGACAAATACGATGGTCCTGACAAACGGAAGAAATTCTGAGAACCCAAATTCAAATAATGCGCTGACTTGACGGCAAACCGGGAACGGGTTTACACGGAAACTCGGGGGCACCTCTCCAATCGAAAACCACCCAGGAGAGATTCCACGGAACGGAAACGTAGAAGTGGAAAGTATTGCCTATTCCATGAGCTAGAAGGGCATGCTACTGACGCATGCCGCCATTTGAAGAACGAGGTGGAAGAGCATGTTAGAAATGGTAGAATGCCACAGTGCGTGAGAAATCGGACAGCGGCCGTAGGACCTGAGCAACTACCGCCTGCACCCAACAGAACTAATCATGGATCGAGATCACGACTCGTCATCAATTGATCATGATGACATATGCTAAGTTCAAGACTTGAACTTTGGTCGATTACATAAAATTCTTAGGTTTTGATTTCAGAATAAAATGGCTATTCCACTTACACATGTACGGAAACCGGAGAGATTCCTAGACATGCTTGAGATGACAATAGACCGTTATGCCCGGATAGGCAATATTTAGATTTTTCCTTTGTTTGTGATTGAACATTTGAAATTTTAATTTAATGAACTTGAATTTCATAAAATAAACCTTGAACCGGAGAGTTAAATGACGAATATTGGAAGTTCATTTGAAATTAATCGCTTTATGACCCTACCCGGAGAGACGGAGTCCGTAGTGCAAGAAGTGAGTTGCTTCGCCGGAGAGCTACAGGATCAACTCCCTTAACGTCGTTTCCCATTCACCGGCGAGTGATTGGATCGGGGTTCGATAAGAGTCCGAAGATGTTGTAATCGGCCTAGGATTTAGGCCATGACATCGCTTAATGTTCAGGGACACTGAACAGGAGTGCACGGAGTGACGCTGCTTCGCCAGAGAGCGACATGATCGGCCCACTCAACGTCATTTCCCCTTCATCGGAGAGTGACATGATGAGATCCAGCAAGATCCCGAAGAGGCTTCAATCGGTCTAGGACTTAGGCCATGAAATCGCTTAATGTTCAGGGATACTGAACCGGAGTGCAGGGAGTGACGCTGCTTCGCCAGAGAGCGACAGATGAGCTCACTCAACTATGTTTCTTCTTCAGTGGAGAGTGACAGGTTGAGATCCTGTAAGAGCACAGAGAGGTTGATAACGATCCAGAGGGATCGTAGGATTCAATTGCTGACTTCCGAGGCCAGAGAATATAAAAGTCCTCAGTCGGAGAGCCGAGGCCGGAGAACATACAAGCCCATGACCGGAGAGTCAAGGCTGGAACATGATAGCGCGACCTGACGCGGTTTATGGAGTCAGAGTTAAACCAAGAAAAGTCATAGATTTGGCTATTGATTATTGATGGCACTTGGATAGGATGGCTTGAGCCGTGGATATGCTAATATGGTTATGAACATAACATAAACTTCGGATATCAGATTTGAGGCTATTCGAAACACACCTTCCAATAGCAAGGCATGTTTTGGGAGGCAAATGTTAACCCGTCTTTTATCAAGGCCATGAAGACGAATTCAACTTAAACAACTTCATGACTATCAAGACTGAAATATGATGAATTCGGTTTAGAGGGATGAAGTTCGCTTGGATGTGCCCTCAGCATTATGGTGAGGATGTGCCGCTCGGCATTGATGTGAGGTTATGCCGCTCGGCATTATGGTGAGGATGTGCTGCTCGGCATTGAGGTGAGGTTCTGTCGCTCGACATTATGGTGAGGATGTGTCGTTCGGCATTGAGGTGAGGTTATGTCACTCGACATTGTGGTGAGGATGTGCCGCTCGGCATTGAAGTGAGAACAAGGTCGCTCAGCATCGTACCTCGCTCGGCAGTGGACGTCGTTCGGCATCGTACCTCGCTCGACATGGGTCGGTTGGCATGGTGGCTCGACATGGGTCGGTTGGCATGGTGGCTCGGCATGGGTCGGTTGGCATGGGTCGTTCAGCATGGTGGCTCGTCATGGGTCGCTCGGTGTTAAGGTTTGGTCAGGGTGGATTGGTAATGATGGTTCTGCAAGAGTCTTGATGGGCCGGTACCACTCCGAAAGCCCAACAACTCAGGATTTGCTTAAAAATACAACATGAGGGGTTCAGAAAAGGGGATATTCTCTCTGCTCTCTGACTTTCTATTGTCTAAGGTAAGACTACCATGCAATATTGTAATTGCAATCGATTATTACAGCAATAAAAATGAAACTTCTGGAGTGGACGTAGACCGGAGTTAGCCGAACCACTATAAAATCTGTTGTTCTCTATTGTTTTCATTTTAATTTTGACCGTTCTTCATATTATTACTCTATACATACATTCTATCTGTTATCTGTGATCGTTAGTTGGTGCTTTCATTTACATTTGGGCGTTGGTGACCAATTTAATCGCTAACAAATATAGATTTTAAACCGTTATACTAAAATACTTCATTAAAAAAACAGTTTCAAAGTTAAACTGATTCAGTTCCAAATTTCTCAATTCAAATCAATTTCAATTTCCATTTCGATTTAATCTACTCAATTTCGATGTCAAGTCGAATTTTTTACTTCGATTCCAAATCTATTTCAGTTTCAAATTAATTTCAATTTCAAATTATATAAAATATTTTAGTTTTCGAGATTTGAAAATTTCCAGATTTTTAAAATTTCGTCTATTTTTCATAAAACTACAAATTACTTTTTTTTTTTTACTTTATTAAGATTTAAATCATTACATATTTTTTCAAAAACTTATTTTCGTTGAAAACTGAAGTTCTTCATTTTAAACTTTAAAATTTTGAAGTTCAAAAAATTGCATTTTTTTTTTGAAACTTGGGTATTTATAGAAGTTACAAAATTCAATTTTATCAAATTTATTTTTTAGAATTAAGAATGAAAATTTAGGAAAAGGTTGATAGACGTTAAAAGTTGATTTTAAGTTTTAACATTGCAATGTTTAAAGTTTAGTTTATTTTTATACTGTAACTTTGAATATTTTGAGTTTTTAATATGAAACTTTTAAAATTTGTAAACATAAACGTAAAAGCCTAAAGTTCAAAGTTCCCAATTCAGCTTTCTAAACTTTATTTTTGAAAAAAAATTGAAATTTGAAATTTTATTTTTTTAAATCAAAAATCATATTATTTCCATATATTCACCTATTTATCATTTGACCAAACAGGGAGCTTATTTAGTTAACTTAATATTGATTGTCTATATCATGCCCCTTATATGGGCTTTTTATGTTGAACTGCTTCGGGGTTATGGGAAATTACGAGTCTTAGGAGGCTTGTATAGAGTCAAGGACGATTTGGGTGCCTAATATTAAAATGAATAAAAAACTACTTATCGGAGATGATTAAATCCAAGGCAATTTCAGTCATGAGAAAACCATGGGAGATCAAAGCAATCCTGATTGCTCTCTTGAGCGCCAAGTGGATTAGTTGGTATTTGGTAAATGATTTTTTTCCTTTTAATTGAAAGTTTTATTTTTGCACAGGAGCCCAAGTTATTATTATTATTTTTTTATTGTGAAAAAGAAAAGAAAGAAAGATAAGCTGTAGCAATAGCCAAATCTATATTCGGGAATCACGAAATAAAAAATAATTATTTTCAAATTAATTTGGAAAAGAATTTTTAAACGTAGTCAAATTGACTTTTGATCCTAAAAAGTAAAGAAGTTGCTTTTGACTATCTATAGGACCTCCAACCATGGACTTACAAATCTTTTTGTTCATACAAATTTCTTTCTTAATTTTGTCTATACGTACAGTTCCACGGATATCTCAGGCCTTCGGCAACTCTTGTTGGACCAACCTAACTTACCTAGGGATGAAGGTACTGTAACTTAATTATCTCTGTGTGTGTGGGGATGTGTGTGTTTTGCTCTTATAGCATATCTAAAGAAGGAAAAAAAAATAAAAATAAATCTGCAACATCTTACTGCGTTTTACACAGTTTTGGACAGCATTACCCCTTTTCTCTTTTACACCGAATCTAATTTCCCTATGGGAGAGCTCACATGGTTGCTCATGTGATCGAGACATTTTGCGCGTATCGGGCAAAATATGGATCTCAAGGATACTTGCAGGGAAACCAATATAAATAATGTTAAAAATAAAAATAATTTAATTATGGGGTAATTCTAATCAAAACTGTGGGAAAAAAAGGAAAAAAAAATGGTGCTGATTTTATGAAGATGTATTTTGTTTCTCTAGCATATGCTGGCTTATTACTTGTTGCTCTTTCTTTGCAGTGGAATCAATATTTGACATTATTTTTGCCGAAGAGATATGCTGACATTTTTATGCATCCAGCTTGCAAGTCATATTAATTCAAGCTTGATCCGGATTTCTATTGTTGCTGACCAGAGAACATTCAATATCATTTCCTCCGCTTTTTAGTTGCAAAAGCTAAAAGTGCCCTTTTCTGCCAACTGATTATTTATCATTTCTATTTGAATTTTTTCAACTGGCCATAGGTATCATTGTTATACTTAAATTATTTTATGCAAAACATGCATGTAAAGTTAGTGAACGTTGAAACTTACTTTGATTGATTCCAAACCTCTTGAGCATGGTAAGTTGCAATCCTTTTGGCAGTTGTATATAACACAATTTAATTTTCTCTATGGTAAATGATTCAATTCACATTCTAGTTATTTTCGATGAATATTTGAAGATGGTCCTTTATCCTTATTACTAATAAAAGAATTCGTTGAATAAATTTACTTTGTGTCCTTTTGAAATTCCAAATATGCGGATGTAGTCTATTATTTTTCTAAGTACAACGATTAATTATCATGGAAAACTGTAGTATACGTTCATAAGGTAAAGTGTTTGAGTGTTTTATATTGTCCGTAATTTAGGTGAGAGTTCATTGGTTGAAGTTTCGTTTGATTTAAAGTAAGCATGAAGAAGTTATTGCAGTCTGAACAAAAAAAACAGCGATAAAAAAAGCAGCACCTGCTTAGTTGGAGTTCAAATATGAGAATGTAGTTTGTTATTTTTTAAGTACCACTGTTAATCGCCATGGAGAACCACAGTGTGCATTTAGGAGATGAGATATCCAAGTTTTTCATATTGTCCGTAATTCAGGTGGGAGTTCATCATTCGAAGTCTCGTTCGATTCCGAGTTAATATGAAGTTATTGTAGTATGAACAAAAAAAATAGCGCCTTCTGTCTTGGCGGAGTTTAACTATGAGGATGTATTCTGTTATTTTCTAAGTACAACTGTCAATCACCGTGGAGAACTATGATATACGTTCATAAGCTGAAGTATCTAAGTGTTTCATATTGTCCGTAATTTAGGTGGGAGTTAATCGGTTGAAGTCTTGTCCGATTTCGAGTTAGTTGAAGAAGTTATTGCAGTTTGAACAAAAAAATAGCAACTTCTGCCTAGGTGGAGTTAAATATAAAGATGTAGCCTATTATTTTTTAAGTGTAACCGTTAGTCACTATGGAGAACTACAGTGCTTGTTCATAGGATACATCTAAGTGTTCCACATTGTCCATAATTTAAATGAGAGTTCATCGGTCGAAGTCTCGCCTGATTTCGAGTTATTATGAAGATTTTATTGCAGTCCGAACTAAAAAATAAGTAGTTTCTGCTTAGGCGGAATTCAAATATGGGGATGTAGCATGTTATTTTCTAAGGACAACTAATAATCATCATAGAAAAGTACAATATACAATCATAAGCTGAAGTATCTAAGTGTTTCATATTATCCGTAATTTAGGTGGGAATTCATCGGTCGAAATTTCGCTTGATTCTGAGTTAGTATGAAGAAGTTACTGCAGTCTGAATAAAAAATAGCGACTTTTGCCTAGACGGAGTTCAAATATGGGAATGTGGCATGTTATTTTCTAACTGTTAATCACCATGGAGAACTACTGTGTTGGTTCACAACATAAAGTATCCGAGTGTTTCATATTTTCCGTAATTTAGATGGAAGTTCATCGGTCGAAGTCTCACTTGATTTCGGGTTATTATGAAGAAGTTATTACAGTCTGAACAAAAAAATAGCGGCTTCTGCCTATGCGGAGTTCAAATAAAAAGATGTAGCATGTTATTTCCTAAGTACAACTGTTAGTCATCATGGAGAACTATGATATACGTTCATAAGTTGAAGTATCTGAGTGTTCCATATTGTCCGTAATTTAGGTGGGAGTTCATCGATCATGTCTTGTCTAATTTCGAGTTAGTATGAAGAATTTATTGTAGTATGAAAAAATAGCGGAATCTGTCTACGCCAATTTCACATATGGGGACGTAGCCTATTTCTTTTTAGGTACAACTTTTAGTCACCATGAAGAACTACAGTGTGCTTTCACAAGATGAAGTATCCGAGTGTTTCATATTGTCCGTAATTTAGGTGAGACTTCATCAGTCGAAGTCTCGCCTGATTCCGAGTTAGTATGAAGAATTTATTGCAGTCTAAACAAAAAAATAGCGGCTTCTGCCTGGCGAAATTCAAATTTGAGGATGTAGCATGTTATTTTCTAAGTACAACTGTTAGTTGCTATGAAGAACTAGTGTGCGTTCAAGAGATGAAGCATCTGAGTGTTACATATTGTCCGTAATTTAGGTGAGAGTTTATCAGTCGAAGTCTCGCCTAATTACTAGTTAGTATGGAGAAACTGCTACAGTATGAACAAAAAAATTGTGGTCTCTGCCTATGTGGAGTTTAATACGAGGATCCAGCATGTTATTTTCTAAGTACATCTGTTAGTCACCATGCGAACTATACTGCGTGTTCACAAGATGAAGTATTCGAGTGTTCCATATTGTCTGTAATTTAGGTGGGAGTTCAATGGTCGAAGTCTCGCCTGATTCTGAGTTATCATGAATAAGTTACTGTAGTATGAACTAAAAAATAGTGGCTTCTACCTAGACGAAGGTCAAATATGAGGATGTAGACTGTTATTTTTTAAGTACAACTATTAATCATAATGGAAACTACAGTGTGCGTTCACAAGATGAAGTAACCGAGTGTTCCATATTATCCGTAATTTAGGTAGGTGTTCATCGATCGAAATTTCGTCTGATTCCGAGTTATTATGAAGAAGTTATTGAGTTTGAACAAAAAAATAGCAACTTCTTCCTAGGCGGAGTTCAAATATGGGGACGTAACCTTTATTTCCTAAGTACAACTGCTAATTACCGTGGAGAATTACGATATATGTTCATAAGTTAAAGTATCCGAGTGTTCCTTATTATCCATAATTTAGGTGGGAGTCATCGATCGAAGTTTTGCCTGATTTCGATTTAGTATGAAGAAGTTAATGCAATATGAACAAAAAATAGTGGGTTTTGCATAAGAAGAGTTCAAATATAGGGATGTAGCATGTTATTTTTTAAGTACAATGGTTACTCACCATGGAGTACTAAAGTGTGCGTTCACAAGATGAAGTATCCAAGTACTCCATATTGTCCGTAATTTAGGTGGGAGTTCATCGGTCGAAGTCTCACTTGATTCTGAGTTATGTTGAAGAAGTTACTGCAGTCTGAATAATAAAATAGCGGCTTCTTCCTAGGCGGAGTTTAAATATGAGGATGTAGCTTGTTATTTTCTATGTACAACTGTTAGTCACCATGGATAACTACATATGCATTCACTAGATGAAATATCGAGTGTTCCATATTGTTCGTAATATAGATGAGAGTTTATCGGTTGAAGTCTCGCCTGATTCCGAGTTATTATGAAGAAGTTACTGCATTATGAACAAAAAAATAACGGCTTCTGTCTAGGCGGAGTTCAAATATGGAGTTGTAAACTGTTATTTTCCAAGTACAATTGTTAGTCACCATGGAGAACTACAATGTGCGTCCATAAGATGAAGTATCCAAGTATTTCATATCGTCCGTAATCTAGATGGGAGTTCATCGGTCGAAGTCTCGCCTGATTCGGAGTTATTATAAAGAAGTTATTGTAGTCTGAACTAAAAAACAAGCAGTTTCTGCTTAGGTGGAGTTCAAATATGGAGATGTAGCATGTTATTTTCTACGTACAACTATTGATCATCATGGAGAAGTACAATGTACGTTCATAACATGAAGTATCCAAGTGTTCCACATTGTCCGTAGTTTAGGTAGGAGTTCATCGGTCAGTTTCGCCTGATTCTGAGTTAGTATGAAGAAGCTACTGCAGTCTTAACAAAAAAACAACGACTTCTTCCTAGACGGAGTTCAAATATGGGGATATGGCCTGTTATTTTCCAAGTATAACTGTTAGTCACCATGGAGAACTATTGTGTGGGTTCACAAGATAAAGTATCCGAGTTTTCCATATTTTCCATAATTTAGGTGGGAGTTCATCGGTCGAAGTCTCGCCTGATTTTGGGCTATTATGTAGAAGTTATTGCAGTCTGACCAAAAAAATAGCGGCTTCTGTCTAGGAGGAGTTCAAATAAAGGGATGTAGCATGTTATTTCATAATTACAACTATTAGTCACCATTAAGAATTACGATATCATTCATAAGCTGAAGTATCCGAGTGTTCCAGATTGTCCGTAATTTAAGTGGGAGTTCATCAATCGATGTCTCGTCTGATTTCGAGTTAATATGAAGAATTTATGGCAGTCTGAAAGAATAGCGGCTTCTGTCTAGGCCGAGTTCAAATATTGGGATGTAACCTGTTATTTTTTAGGTACAACTGTTAGTCACCATGAAGAACTACAGTGTGCGTTCACAAGATGAAGTATCCGAGTGTTTCATATTGTCCGTAATTTAGGTAAGACTTCATCGATCGAAGTCTCGCCTGATTTTGAGTTATAAGAAGAACTTATTATAGTCTAAACAAAAAATAGTAGCTTCTGCCTAGCGGAATTCAAATTTGAGGATGTAGCATGTTATTTTCTAAGTATAACTGTTAGTCATTGTGAAGAACTATAGTGTGCATTCAAGGGATGAAGCATCCGAATGTTCTATATTGTCCGTAATTTAGGTGGGAGTTCATCGGTCGAAGTCTCGCCTAATTACTAGTTAGTATTGAGAAGTTTCTATGGTATGAATGTGAAGTATTTTGAGTGTTTCATATTGTCCGTAATTTAGGTGGGAGTTCATCAGTCGAAGGCGCTCGATTCTGAGTTATCATGAAGAAGTTATTGCAGTATGAACAAAAAAATAGTGGCTTCTACCTAGGCGAATTTCAAATACGGGGATGTAGACTGTTATTTCCTAAGTACAACTACTAGTCATAATGGAAAACTACTGTGTGCGTTCACAAGATGAAGTATCCGAGTGTTCCATACTGTCCGTAATTTAGGTAGGAGTTCATCGATCGAAGTTTCATCTGATTCCGAGTTATTATGAAGAAGTTATTGAGTTTGAACAAAAATAGCAGCTTCTACTTAGGTGGAGCTCAAATATGGGGACGTAGCCTTTATTTCCTAAGTACAACTGTTAGTCACCATGGAGAACTACGATATACTTTCATAAGTTGAAGCATCCAAGTGTTCCATATTATCCATAATTTAAGTGGGAGTTCATCGGTCAAAGTTTCGCATAATTTCGAGTTAGTATGAAGAAGTTAATGCAGTATGAACAAAAAAATAGCGGTTTTTGCATAGACAGAGTTCAAATATAGGGATGTAGCATGCTATTTTTCAAGTACAATTGTTACTCACCATGGAGTACTAAAGTGTGCGTTCACAAGATGAAGTATCCGAGTACTCCATATCGTTCGTAATTTAGGTCGGAGTTCATCGGTTGAAGTCTCGCCTGATTTCGAGTTATTTTGAAGAAGTTACTGTAGTCTTAACAAAAAAATAGCAGCTTTTGCCTAGGCAGAATTCGTATATGAGGTTTTAGCCTGTTATTTTCTATGAACTATTAGTCACCATGGAGAACTACCGGTGCGTTCACTAGATGAAATATCCGAGTGTTCCATATTGTTTGTAATTTAGACGAGAGTTCATCGGTCGAAGTCTCGTCTGATTCTGAGTTATTATGAAGAAGTTACTGCATTATGAATAAAAAATAGCGGCTTCTCTATAGAAGGAATACAAATATGGGTGCAGTTAAAGCGCTCGGCGGATTCAATGCGACGGAGATGCAAAAAGTCATAGCGGGAACACAGCGAGGATATAGCGAGATATAGCAGATGACTCTAAAATAGCATATAAAACACATACTCAATGTTTTTACAAATATATAAATGGTAATTAAATGAAAAACTAACATTCAATTGAATTATAATTAATGCATAAATACTTTTAAATAAAAACATGTGTGTTAATATACTGTAAATAAATATAAAACTGTTATATAACATAATTGAATTTAGTAGAATACTAGAGTATTTTCGTTTCTGAAAATATATTAAAAATTCAATTAAATAAATTAATTTCATAAATTTTATAATGTATAAATTTCATTTTCAATTCATTTCTTTTAAAGAAGATATAGTGGAAATAACGAAATATAGCGAGAATAACGGGATATAGCGGAAATAGCATGGCTTAAAGCGGAAATGCTATATTTGGGGCTATAAGGAAAAATCGTAGTGGTAGAAATCCGCTATGAGATATAACAAGGTTATAGCGGGGTAATAGCGGGGAATTAACTGCATAGGGATGTAGACTGTTATTTTCCAAGTACAATAATGTTAGTCACCATGGAGAACTACAGTGTGCTTCACAAGATGAAGTATCCGAGTGTTTCATGTTGTCCGTAATTTAGGTGGGAGTTCAACGGTCGAAGTCTCGCCTGATTCTGAGTTATTATGAAGAAATTATTGTGGTCTGAACAAGAAAATAGCGGCTTCTACCTAGTTGGAGATCAAATATGCGGATGTTGCATGTTATTTCATAAGTACATGTTAATCATCATCAAGAACTATGATTAACATTTATAAGATGAAATATCTGAGTATTTCATATTTGTCCGTAATTAAGGCGGGAGTTCATCGATCGAAGTTTCGTCTGAGTTCGAGTTGATATGAAGAATTTATTGTAGTCTGAACAAAAAAATAGTGGCTCTGCCTAGGCCGAGTTCAAATATGGGAAGGAAGCCCGTTATTTTCTAGGTACAACTGTTAGTCACCATGAAGAACCACAGTGTGCGTCCACAAGATGCAGTATTCGAGTGTTTCATATTGTCCGTAATTTAGGTGGGAGTTCATCGATCGAAGCCTCTCCTGATTCCGAGTCAGTATGAATAAGTTATTGCAGTCTGAACGAAAAAATAGGGTCTTCTTCCTAGTCGGAATTCAAATATGAGGATGTAGTATGTTATTTTCTAAGTGCAACTGTTAGTCACTATGGAGAACTACAGTGCGCATTCAAAAGATGAAGCATCCGAGTTCATGTTGTCCATAATTTAAGTGGGAGTTCATCGGTTGAAGTCTTGCCTTATTCCGAGTTAGTATGGAGAAGTTACTGCAATATGAACAAAAAAAGCGGCTTCTGCCTAGGAGAAGTTTAAATATGAAGATGTAACATGTTATTTTATAAGTACGATCGTTAATCACCATGGAGGAAGAATATGACCGTTTTTCTTAGGTTGGTTTTGTTTAAACGATGATCTTGTATATATTTTTGACTCATATCATATCAACTTCAAATTTTAGTAATAAGGACATGTTTTAATTTCAGGTTGCGTTATCGTCGCTCCGCTGTTTCCTATCACTTCCCAGCGTCACCCCCTTTTGCAGTTGCTCTTTCGTTGTACTCACATCAGCCTACCTTACCACTTCCCACAGACATCGTCACACCACATTCTGGTTGCCACCACTCCATATGCCACCATCGTCCATGTCACCATCAACCTTTGTCCACCCGCTACCGTCATGCTTCAGCCGCCGCCTTGACTAACTAGAAATACTAGTTTTTTTTACAATGTAAACCGATGCTACACCATAAAAACCTTACTTTATCTCAATGCATGCGATGTCGCTGGCTGCTACACCACCTCAAATTTTCAACTTTATCTGACATTATTTTCTCCTATCTCTTGCTAATTTTTCATCAATTATTAGTGACAAAAGTAGTAGTACGCAAGAAAATTATACCATATAGTATCATTATATCTTTATTTTCTTTTTAAAAGTATAGCTACAAAAATAAAATTGTATAGTAGCATGGTAAGAAAATAGTTCAATAGAAAATAATTTTTAAAAATTAATGTATACAAAATGCTGCTAGAATTTTTTTAAAAATAAGAAATGGTTTTAATTCTTTGAAAAAAACATAACCTAAAAACGGTGTAAGAGACATATAAAAAAACAGAAATGGAACTGAATAGTAAGAAATTGTAACATTAAATCATTGGAAAATAAATTAATATGCATTGAAGAATAAAATAGTACTACATAGTAGCATTATAATATAAATTGCTATGTGCAATTCCAAAGCAGTTAATGCTTTATAAGCATAACCACAATAAAATATGTTACTTCAAGATAGCATTGTACAATTAAATATTATATTCGAAATTTGCATGCATGCAATATTCTTCTATCTAATACTAAAAAAATGAAATGATTCTACAAAGCATAATTATAAAATAAAGTGTTGTATATAATCTTTACAAAGATCATACATAGCATTTGCAGTTAGAATTGTAAAAATACTTCATTTAAATTTACGAAGAGTAGCTTTAAGAGCTAATATATACAAACTTCGTCTTAAAATACTACTACAATCCATAAAATGATGCTAAAAAACTAGCGTTATGAGCTAAGATATACAAATTTTGTGAAAAATGCTACCACAATTCATAAAATATTACTATTGTTCATCTAATGCTAACACAAATCATGAAAAGCTATCAAAATTCATAGAGCTATTACAAAATAGAATTTCGAGCTAAGATATTTGAACTTCGCTTAAAATACGCTAATATAATTAGTAAGATGCTACCATAATGCATAAAATGCTACAATACGTACCACTATAAGAAAATATTTCGAAATAGAAAACGATATTAAGTACTAGATAAAAATTATATTACCTTAAAACAATATAATGAATAAATAAAAAAAAATGAAACTAAATAGTACAAAAATGTAACTCTAATTCGTCGGAAATAATAGATAAACAATGAAAATTGAAATGACACTACATAGTATAATCATAACAAAAATTGCTCGATGTACTTACGAATTATATATCAGTAGTATAAAAAGTTCACTACATTAAAAAATGCTACTACAAAGTAGCACCGTGACATTAACTATTATATTAAAATTTTTATTTCACATAATATAATACATTTATTTCATCTAAAAATACTACTGCAATTCATAAAATGATATTACAAAACAACAAAATGACCGCATCCCTTGTGCCAGATCTGGAATGTAGGGTTTCTCCTTTAGTCGACGCGTCTGGAGCTCCTCTGTCTCGCTCGACGCCTGTTAATCCTGGTGATGTGGTGCCACCTATGATGATGTGTGCGTCTCATCTCAATCTATGGTGTGCGATCCTTTCTTGCTAGCTTCAACTTTCGGTAACCCTTTATCAAACCTATTGAATGATTTAATCTCCCCTCAACTTGCTGCTTCAGAATTGCCTGCTAGTTTGCCGATAGCTTGTACAAATGCTTTAACTCCATTGCTTGCAAACGAAGGTAACTTATCTTGGTCAAAATCTGCAGTTGGGTTGAAAAATGGTTCCGTTAAGACTGTTGTCGAATCTGGGCTCTCTGATCATGGTATTGGGCTTTCGGCTATTGGGAATGATGATGGCGATGTGTTTGTGACCGTTCATGATGCAGCGCAGTTCAATAATGATGTTAGTGGAAATCCAAGTGGATGCACTCCAGGTGTTTGTAACAATGCCAATGTCAAAATTCTTGATGCCTATTCTTCCTTGTGTGGATCTATTCTAATGATCCTTTGTCTGTTCCGTTGGGCCCTGCACCTCCTTGAGTAGTTCCCAAGTGGTCATCACTGTTCTCTAAAATGCCAAAAAATGCCGGTGAGCATTCTCCTTGTTGCTTTGATATAGTTGAGATTGATGGTGTAATGATCCCACCATGCGAGGAGATTGAGGCTGGTGTAAGTTATTGGAAAGATCATTTGGTGGGATTTTTCCTTGACACCAACCCACCCTATCATCTTGTTAAGGCAAGGTGCAACCAGGTGTGGAAGTCCGGGAGGGTTTGAGTGTTCACTTCGATAACGAAATGTTCTATTTTAAATTCTCGCGGTATGAATAAAGACAATGTATTCTTGAATCAGACCTTATACTTATAGATGAGAAACCATTCATTATCATTTCATAGAGTCCGTTTGTGGATCGAGCCAAAGACCAGGTTTTATCTATACCAGTCTAGGCCTACTTTTCTCACATTCCATCTGTTCTACGGCCTCTTATCGGGACCGGTTAGCAGGTCTAGCTAGAAAGGTGATATGTTATGACGCTAACACTGTGGCCAGAAAGAAACTAGTCTATGCCAAAGCTCAGACCGAGATTACTCCCACCAAACCTTTACCTTCGGTGTTAAAATGTCAGACTAGATGAGAGCCATTTTGCTGAGGTTAAAGTACGATGCAGTTGGAAATATGAGATTTGCACGTCCTGTCAGTCTTTTAAGCATCTTTCAGTTGCTTGTTCTTGACCGGTAGTTTCTGTCTTGGTTCCCCTTGCCGATCGGATTCCTCTGCCTCGTCCCCCCTATCCGGAAGTGGGTTCCGAAGGTTGCCCCTGCTGCTCCCCTGTTGAAGCTCCTATTCCCCCCTTGTTGATGCTCCTTTTCCTCCTATTGTCGTCGATCCAGTCTGTGTAGCTCCTTCTGCTATTTTGCCACCTCCGACCGTGGATGTGGTTCCTTCTCCATCTGATGTAATATCCTGGAATTCCGATGAACGGGCTTGGGTTCATGCACCTTCTAATATGTGATATTCCACTGAGAATGACACTTTTTATGATTTCATTAATGATATTGGGGGCGAGAGTCAATTTCTTATATACCATATTGAAAGAGATGGTTTGTGCCTTATTAGGATTGGCGAGATTGGTGAGGAGAACAAAAGTAAGTTTTACGATGTCACTTGGGAAAAGAAATTTATATATTAATCTGATTCAGAAGGTTATGATCCTCATCTGGCTTCTCTCTTCTCAGGATTTTCACATGTTTTGGATAGTCCGGTTGTTCGCCGTGATTGTTTCGTCCTCCCCTGAGGGAAACTAGTCATGTTATTTTAGTACTTTAGGCATTTTTGTCTAGCTCCTATGCTTGTTATCTTTGTATTTTGGGTCTTTTTTCCCTTTAGTTGTTCCATGCATGTGCAGAACATCTGTTTTTCCATTATTTATACAGTGGCACGACCCACTCTAAAGCCGGCTAGTTTTGCTAAAAAAAAGATACACACACTTCATCTAAAATGTTGCTATCTATAAAAATGCTACTACAACATAGATTTATGAGCATAAAATATACGTTGTTATTTCTATCAACAAACAACATAAAATGATACTAGGCAATATCATTACTGGATATTATCTTCTTATCCCTTACTTAAAACTGCTTCATAACCACCATTATCACATCACCTTAGAACCTATAGCAATATAATTCAGTGCCATCGCTAATCAACCACACCAACACATTTTAACTTTAAAATGTTGCTATAAAAATACCGATATAAAATAATATTATGAGCTAAAATAAACACATTTCATATGTAAATGCCACCGCAATACGTAAAACGCTACTACAATTCATAAATGCTACTACAAAATAAAATTATGAGCATAAGTATACATAATTATTTAAAAGAAACATAAAATGATACTATGTAATATAATTATTGACTGATATCTTCATATTTTTCAATTTAAAATTACTCCTTATTAGTCACCAACACCGGATGACCTTTACAAAATAGAATGTTATAAATAAAGTTACAGAATTTATAAAATGCCACCAGAGGACGGAACTATAAATAAACATCATATAAAAAGGCTACCACAAAATAGTTTTATAAGCTAATGTATACATGAATTTCATCTAAAAACGTTACCATCATTCGTGAAAATGCTACTACATTATAACATTACAAGCTAAGATATACATTCTTTATTCAAAATGCTATTGCAATTCATAAAATGCTACTAGAATTCATAAAAGCTACCATAAAATAGCATCATAAACTAAAATATACATAATTATGCTGCTATAATTCATAAAATACTACCACCATTTATAAAATGATACTACAATTCATCAATACTGCTAAAAAGTAGCATTAGAAGTAGAAATATGCATAAAAAATCTGTTTTCAAAAGGAAAATTAACCATATTATAATACTACATAGTATCATTACTAGATGTTACCTTCTTTTTCATAAAATCCATGTTGTTTCTCCATAACCTCCAAATCTAGTCAAATAAAATGTCAACTCATCTATCGTCATTGCAACATCCCTTATCAACTTCTCCTCCATCTCCATCCCACCTCCATAACCCCTTATCAAGGAAGATGCTATCCTAAATCAAAGGAAGTAGCTATCGTAAATCAATGAAAGTGGCTATCGTGAATCAAGGAAAAAGGATACCGTGAATCAAAGGAATTGGCTATCGTGAATCAAGAAAAGCAGTTATTGTGAATCAAGAGGAAAGAGACTATCGTAAATCAAGAGAAGTAGCTACAGCAAATCAAGAGAAAATGCTATCTTAAATCAAAGGAAGAGATTACCGTAAATCAAGAGAAGATGCTATTATAAAATAAGAGGAAATAGAGCAATCATAAAACAAGTGGAAACAGAGCTATCGTAAAGCAAGAAATGAAGCCATCACATATCCAAAATTATCCTCAAAACTGTTCGGAATATCCACGTGGTAGTTCCCAATTGGTCCAACTATGTCACATCAACATGCGAAAAGTGGAAAGCAAACTGTACCACATGTCACTTCGACATTATGCCACATCAGCAGCATCTCAGGCGTCCAAATTCAATAGTCGTCATGTGTTAAGAATCTATTGGTGCAATTTTCGTATAAATATGCATGTACCGCCAAATAAGAAGGGAGAATTCCAAAATTCTCTTGTTCCCTTTTTTTTTATTTTGTACTCAAGAGATTAATAAAAGCTTGATTATGTATTTTAATGGCCGTTTATTTCAAATTCAAATTTCGATCTTCAGATTAAGGACTTCAGGATTAACTTAATTGCATGATTGCCTACTTGACCATAAACATGCTCGTCGAAGAGTTAAATCTCTTGTCCAAGTATCTTTGAACTCCTTCAACTTGAATTCACAAGTTAGGTCTAAGTTCTGGCTTACCATTTTAGTGCTCTCATTGACAATTGAACTCAAGCTATCAGATGCTTTCTTCAAACTTAAACTGGCCTGTCCTGTTTGAATTGTACTAAATGGGAAGAACAAAGAAGGTCAATGTCAATGAACCAAAATTGGTGCACAAAACCAAATTTAAAGAGTGCATAACACTTCAGTTTAATATGGAAAGCATTAAGGGGGGACAACATCATCACATGCAGTCATGGAAATGAAAGCGTAAATATTAAGGCCATGCAAAAATAGCTCGAAATTATGCATGAGCTAATCAAAATGCTTGTGTCTCGAAAGTAATCATGGACAACCAAGAGAAAAAAAGATGACAATGAGGAGGTCGAATCTACCTATAGGGATGTCACCTCACTTATGAAAAGTAAGATCCTTAGGAAGAGAGTTCTAGAATTTATGGGAAATGAGGGAAATGAAGCTGCTAATTAGTAAAGATTCCTCATAAACCTTATCGTAACCTAGAAAAGGAGGTTGAAATCAATGAAAAATTAACCTAAAGGATGGCTAAAGAACCAAAATGCATTCATAAATCCCTTATCATATAGTCTACCGACTCAGTCTTTGGAAGAGAATATCAATCACGCAGGAAAAATTACAAAGACGATAGAGCTTATTTAAGGGACCTAGCATACTAGATAGTCAAAGATATGATAAACTTGAAAGGGAAGTGAATAATGGATTCGAGATTCAATAATAATTTTAGAGGGGCCCCATTCATTGAAGTAATAATGGAGATCCCTTTGCCTTCTGATGTTAAAATCCCCGTTACAAAATACGATGGGTCAAATAACTTCGGTGACCACATTTTAACTTTTGAAAGCTAGATGGACATTTATGATGCTCTAGAGGGGGTAAGATGTACATTGTTTCCAACGACTTCCACCGATACCACTAAAAGATAATATACTCCTGGAATCAATTTGGTTATGAGTTCTTAACCATTTCTGCAGTGCTAAAGTACCAACCATAAATGTAAGTTTTTTAGCTAATATCAAAAAATTACTAGAGAGTTATTATGAGAATACGTGAAGAGGTTTAATGCTAACACTACTAGGGAAACTTTTTATAGTAAATATAGTTTTATAGGGAAGAGAAGAGAAGAATATGAAGAGGAAGAAATTATAAGTCCCATATCATAAAATTTTGTAAATTATATTTGTTTAAACATAGGATTTCTAAGGGAAAGGTTAGGCTCCTTAAGCATCCAAATGTTTTCTCTTGGGTTGAAAAGAAAGATTATATATGTTAACATACAGAAGCATGATGCCATCGCCGGTCGCCCGATTGAGCCAGGTTTGGTTTGTGTGTTTGGTACAAAAATAATTTTGGATATTATTTTCTTGAAACAGGCTAGTTTAAGCCCATTTACAAGTCAAGAATAATCCAAAATTTTGAATAGAAATGAGGAGGCAGGAAATTTGAAAATGGCACAACCCTTGGAATTAATTGTTATAGATGCATCTATTCGACTCACGACTGTTGAATGTGTCTGTTGACTGCTTATATAAAGGCACATTCAGTTCCTCTCCAAAGCATATAAGAAGGCCTTGGTTCTCTTGTTCCTATAGTATACTTCAAACAGTTTTTGGGATCGATCTTCAGTTATGCTACCGCAATCATTCAAAGAGTTTAAGAACTTAGGCTTTATAATATCACAGGAGCCGGTTTTCTAGAACTCGAAGCACCTATTTGTTTTATCAAACAGTGGTAAGAGAAAATATCGTTTCAAGAGCAACACTATCTATATGCCTAGGAGCGAACTCAGAAGACGATCATCTCTTCGACAACAATTGTACGATTTCCACCATTTACAGTACAAAATCTTAAGATAAGATTTTCTAGAAATGATGTTGCACAGTATGAAGGAGTTAGCATCATATTTCATAAATTTAAAACAATTTTGTGGAGTTAATTTCGCATATGGGTAGAAAAAATGTATTTTCTATTAGCAGGGCTGTAGGTTGCGTTGTTTTGACAACTCCAAAACTAGGACAATTAGAAGTTGAAATGATTGCACAGACTAGAGCATTATCTAAATGGAAGAAAGATGATTATAATGCAAAGGGAACCTCCACAATGTAATGTATGGTACACTATTTGATCTTTACTATAACAAACCGATCATAAAAGATGATTAGGATGCACTGGATCTATGTATCTAATGAAGGACATTATTAGTAAGAAGTTTCTTGCTATTAAAATTTTTAACTATAAAATGACCGACACTAGGCCAGTAATATAGCAGTTCAAAGATATTATACACATCCTAAACTAATTTAATTATCATAATATGAATATATGGATTAAGAAATCAAAGTCTTGTCCATAATAGACAAACTCCCCCCTTCTTGGGAAGACCAAAGGAAAATCCTAAAACATAAGAGGGAGGAAATGAGTTTGGATAATCTTGCACAATACTTGTAAATTAAAGAACAAATAAAACCGAAGGAAAATTCTAAAGCAACATCGTATTCAAAGGTCCGCATGGTGGAGAAAAAGAGGACAATAAACCCTCAGAAAACTCTTTTAATCAAAAGAGGAATAATCAGGACAACAAAAATTTCTATAACAGAAAGCGAAGAAGGAAAATGGCTATGTGTCTGTGGAAAGTCAAGCATTTCAAAAGGGATTATCGTTTTGAAATAAATCATAATCAACAAATGAAAACTTCATGGCTATTATATCTAAAATCAGTATGATTAAAAAAGAGTATTTTTAGTGGATTAACTTTGGTGCTACAAGCATATATGCAACAACATTAGTTAATTCAAGAAAATTGAACCCTCCGAGGAAGAAAATTATATCTACATCATAAACTCATTCAAAGTAGTGATCAAGGGGAAGGAGACAGTGGAGTTGGAATTCATGTCTGGAAAAGTTCTAACATTAAATAATGTATATTATGTACTCGAGGTTCGAAAATCTTGTATCAGAAAGTTTATTAAGTTTGGTTTTCAAAAAATCTTTGAGTAAAAGAAATACGTGTTGACCAAAGGAAAAATATTTATAGGAAAAGGGTACACGAATGAGGGTATGTTCAATTTAAATATAAATAAAATTGATGCTTCTGCTTATATTGTTGATTCGTTCTCACTGTGCGTAATAGATTAGAAATGTTGATATTAAATGCATGCATGATATGATCTCATTAAACATGATTCCTAGAGATAACTTTGATAATAAATGTAGGGTATGTTCTCTGATAGAAATAAATGGAAAATCATTTCCATCAATGGTTGATAGTAGCACTGGTATATTACAATTAATCCATAGTGATGTTTGTGATATGCATAGTACTCCTTCCATAAGAGGAAACCAATACTTTGTCACATTTGTTGATGATTATTGTAATGACCTCACCACTGTGCCCATATTATTAAAGAACATTATAAATAATGTTATGTAATGATAAAGATAATATGGCTTGTTAAAGGCAACCGACTGTGAATATATCTTTAAACTAACACCGACACGTCATACTTACATTTTTTTTCTTAATTTTTGGAATAAAATTTGATGTATATAGTCTTAGTCCAAAGTAATAATCACAACGGTTTCTCATCATCAGAATAGCATATCCTATAAAAAATAGTCATATGTCGAATAATAAACATCATACAAATATAAAAACTTAGAATCTACAAAATATAACTAGACTCACATAATACATTTGGTACTAATCTCTAACAAATCTCTAAAATTAAATACATCTCATAAGCAAACAAAAAATCCTAAATTGGATAAATTAAAAGTCAAAAAATGTTTATTTCCTTACTAGCACAACCATCCAAAGGTCAACCGGTCTTGTAACCTGAAAAGTCTCGGCTTGTCCTGAGCATTAAAATAACAACCGGGTCAGACTATCTAAAAGGGTGAGAATAAGATATAGCACAAGAATAAATGACATATAGGTAAATCCAAACGTCTAATATATAAGAAGTAATAGAATTGATTTAACTTAGAATTTATCTTAAAGTACGAAGTTATATATTTAGGTCATAAACACAGATTAGTCACGAAACATAGAATTACAAAATAAAGCACAATATTCCTAACATAAAGAAACCAATTCCATATTGTAGATAATAAATAAATGTTGTATCACTCGTCCAAACTGGTATAAAGGATTGGGAACACAAAATCCTGACACGATCACAAGGATCGGGGAACATAGAAACTTGACATGATCACAAGAATCAAGGAAACCCAAATCTCAACACAATCATGAAGATCATGGCAACCATAACTTAAAAATTCTAGATTATCGAATATTATTATGTATACGAGTGAAAGTGAATTTTTTTACATATTGTACATTTCGAAGTCCGTGTTGTTCCAAACATGTTTAGGACACTGATAATTATTTGCATGATGGAGAAATTCAAACTAAAACTTCCTTATAAATGATGTGCTGTCCCACTTATTTACCTACTGTATTAACCGTATATTTTTGCATTTGAGTTGAGTTTTAGCCACTAGATTAATTACCTAATTTTCCCATGCAAATAGATCAAAAATTCAAAGAACGGATAATTCTTATCTCATTCAATGAAGAAAATTAAAGCTTCTTATCGTATGTATACCAGGCATTAACAGAGTAGCATGTCCAGATGAGTTGTTTACATAAGCTCGTACACCACATATAACTGGGGTCATATTTCTAGGCATGATAGTTGGAACGAATATGTATTGCACATTATCTCGAGCATTTAGAGTGCATTCATTAAACTCTGGCTGAGCCACACCATTGGGCCGAACGACATCATTCACACATACCTAATCTAGACACACATCCATCACCAGATATGTTATGCGACAACTGAACAACTTCAAAAATCAAAAAAGCATCAGCCTTACCACGTCAACTGCCACGTTTGCATCACACTAACATTCTGGCTATCAGTAATTATTCGCTCGACACCAACAGGGTCAAGGCGTGGAGATCCAGCCAAGGAGACTCATATCATAGAGCTCAGAATCTAAAGCACACTAAGGGACTCAAAGCAGGAAGCTTTCATGAATTGGAGACTTAACAAAATTTAGAATTGTGACCGAATGAAACCGATGATGGTGTAGGTAGTCGTTTAGGAGATTCGCCAAGGCCAAAGGCGAAAGAATGGGCTACAAAAAATTAAATTCGAGAAGGTGGAGTACGAATTTGATGGATTAGGTTTTTTATGTTATATTGGGAAGATTTAAGTCGGGGCAAAATGAATGGGAAGGTGTTATGGAGTGATGAGAAAATGAGATTTAGGGCTTTTAGTTTTGGGAAGGCAAGAAAAAGCAGAAGCGAGAAACAAAGGGAAGATGCAGAAAAGGTATTACGGGGATTTCAAAAAGACACAGTTGATTTTGTAATTATTGAATTATCATTATTAATAGTAGAGATATATTGTAAAGAAATCCATGAATATACCTCCTAAGTATCTATCGGTTCCACCAAACACTAAAAGATAGTAAACTCTAAAGTGTCAGATGCCTTCACTTTTAGTAATCATAAGAACTTAACATCCTATACCTCCTGGTGAAATTCAAGTATTTAGTAGAAGCTAATAAATCTCCCTCGTTACGGATATAACCGTAAACCCCAAACTATGTTCTCTTAAGGATCCATTGGTCCCGCCAAACACCAAAAGAGAATACAACTCTAAAGTGTTAAATGCTTTGTAAAATTAATTACAAGAACTTAACCATGGCATCCCATACTACCTGGTGTACTTCAAGTATTCACTAATGGGCTAGTAAGTACCACTCAAACATTCTACTTAATTTGTTGTACAATATTCGATGAAGCATTAATCGAGAGCATTTAAACTAGTGAATATTAGGCTCAGGTCCCTAATAAATTTCAAAATAACACAAAAACCCTAGTAAAAAGTATGTAAATTAGGTCCTTAGAATTAAGTTACTAAGTAATTACATATAGTTATGCAATTATTTACTAAATAATTGCAGACATCAAAAGTTGCATAAATTTATGCAAGTTTCTTGGTGAATAACTACGACAATTTCCGCAATTTTTTTGGTGAATAATTGCGGAAATTTTCGTAATTTTTTATAAAAATTACAGAAATTTCCACAATTTTTCAGTGAATAATTACGAAAATGTCTGTAATTTTTTGATATAATTGCATAAATGTCTGAAATTATTCAGTGAATAATTACATAAGTGTATGCCATTATTCAGAAACTTAATTATATGGACCTAATTTACAAACCCTTTTTATTGAGGCTTTTGTGTACTTTGAAATTTGTTAGAGACCTATGCCAAACTGTCCCATTAAACTAATTGGTAACACTAAATTGATTATTAGTACTTCCATATTATAGAACTAAGGCTCTCAAAACTTTTTTTTTTGAGTTAAAGTAGAGAAAGCAAATATTATAATTTTCCATAGATTTCTTTGTTATTTAATTTTATATAAATATTCACTATTTGATAAATTTTGCCATAAATCTGAATTGTTCCAAAGTTTCACTTATGTATACTTCCATAAAGTTATATTGTTCACAAAACATATTTCCAAACCATATTTATATATAGCCTTCTATTTTATAAACCCTATTTATTAATCTTCCAAATTCATTTTAATGCATAACCATTTTATTTAGAAGTAAATTAAATTTATATTTCCAAATCTATGTCCACTTTATTAACAGTGCATAATATATAGTAACTACTGGCTAGAAATCATATATAAAAGAACTGGACTAATTTAGGAAACAAGTTTGATATTTGTAAACTTAAATAAATCTCTTTTATAATTTTTTTATATATAAAATAGATAGGCATAAGTTATAATATTTGAAATCTTTGAATCCAAGCGATTCAAAGTCCATAGAACACAAGAGAATTCACTATAACAAATCCTAGGTCATTACAATCTTATAACCATAAATTAATTCCATAGGGTTCTAACATTTTATTATTTCCAATCTAATTTATAGTTTAGTAAATCATTGGAAATGAACACTAGAAGTTCCATAAACAAACATGCAAAACATAAAAAACAACAGCGACAAATATGGCAATGGACGAGCAGGCAACGACGGGTCAGAGGATATCTCCTGGAGCTGAAATAGGCCTAGGATTGCACGCCACCGGTGCACCTGTAAAGCACACCGGTGGACCAGTGTGGCCATGACCTAGTGCTATTTCAGCTACACGTCACCCTCCAGTCGGTCCCTGACGATGACATTTGGTTCTGGTGTTTTGTGCAGTTAATTTAAAGGTGTTCAAGCAAGCCTTTCAAGTGATTTCAAGGCATCAAAACATCAATTTGATTAGCAGTTATAATGAATCACTAGCCTATCTTTTAGTAAAAATAAATTTAACAACTTGAAGCAATAATATCAAAAAATAATGGAAGCAATTCAATTTTAGTTTCATCTAGATTAGCAAACAACAACCTGCAACGAATTAGAGAATAGTAGTGTGAGGTTAGCTCACTCACTTTTATCACTTAAATTGTTGATTAAAACCCGTATTCTCCTAGGCTAACCTTTCAACAAAAAGGCCTAGGTTGATTCTAGAATTTGCAAACAAGACCGAGACTTGGAACATGAAATCTGAAACTAAATTCCTTAAAAGATGTAGCAATAGATCGAGGTTATTACCTTGTTATGATTTCTAACAAATTAACCAAAAGCCCTATGCTTTGCAACTTGAATTTGGGGAAAATGGAGCTAGGGTTTTGAGAGCGAGGAAGAGTTTTTTCTCGGATTTTAGAACTGAGAAACGAGAATGAAAACAAATTACATACTTGTTTCTCTTCTCATTCTTATTTCTATTTAGGCCAAATAGGGTTTGGTTATGAACTCATTAACAAAATGTTGCAATTCTAAGAGATGTGTTGCTATTTCCTTTTGTTTACTCTTTTAAAGCACTGTCTTTTACTTAGGTAATGTTTTACAAAATCACAAATTGATTTCTAAAATTTACCAAAACAAATCAACAAGCTAATATTTCTCATTTCTATTAATATTAAGATATTTTATAAAATTAAATATAATTTTTGAGAATAAAAGTTATTCTCCTAATTTTAATAAAAATAAACTATTAATTGAGAAACCCATTTTAAACAATAAATCTCAATATTAACATTTTATTCTAAATACACAAATTAAATAATTGATTTAATAATATTTCAAATTTAAATTAGACTCCTTTTAAAAAAATGAAATTCGGTTCTTAACTAAATCAAATCATCTATTCTAAACACCTAGATTTTTTTTGCATAATTAAATTTCACAAATCGTAATTTATAATTAGTTATCCACACTTAAATTTAATTAATTAGGTAATTAACAATAGGTTTATTATAATTATTTTAAGTATTGTTGTATTTAACTTATGCAAACTAAAGATGAAGTATTTAATTCATTATAATTTAAATTCAATTATATTTTATAAAATTGAGGTAGAAAATCAATGTTATTCTAAAATAAAAACCCTTAATTCTGATAAAGGCCTGGAATATCACTTTCTTGATATTTGTGAATCCGTAGGAATAATTCATGAGACCTCCACCGCATACAAAACATAATAGAATGGAGTATTTAGATAGAAAAATCGGACAGTCATGGAAATGGCCAATGCGATGTCATGTAATTCTAGACTTAATACAAGTTTTTAGAGTGAGCAGTGTTAACCGGAAATTATATATTCAGAAAAGTAACTTATAAGAAAATCAAAGTCTTTCCGCATGAACTTTGGTATGGAAGAAAGCCAAACCTAGACTACAATAAAGTCTGGGGTTGTAGGGCGATTGTCAGGTTGCCAAAATCTAAAATCATGAAACTATGACTAAATGGTGTTAATTGTATCTTCATAGGATATGCTCATAACAGCAAGGAATATATGTTTCTGGCCACAGAACCTAATACCTCGATTGAGATAAATATTATAGTAGAATCAAGAGACGTAATGTTCTATGAATATAGATTAACATCTATTCCGTTGAATCCATCTATTGATGAAACAATGTTGGTAAATGCACCTATTCAAGAAATGGCGAAGATCAACAAGAAATAGCAGAGAAAAATGAAATAAATAATGACAATACTGATGAACCATTTGGGAGAAGAAAAGGATGCACAGAGAAAAATCTTTTGTACTTGATTTTATTACTTATTTGGTTGAAGGATCTTGAGATGCTACTAAGCATTGTGTAATGCTTTTTACAAGCTTTGAATCCAATCCTTAAACTTACAATGAGGCAGCAAAGTCTCAAGATTCGTCCTTTTGCCCAGAAAACATAAACAATGAAGTGGATTACCTCTTGGTTCTAAACCGATAGGATGTACGTGGATATTTAAGAAGAAGCTAAAAGAAGATGGTACTATAGATAAGTTTAAGGCCGGGTTAGTTGCCAAAGTTTCACATAAAAGAAGAGTTGGACTATTTTGATACCCTAAGCACCTATTGCTAGAAATTCATCTGCTAGGACATTAATTGCATTAGCATCTATCAATAACTTTAAAATTCATCATATGAGTGTTAATATCGCCTTCCTAAATGGTGAAATTGATGAGGAAATATATATGACAAAACCTAAAGGCTTTATCATGCCTAGATAAGAACATAAGTTGTGTAAACTCATCAAGTCACTATATGGTCTTAAACAAGCACTTAAACCATGGCATGAAAATTTTGATAAAACCTTGATCTCCGATGGTTTTAGGATCCATGAATTGTACATATATGTCTATTACAAGTTTCATGGGGAAAAGGTATGATTATATGTGTCTATGTTCATGGTATGTTGACATTCTAGGAACCAAAATCATAAGGACACATAATGGGATAACTATTTCTCAATCTTACTACATTGAGAAAATACTGAAAAGGTGCAATCACTTTGATTGCAAACTAACATCCACCTCATTTGACCCAAATATGCAGTTATATTCTAATATCGGTAAATTAATAGATTAGTTAAAATATGCTGGAGTTACCGGGAGTCTAATGCATAAAATGACATGCATCAGACTTGATATTGCCTATGCAGTAGGCAAGGAAAATAGATATACCAGTAATCCTAGTCATATTCATTGGACTACTATAAAAAGGATTTTAAAATATTTGAAAGGAACCATAGTCTATGGTGTTTTGTATAGTAGGTATCCAAGTGTAATAGAAGGATACACAGACGCAAATCTGAATAGCATTAGTGAAGATCATAAATAACCTAATGGATGGATATTCTCTTTGTAGTGAAGCAATATCCTGGATCTCAAATAAACAAACATGTATTGCTGATTCTACTATGACTACTGAATTTATAGCATTGGTTGCTTGTAGCAAAGAAGCAACATGGTTAAGGAATTTACTACTAGAAATTTCCATATAGCCAAAACCGATGCAACCAATATCTTTGCATTGTGATAGTCAAACAACACTATCATAAGCATATATCTAGATATATAATGCCAAATCTTGGCGTATTGGCCCGTAGCACAGTGGGATTAGGAAAATTCTCACCGATGGGGTAGTTACCATCAATTTTTTAAGATCTAGCCAAAACTTAGAAGATCCATTTGCTAAAGGCCTTGCAAGGGACTTGGTGTTGAAAACATCAAGACGAATGGTTATAAAGCTAATAGAAAACGTATGACAGTGACAAAAACTCAACTCAACATAGTGTTAACATTATCTTAGCTCAATGAGCAAAAGAGCATTATATAGAGCGGTTGGAGGCACTATAATATTAGTCTAAATAGCTAATATGATGTTCCATTCCAAGGTAAAAAGTTCTTGAAACCTATAATAAAATGGCGGTGGTTACTTAGTACTTAATAGGTTTACAACATGGATTATGTTGACATGTATAGTACAAGACACTTTTGATAAACCTATATATATACACACATATACATACACATACATATACATATACATACATACATACATACATACATTCTATATATATGAATGCATGAAGTTGGTACCGCCTTTTGTGAGAACGTGGCTTAATCTCTAAGGGAATTTCATGAATTTGAGATATATGCACAAGGCCACACACGTTTCAGCATATTCATACTACCTGAAGATTTTGAAAACCAGTGTGTGAAACACATATGGTATATCATATAGGATTGACGATTCAATGCTAAGTCAATAACTCCTGGGATACTTTGATGGGTTATTAGTATGAATAAATTCAAGTCAATAAGGCATTTATTTTGTGCATGAATTTTCCTGCAACAACCGACAAGAGAAATTTTATAAAAATTTGGTGGAGGATTGTTAGAGATTTTTTTTTATAAAATGTAAATATAGTTTTATATGGAAGAGAAGAGAAGAAGAGAAAGAGTAGAAAATCATAAGTCCCACATCATAGAATTTTGTAAACTACATTTTTTAAAATATAGGGTTCCCTAAGAGAAAGGTTGGGCCCTTCGTCCATCCAAATGTTTTCCCTTGGGTTGAAGAGAGAGGCCATGCATGTTAACATATACATGCTTTATGTCACTTCTATTCATCTGTACGACCGACCGGTCAAGTCGGGCGGGTCGAATTTAGGTTAGGTCTAGAAATATTTTTAAATGGTATTTTTTTGAAATGGACTTGTTTAAGCCCATTTACAAGCCCAAAATAATATGAATAGAAATGCATGCCATGAAATTTTAAATTGTGATGCCATAGGAATTAGCAATTATAGACTACCTATTTGTGCGACCGCTGGACGTGTCCGTTGATTGCCTAAATAAAGGCATACTCGGTTCCTCTCCAAAGCATATCAGAACTGTTGAATTCTTCTACTTTGCATTCTCTATCTCATTCTCTATAACAATTTTTATTTTCCCTCATTATAATTTAAAATGAGTACTGCAATTCTATGGGCTACAACCTCGATATTCTTGTACCTACAATATACCTCCGACAGCTTTTGGGATTAATCTTTGTTGTGCTACCACAGTCAATCAAAGAGTTTAAGAAGTTAGACTTTATGTATCTTGAGAGACAGTTTTCTAAAACTCGAAAGACCCATTTTTATTATCAAACATCAGTCAAGTAAAATCTTGTTTAAAGGACTGTGTTATTTGTGTGCCTTGGAGCAAATTCAGAAGAAAACGATCATCTCTATGGCAGCACTATGCGATTTCCACCACTTATTGTAATAAGAAAGGACACTGAGGCTGAGAAAGTAGGTGATAAGGAAAACCTAATGGGTGTGAAGGTAAGGCTAATTGAGAACACTCCTTTTTGGAAGGAGTTGTACATTCACGGATGTAGGAATTCTTCAAGCCTAACATCCAGACTGACATGTTTGTCCATATGGATGAAATCTTTCATGAGAAACGAAGTTGCGACAGAGTGGGAGAGAAGGAGAAGGAGAAGGAGAAAGAGTCAGATTACACACTTCAAATAGGAGAGGGAGATAGGAGGAGATCCCAAGGTTATATTATGTTGCACTAACTCAACTCATCTCATATATACGAGATGGAGTACCCTGTCCAATAAAGTTAGAACTAATCTGAAACACAGTAATGAAGGTGTTTATTGTGCCTTTCATAAGATAAATGGGCATAAGACCAATTATAGCCACTCTTTGGCTGGAATAGTCCAAATATGATCAAAAAGGGAGCGTTGAAGGAATTCATCAAGGCAGATCAGAAATTACCATGATCATGCAATAATAAGAAACCTTCGGCCAATAGTGAAATCGTATTAGGGAATGAGCCGCAACAAGATTTCCCACTACTAATAAATCATGTTGATGTGATTCATGGTGGTCCACAAATTGTACCGATGAGTAAGGGCATAAGAAGTAGATATGTTCAAGAAGAAAAAGAAGGAATGTAATGTCCTCCATTTTGAGACCCAAAATGAATGATTATGATGCTATATTCATCACCGGAATTATTTTCAAGCAATAAAATGGAACCAATATTTTTTTACAACATTAAGTGAATAGAGTAGCTAAATAATTTCATTACATAAAATTGTCATGAATATCTGTCATTACATTATCATTAAGCCAATTCACGCCCACGCAAGGGTAAATAAAACAAAACATAAATAGCAGTGTCATGCCCAATATATGAAGATGTCGACATGAACAATTAATCAGTTATGCAATCTGGTTTTACCCGAACGGAAATTTAAAACAACCTTAATAAGATACAAGCCTCCTACTTCATCTTCAACATCTTCATTCGTAAACGAAACCTATCTGAAGCATATAATCGGCATATTAAATGAGTACCATTAGTTTATGGGAAATAATAAAAACACAGGTTGGACATAAAGCCTGATATTAGTAATACTTTACCATAAACAACAATCATATAGTGAGACCATGCCGCTAAAGCACGGAATGGGTTTTTCCCTACTAGTTCAACCAATAGCAATTGCGTCATACCGTGTAATAAATATCATACCTTCATTAAAATCAAATCATAAGTTATAATATGAGTGTGAGATTAACCCTTCACAACATATTATGACTAGGTTCTTTAGTCAGCTTATTTAAGATGCAACACATGCCTTATTCTTACCTTTTTTAACGTCGGGGTTGGACATTTTAGATTGTCACTCAGGTCTTTATCTTTGTTTCTTATTTTTTATTACGAATGGATAATTAGGTTGCAGCTAAGGCCTTACACCATGTCATCGAATATAGTCCTATGCTTAGACCTATGAATGCCACTATGGCCTTACTCCATCGTTGCCTAATGTTATGTCGTGTTTAGACATTTGGTTGCCACAAAGGCCTTACATTAATATTACCAAATGTTATATCATATTTAGACTTATGGACACCCCAAAGGCCTTACTCCAGCGTTACCACATATTGAGCCATGTTTAGACATGTGGATGCCACTAAGGCCTTACTCCTACGCTATCGAATGCAAAGTCATACTTAGAAAAATGGTTTCCACTAAAGGCTCGCACCAATGTTACCTAATATAATGTCATTTTAAGACATATTATTGCCAATAAAGCCTTACAACACAATTATTATCTCAAATGATACTACTTAACATCTCGTAGCCTTCTTAAGCCTAGTCTCAATCTTCCACTATTAAATAAGTTGCTTCATTTTAACTAATTATTCTTTACTTAGAAAATTTCTTCTCTAATAACTATAGTAGTACTCAATTGTCTTTAAGCAATCGAGCATTAATAATTTAAGATATCACATGGGCTTTAACCCAAAGCCATTGAAGGTTGAGCTATCGCATGCCAACATCACATGCTAAGTTATCACAGGTCAAAGCTTCATGCACCTAAAGCCATTGTAGGTCAAAGCTACTACGAGTCTAAAGCTATCGCATGTCATATTCCAAAGCTATTGAAGGTTAAGCTATTGCAAGCCAACCTATCGCATTTTAACCTATCGTAGGTCAAAGCTACCTTGCATTTAAAGCTATCTCAGGTCAAAGCTACTGCATATCAAGCTCAGTCCTATCGAATGACACAAGTTCCCAAGCTATCGACTATCTAACTTTAAAGCTATAAAAGGTTAGACTTAGGGATATCATAGGTTATTAAAATTCTAGCCATTGCATGCCTAGATTTGAGTTATCGCAGGTAAAAATGGCACCCTCATAATTACTTCAAAAGCCAAATTATTTCCTTAAAGTGTAATATCTTTTTACCATACACTTATCCTTTTCAAATTCTCATTGGTAATTACGCGGATAATTAACTTAATTATTATCCTTGATAATTAATCCTTTATTTCACCAAATATTTCATCTTAAATTGAAAATGCAGTAGAAAATCCCTACAAATCCCAAAAAATCTGTTATAGATTATCACTAATAAATTTTTTGGAGCTAATATTAAATAATATTATCTTTAATTATTAATTCAAGCCCAAAAAATGCTTAACTTCTACTTATAAAATTTATAGTTAATTATCTCTTTCTTCAAAATTATGAACGTTAAACCCGCCTTTAAATTAATGTTTTAAGTTTCATATATAAATTACATACAATTTTAAGAAGGTTTGATCCACATTTTGCCCTAAATCATTGTCATTTAATTCCGAAACATGGGCAAATTTATCTTATCATTCTTAAAACTTATTAATTATCATTCAAGCACCACAAACATGTATAATCCGTGCCCAATTTTTTTTCCAGGGATTAAAGAAAGTGTTACTCACCTAGGTTTGATTGAACTTGATTAAAATCTTCTTTTCTTCTTAGAGATGAATTCCTTTCCTTTACAGTTTGATTTTCTCTTCCTTTTCTTCAAAATGGTAGCCGACCTATGTTTGTGTTTTAAGTAAGTGTAGAAGAAATGAATGAAGAGATGGAATGGTAAGGGGTTAGTAATTTGGGATTGGGCTAAATTCTCTTTCTAGCTTAGTCTTATTAATCCCTCAACTCTTTATCTTACATGCACTTCTTATTCTATTAACGAACCTACCTACTTAATTATTATCTAGTAAGATATTTTTGTTAATCAATTGACTAAACCTCTATATTATGGCACATCAAAATATGAGGTGCTATGGTCTTCCCTTCTTGTAAGAATTTCATTCTCGAAATTCAGACAAGACAGAGTAATTACTACCGTCATTAATTCATTGTTCGCACAAGTACAACAATTGCACTAGTTCTCTACTAACATAATTCATAAATCAACAATCATAATGTATTAGTGCAACTACTTACACATAATAGTATCACATTACAAAATCATACTAGAGTCACTACTTTTTTATGCAACAAAACATACATGTTCAATCATATATGTCAAAACAGTTCGGGAAAGATATTCCTAGCCTTATCCTCTACCTCCCAGGTACAATCATCTATATCATCACTTAAATGGACACAAATAAGTTCAATATTCATGTTCCTTAATTTCTTCATATCACTATCTATTATCCATTTCAATCGTCTAACATACGTCAAATTTTGTGAAAGACAATTCCTCAACAGCTCTTGGTTCCACTATCGAATTTGGGTCATGCACACATTTCCTCGAGTGATAAATGGAAAATATTATGCAAACCAACTAAACTGTTTGATAACTGGACTTGATAAGTGAGTTTTCGAACCCTTTCAATCATTAGAAATGATCCTACATATCTAGACATTAATTTCCCTCTTTCCAAAGCGAAAAACACCTCGCATTTGTGAAACTTCCATAAAATCATGATAATAGACAGTAAAATCTATCATTTTCTCATTGTATCGGCATCATTCTTCTACTTTGACCGTGTGACCTTTATCCTAACATGAATCGGTTCTACCTTCTTAATAGCATCTCTTACCAAGTCGGGTCCTTACAAGAGCCTATCTCCCATGTCTAACCAACAAATACGTGACTTACATGGTCTACCATAAAGTGCCTCAACATATAATTATTATTATAGGCAAACTCTACCAAATGAAAATGATCTTTCCAAGATTGTCTAAAATCTAAAACACATGCCTTTAAAAAAAATTTGAGCATACAACTCATCCTTTCCTGACCACCTGTCTTTTGGTAGTAAGTCATACTCATATTAAATCGTATACCCAATGAACTCTGCAAACTTCTTTAGAAATCACTGCTAAACAATGGGTCCTTATCACTAACAATACTGCTTAGAATCCCATGCAGTCTCACAACATTCTTCATGTATCGCTTTGCGAAGCTATTTGTCATTCTTGTCAATCTCTCTGGGATAAAATGGGGACTCTTATTCAATCTATTGACTACTACCCAAATGTTGTCATTCCCATTCTTGACCTTGGAAATCCACCTATAAAATCCATGGATACCTCCATGTATACGGAATCCTACTACCAAGTTGGCACCTTCAAAGGTTAAAGCAAACCACTTGGCTTCTAATGCTCGTCCATTACTTGTTGACATGTTAAATACCTCTTCGCACATTATATTATGTTTCTTTTCATCCCTTCCCAAAAGAATACCTGCTTCATATCACGATACATCTGCATGTCCCTGGGATGAATCGCAAACTTAGATCGATGACTTTCTTCTAAGATCTCCTTCTGAAAATTTCCCACATTCGAAACTCACAGTCTTCCTTTCTTCCTGAGCCATCCCTTTGAATCTATCTCGAATCCTTTTAGATCATCAACATCCACACTCATCCCCAATCGCCTCATTTTCTTAACTAATTATGGATCCTCTCCTTGCCTTGCAACAATTCTATCTTTAAGTGTTGGATGTACTTCTAAACTCGCTAAAACTCCTAGATCTTGACTTGATCCTACAATTATTTCTAAAACACGTCCCATAAAACACCAATGTCGCTAACGTCTTTCATTTCTCAGCATGACTAGCACCCCCTTCTAATGCTTTCTATCTAAAGTATCTGCAGCCTTGTTCCCCTTTCCTGACATATACTCTATATCAAATGCATATGCCATCAAGAATTCTAACCACATCTATTGGCTTATATTTAACTCCTTTTGAAAGAATAAATATTTAAGAGACTTATTGTCCGTATACAGCTTGAACCATTCTTCTAAAAATAATTCCTTCAAAGCTTTTACACAAAGATTACCAGTGCCAAATCCAAGTCATGAGTTGGATATATGATTTCATGCGGCCTAAACTCCCTTAACACATATGCCACGACTCACCCTTTTTGCATCGGTTTTGCTCCTAAACCTATTCCATAAGTATCAACATATACTACCAAATCCTAATTCCTTTTAGGTACGCTTAGGATAGGAGAATTTGTCAACAACCTTTTAAGCTCCTGAAATGACCCTTCACAGTTATCAGTCCATACAAACTTCTTGTTCTTCTAGGTCAACACAGTCAAGGATGCTTCTATATATAGGAAATCCTTAATGAATCTGTTGTAATAGCTAGGTAATCCCAAGAAACTTCTTATATTAATAACTATCTATGGTCTTTTTCAACCATTGACTTTCCCCATCTTTGATGGATCTATTTCTAATCCATTCTCTAAAACAGCATGACCAAGAAACTTAACTTCTCATTTCTAAAAATGGAATTTTGAAAATTCACCATTAATTTTTGTTGTCTCAACATCTCCAAAACTAATCTAATATGGACTTCATGATCTCTCTTATTCTTAGGGTACACCAAAATATCCTCGATGAAGACCAACACAAATCCATCCAATCGACCACAAAAGATTCGTTTTGTATGATCTACAAAGAATGCTGGGATGTTGGTTAGTCCAAAGAGCATGAATAGCACTCATACGAACTATATCTTATTCTAAATGCAGTCAATGAAACACTACCCTCTCCTACCATCAGTTGATGGAACCTTGTAGCTAGCTATGAGAATATTCTAGCTCTACTCAAATGTTCAAATGTGTGGTCATTCCTAGGAAATGGATAACAATTCTTCATTGTTAGCTCATTTAACTTCTGATAATCAACACACAACCGTAATGATCCATGTGAGTTCTTTAAAAATACCATAGATGCTCTCCATAGCGAATAACTCAACATAATGAAACTTTTACGCTTAAGTTCCAAAACTCATTTCTCCAATTCTTTATCTTTTTGAATGACATTTTGCTAGATGGTCTACTAACAATTTATGCCCCCAACATCAAGTCTATTCGAAATTCAATCGCCCTTCCAAATAGCAATCCTTTTACTAGCTCAGAAAAATCAGTAAACTCCCAAACTCCCATTATTCTAACCATCTCATCTTCACGATCTTCCATCACACACAACGTCAATCCTGACTTTTCCTTCATTACGTCTAATGCTATCATGATCCTTCTTCCATCCCATAGATTTTTTAAAGCGACATTTTTATCAACAAAAAAGATCCTAGCATCATTATGCACTAACCAATCCATATACAAAATTACGACATACCTAATGAAGTCAAACATATATGGGTTGTAAATGAACAAATGTCCACACAAAGCAAATTCAAGGCCAGTGCACCTTATTCCAATTATAGCATATTTGCTGATTGGATTAACTACATGTAAAGATGCGACTATTGGTAGTATCTTGTCCTAACCTATCAACCAAGGTTTACAAAATGAAAGAATATGTTGTACGGGTACCTAAAAGTAAAGGAACCAGGCCAGTCGAAAGTGGGTTAATAGGTAGATTTCAAATAGTTTCCTATTTTAAATCTATTGGGCATCTGGAGTCTAAAAATATTTTAAATCTAATCTAAAAAGTTTTGGATAAAATATTTGCTTTACTTTATTTTGTTTAAAGAGATGGTTTTATTATTTATATTTTAATCAATATGTAAATAAAATTGAGTATGTCAAATATATCATTGTATATATGTGTATGTAATAGTTACCTATTTAATTTATATAGAAAAACAAATATTTTATTTATCTTTCTTAAACTATATAATTAACGAGGAAGGATTTTGTTTTATTTAGAGAGAGAAATTTTTTATTTCTCTCTCTTTGATTAAATTGATTGATTTATTAGATGACATTAATGACCAAATTTATACTTGGCTATATTGAGAGTATAACCAAATATACTCTAGTGTATATTATGCAAGCGCATCATATCATATAGTGTATGTAATTACTATATACGAATTCAGGTGCTAGGATCTACAAAGTAATAGATATATTCTCCATTTATATACTCACCGGCTATCCAAAGCATTGTTTGTTTGTTTATATATGTATGTATGTATGTATAGGGCCAAGGATCGACCATACCTTAATTTTTCTACACCTTATTTCACCCATGATTTCCACCACAAGTCCTAATTTAAATAATAATATTTTTTATATTATAGTGGGAAGAGAGAGAAAATATTATTATTCTAGTCAAAACTTGTGGTGGAAATTAATGGGGATCAGAGGTGTAGCGAAAAGAAGGTGTAGCCGATCCTTCTCTATATGTATGTAGATGTATGTGTGTGTGTGTTTAAATATATTTCAAATACACCACATATATGTACTATTAATGAATCCTTTAATAAATCTAAATTAATTCAACTAAGTCAACTATTTTTAATTCACGAATTATTTCTAAAATATACAATGATCTGATTTAGTGAAACAACTTGAAAATAAATCTTAATCTGTATATCTAAATAAAACTATGTGTATATGTTAATAATTTCAAGCAAGATAAAATGTGGATATTTTATAAGCAATAATAATTTGCCAAAAGTATATTTTATAACAAGCTACTATGTTTATTTATGTTCATTTATACACAATACGATCCTCCTTTATTTTTAGTGTATATTCATGAGAAAAAATCGAAACCTTTTTGCAACAAAAATAATTTTAAATTACTTTAACAGTTGCACACACATAGTATACTCATATATGTATGTATCTTAAACATATAAAAAATAATTTTGAATCGATAGAAACTATCATAACAATTGAATACATAATTACACAAAACAAGAAATTAATTACCATATATATGTTTACATCAAAATCAATATAAATTATCAGTATCAATTCAAAACTAATTTAATGATAACAAGTATAATACTTTAAGCTCTACACTTTTATAGATATACGGGACAACAAATGCATATATAGATTCACTAGAATAAATTAACCACTAGATCTACAATATCATGGAATAAATAGAAAAAAACTTATTGAGTTTTACCTTGTTGATGTCGCCTTTTGATTTGCAACTTGAATAAGAAAGCTCATAGATCCGATTAAATCATCTTCATAACTTGCAATAATCCAAAGCACCGCCGTTGTATTTATTTCATTGGTTTGATTTGAATTTGTTTTTAGAATTTTTTCCATGGAAGCCATGAAATTTTTAACCATTAGGAGCGGGGGTGAGAGAAAAATAAATAAAAATGTATTTGTTAGTAGAGTGAATCTGTGACTAAATGAAAGGAAATATGTTTTAAAGGAAACATTGAAACCTTTCGAGTTCTCTCCTTTAAAACCTTCCCTCTTTAATTCATTATTCAATCTCATCAAATCCTCTCCTTCTTAAGTTTGGATGGCAAGCTATAGATGGTGTGACATGGGTCCTTAAAAATTTCCACAAACACTTAACATTTAATCTATTTAAATCCATATAAATATTATATCGATATCGTATAACGATACATGCTTGTATAACTTTTATATACACGTTTATTGTACTAATGACATTCAAATAAATAAAATAAAATTTAATGATTAAAATTTCATAAATATTTATTAATTTAATTAATTTACAATTATTATACTTAATTAAATTGTGTGGTTTTCTGGAATATTCACCATTACGGGTGTACAACATAAAAGTATAAATTCAGTCAGCGATTAATATCGAAAAGTTCGAATAGTTATGTTCACAGGTCAACTTAACTATTAATTTGACATTGTGGTTGAATTTATCACTTATATATCATTTCAGTTAAATCTAATTTTACTATTATAAGTGATACTCATCAGTAATGATCATTCATACTAATTCTCTTCGTCAAAACTATATCACATTATAACTTACGGAATTTGGGTTTAGTCAAAATTCCAACGTCTTCCAAATTCCACTTGATAGGTTCAAGTATAAAACCCTGGGTTCAATAACAACATATAGTATTAATCATACCGTTCTAGCTAAAAACATTGACTTTGAGTTGATTACAGTTGACCATGATACTAATCTCATATAACCGAGGAGACAAACTCTAATGAATGGTGTTTCACTTCTAGGGCTTCAATTCAGACCCAAAAATAGTAGTTCAATAGGTATCGGTCCATGATTTAACTATAATCAAAGTGAAGTGCCTACAATGAAGTTCAATAGTAGTCTCAAGTCGAGTGAACTTTGTAATATTGTCAAGTCAAGATTCTCTGTTTGACCCTATGCAGTTAAAGCCTCACTAAAGCCCAGTAAAATCCCCACTATAGCGCATAACGCTCTTCTATCACCATGCTTTTTCATAACGCTATTGAATAGTGGATCTATTTTAAGCCCCGCTATTTTCAACTCTACCCATTAAATCAATGATTTTTAGCGCTTGCTTTAGCAACATTAATATATAAAGGTTGATTGGACTAGTTCCCTTTTAAGCTAGATCAATAATATTAGGATAAAGACCTAATTTTAAGGTAGTGTTCAATGTAAGTTAGAAATCTATTGTAATCATCAAATCTAGTCCACATAAATCATTATATGCTTCAATTTGATATATAATATTAAACAATAATTATGTTTCCAACACAAATGATGCGATGAGAATAAATTAACTTTAAATATTTAGTTTAATATCTAATGAAGCTTTTTGCTTGTTCATCACTTTCTGTTATATCCCTGCTATAACTTTTTGCATCTCCACCACTTTAGAATCACTAAGCGCTTTAACCGCATAGATTTGACCTTAGTTATATTAACTAATAGAAAACTCTCGAGTAATTCATTCCATGGCTATCCAATACTTATTATTACGCAACCCCTTGGTGGCCTCAATAGCCATAAGTAATACACTGCCCAACATTTAGAAAGCATTATGCATTTAATCTCAGTGGATGTATCAATATCTCATCTCAAAATATCCCGACTTGAAATATTTAAAATAATGTGTTATTTTTAATACGATAATTTTTTCATGATTTCTACATATTATAATCACTATCACATGACATATCATTTAAGGATTTTCAATTTAGTATGCTTTAAATTAATTACTTTATTAATTATATCACAATATAGCAAGTTTATAATAGAAAGAAAAAACCTTTTATTTTGAACAAGATTGGTTATCGAGTTATTTATATGTAGCACTTACTCAAATTTTTCATAAATAAGAAGATAGGTTAATCAAGGTTTCTCAACTTAATCTACTTCAATGTGGGCTGGCTTTGGCGTTGGTCGACCGTCAGCCAATGCACTTCGAAGCAACAACCAATTGCCAACTCATCAAGCAAAGTAAGGCATCCGCACTACTCGACCCTTTCCCCATCGTCTTGCCCACCCTCTTATAAGTAATTGGATCCCAAATAGCCCATCTAATCGAGAAGCCTCTCTCGGCCCAATCCCCCATCATGCGGCCCCCTCTCTTATGATCAGCTGGCTTCCAGATAGCCCATTTGCTCGAGCAGCTCTCTTGGCCTGTCCGTCAATTAATGCGTCTCTAGATTGCCTCAAGTATAGCCTACCAATTTGGCTTCGTTGTACTTCGTATCATTCTGAGTAGTAAATCCAAACCGACCCAGCTCGGCCTACTCCTTTAGCACTACCCCTATCAGTTCCTACATATCTCTATTCCTTAGGAAAAGGCTGGCTTACATGGCCTGCCTCGCCATATTAGCATATGGAAAGGCCGATAAAATAATACAACCAAGTGTATCCTTTTTTAACACAAAACATATTATGCAACATGATACCATTATGCATGAGCAGTACTTGAATAACAAGGGAAGGGCATGGTTTTCCTATTGTTGTTGACCTTGTCATTGACTCCCTTCACTTCGCCAATTGTCCCTCGTTAACCAGATCAATTGTGCAGTGCCTTTCCAATCGATTTACTCCTAATCTCAGTCATTCAAACATCAATTTAAACCACTATAAATACTCTCTGCATGGAAACTTCAAAGTGGTCCTATTTTGGTTGGTGTGTACACGTCAGAGGTTGATTACTCGATAGTTCCGTTAGTCACTCACAATCCCACGTCCTCAACTTAGCATGAAGCAGCGAATTCTCACATAAACTCAGCATATATGGTTCTCAGCTTAGCAAGCCTATAACAACTTACATATTTAACGGTAATATATTTAAATAATTAATTTAAATATCAAACCGTTATTGAATTGGAAGTCTAAAATGTGACTTTTTGCATACGGTCGAATTAGGAATTGGGACCACTTCTGTTGAGTCTAGATTGATGTTGTGAATAAAAATGAGTGTAAGCATTAATATATTTCGATCGATAGATTTTTAGCTAGCAGCCTACTTTTGATTCGTAAATTGATCCAAAAGCTAACTTTTGTATACGATGGAATTAGGTCTCGAAAATTTTCCATTGAGTCCGAAATGTTATCCAAAATTTGAATGAGTATAAGGTTCGATATGTTTGGAGTTCGTAATTTTAGGGATGAATAACGTCGGACAAAGAGGATTAGGCTACGCCCACTAGCTTACCTTCACTTAGCTTATATGTAGCTAAGCTCTTTATTATTTCCCTTTAACTTTTTATTTCATGCTCATTCCTTCTCCACTTTCTCTAATGGCCTCCTAATCACCCCTTAATAACCTCTTTAATCCCCAACCTAACCCATTAAATAAATTTTCTAAAATCAAATAAAAATCATCATAAGTTTTCTCTTCCAATTCTCTGCAAAACTCATGAAGGAATTGGCTTGGATCAGAGTACTGGTGTGCATTTCGAATTTAAATAAGCAAGAATTGGATTTTTGGTGAGTAGAATTTGGCTTGGGTTTAAATTAAGGCGAATGGGATGAATCTCCTTACTAATTTGTGTGTCATACTTCATATATTTGATTATTGATGATTTCAGAATTATATGAATAATTTGGAGACTGTTTGAGTTGATTTAGGTTTATAATTGTGCTGTAAACATGTTTCCCTTAGCTAATTAATTGTTTAAGACCTTAATTACTATGTTTAAAAATAATTTGTAAGCCTTAGAATTAATTTAGACTAATTAGGTGATTAGTTGTGCTGTTATTGCTTGATTTAGGGTTAATTGGGTATTGTAATGATAGACACATCATTAAAAAATAATTACTCACCTATTTTAATTGATTTGCAAAATGTTAGTGGGATAATATAAGGGATTCGTGAACTCTACACTTATTATTAAGGTGATTAGAGACCATATAAGCCTTAATTAGTACTTATAAAATGGTTCCATGATTTTGTAAATGAAGTATATATTTATATAATAGAAATGAGATTTTATTAAATAGCAAAAAGGCGAATACTTGATTTTTAATGAAGCGATTATGTATTTTGAATGCTATAAAGTGACTGTAAGGTAGTATGATATTTTATAAAATGGTGTGTGATTTTATAAAATGATATAAGGAGATGTTTCACTTTTATTGAAGAAATTTTGTAAATAAAAGTAAGTTTTTATTTAAATAATAATTGAATTACTTATCCGAATATACGTATACGTATATGTGCACAAGCGAGTATACATACATACATACATACATACATACATACATACATACATACATATATATATATATATATGCATTTGGGGCTAAGTGAAAATTAAAATAAAGATAGTATTGTAGTTATAATTATTGTGCGATTGTTTGTTTATATAGATATATAATTGATACAAGTCCGTTATGGGAATTTTACGGAGCCATAATGATTATCGTGTGCCTTAAGTTGCGTGAGAGTATACCGGACCATGCAATTATCCTGGTGAAGTCTAAAATGTAATTTATGTTTGATTGTGTGTTGCATAAGTGCATATGCATAAGAATACATAAATAAGTGCATCGACACATGTATAGGCATGCACAAGGCCCAGTCTATCGTTTTGGCATGTTAGAGGAAGTCAGGTCGCTAAAATCGCCCGCAAAAATCTACTCATGCAAAGAGTGGATTTTGGTATCGAAACCAATTTTTGATTACTTTTGGAATTCACTTCCAAAATTTTAACAAATAAACCCCGATAGATGTCCAATGGAATGGAGGTAGGCTATAGTAGCAATGAGACTCATCAGATAAAGCACCGGAAGAAATAACCCGGGAATCGACATCCATTCAGGGAATCTACTCCCTATCCAGGCTCACTGCCTAGAAACTATCAGTTCAGTTGACCTGCCTGGTCTATTCAGTCAAATGGTAGAGAGAAAAAAGTCCTTCTTGGCGTTGGTTTAGTCGATTGAATGGCCCTTCAATCGGCTCGCCTGTTGTGTGTTGTGCAAACTTCAAAAATGAGGCAACTTTCGCATCTGAAGTAGGATTGAGGTGAGTTTAGATCATTGTTCACCATTTTTTGAGGGCTACAAACTCTAAAATTTTGGTGGGTTTTGGAGTCCACGTGGGACCCACCCTGGCACGTATTCCGAAATCTTAAATTTTAAGGTAAACCGGGAGGGTATATTGGAAGTGCATTATGACATTGAGGTCATAGGTTCCATTTGGAATCCGATTTGGGTTAGTATGAGGTTTTTAGGGCTGTCCAGTGGGTTTTTAGGTTGTGGCGACTAGAGTCATGTGTGGCGATTCCATATGTTACATACGGAGTGAGTCCGTACTCTAAGATTTCGACCTTAGAGTAATATACAATTTGTTTGGTGTTGACTTGTTATGATACACTACGGGTATGGACTTATACGACCTACTCAGGTATCAACCTTGTTGTGGTGTAACTAGAGTGTTATTGTTGGCCATGACACACTCAACACGGTCTTAGAAGTATAGTGAATAGCTTTATCTTGTTGTGATTGCTTGGATGTTTTTGGGTCCTATGTTCGCAATGTTATGAATGTTTGGTATTAGCAGTAGTAACCATAGGTGTTGTGACATACCTATTTGGTCTTAGCGGTAGTGATAATATGCATTGCGGTGTACCTATTTGGTCTTAGCAGCAGTGACCATACGCATTGTGACGTACCTATTCAACCTTAGCAATAGTGACCATACGCGTTGAGGCGTATCGTATCGATCTTAGTTGTAATGATTGTTGTTTTTGGACCATGGTTTGATCATAATATATTTGTACTATATTATTACTAGTTCTGGGCTAGTGTAGTGCAGTAGAAGATATTGTACTAACTTGTTGTTACAAGAGAAGAGCAGGTAATGGTATGATCTCCTACTTTTGAGATGGATTTACTGTACTTATTTATAGGTAATCCGGATGTTCCCTAAGCCATATTTGTGGAGAGGGCCAACTTAATGTACTATATTATGGTCCTATCTTCCCCTCACACCAGACCTTATGTATTATCCAAGTTTTTCTCATTTTCTGCTTGTGTCATGATAAATCTAGGATACTCCATTGAGTAGTTCGGGAGTCAAGTGCTTTTGGGGATATGCTAGCATAGTGTGCAGCTGGAGCATTTTGAAGGCATGACATCAAAGTTTTGAGATATATATACTTGTTATTTTATTGTACATGACATACCTTTTATTTTTATATGAGGCTACCGTCTCAGATATTTATTCAGAATTTCGTAGTTATTTTAGAGTTGATGTATTCTGACTATTCGATACTGATATTTATTTGTCGATTGGTTCCGCTAGTGTGGTCTCTTATATATTGTTATTCTATTATGTTCATGTATATTCAATATAGTATATGTTGTCATTTAGTTGTGAGATCTTATCGATGTCTTGGTTTAACGTTTTGTTCTAATTTTACCCCGACGATCTGTCTTTTATTGCATTTGAATGTCATGCGATGATGTAAGGCACGTAATTTTAGGTATTAAGAAGCGCAGGTTGTTACAAAGCCCTTAGGATTAGTAGTAGCCTTAGCCTTAAGCTCCCCTTTTATCTTTTTATATACCTTGTAATTCCATGTAATTTTAAGAGAGTCATATGATTATAGGAATTTACAGTGGACGTAGGCATCTCTGTCGAACTACTCTATAACTTGTATTTTTTACCCATTGAATGCTCATTTTAACTTCTAAACTAGATGACTAGCAAGTAACCTTTGCTTTCCATGGTGCAATTATGAGGTTGATGAAAAATACGTTTAATATTCTGATGCTAGAAGGAGTGCCTGAATCTCCAATCTTGTGACTAGTAGCCTCTTGTGAAAGTTGTTTTTGCACTTGGTACCACATCCCATTGAAATATGGAAATTGCGAGTGCGGTCCCACTCTAACCCTTGAAAACTGGAAAGACCCCCCAATACGGGGAATGATCCTCATATTTCCCACCAGGCATGCCTCTATGAGATGCTATGGTCGATTAGCCTCATGACTAAAAGGATGGCCATCTATAGTGATCTTGATCTCCACCTCACTCTTCTTTGGAAATTTCCTTAGATTCGGTAATTATTCGTTATGTCAGTATCCAGGGAAGTCCCCCATAGGCTGCTAAGTGAATCCCTCATCCATCTTTGCCCTCAAAGGTTCCTAAGAGCAACCAGACGCCTGGTTGCATTTCTGGAGGCATCCAAAATCAACGACCAACGACTCTCTCAAACTTGTACCCAAACCCATGGCCTCATATAAGAAGAGCACTGAAGTCTTTAGAGCCTACATTGTTCTACACTGTTGCAAAGGTTATCCAACGAGGATGAGTGCTCATGTGCTCATTACCTTGTATTGGGACCACTGCCTTTCACCGCCCTATACCGCACAAACCATTGCTTCTCTCCTGGCGTATAGGCTATCCACGAGGATGAATTGTTGAGAATTCATCTTCTTATCAGGGAATGCCTTAGTTATCTAATGAGGATGAGTTTTCGTATACTCATTACCTTGTTTGGCGATCACATCCCTTTGCCGACTAGGACCGCATGAACCATCGCTCCCATGCTAATTGGCAGGCTATCCATGAGGATGAATTACCGAGAATTCATTTTCCTATCGGGGACTGTCAAGCTATCTGGCAAAGTTGAAACACTGTTCATTCATTTCTTTTTTTTAGGGACTTTCGCCTTCCTTAGGAGTTTGAGTCAGACGTCTCTCCCCTAAGCACCAGGGCATACAAATAAATGGATGTGTGACCGCAATGGTCCATACCCCTCGTCCATGATGCCACTCATCCTTCGAACAGGATATGAGATTGTTCTCTGGACCGACGCTATTATCCTAAGTGATGCTGAATTCTAACATCTATTGTGTGCATGCATGAGAATAAGCCGGTTCAGCTTCTATTTGCAGCATGTTATCGAAGGAAACCTTACAGCCATTTAATGCTTAGGTTCGAACTTAGACCACATACTGTCAAAGAAATGCACATATAAGTTCACTTTTAATAATTTATATCCTATAAATTCTTATGAAGGACGATGCCATCCTCCAGCTATTATCACTCCATCATACAAGAATGCTCGGGCTAACGGTGCACCCTTGATCGAGCTAGGCGTAGCAGTCTTCTAAGTTATAGGTGATGTGTCATCCTATGTAACACATAAACCCTGCATGCTCTGGTTCGAGCCAGGGCCTATCCACCGCTATGCACATGATTGTTTTTCACCTAGAAGAACCCATGGGCAAGTATGCACTCCCACTCAGTACCAATTCCACATGCCCCTCAATGATTGGTAGGCACTCGGCTCGTATGAGCGAATAATCGTGCTCAGCCCGTTACATGACAGCCTTGCTATTAGTACATTTTAGATAGTTATTTACTAAAAAACATTCAGGAATACCTTAAGTAGTGCATCACTTAAGAGAACCTCCAAGACCCTTAATGCTTAGGTTCGAACTAGGTCTGCCCATAGATGAAGCAATACAGTGAGGCTCAACAGCCGCACATCAGACTTAGCATTTAACAAGCACCCGTACGACACGATCAATGCTCACTTCTAAGTCCCTAAACTTACCAGGGCAAGAAACCAAATAAATTTGGTCAAAATAGCGCAAAAGACTGCTAGCTATTTGAGATACGCTACCTTACAAGTTGAAAGCAAGAACAAATTACTACACCTAGTTTCTTAAACAACAAGTTTGCAATAAAGAATTTGTTTTATTCAATTTAATAGTTAGTGGGGACACAATACCCATCAAGTTAGGCTTATAAAATTTTTTAATCACTAATTAGTTGAAAATAAGAGAACGAGCAATGAAGAAGAAGCAAAAGAGGAGTGAAGAAGAAGCATCTCAATAACAATCTTCCAAGGTCAGCCAGCTTGCAGTCTTATCACTGCGTAGAAAGCGCCTGGTGTGGAAAATGATCAAGTATCCACTGAAGAAAACCAAGCAACCTCCCATCATCAAAGCATCAAGATCCCATCATTAAAGCATTTCAGATGCTTTGACTGATCCAGACTTTTTAGACAGAGTGTTCTAGCACCACAAATGCCTTTAACATTGATTCACACAAGAAATCGCAAAGAGCTCCTAGGAAACCTTATCAAGGGCAGACCAAGGGCTTAGTGATGACATCTAGATTAGAGGTACTAGCCCTTAATCATTTCAATAGGCATAGGAGCTTCCAAACAGACCGAAGGTTGGACAGATGGGAGTATCAAAGCAAGGAAGTGTGCTAGCCCTGCCTGAGTCCATAGCTCGAAACCGACGTTCGATCAACGTTGGAACTTTGGCCGAGGGACCCGTATAACGATCCCATTTTTGATTCGAATTTAAATTAGTAATTTAATTTTTTTGAATTAAATTGTAAATTCAATTGTGAAATAAATTGAATTTTTCCAAATAAAACAAGATATTTGTTCATATATAAATTGATTAAAATTAAAATTTGGGTTTGAAATTCATATATACATGTATTGAAATATAAATCGGATTTCAAAACATTATATTTAAACAAATTAGAATTTGTTTTCTAATTTTGATATACATATATTTTGAAAGTTATAATTTGAATTTGATATAGATAAATTTTTCCAAAAGCTATTTAAAAAGTTAAATTCAAATATATATGTATTTATATATATTTTTGTGTTTAATTAATTGTTAAGTTATATTCTTTGAAGATATGAACATATAAGAAAATATGTTACATAAATTATAATAACATAGGGGTTTAAAATTGTAAATTAAATGAAACAAGGTTTTCAACATAAAAATACACATTTGGACATTTGTAAAACATTAATGCAAGCCATTAACAAGTGTAAGTTTATTTTAACAAGTGGCAAAAATAATTTTTTCTTTTAATTTAGAACTATAGAAAATAGGTATAAAGAAAGAAAATGAGGCCTCACTTCTCAAATTTCTTTTATCTTCTCATTTCAAAGCCTGTAAACCAAGAAACCTGAAAGGAAAAAATATATAAAAGATAGATAAAAATCAAACAAAAACAAAGGAAACTAAACATAAAAAGGAGAATCAAAAGCAAACAGCTTTAGGTTCAAGCTGTATTTAAAGCATGCAAACATTAAGTTCAAAGTTCAATTCAGTCCCAGATCAAAGAAAACAGTTTCAAGCTTTCAGATTAGAATCAAGCAAATCAACAACTATTTTTTCAAAGCATCTCAAGGTCTAGAAATCAAAACCAGAATATTAGAAACAAGTTCAATATCTAACACAAATTTAAAGCAAAAATTCAACTGGAATTAAGCATCAGATCTAGGATTGCAATTCAAATAGATCAAATCTTCTCAAATTTTTTTCCAGTTTCAAGTTAAAACTTGTTCTCTGTCTTCATTTCCAAGGTGAGCAAATCCCTAAACCAAAACCTCCTATCTGTTGTTGCTTGTGAGTAAGAAATTTATTTAAAAACCTTATGCTTGTGATAATCTTGTAGTTATGCTGTGAAATGCAAATGCACATATATATATATATATATATATATATATGTATGTATGTATGTATGAATGTATGTATGTATTGTTGAGGAGAATGTCTGGACATATATGTATGTGTCTCTGTTTTATATTTACAGGCTACATCCACCTTAAAATCCAAACTCTCTTTATATAATCAACAATAGGTTGGAATTCTTAAAGATAAAAGGTGTGTAAGGGTGTAACATTATTTTTAAAAATATTTTCAGGTAAAAATATCAAGCTGTTAAATCAAAAATAGAAAATGACAGGAGTAATCAAAACTTAAGTCCAAATTCGAAAACCTGGATTTCGATTTTTAATCATAAAAATGAATTCGTATTTCAAAAACATGATTTTTGATGATATTTTCAAGATTTTAAGAATTAGAATTGTCAAGAATTTTAAAGTTGAACATAAAAAGCATTTGTGTCAATATTCGATGATCGATGAAGTTATGCTCGACGTGATCAATATGGAAGGTTGTTTGGGTGTTGTAGATCGACGAAAAAATGCTCGTAATTTTTTTTAGCGATTGAGGGTGATGGGCGAGATCGTTTTAGGGTTTAAATTGGGTTTTTTGTCAAATTTGTTCTCAGGGGAACCGCGTTGTAACGACCCATAAAATTTGATGATTAAAATGAGTTAATTAATAAGATTTTTAATTAAATTTAGAAAGAAATAAAAATCTTATAATTTATATTGGAATGAATGTTACAAATTAGATGTAGCAATTGAAATTAAAATTAACAATTTAAAATTTATATTGCAATTAATTGGAAATAATGTAAATTGAATAGAAACATAAGTTTATTTATAGGGCAGTAATTGATGAATACAAAGTTTGAAACCAAGTAAATAAATTTGTGGAGAACATTTAATAGTAATTAATGCATATATTAGGCAATTGAAAATTTATGGATTTGTTAAGATTGCAAAGTTATAATTGAGTGTAAATAGAAATATTTGGCAATTAATTAAAATAAGAAAATAAATGTAAATGTTATAACTTGGTTACAAAATTTATATACGAAAGTGGATGTAAATATGGATTAATTAATGTGCGCATTAATTTATAATTGGATAAAACGTAAATTTATGTAATAAGGATGATGCGGGTTGATAAGCATTCATAATGTTTGTGTTGATGATAAGCGTTACTTTAATGATTGTAATATAAAATAACGGAAGTGTGAATGGAAATTAATAGAAACATAAACTTATCTTAAGGTAGTAATTGGATGTAGATTTATGGAATGGAGTTAATGCAAATCAATGGACTAAATGAAGTAGTGAAAGGTTTATACCTGGATATAAATTGAATTGATTAATGAAATAAAACATGGTTAACAGTAATTGGGTGTAAATTAAGGAAATAAGTTATTGCAAGTTAATAATTTATGAACTCGAATGAACATTCCAATTTAATATAATAATTTAAATGCATGACTTAGTTTTAAATGGAATATAGTATAAACAAATGCAATCAGTGTATTTATGTGTGAAATAATATATTGATTTATTTGTAACTTAATGTAAATTTATGCAATTATGTTAATGTAAGCTAATAAATAATTAATTTAGCGCAATCCCAATTAATTGAAATAACTGTAAGGTTATAATTTGTTGTATCTAGTAAATTTGAAAATTTGATTCTAATAAATGCAATAAAGTATTAGAAATGTATATTGTTTTCATAAGATAGTATAAAGGAATGCAAACTTGTGATTTATGTAATAAATAAATAGAAACGTGAAATTTTCATAAGAAATAAATTGGAAAAAAAGAATGGAACTAAGGTTTGGTTTAAAACCTTAATTTATGTATGTAATTAACAAGATTTCACATTTGAAGCATAACCACTAATACAAATAAAGATAATTAGGGGTATATAATGCAATGAATGCAAAACAATTATTATAAGTGAACCATTGATTTAGTCTATTGGATTAAAACGGGTAATCAATTGCAATAAAATTCAAGTTGAATGTTACATTAATGTAAATTAAATGTTATGCAATTGAGATAAAGAAATTGAAAAAATGTGAATGTATCCGGATATATACCAAATTAAATGGTACCTAAGATGATAATATGTTAAATGGTGAATAATAAGAATGGGAATCAACATTTATTTATTTATTTGAATTTAAATTACAATAATATGATTTATTGCAACTAAATGAAAATTTAATATTTAAAATGTTGCATAAATGGAAATGTAGATGAAATCTAAGAAATAAATGTAAACAATCGTGAACTAATGTAAATTGCATCCTTTTGATAATGATGAATTAAATAATAAGAATGAATAGTGAATTCAATAGAATTATTGAAAATTTAATTTATATTTGATGAATATAACGAAATTTGAATTTACGCTGGAATTGATGATTGAATCAACATTAAATTGACATCTAAGTTTGTTTAAAATCATTGTAAATAATTAAGAAATTTTAAAAGATAAGAATTGTCAATTTTAGAATTTAAGTTGGAAATTTGATTTAATTAATTTATTTTTAATTTATTAATTAATGGAAAAATAGCCATTTTTGCCACTGACTTGGATTTTGATGAAACTAGTTTCATCGGATCCGTAACAGTGAATTATTGTAGGATTTCATGTTTCGTAGTGATCGGACTTGTTGTTTGATCGTACGAACTAGAAACACCTTGGAATAAATGAAATTGAAATCAATTTAAAAAATATTTATTTTAGCATAACTTCTTCATACGATGGAATTTGGACTTGAAACTTGGTCCATCGCATTTAAAATATTTAAAAACATCTATTTTGATATATGGGTTTACCCAATTTCATTCCGGAGTCGAAACGGGCTTTTTGGGACACTTTGGCGTTAGCGCGTAAATCTATCTTATCCATCCATTCAAATGTCAATCCTGCCTATATATATCCTGCTATAAACCCTAGCAGCCTCTGTTCCTCATTTCTATACGTTCTATTCACCTCCTCACTTCAATGGCCGACAAACCCTAATTCCAATTGCAATCCCAAATCAAATCCAAAGCTAAAATTTCAAACTCCTTAAAAAAATTCACAAAAAATATATATCGAAGCTCTCGGCGTGTGCATCTCAGATCCATGATTTGTTTTTCGTCTTGGTTCATCGTCTGATCAGTAAAAATTGAAGAAGTTTCGGTCGTTCATCGCTCGACGATGAACTTCGTCTTATCGGAAAACCAATTCTGGGTATTGTAGAGTGGACCGAGGGGATCGCATCGGCATAGTTTTTTTCGTCGTTTTGACGATTGGATCTTCGGCAAAATTCGATTTGGGTTAACTATATTCGGTGGCTGCTGCATTTTATTGAGCGAGGGAGGGTGGTGTTGATGGAGTTCGTCGTCACCTTAGGGAGGCTGAGGAGGCGCGGTGATGTTTGGGAGTGGCGCGCGACAGGATGAACGCAAATTCGAAGTTCAACGTTGGCGGCTCGAATGGCGTTAGGGTTTCGAACATTTGGGTTCACGTGATTTTTGTAGAAGCCGCGTGTTAGGGACGATGACGTGGCAAGAAAGGTGAGTGAAAGTGTTATTTTTATTTTTTTATTTTTAATATTGAAATTTAAGCGTAATTATCGCTATATCTTTCCCATACGAACACCAATTCACGCACGGTTTTTTTATTAGGATCGTATTGAAATTCCAAACATTTTGGCACTGGTTTGGACGAATTTGGAGACTGTGCAATTTTTGGGTCTAAATTGGATTTAAATTCAATTTAAATTCAAAAAGCGAGTGTTTTAACCCACTCACAACTTCAAAAATTTCTTATGTTTGTTAAATTAAATTTTGTTGTGATTATGCACTTATTTATAACTGTTTCGGATATTTTTAATCATCATCTCAGTTAATTGCATTTATTAAATTAAATCGTTATTTAATTTATTATTGAATATAACTGCCAGTTAATTTCCTATTATATATTATCAGTTATATGTTGATATTGATTTATTGTTTTTGGATGATGATTGTGTTGGATGTATGATTTTATGATGGATGAATGAGTGTTGTATTATATTATTATGAACTGCAATTTATTATGCATTTTATTGATTCAGGATTTCGGTTTGAAATGATATATAACCGTAATTTTTATTTTAAATTACGGATTGAAATGATAAATATCCGTATCACTTGACCATAAGATAGAAAATTATATACAGACACCGTGGTCTATATATAAAATATTTTGAAATGATTTCTATGGTTTCGTAAAGAATATATATATATATATATATATATATATATGATTTTATGAGATATTGATTTGTACATTTGATAAAGGTTATTTTATATAGTTAATTTTGGTTTTAAGCTATGTATAAAATCATTGAAAATAAAATAAGTTTAATAATAAAGTTTGATTTTATTAAAATATAATGTAGAAAAGTATTTACTTGAATTATATTTTAATATTGAATTTATATTGATTTTTTATAAATCAAGGTTGAGAAGATAGTTTTGAAATATGACTTGAGATTTTATTTAATTAAGAATTTTATTTAATAAGAATCCATTGGAACTTACTGAAATTTAGATTTTAAAAGAATATGGTTATAAAACTTAATTCGGGTTTAAGGTGATTTAAGTGAATAAATTGAGGAATATTCAGTTATTGAAATTGAAGTTTTATTTAAAGGATATTAGATTTAGTAAGCTAATATTTCAAAAATAAATAATGGTAAAAGTGAAATAGGTATATATACGAATTAAAAATTTAGTTTGAAATATTGAATATTGAAGCTTTGAAATATATGGAATTTGAAATGGTTTAATTGAGGATTTAAATCTGTAATTGGAATAGATTTGTGAAATTAAAGAAGCTAAATTATTATATAAAGTAATTTAATATCAAACTATTAAAGTATTGGAAGTTATGTTTCTAAATATGATTTTCAAGGTATTAAAATTTGAAAGTGTTATATTCAAGAGTTTTGGTTCCGAAATATTATAACTTTGAAATGTTGTAGTTTTTTTAGAAAAAAAGATATATTTGAAATTGATATCATATTGATTTGGTTTAAAAGAGGAAGTGATATCATAATTATATGATTTTGAAATGGATATTATACTCTGGTTTTAAAGTATAAACTATTTTGGAAAAGACCGCGGTGTTATAATAACATTTGGTTGTTAAAGAGACCGGGATCGGAAGTTGTCATACTCTCTGCCAACTCCGAAAACCACTTTAACAACCGTATACGCAGTGAAGATTCCAGAATGAAGTAGGATGGTGGCAGCGTTTCCTTTGAGGTAAATACGTGGACCCGACTCCCGTGAGTTGGCATAAGGTGGCTAAAACAGGAGCGATTCTCGAGCCAATGAGGTATCATATTTGATCGGACACATCCCTTCGATATTATACTTTGACTTTTGGATGATTCAGTGGCCACTTTTGATTTTTTTTATTTGTGGGTGTGGCTCGAGGTGGGCGGTAGCTGCGGCTATGCGTTACCACTAGCCCAGATAGCAATTGGTATATCTACCCTGGCATTGCCAAGTTGTGCCGTGTCACCTACCCTAGCGCGCCTTATACGATTTTGGTTTTGTACCATACCTATTGAGTGCCCTCTGACGATGCCTAGTACGAGGGAGATTACGGTACTGTATAGACTATGTGAATATATAAATGTGCTAAGGTGGAAAATGTAAAGCCTTAACGCTATTTAAAAGTAAGTTTATTTTACTATAGGCATTATTATAATAGCGAAATGTTACTATTTAGTAAATAGTTTAATGGATCCTTAGGAGATGTGAATCCCGAGCATCTCTTAAGTTACTGCACTCATATTTATTTCTGTTAATTTAACTCACATAAGATATTTTAGTTTTGACTCGAGTGTTTTGTCTTTTCAATTCGCTCGGGTCTGCCTGAGCATTTCAGGATTCGAAGACTATAGCTCTGGAGGACGAGGACGAAGATTTATATTACTATTATCTACTATATTATTCCACTACACTCATATTGATTCCGCTGCATTAATTATTATTCTCTGGTATGTGTACTCTGATATGTATTGTATAAACATAATCGAATGTTTTTGTAAAACCGCTTCATGAAATGTATATTTGATTATTATATTTTATCGTTCCGCTGCAAGATTCTATTTTGTTTTTTTCTTTCTCTACTTTTTCTTATTTACCCCATAACAGTCTGCCCTTCTGTATGGTTTAAGTCTGACGTGTGTGGATTATCGTTGATTTAAAGCGTGCGAAAAGGCGGGACGTTACACGCGCCATCTTCGAGGTAATTGAAGGGTTTGTATGTGGGGGAACAACAGGAGTCTGGCGAATCTCTGGACGCGGCGACATGGTTGCGAGTGATCGGTGGTGAGCAGATGAGGTGATTTTGTTGTAACAACCCTAGATTTTTGCATATAATTTAAATTTGACTTTATTTTATTTTGAAATTATTTTAAAATTGTTTTGTTCCAAACATTTCATTTTAAAATATAAATTTTGATTTTTACGTGAATTATAGTTTCAAACTTGTATAAATTGGATATTTTACTGAAAAGTGGATTTCTGGTCAAATTGGTCAAACTTTGACGTTTAAATTTCAAATTTAAATATTTGAATTCTTAAATTTTGCCTTAGTATGAAAATAGATTTAATAACATGAATACTGCTTTTCGTTTCGTTGGAAACGGAGTTAAATTGTGAAAGTTAAGTATATTTCAATATTGAGTACAATTTGAGTTATCTAGCTATTTTGTTTATTTTAAATTATATAAATTATACTTTCTTTGTCATATTTTATTTTAATATGTTATTTTAAGTATATCTTTGTCTTTAAATATTTTTAAAGCGATAATATAATTTTTTTAAAGTCTATTGAAATTTATTAAGCCTAGTTTTGTATATATTGCTATTTTCTTTATTTAATTTATTTAATTTAAAATTTATTTATTTCTTTACTTTACTTTTGAGTTTATTTACTCTTTATTTTCAGCCTTTTATGTATTTATAAATTTAAATAAATGGATGGAAATTTGAAAGGTTTAAACTCTTAATCTTCCAAAGTCCTTCTACATTCCGCCTCTTCATTTTCCAACCTACATCTCATTCATTTTGGCCGTATACTTCTTTTTCTCTTCAGCCTCATCTTCATTTTTCACGTGAACAACTTCCTCAAACAGAAAAATCATGGCTACACCACTTTCGATCAAAGTTTTGGTGAGATCTCTTCTTCTTTTTCCTTGTTTTCTTGTTTTCTACCTTGAAATTGCACTTGTTCTTCACCTTGTTTGGATCGACTACCTCCCCTCCAGCCCTAGGCCGACCTCCACCACCTCCTAGCCTGATCAACCACCACTCCAGTCCATCTATAGCCCAGGCCAATCCCCTCCATAGCAAGATTCACCACAAAATTTCACAAATACATCACCTAACATTGCAAACCGAGCCAACCTTGGTACCACCATCCACAACCACCTCTAGCCGCCACTTCCTCCACCACCAGCAGCTCTGACCTGACCTCCACCCTCTTCCACGTCCCCCACCACCACCTGGACCCACTGGCTGTGCCACCTAGCCTCTGGCCGAGCCAAACTATAGCCTTGTGATGATGTTATTGTCTTGTAGTGTAGTTGTGTTGCACCTAGACCTATTCACCTTCAAAGAATAATGTGGGCCAACCACTTTGGATCAAAACCTGACCCTTTTCCACCTCTAGGCCGAGCTTATACCCTACCTAGCTGAAGCACATGAGGTTGAGAACAAGTGAAATTCATTTGTTGTTGTTTTGGGCATTGAATTCTATTGTTATTTGATGTTAAATTTGTGTTGAAACTTACATATAATTGTATTGTTTTGTGGATATGTCATCAAGGCATATAGCTTTGGCTCTCCACACTCAATTCCTTTTCGTGTTGTCGTGCCTTCATAGTGTCAATGCTTTGGTGGTAATCTCTAGCTTTGAACATGTGAGTAAATCTCACCTGACATTTATACTTATGCAAATGTGACAACTGAATGTGTTGAATATTATGATATGCTATAACTGCCAGTGATTATTTATATATGATGTTAAACCTGTTAATTTACATGTCATCTCATCTATTACTGTTATATGTTGTTAACTGTTTATTTATACCTGTTTATAACACTGCAAGTTCCCTGTAGATTAGATTCACTATGGGTTGAAATGATACATACCCGAACGGACTTTAGAATAGGAAAAAATTGTTATGGGCTGAAATGATAGGCCTGAACGGTTTTTATTTATTTGTTTTAACTTGGAATTGCGGGTTTGAAATGATATAACCCGGATTTTTCTTGTTAAACTGCGGATTGAAATGATATATATCCGTATCACTTGACCTAGGTTAGAAAACCATATACAGGCCCGTGGTTATATGTTATAAAGTATTTTGAATATTTTAAATATTTTTAAAACTGAAAAATTATGAAATTTGATTTAAATTGGATTTTTAAATGTTTAAATAAATAAATTTTGGATTTTTCTAGAAGTTAAAAAATGTAATTCAAATGAATGGTAAAAAGTGAAATTTTGAAATATAACTTAAATTCGGAAATTTGGACTTTGGCTTTTAAAATGATATTTAAGTTATATAAATAAAATTTTAAGAGGTCTTAATGTCAATTTATGATAATTTGATTTAGATAGATTTTTAAAGTGTTTTAAATAAAGGATTTATGATTTTTGTATAAGTGGAAATTGTTAAATAAATAAATGGTTAGGTTAAATTATTGAAATATAACTTAAGTTTGGAAATTCGGAGTTTTGGTTAAAAATGATATTTAAGTTATATAAATAAAATGGAAATTTAATTTAATTTGGAAAATGGTAAATTTGGTAATTTGATTTGAATTTGAATTTAAGTGATTTATTAAAATATTATTGATTTTTCTATGTATTAAAATGGTTAAATGAATGAATGCTTAAAAGTGTAACTTTAAAATGAACTTGACTTGGAATTGTGAATTTAGTTTTAATTAAGGGTTTAAGTAAATTAAATAAATTGGAATTTAGTTCAATTTGTGAAATGATAATTTTAAAATGTAAATGTTAATAAAGTGTTAAATGTAAAAATGGGAAAGTTTACACTTGAATTTATTAAGGTGATTTATGAAATTTGATTTAATTATAAAATGTTGCTTTATAAAAATCATAATTAAAAGAGTATTTTAATGAACATCGTTCAATGTTAAAATATGATTTTTATAATGTTTAAATGGTTTAAATTGAAGTGTTTTCAAGTATAACTTACAGCAGGTTTTTCTGAATGCTGTGAAAGGCTGAAATTTTCAATGTTTATGGTTTTAACTTAGTAAATGAACTCAAAATGGTTTAAAACTTTGCAAATTGAATACTTGATTTGAAAGTATATAAAATTAAATTTTAAACGGTTTAAATGAATTATTTTGATTAAAATATAAGCTATTTAAAAAGGTGATTTAGAATGAAAATAAATGAATGTTATCTTTGAATTTAAAAGGTATTTAAAGTTGAATATTTGGATTTGAACTTATATGATGATTTGAAATTGAAGCTTTGGAAAGATATGATATTTGATATATATTAAATGTTTTGAAATGAAGTTTTTTAAAGATATGATATTTTGATATATATTAAATGTTTTGCAATGAAGTTTTTTAAAGATATGATATTTTGATATATATTAAATGTTTTGAAATAAAGTTTTGAAAGATATGATATTTTGATATTAAAAATGTTTTGAAATGAAGTTTGGAAAGATATGATATTTTGACATGTATTAAATGTTTTGAAATAAAGTTTTGAAAGATATGATATTTGATATTAAAATGATTTAAAAATGAAGTATTGAAAGATATGATATTTTGATATTAAAATGATTTGGAAATAAAGTTCTGAAGAATATGATATTTTAATGTATTAAAATGAATTGAAAGGAAGTTTTGAAAGGATATAATAATTTAATATATTGAAATGGTTGTAAATGACTTGATATTTATTTTGATAAATATTTGAATTTGAAAGATATGGTATGTTGATATATTGAAATGGTTTGGAAATGATTAAATCTTTATTTTGATAAAGATTTGAATTGAAATGATATCTATATTTTAAGTATAAAATATTATTTTAAAGTTATAACCACGGGTTATAATAACGATTGGTTGGCAAAGAGACCGGGATCGGATATGGGCATTGTAACGTTTCCGATTTTTCGTTGCCGAAAAACCGAATAGTTATGGGTTTAAGAAAAAGAAAGGAAGAAAAGAAAGAAAAAAGGATAGAAAATAGGGAGGAGAGAAAACAGAAGATAGAAAATTTTAAAATAGATAGAAAAAGAGAATAGAAAATGGAACGGAACAGAAAACAAGAACAACATCAGAATCTCACAATTCGCAGCGGAACAACATATAATAATAAATGAATAATCTTTAAACAAAGAACTATATCAGTTATTACATCACATTATATTACATTACATCAAATCATCATCAGAGTGTACAACAACAAACAATAGTGCAGCGGAAAAAGAAATACTATATAGTAGTAATATGACATGCCATCCAGCTTGCTTCCAGCAACTCCAGAATATCCAGAATATCCTGATATACCTTAACTCTTGACTGCCCGTGTGAAAATTGGTGGGCACCCAGAGTTTAGGAAGGAAAACAATAAACTCCAAGTCAGTCATGTGACTGGTGTGAGAATTAAAAACAGTTTATTTTTCTTTAAAAATCAAAATAGAGAGAGATTTTTATTTCAATTCGAAATGCTTTTAAAAAATGAGACTACCATAAGGCCTCCCGCACACACACACATGCAAACGCAGAATCGGAGGAGATTTCTCCTTATGATAGCCAAAGATGCTTGATACGCATTAAAAGAACATTTGATATTATTACTAGTGCATAGTGTAGAGAAAAATTCATTTCGAAAGTAGAATATAAATCTTAGCCAACATACGACCATTATCGTATGCCTACTATAGCTACCATCCAAACAGTGTTGCGACACCATAAGTGAATGATAGGTTCTACAACTAAAACCGTACAAGTTTCGTATTGTTTCTTTGGATTTCCAACAAATGGTCAGGCCAAGGAACTTCCCATTGCCACATGAGAATGCCTCTGGAAAGACATCCCCGAGAACCAAACCGGAACTCTGCCAACACAAGGCCGGGTTACCCCTAACTGGGTAACTACTGACACGAGCATGCCATTCCCCGATCGTAAACGACCTTTCTCACGGGATCCCGATAGCCAACAACCACAAAGTAATAAATTCGTAGTAACCACATAGGTTAAATATCTGGGCTCCATACCATGATACCACCTCTATCCAGAAGGAAATGTACATACCCTAAAGGGTGCTACCCCTCATAACCTTGCCGCATCTTTCCTGTTTTGACCATTTCCGGGGTGTGAGGCTCGATGAAGTCACGTCCACAAAAACATACTTTATACAAAAGCCATGCTTTGGGTCAACAAATGATCAACACAATGATCACCAAGATAGACGATCACATAAACGATCCTATCACAATAATCAACACAATGATCATTTACAGCAACACTCAGCATATCACATTACCAAATTGGGAATATATCGCTGATAACTTCAACTATATAACCTCTGAGCTCGTACGTCTCAGAGAAGGGTGTTAAGCTAAAAGAATAAATTCTCCGCCACCACAGAAATATATTTGAAAGAAATCGGCTTTACATCTCAACTTGTAATGTCAGACACACAATCCATACAAGTCTGTTCCGGGCTCGAACAGAACCGAAGGCACTTACAAAGAAGTCCTTGCAATCCGAATAATCTCTAATCACGTTCGGATTTCCCATCACATATGGAGATCTCAATACCAGGGATCAGCCAGTGCAGAGACAATCAACAAGAAACCCTTTCGCTTTCGAAAATATCCGGTCTTCAACACCGATCTTCGAATGCAATTCATAACGATGTATCACATATTCGGAATGGGTTATACGACCCCAAGGTCCTTTCTCGGTTAACCCGAATAGTGAGCGCTTATTTTAAAAAAAAATAAGTGTGGCATCCAATTTCAAACAAATCACAACAAATACCTATTAAAGGTAAATATTGATAGTTGGTTTTTGAACTATCAATAGATATGCCAACATCACCAGATTCCAAATAATTTTCCAAATTATTTATTTTCCAAAAATATCTTTATAAGATATACATTCTCCATTCTTAAAAAAAATAAATTAATATTTATTTTTAACTAAATTTCCTAATTCCATTTATAAATTCCATATTGAATTTACATTCCCAAAATATTTATGAATATATGATTTTCATTCAATTTCTAATATTCATTTTCAATTTTATCTTCAAAAAGATAAATTCCAAATATTCACTTAATATTGGAAGAGCATTTCTATACTTATTAAAATAAGTAATTCACGGATCTTTTTATTTTCTATACTTAGAAAATATTTAATATACCCTAATCGAAGTTAAGTATATATTTCATTCTTTAAGGAAATCATTCACTTAAACATATTTATTTGGGCCAAAACGAATGTTGCGTAAAACATCGTTACGACAACCCAAAATCACTAGTATAGGGATTCGAAATTAAAAATAGATATTAAATCCCAATACTATACAAAACATTTCCTTCCGGAAATCATTTATTATAACAACAGTGTTATAATCTACCATTTCCTTTTATTTCTCGAAAACGTCTATTTCAACAATGAATGTTGAAATCTTTGGTTTCGAATCTCAATACATTTTAAAACATCTTTAGATCGTTTTAATTCTATTTAAAACATCACATCTAAAATAATTTCTTTAACATAATATTCACTATTCAAAAACGTGAATACACTTGTCAATAAATTTCATCACTTCTATTCATTTTATTTTAAAGAATTATTCACCTAAAACATGAATATAATTCCATAAATAAATTACAACAATTCCTTATCAAAATAAGTCGTTGCGGATTTATAAAACAACGTTTATAAATTCTATTTCTATTTATTTTATAACAACTTCCTTTTATAAATTTCCTTTATAAATCTATTCAATTTCATATCTCAATGATATACTAAAATTTCATATTATAAGTTAAATACTTATAATTTATTTGTTTATAAAATCGTTCCTTTAAACTTCATAAATTTATAAATCTTATAACTTATAAGATTCATTTATTTATCCAAATTCCATTCCTTTAATAACATTATAAATTTTATAAACCTACTGCTTACAAAATTTCATTTATAACTTCACTGTTTATAATTCTATAAATTTCATTCATTTATGAAATTCGTTTACAATTCATCCTATCACTTATAAAAGCTCGTTTTATAATTCCAATATTTTAATTTACAAATATCAATTTATAAATCTTTTAATACAAATGAATTTGTATTATTATTTTAAAACATCTTTTAAACTCTTTTATAATTTCATCATTCTGATTTATAAAATAAAAAGTTTATAAATCCTATTTTTAAACTTCTTATAATAAATTCAGAATTCCCAGTTCAAACTATTTTATAAAATCACTAATCCCATATCTTCAAAAATCAACTTTTAACTGTATTTCTCAAAAATCATAATTTTTATAACATTAAAATTTTAACGTTTATTTATTTAAGATGAATCAATTTCAAAAATATTTTATAAACGTATATTTCCAAGAATCACTTTAGAAATCAAAATCGTTGTTTTAACTTCAAAAAAATTGGATCCGATGATGCAACACATCAATAGCCAATCACAACTTTCAAACATCATATATCATCCATGATAACAATCAAATATCACAATATATGAAATCAAATAAATATTTGTGAGGAATCCAGTTGGATCCCTCCAACCTGTTTCCCTGCATCCACAGACATTAGCACAATACCATTCCGTTTCGAGACGGAATATCGCGGTACATGAGATTTTATAAATATATCCGCTTACTAACGGCGCATAGGGTCTCATCCGCTAAAAGAAAATGCGGGAAATCAATCAACTGCAATATATACATATGCCAATATATATATATTGCTATATATATAATATAATACCCATTCCACTTCAAGGTGGAATATCGCGGTATATGTGTGTAATAAATAACCTCCGCTTACTAACGGCGTATAGGGTCTATTCACATCCAATATATATATATAACAATCATCATTCAATTATTCAATCAACACAGTCAAGCAAATTTTAAATCTCACTATTTAAAATTTAAATAAACAATAAAATTCCTTTTGAGTGAGAAGTTCTCACCTTTATTCCTGTTTGCAATCCACTTCCAATTCAACTTGTTTTCTTCATTTATACCTTGTATAAATATTTACACAATTTAGTAATATTCGAAATAATCGAATAATAAATTTTCCATTTTATAATTTTAATTCATCGGTTTTGTTCTAAACCAATTCCTTTAAATAATTTTATTCAACTAATTATTTTAATCTCAAGTTAATGATTTTTATTTTAAACTAAAAATTAAAGATTCAAACTGATTTTCTTTAATTAAATTTGTTTAACTAAAAATTTAAATTTCTTTTAATAAACTTTCTTAACTAACTATTTATTTAAATAAATTTTCCTTTGATAAAATATCCTTTAGTTATTAAAATAAACAGATAAATTTTGTTAAAATAATTAATCCCCATATTATGTATTATTTTAATATAAAATTAGTAGATTTAAAATCTATCTATACATTTATTTTACTTTTCTAACTAATGACTTATTTATTTATAAGTTAAATAAATCATTCTTTAATTACCATATTAATTTAGTCATTTTATTTTAACTAACTAATTTCTTTTATTCTTAAAACAATTTCTTTTAAATAATTAAATTTATCTATTTTCCCGATAATAAATAATATTATCTTTTGATAAATCATTTTTATCTAATAAATTAAATTTCTAACCAAATTTCTTCTTTAATAAATTTATTTTAACTAAAATTTTAAATTTAATTTACCAAACTTTCTTTTAACAAATTTACTTAACAAAACTAAATTTAAAAACTAATTTTCCTTAAATAAATCATTTCACCTAAATTCATTGCATTCTTAAGATAAATCAGTAAATTAAAAAGGTGTATTTGATATACATTTTTTTCTTGTAAACAGCAAGACAATACTTTGCTCTACTGTAACTAAATTGTTACAGAATTTCTTTTTTTCTTTTTTTTTCTTTTTTTTTTATTTTTTTACAGGGAACTTAACCAAATCTATCGAAAAATAAAAATAATAATGACAAATAAACTCAACTATATTGCCTCACCTCCTTGCTGATGAACTCGTGACCCCCCTTGCTGACTTCATCGACACCCACAAAATCACCTTCACGGCCATCACCGCGAACCCTAATTCGCCGTGCCAAGCTCGCGAGTCGCCGCCGCTGCTTACGCGTGCGCGCGCGCCTACGTCCCCTCACTCCATCGTGCGTCTCGACCTCAGCCATTTCTCGTGTCGCGCGTACTCCATCGCGACCTGAGCATCACCAATAACCCCTTTTCCATTCGCGCGCCGCCGCGCCTTGCTCCTCCATCCACGCGAGCACCAAATCGCGACCCATCGCCATCGCCTCAAAGTCGCGCGCCGCCGCCGTGATTCCCTTACGCCTCGCGTCGCGCCTTAGCCTCGAGCGCGCGCCTTATTTTCGCGTTTGATTATCTGATGAGGGTTTTGAATAAAATTTGGGGAGGGGGCTTCGTGTTTTATGGGAGAAGGAGACGTGAATTTGGGTATGGAGGAAGGCGTGAATCAAGGCAATTGTTACGGCATAGATTAAGGCAGTGTATACTTTTTTTATTTTTTATTTTTTTTTCTTTTCTTATTTTTTTTTTTCATTTAAATTCAATTGTTTTGTTTAATTTTATTTTTTTCTTAAATAAACTTATAAACGTTTTGCAGTTTAACTATGAAACACAAATTTATATTAACGTGTTTTACAATTTATTTTATATTGAATAAAATTTTATTCCTTTTTATTTAAGTTAAAGAAAAATGTTATTAAACTAACCATCCATTTATATAAATTTAAATAAGCAACCATTCTTATATCCAATTTTATTTTCTTCTAAGTTGTTAGCTCGAATTTTTAAATACACACTCAATATTCAATTTCAACTTCAAAGCTAAATTCAAATTCTATTTAACTTTAAATAGATTAAATTCTAAATTTTAATCACCAATTTATTCTGATAATTTGAAATTTAAGTCAAATTATCATTTAAATATTTAAAATAAATTAAATATTTACAAATTAAATTGTTCAAAAATTCAGGATCGTTACAATCTCCCCTACTTAAAAGAATTTCGTCCCGAAATTACAAATTAAGAAGAATGCCCTTATCCCGTCTATTATTTTTCACAATTCAAATAGTTTTATCAACTTACTAGCCTAAATCTTTTTACTAGAGTTTCATTATCATTTCAACTAGCTTTCCAACTTCAATTATAGGTTTCAAACAATATTGTTTTCCTAACCGTTCAAATTTAAATTCAAATTCAAATTTCAAACTTTCAAATTTTTCTCAAAAATTTTCTAACACTCTAAATTTTCGAAAAATTTCGCCAACGTCTCCTTTGCGCGGCTCGATCGGTACGACTACAAAATGGCACCACGGCCCCTCAGAATCAAAAAGAAAAGAGAAAAGCCAAGTGGCTGGAGAAGAAAGTCATCAAATTTCATACTGAAATTCAAATACGTACCTTTTTGTCGAGCAATTCAATTTTATCTTTGAAATCAAAATCTCAATCCCTTTATACTCCTGTATAACCTGTTAGTAGTAGTAGCATACAAATCCAAATACAATATTCAAACCAATTTGCCAATTCTATTGCAAAATTTCGATATATGTTTCTTATATAACTTTACTTCACTATTGAAGTTATACATCCATTCTCATTCAAATTTTCATTTCAATTTCAATTGATTTCACATTTCAATTTCGTTTGAATTCAATTCACAATTTAAATTTTTATTCAAATTTAATTCTCAATTCTAAATATTGAATTCTATCGATTAACTTTTATTTAGTAATTCATTTTAATATTCAATTCATTCCATTTGAAATTATTTCACAAATGAATAAATTATCAAGTTAATTTTCTTGAATCCAATTCATCTTATTTTATTCCATATACTAATGATAATAATTCAATATTATCACTTCTTAACAATCATGCAACCATATACTATAATAATTCATAGAAAATCATTTCTTTTCTATACAAAAATAGTTTTGGGCAAAATTATCTTATTTACCCGATTCAAAAACAATTTTATATTCACTAACAAATACGCGCTCATATCTATTATTACACTCAAACTCATTCTAGAGTACTGCTGACTCTATCTCTAATGAGTAATACCCAACAGAACCATGGTTGTCGCTTAACCATAAGCTCTGATACCAAATGTAACGTTTCCGATTTTTCGTTGCCGAAAAACCGAATAGTTATGGGTTTAAGAAAAAGAAAGGAAGAAAAGAAAGAAAAAAGGATAGAAAATAGGGAGGAGAGAAAACAGAAGATAGAAAATTTTAAAATAGATAGAAAAAGAGAATAGAAAATGGAACGGAACAGAAAACAAGAACAACATCAGAATCTCACAATTCGCAGCGGAACAACATATAATAATAAATGAATAATCTTTAAACAAAGAACTATATCAGTTATTACATCACATTATATTACATTACATCAAATCATCATCAGAGTGTACAACAACAAACAATAGTGCAGCGGAAAAAGAAATACTATATAGTAGTAATATGCCATGCCATCCAGCTTGCTTCCAGCAACTCCAGAATATCCAGAATATCCTGATATACCTTAACTCTTGACTGCCCGTGTGAAAATTGGTGGGCACCCAGAGTTTAGGAAGGAAAACAATAAACTCCAAGTCAGTCATGTGACTGGTGTGAGAATTAAAAACAGTTTATTTTTCTTTAAAAATCAAAATAGAGAGAGATTTTTTATTTCAATTCGAAATGCTTTTAAAAAATGAGACTACCATAAGGCCTCCCGCACACACACACATGCAAACGCAGAATCGGAGGAGATTTCTCCTTATGATAGCCAAAGATGCTTGATACGCATTAAAAGAACATTTGATATTATTACTAGTGCATAGTGTAGAGAAAAATTCATTTCGAAAGTAGAATATAAATCTTAGCCAACATACGACCATTATCGTATGCCTACTATAGCTACCATCCAAACAGTGTTGCGACACCATAAGTGAATGATAGGTTCTACAACTAAAACCGTACAAGTTTCGTATTGTTTCTTTGGATTTCCAACAAATGGTCAGGCCAAGGAACTTCCCATTGCCACATGAGAATGCCTCTGGAAAGACATCCCCGAGAACCAAACCGGAACTCTGCCAACACAAGGCCGGGTTACCCCTAACTGGGTAACTACTGACATGAGCACGCCATTCCCCGATCGTAAACGACCTTTCTCACGGGATCCCGATAGCCAACAACCACAAAGTAATAAATTCGTAGTAACCACATATGTTAAATATCTGGGCTCCATACCATGATACCACCTCTATCCAGAAGGAAATGTACATACCCTAAAGGGTGCTACCCCTCATAACCTTGCCGCATCTTTCCTGTTTTGACCATTTCCGGGGTGTGAGGCTCGATGAAGTCACATCCACAAAAACATACTTTATACAAAAGCCATGCTTTGGGTCAACAAATGATCAACACAATGATCACCAAGATAGACGATCAAATAAACGATCCTATCACAATAATCAACACAATGATCATTTACAGCAACACTCAGCATATCACATTACCAAATTGGGAATATATCGCTGATAACTTCAACTATATAACCTCTGAGCTCGTACGTCTCAGAGAAGGGTGTTAAGCTAAAAGAATAAATTCTCCGCCACCACAGAAATATATTTGAAAGAAATCGGCTTTACATCTCAACTTGTAATGTCAGACACACAATCCATACAAGTCTGTTCCGGGCTCGAACAGAACCGAAGGCACTTACAAAGAAGTCCTTGCAATCCGAATAATCTCTAATCACGTTCGGATTTCCCATCACATATGGAGATCTCAATACCAGGGATCAGCCAGTGCAGAGACAATCAACAAGAAACCCTTTCGCTTTCGAAAATATCCGGTCTTCAACACCGATCTGCGAATGCAATTCATAACGACGTATCACATATTCGGAATGGGTTATACGACCCCAAGGCCCTTTCCCGGTTAACCCGAATAGTGAGCGCTTATTTTTAAAAAAAATAAGTGTGGCATCCAATTTCAAACAAATCACAACAAATACCTATTAAAGGTAAATATTGATAGTCGGTTTTTGAACTATCAATAGATATGCCAACATCACCAGATTCCAAATAATTTTCCAAATTATTTATTTTCCAAAAATATCTTTATAAGATATACATTCTCCATTCTTAAAAAAAATAAATTAATATTTATTTTTAACTAAATTTCCTAATTCCATTTATAAATTCCATATTGAATTTACATTCCCAAAATATTTATGAATATATGATTTTCATTCAATTTCTAATATTCATTTTCAATTTTATCTTCAAAAAGATAAATTCCAAATATTCACTTAATATTGGAAGAGCATTTCTATACTTATTAAAATAAGTAATTCACGGATCTTTTTATTTTCTATACTTAGAAAATATTTAATATACCCTAATCGAAGTTAAGTATATATTTCATTCTTTAAGGAAATCATTCACTTAAACATATTTATTTGGGCCAAAACGAATGTTGCGTAAAACATCGTTACGACAACCCAAAATCACTAGTATAGGGATTCGAAATTAAAAATAGATATTAAATCCCAATACTATACAAAACATTTCCTTCCGGAAATCATTTATTATAACAACAGTGTTATAATCTACCATTTCCTTTTATTTCTCGAAAACGTCTATTTCAACAATGAATGTTGAAATCTATGGTTTCGAATCTCAATACATTTTAAAACATCTTTAGATCGTTTTAATTCTATTTAAAACATCACATCTAAAATAATTTCTTTAACATAATATTCACTATTCAAAAACGTGAATACACTTGTCAATAAATTTCATCACTTCTATTCATTTTATTTTAAAGAATTATTCACCTAAAACATGAATATAATTCCATAAATAAATTACAACAATTCCTTATCAAAATAAGTCGTTGCGGATTTATAAAACAACGTTTATAAATTCTATTTCTATTTATTTTATAACAGCTTCCTTTTATAAATTTCCTTTATAAATCTATTCAATTTCATATCTCAATGATATACTAAAATTTCATATTATAAGTTAAATACTTATAATTTATTTGTTTATAAAATCGTTCCTTTAAACATCATAAATTTATAAATCTTATAACTTATAAGATTCATTTATTTATCCAAATTCCATTCCTTTAATAACATTATAAATTTTATAAACCTACTGCTTACAAAATTTCATTTATAACTTCACTGTTTATAATTCTATAAATTTCATTCATTTATGAAATTCGTTTACAATTCATCCTATCACTTATAAAAGCTCGTTTTATAATTCCAATATTTTAATTTACAAATATCAATTTATAAATCTTTTAATACAAATGAATTTGTATTATTATTTTAAAACATCTTTTAAACTCTTTTATAATTTCATCATTCTAATTTATAAAATAAAAATTTTATAAATCCTATTTTTAAACTTCTTATAATAAATTCAGAATTCCCAGTTCAAACTATTTTATAAAATCACTAATCCCATATCTTCAAAAATCAACTTTTAACTGTATTTCTCAAAAATCATAATTTTTATAACATTAAAATTTTAACGTTTATTTATTTAAGATGAATCAATTTCAAAAATATTTTATAAACGTATATTTCCAAGAATCACTTTAGAAATCAAAATCGTTGTTTTAACTTCAAAAAAATTGGATCCGATGATGCAACACATCAATAGCCAATCACAACTTTCAAACATCATATATCATCCATGATAACAATCAAATATCACAATATATGAAATCAAATAAATATTTGTGAGGAATCCAGTTGGATCCCTCCAACCTGTTTCCCTGCATCCACAGACATTAGCACAATACCATTCCGTTTCGAGACGGAATATCGCGGTACATGAGATTTTATAAATATATCCGCTTACTAACGGCGCATAGGGTCTCATCCGCTAAAAGAAAATGCGGGAAATCAATCAACTGCAATATATACATATGCCAATATATATATATTGCTATATATATAATATAATACCCATTCCACTTCAAGGTGGAATATCGCGGTATATGTGTGTAATAAATAACCTCCGCTTACTAACGGCGTATAGGGTCTATTCACATCTAATATATATATATATATATATATATATATATATATAACAATCATCATTCAATTATTCAATCAACACAGTCAAGCAAATTTTAAATCTCACTATTTAAAATTTAAATAAACAATAAAATTCCTTTTGAGTGAGAAGTTCTCACCTTTATTCCTGTTTGCAATCCACTTCCAATTCAACTTGTTTTCTTCATTTATACCTTGTATAAATATTTACACAATTTAGTAATATTCGAAATAATCGAATAATAAATTTTCCATTTTATAATTTTAATTCATCGGTTTTGTTCTAAACCAATTCCTTTAAATAATTTTATTCAACTAATTATTTTAATCTCAAGTTAATGATTTTTATTTTAAACTAAAAATTAAAGATTCAAACTGATTTTCTTTAATTAAATTTGTTTAACTAAAAATTTAAATTTCTTTTAATAAACTTTCTTAACTAACTATTTATTTACATAAATTTTCCTTTGATAAAATATCCTTTAGTTATTAAAATAAACAGATAAATTTTGTTAAAATAATTAATCCCCATATTATGTATTATTTTAATATAAACTTAGTAGATTTAAAATCTATCTATACATTTATTTTACTTTTCTAACTAATGACTTATTTATTTATAAGTTAAATAAATCATTCTTTAATTACCATATTAATTTAGTCATTTTATTTTAACTAACTAATTTCTTTTATTCTTAAAACAATTTCTTTTAAATAATTAAATTTATCTATTTTCCCGATAATAAATAATATTATCTTTTGATAAATCATTTTTATCTAATAAATTAAATTTCTAACCAAATTTCTTCTTTAATAAATTTATTTTAACTAAAATTTTAAATTTAATTTACCAAACTTTCTTTTAACAAATTTACTTAACAAAACTAAATTTAAAAACTAATTTTCCTTAAATAAATCATTTCACCTAAATTCATTGCATTCTTAAGATAAATTAGTAAATTAAAAAGGTGTATTTGATATACATTTTTTTCTTGTAAACAGCAAGACAATACTTTGCTCTACTGTAACTAAATTGTTACAGAAATTTTTTTTTTCTTTTTTTTCTTTTTTTTTATTTTTTTACAGGGAACTTAACCAAATCTATCGAAAAATAAAAATAATAATGATAAATAAACTCAACTATATTGCCTCACCTCCTTGCTGATGAACTCGTGACCCCCCTTGCTGACTTCATCGACACCCACAAAATCACCTTCACGGCCATCACCGCGAACCCTAATTCGCCGTGCCAAGCTCGCGAGTCGCCGCCGCTGCTTACGCGTGCGCGCGCGCCTACGTCCCCTCACTCCATCGTGCGCCTCGACCTCAGCCATTTCTCGTGTCGCGCGTACTCCATCGCGACCTGAGCATCACCAATAACCCCTTTTCCATTCGCGCGCCGCCGCGCCTTGCTCCTCCATCCACGCGAGCACCAAATCGCGACCCATCGCCATCGCCTCAAAGTCGCGCGCCGCCGCCGTGATTCCCTTACGCCTCGCGTCGCGCCTTAGCCTCGAGCGCGCGCCTTATTTTCGCGTTTGATTATCTGATGAGGGTTTTGAATAAAATTTGGGGAGGGGGCTTCGTGTTTTATGGGAGAAGGAGACGTGAATTTGGGTATGGAGGAAGGCGTGAATCAAGGCAATTGTTACGGCATAGATTAAGGCAGTGTATACTTTTTTTATTTTTTATTTTTTTTCTTTTCTTATTTTTTTTCATTTAAATTCAATTGTTTTGTTTAATTTTATTTTTTTCTTAAATAAACTTATAAACGTTTTGCAGTTTAACTATGAAACACAAATTTATATTAACGTGTTTTACAATTTATTTTATATTGAATAAAATTTTATTCCTTTTTATTTAAGTTAAAGAAAAATGTTATTAAACTAACCATCCATTTATATAAATTTAAATAAGCAACCATTCTTATATCCAATTTTATTTTCTTCTAAGTTGTTAGCTCGAATTTTTAAATACACACTCAATATTCAATTTCAACTTCAAAGCTAAATTCAAATTCTATTTAACTTTAAATAGATTAAATTCTAAATTTTAATCACCAATTTATTCTGATAATTTGAAATTTAAGTCAAATTATCATTTAAATATTTAAAATAAATTAAATATTTACAAATTAAATTGTTCAAAAATTCAGGATCGTTACAGGCATACTCTCTGTCGATACCGAAAACTACTTTGGCTAACCGTGTATGCGGCGGAGATTCCAGAATGAAGTAGGATGGTGGCGACGTTCTAGAGGTATATTACATGGACCCAATTCCCGTGAGTTGACATAAGGTGGCTAAAACAGGAGCGGTCTCGGGCCAGTTGAGGTCGCACCTCGTAGCGGACGCATTTCTTCGATACCATACTATTACTTGTGATTGTTTGCGCGCCCCTACGATTTTTGTGGGGATGTATTCCGCGGTGGGCGTATGTGGCTGCTACGTTACCACCATCCCGAGTGTCGAAATTGGTATATCTACCTTGGCATTGCCTTGTGTGCCATGTCACCTACCATATCGAGCCTTTACTACAAGTTCCTATTTGTGTCGTACATATGCAGTATCTTCTCTAGTCTCCCGATCAGGATATATGCAGGTACTGTACAGACTATTGGCATTATTTGTGTTAAGGGGAATATTGGGTCACTCCGTAACGTTATTTAAAAGTAAGTTTATTATACTATTAGACATTATTTATAATAGTGCAATATTACTACATAGTATATAGTTTAACGGATCCTTAGAGGATGAGTGGTTCCAAGCATCCTTTAAGTTACTTGTACCTTTACTACAGTTCACTTGAGTTGGTTTACATTGTATAAGTATGTATGTCCTGACTCGAGTGTTTGTATTTTTATTTACGCTCGGGTCAGCCTGAGTTATTCATAGATTTGGATCCCACCTTTTGGAGATTTGAATCGCTGGAGATTATATGCTTGTCTTGTTCTATCTATTTCCAGTTTTGTTGTTCTATTCAGCTTGTACTTGGTTAGTATATTGAAAACTTTTGTTGTATTCTATTTCTTATGTTGTATCTTATATAACTCTGGTATATTTATATAGTAGCTTCATGAACTACTATTTTTTTACTTCCGCTGCACTATTATTACTCTATGTCCATGATCTGTGATTTTATTTACTGTATATTATGAGATTTGCCAAATTTTATTTACAACGCGGTATTTTGAGCAATTCAATTCCGACATGTGTGTCTACCTATACACTTATAATGGATGCGAATGGTTGGAAATACGTGGTTGTTACAGTTGGTATCAGAGCTTTGGCTTTGAGGAAAAACTTAGAATGTATGGTAAATTTAGTTACAGAATCACTTTCATCCAAACTTGAATCTCTTCCTCTTTGATTCAAATTTCATTTGAATTTTTGGAACGTTCCCTGCGGTTCAAAAATTCATTCGAGTCCCTCACTATTTATCTCCTTTTGATTCTGGAGTATCCCATAACTCCACTTCGAATGAGCTTTATAGTGAATTGACGGTCCCGCCAATCTCAAAAAAATTCATTTGTAAAGGAGGAAACTCCTTTATAATTAGAATCAATTCACCAAAGATTTTATATCCTCGGTTTAGATGCTAGTATCTCTTATAATTTCAAACTATGTCTATTGAGATCGAATGTTGATTTACCCAAGAAAATCCACATCGATCTTATGCTTTAAGTCACGGTTGACCCGGTTAAGGTTGCCCGCGATTTATTTAAGCTTATCCACCTCCCTATTTTGTTATTCAATCATCTTGTCTTTTGTTTCCAATCTATCTTCCAAACATTTTTGAATTGTACTTGTAAATCTATGTTTTGTATTATATATTGTGTTGTTTGAGTTGTTCATGTTGATTTGGGTTTCCGATTGATTCGTCTGATCACGCTATCGATAGGATTTCTAAAACACTTTAACAGAACAAACTGACACAATATTATTTTAAAATTTGGTTAATGAAATAAATTTTGATATAAGTAAATTTATGGCACTAAATAAACTGATTTAAATTGATTATTTGAAATGATAATACTTGATTTATCATTTATTGTTCTATAAATGAATTTATAAATAGTTGTTTATAAATTGATTTGGGAACTGAAATGAATTTAAACAAGAAATTTGAGAATTTAATTTCCGATGGTTTCAAACCTTGTGTTTAAAGTTTTAAAAGGTTATATTATCTAAAGTATTTTCGATTAGAATTTTTTTCCAAAGAACTTGAAAGTTTAAAAATTTGTGCTCTTCTCTTTGTCGCTGGAAAATAACTTCGGTGATGACCGCGGCATCATCGATGTTCATTTTCAAGTTTCGAAGTGAAGAGACCGCTCTGTAGTCTTGCTACAACTTTGTTTTGGGAAACCAAATTGATTTGAAATTCTAAAAATATGACTTGATTTATAATATTTATAGATGTATGATTTAAATTTGATTTGATAAATTTTGTACATACATTTATTTATCTCTAAATGGTTTGAAGAAATCAAAAATTTAATTCTTAAAATTTATTTTAAAGAATAATTTCAAAAAAAAAATCAATCAAAATTTTGGATGAATATTCAAGCATGAAATGATTTACTTAGAAAGTTTTATTTGTATAATACAATTTCATTCAAATATAACTTACCTCAATTTCAGAAGTTAACAATGTAATTGGATTATATACAATATAAAAGGATTTTATAAATAAAATTTGAGTGGTTATAATAAATGTTATACACAAATTTTAGTTATAAAAGATTAACAGAGGTAAATAGAGGAAAAGGGAATTTAAAGAGTTTTATTTAAATAACTTAATGATCAAGTTTGATTTAATATGGAACCTTAAATCTAACCTAGAAATTTTAATAAAGGTTATTTCTTGAAATGAATATGTTTGTGTAATAAACAATGTATCTTTTAATAGATAAATAAAATAGATTTTAATGGGGCATTTTGTAATAAAGTTTATTTAACTTGGAATCATAGTTTAATTGATGTCTAAATTGAATTTTTTTTAAAGAAATTTGATTGTTATAGTTGCAATGATAAATATTTTATTTATAAAATAGATATGTCTTGTAAAATGAATAATTTTGATTTAAATAGTTAAGATGTATTTTTAATATCACTAAAATTTGATAATTGAGAATTTGGTTTTCAAATGGAAATTTCAAGTGTAACTTATTGAAGGATTATCTTATTTATGAAATGTGTATTTTAAATTAAGTGCTAGGTTATTTGTTAAATTAAGAGTTAGGTAAAATAATGAACTTTTGACTTAATAAATGAAGTATAGTTTATTTGGACATTCCATTCATAAAAGTTGTTTTAATAAATCGTAAGTTAAATGATATCCAAATGAATATTTCTAAAAATGAACTGATTTGAAATACTAATATATCTACCGTAGCATATTATAAGTGCTGCTAAAAATACAGTATTTTGGAAATTTTATAATTGAATGAATGAACTTAGAAATGTTACAATTTTGAAATGAATATTATTTGACCTTGAATTTAAATGGTTTAAACGAAGACTATTTTAGAAGTGTTATGATTTTTCTACGTATTATTTTTTTAACAATATTTCCAAAGTGTTATGATTTTTAGTAGTATGATTTCCAAATGATAACATCTCTAAATTGTTATGATTTCAAAGTATTATGATTCCAAAGCATTATAATTTCAAAATTTATCATCTTATTTTGCTTTTCAAACTATCTTTTGGTTGTCCTTATCTCTCTTATCTTGTTACAGAATGGGAAGGCTATTGCTTATACCAGTCTGTTTAGAAATCTTTCTATAATCTTTGATAATTTTTGATACTCATCTGGATCTGAACACTGTTTTTCCATTCATAGACCGTTGGTCAAATGAAAAGGGTGATTCAGACTCTGGAGGATCTTTTTCATGTTGGTATTCTTGATTTGATCACCTCCACCTTGTTAAACTTACCTATAACAACAATTATCAGGTATAATCTCAATCTTCTTGTTAACTTGTCTTAATCTTATTTCATTTCTATCTTTTCCGTGCCTTCCCGTACCACATTCCTTTTTGGGGACGAAAAGTTTTGAGTGGGGGAGAGTGTAACAACCCTAGATTTTTGCATATAATTTAAATTTGACTTCATTTTATTTTGAGATTATTTTAAACTTGTTTTATTCCAAACATTTAATTTTAAAATATAAATTTCAATTTTTATGTGAATTATAGTTTCAAACTTGTATAAATTGGAAATTTTACTGAAAAGTGGATTTCTGGTCAAATTGGTCAAACTTTGACTTTTAAATTTCAAATTTAAATATTTGAATTCTTAAATTTTACCTATTAGTATGAAAATAGATTTAATAACATGAATACTGCTTTTCGTTTCGTTGGAAACGGAGTTAAATTGCGAAAGTTATGTATATTTCAATATTGAGTACAATTTGAGTTATATGGCTATTTTGTTTATTTTAAATTATATAAATTATACTTTCTTTATCATATTTTATTTTAATATGTGTTAATATGTTATTTTAAGTATATTTTTGTCTTTTAATATTTTTAAAGTGATAATATAATTTTTCTAAAGTCTATTGAAATTTATTTCAATTTATTAAGCCTAGTTTGTATTATTTCAATTTATTAAGCCTAGTTTTGTATATATTGCTATTTTCTTCATTTAATTTAATTAATTTATAATTTATTTATTTTATTTATTTCTTTACTTTATTTCTGAGTTTATTTACTCTTTTTTTTCAGCCTTTTATGTAATTATAAATTTAAATAAATGGATGGAAATTTGAAAGGTTTAAACTCTTAATCTTCCAAAGTCCTTTTACATTCTGCCTCTTCATTTTCCAACTTACATCTCATTCATTTTGGCCGTATACTTCTTTTTATCTTCAGCCTCATCTTTATTTTTCACGTGAACAACTTCCTCCAACAAAAAAATCACTGCCACACCACTTTCGACCAAAGTTTTGGTTAGATCTCTTCTTATTTTTCCTTGTTTTCTTGTTTTCTACCTTGAAATTGCACTTGTTCTTCACCTTGTTTGGATCGGCTACCTCCCCTCCAGCCCTTGGCCGACCTCCACCACCTCCTAGCCTGATCAACCACCACTCCAGTCCATCTATAGCCCAGGCCGAGTCCCTCCATAGAAAGCTTCACCACAAAATTCCACAAATACATCACCTAACATTGCAAACCGAGCCAACCTTGGCACCATCACCCACAACCACCTCTAGCCGCCACTTCCTCCACCACCACCAGCTCTGACCTGACCTCCACCCTCTGCCACATCATCCACCACTACTAGGACCAACTGGCCATGCCACCTAGCCTCTGGCCGAGCCAAACTATAGCCGTGTGATGATGTTATTGCCTTGTAGTGTAGTTGTGTTGCACCTAGACCTATTCACCTTCAAAGAATAATGTGGGCCGACCACTTTGGATCCAAACCAGACCCTTTTCCACTCCTAGGCTGAGCTTATACCCTATCTAGTTGAAGCACTTGAGGTTGAGAACAAGTGAATTTATTTGTTGTTGTTTTGGGCATTGAATTATATTGTTATTTGATGTTAAATTTGTGTTGAAACTTACATATAATTGTATTGTTTTGTGGATATGTCATCAAGGCATATAGCTTTGGCTCTCCACTCTCAAGTCCTTTCGGTATTGTCGTGCCTTCGTAGTGTCAGTATTGTTTGCTTTGGTGGCAATCTCCAGCTTTGAACATGTGAGTAAATCTCACGTGACATTTATACTTATGCAAATGTGACAACTGAATGTATAGAATATTATGATATGCTATAACTGCTAGTGATTATTTATATATGACGTTAAACTTGTTTATTTACATGTCATCTCATCTGTTACTGTTATATGTTGTTAACTATTCATTTATATCTGTTTATCACACTGCAAGTTCCCTATAGATTAGATTCACTATGGGTTGAAATGATACATACCCGAACGGACTTTAGAATAGGGAAAAATCGTTATGGGCTGAAATGATAGGCCTGAACGTTTTTTATTTATTTGTTTTAACTTTGGATTGTGGGTTTGAAATGATAGAACCGGATTTTTCTTGTTAAACTGCGGCTTGAAATGATATATATTCGTATTACTTGACCTAGGGTATAAACTATAGAAATGCCCGTGTATATTTTATAAAGTATTTTGAATATTTTAAATATTTTTAAAAGTGAAAAATTATGAAATTTGATTTAAATTGTATAAATGTTTAAATAAAGAAATTTTGGATTTTTCTAGAAGTTAAAAAAAATGTAATTCAAATGAATGGTAAAAAGTGAAATTTTGAAATATAACTTAAATTTGGAAATTTGGACTTTGGCTTTTAAAATGACATTTAAGTTATATAAATAAAATTTTAAGAGGTTTAAATGTAAATTTATGATAATATGATTTAAATAGATTTTTAAAGTGTTTTAAATAAAGGATTTATGATTTCTGTATAAGTGGAAATTGTTAAATAAATAAATGGTTAAGTTGAATTATTGAAATATAACTTAAGTTTGAAAATTTAGAGTTTTGGTTAAAAATGATATTTAAGTTATATAAATAAAATGGAAATTTACTTTAATTTGAAAAATGGTAAATATGATAATTTGATTTGAATTTGAATTTAAGTGATTTATTAAAATATTATTGATTTTTCTATGTATTAAAATGGTTAAATGAATGAATGCTTAAAAGTGTAACTTTAATATGAACTTGACCTGGAATTGTGAATTTGGTTTTAATTAAGGGTTTAAGTTAATTAAATAAATTTGAAATTTAGTTTAATTTGTGAAATGATAATTTGAAAATGTAATGTTAATAAAGTGTTAAATGTAAAGATGGGAAACTTTACACTTGAATTTATTAAGGTGATTTATGAAATTTGATTTAATTATAAAATGTTGCTTTATAAAAATCATTAATTAAAGGAGTATTTTAATGAACATCGTTGAATGCTAAAATATGATTTTTATAATGTTTAAATGATTTAAATTGAAGTGTTTTCAAGTATAACTTACAGCAGGTTTTTTTGAATGCTGTGAAAGGCTGAAATTTTCAATGTTTATGGTTTTAACTTAGTAAATGAACTCAGAATGGTTTAAAATTTTGGAAATTGAATACTTGATTTGAAAGTATATAAACTTAAATTTAAAAGGTTTAAATGAATTATTTTGATTAAAAAATAAGCTATTTAAAAAGGTGATTTAGAATGAAAATAAATGAATGATATCTTTGAATTTAAAAGGTATTTAAAGTTGAATATTTGGATTTGAACTTATATGATGATTTGGAATTGAAGCTTTGGAAAGATATGATATTTTGATATATATTAAATGTTTTGAAATGATGTTTTTTAAATATATGATACTTTGATATATATCAAATGTTCTGAAATGAAGTTTTTTAAAGATACGATATTTTGAAATATATTAAATGTTTTGAAATGAAGTTTTTTAAAGATATTATATTTTGGTATATATTAAATGTTTTGAAATGAAGTTTTTAAAGATATGATATTTTGATAATAATTTTTTTTTGAAATGAAGTTTGGAAAGATATGATATTTTGATATATATTAAATGTTTGAAATGAAGTTTTGAAAGATATGATATTTGATATTAAAATGATTTAAAAATGAAGTTTTGAAAGATATGATATTTTGATATTAAAATGATTTGGAAATGAAGTTCTGAAGAATATGATGATATTTTAATGTATTAAAATGATTTGAAAGGATGTTTTAAAAGGATATAATAATTTAATATATTGAAATGGTTGGAAATGACTTGATATTTATTTTGATAAATATTTGAATTTGAAAGATATGGTATGTTGATATATTGAAATGGTTTGGAAATGATTAAATCTTTATTTTGATAAAGATTTGAATTGAAATGATATCTATATTTTAAGTATAAAATATTATTTTAAAGTTATAACCACGGGTCATAATAACGATTGGTTGGCAAAGAGACCGGGATCAGATATGGGCATACTCTCTGTCGATATCGAAAACCACTTTGACTAACCGTATACGCGGTGGAGATTCCAGAATGAAGTAGGATGGTGGCGACGTTCTTGAGGTATGTTACGTGGACCTAACTCCCGTGAGTTGGCGTAAGGTGGCTAAAAAAGAAGCGGTCTCGGGCCAGTTGAGGTCGTACCTCGTAGCGACGCATTTCTTCGATACCATATTATTACTTGTGATTGTTTGGGCGCCCCTTCGATTTTTGAGGGAATGTGTTCCGCGGTGGGCGTATGTGGCTGCTGTGTTACCACCAGCCCGAGTGTTGTAATTGGTATATCTACCCTGGCATTGCCTTGTGTGCCGTGTCACCTACCATATCGAGCCTTTACTACGAGTTTCTATTTGTGTCGTACCTATGCAGTATCTTCTCGTAGTCTCCCGATCAGGAGATATGCAGGTACTGTATAGACTATTGGCATTATTTGTGTTAAGGGGAATATTGAGTCACTCCGTAACGCTATTTAAAAGTAAGTTTATTTTACTATTAGACATAATTTGTAATAGCACAATATTACTACATAGTATATAGTTTAACGGATCCTTAGAGGATGGGCGGTCCCAAGCATCCTTTAAGTTACTTGTACCTTTACTATAGTTCACTTGAGTTGGTTTACATTATATAAGTATGTATGTCCTGACTCGAGTGTTTGTATTTTTATTTACGCTCGGGTCAGCCTGAGTTATTCACAGATTTGGATCCCACTTTCTGGAGATTTGAATCGCTGGAGATTATATGCTTGTCTTGTTCTATCTATTTTCAGTTCCGCTGTTCTATTCAGCTTGTATTTCGTTAGTGTGTTGAAACTTTTGTTGTATTCTATTTCTTCTGTTGTATCTTATATAACTCTGATATATTTATATAGTAGCTTCATGAACTACTATTTCTTTTACTTCCGCTGCACTATTATTACTCTGTGTCTGTGATTTGTGATTTTATTTACCGTATATTCTAAGATTTGCCAAATTTTATTTACAACGCGGTATTTTGAGCAATTCAATTCTGGCATGAGTGTCTACCTATACACTTATAATGGATGCGAATGGTTGAAAATACCTAGTTGTTACATTTGTGGTCGGCGATTGGGATTCAGGTAGAGCTTGACTGGGTTGATTTGGATTTTTAGTTGGAAATGAAGATCTGGGTGGTCGTGGAGGTTATCAGGATCGTCTACGACTTGCTGGTGGGCTCGGCAAGGACCGGAGGTGGTTGGAGATCTGGTGCACGTGCATGGTGATGGGTTGTGTCAGTGGTTTGTATTTGGGAAGAAGAAGAAGTCGACTCGGGGGATTGCTTGGGTAGGTGATGGTCTGGCTCAGGTAGATACTCGGGTTCGTTCGTAGTGGTTACTAGTATAACAGGTTTTACATTGTTTAAAGTTTTAAAACAAAGAAAAAAACACACAGGATAACTCGAAGAGAGTCTCTGGCGGATTGGCTATTCGACTCGGGTGAAGACCCGAAGTGGTTTTGGGTTGATGTTAAAACAATTTTTGTTTTAAAAACAAATTTTCCAAATTTAAAATTAAAACAAACTTAAACGCCTTCTTGATTATCTTTTTAAAATAATAAATGCTTTATTTTAATTTTGGGATTAGTGAAGTTTTTAAAGAAATCATTTCAAATTAATTAATTTAGTTTTAAACTGTTTTTATATACATATGTAACCTTAATTTTAAAAGTTTACTTTAAACAAATTTTATAGTTAATTAAGGAAATGAAATGTTTTCTATTATTGATTAACTTAAATGTCATTAGTTAATCCATGTATTAATGATTTATCAAATAAACTTGAATGTAATTAAGCGATCAATTAAGATAAATGGTTTATTTTAATTCGAAATTCAATGATAATTACTTAATTAAAGATAAATTAAGTATTAATTAAGGAAGTTATGTATGAATGATGAGTAATTAAATGATAATTACTTAATGAGATTAATTAAGTAAAATTACTTAATGTAATTAATAAAGGATTATTACTAAATTAATTAAGGGATAATTACTTTGTATAATTATTATTAAAGGATAATTAATTAATTAAGATTAATCAATAAAAGTAATTATGGTTAATTAATTGGTGATTAAAGGTTGATTAATCAAATGATTTAAAGAATAATTAATTAAGGGATAACTAATGCGATTAATTAATCAAGATAATTAATTTGGGGTCAATTAATTAATTTAGAGGATAATTAAATATTGAAAGTGATTAAGGAATGATTTATTAATTAAGGGTTAATTAATTAATTAAAGATAATTAATTAAAGGATAATTAAATAATTAAAGGTTAATTATTTAATGATGAAAAGTTGGTTTATTTATTAATTTAGGTTGATTAATTAATAATTAAAGGTTGATTAATTTATTATTAAAGGTTAATTAAAAAATGATTAAAGGTTAATTAATTAAGATGGTTTGTAATTAATTAATATTAATTAACCAGGATTAGTAGTTTATTTATAATAATTAATCTGATTTAATTTAGTCAGATGATTAATTGATCTTACTTATGAATGTTTGGATTCTATTGTATGCTTGAATGTTTGATGACCCTGATATGTGATGCTTTGTGATATATTTTGATTGAGCTGTGATGAATTTGTATTATTTATCTATGAATCTGTGAATGAAGATAAGTGTTATAGGGTTATTTCGCTTATCGATATTGCTGTGTTTGGATTGTGGTGATTGATGATGTTGCACTATTGTGTAAAAACCCCTGGACTACATCATACACACACAAATATGGATTGCACGAGGAAATTGGTTAAGTCACAGATATTTGAATTTAATATTATGAAATGATTTTAAAAGTTGAATTTTAAATCCAAATAGTTTTGGAAATAGAAATGGATTGAATATGAAAAGCTTTTAAAAAGAGAAGTTTTGAAATTTGAAATTCAGTTTGAATATAATATATCCTGTTTAAGTTTTGAAATCATTTTAGAAAGTATGGTTTGAAAGGGTTAAACAAGTTAGACAATGTTTATATATATATATATATATATATATATATATATATTTTAAACAACTTTGAGGTGTATTAAATAAATTGTTTAGGGAATTTGAATTTAATTCAAATTAGAACTTGCCAATTGATACGACAGTTCGTTGGTTTTCTGGTTTATACTTTTAAAGGCTATAACTTGTGCATATTTGATCGGATTTTTTCGAAACGAAAAGTATTTGTTTTCCAATGATAATGGCTTTCAAATAAAGAAAGGGTTTCCAGTTTTTGTTGAAAGGGTTTAAAATTTGAAATGGAATTGTTTTGAAAGCTATGAATGAATCTTTGATAAGGATTGGTGAACTTTGTTTTCAAATTGAAGAGGATCTTAAAGGTGTATCTTTTGTATAAAAGATTTAGAATTGAAATTGTTTTGAAAGCTATGAATGAATCTTTGTGAAAGATTGGTGAACTTTGTAAAGTGAATCTTTTTGTTTAAAATATTTGAAAGTGGAAATTTGTTTAAACCATTTGAAGAAAAGGTTTTGGGTTAAAGTTGTGACTTAACTAAGATCCTATGTATCCATATGCTTTTCAAATTAAGCGCTCACTATTCGGCTTAGCCGGGAGAGGACTTTGTGTCATATAACCCATTCCGAATAGTGATACAACGTAATGGATAGCATTTGAAGACTGGTGGTGAAGACCGAGTATTTTCGAAAACGAAAGGATTACCCGTCGAATGTCTCTGCACTGAGTCATGCCGGTATAGAGATCTCCACATGTGATGTGGAGTCCGATCGGAATTGTGAATACCCGGATTGCAAGGGCTTCTTTTGAGGTGCCTTCGGTTCTGTTCGAACCCCGAACAGACTTGCATGGATGTAAGTCTGACGTTACACTTGAGATGTAAAGCTGGTTTCTATCAAATACATTTTTGTTTGGTGGCAGAGAATTTATTCTCTTAGCTTAAGACGTACAAGCTCAGAGGTTATGTCGTTGATGATTACTAGTGCTACATTCCCAATTGGATAATGTGGCATATGAAGTGCTGCTGATCATGTGTTGATCGAAGCATAGCTTTTGTAAAAAGCGTAGCTTTGTGGACGAGACTTCGTCGAGCCTCACAACCCGAAAATGGTCGAAACATGAATGTTGCGGCAAGGTTTTTAGGGGCCGCGCCCCTAGGTTATGTCCATTTCCTACTGGATAAAGGTGGTATCATGGTATGGATCCCAGATATTTAACTGTGTGGTTGTTTCTATTTGTTGGTGAATCTCGGGATAAATGTCGGTAACAATCGGGGATGGTGTACTTGTAGGTGTTACCTAGTTACAGAGGTAACCCGACCTTGTGTTGGCAGAGATTCGGTTTGGCTCTTAAAGGCCCCCTCCAAAGGCGTTCCATTCGGTGTAGGAAGTTCCTTTGCCTGATCATTGTTGGAAATCCAATCATCCAATACGAGCCCTTACGATTGCAGTTGTATAACCTGCCAATCTTAAATGGTAGCTATAGTACGCATAGTATAATGGTACCTATGCTGGCTAAGATTAATACTATACTTTTGAAATGTTTTCCGCTATGCACTAATAATAATATCAAAAAGGATTTTCGCGTATCAAGCATGTTTGACTATCATAAGGAGAAATCTCCTCCAAGTGTGCGATTGCATTGTGTGTGTGCCGTGAGGCCTTATGGTAGTTTCATTTTCCAAAAAGCATTGCGGATTTCTTTTATTTTTCTTTCATTTCTTAAAGATAAACTATTTTTTTGCTCATACCAGTCCCATGACTGACCTGAAGTTTATTGTTCCCTTTCTAAACTCTGGGTGCCCACAATTTTCCACACGGGCAACCTATAGTTAGATTTTCAGATAATCAGCTAGTAGACGTAGATTCGATAGCCTTCAACTTTCTGTTTGGAATTCTTTGGAGACTTTGGGGCTCTGGCTATGGATTCGCAATATGTTGGATTCTCGCTTTCTCACTTGGAAATTCTATTGAAGATATTCTTTCCGCTGTATCTTGTATCTTCGATAATATTGATAAGTTCTTGTTGTATCACTGTTGTAATCAACTGTTGTGTATCAATGATATATTCATTTTCTTCCGATATGTTGTTATACTTAATGCGTTATAAGCTCCGGCGAACCAGATTCGACGTTCGAATCTGCGACATTTGAATGCGTATGATGTATTCGGGTGTCGATTTTCGAAGGTCGAGTTAGGGTCGTTACAACCTGGGTCCTAGCCGATGGAAAGGTTCATCTCAAGAAGCTGAAATCTAAGTGTAATGGTCTAAACTGCCATCGACAAGCATAGTTCGACACCTGATAAGGCTATCTCGAATCTAAACTCTACATGTTTAAGAAAATTACAAACAAGTTTAACAAAAATCCAAACGCTCAAGTGCAATGGGAAAGGGAGAGGAAGATGAAGCCATTTATTTTTTACGAAGAGAAAACTGTGCCGAGTACAAATCTACAAAAGAAATTACATAGCCGAAGTTCAATGGGATTGAAGTGGAATGAGAAGGGGTATTTATATGCCTTTCCCTTTAATCGCAGTTGCCATAGTAAAAAATGAAAGAGAAATCTCGACCATTTAGAGATGATAAGTGTTGTGTAGACTATGCATGTGGATGAAGAGACTCATTCTGTCGCATCTTGAGAAGCACAACCATCACTGATGGCGTAAGGCCAACATGGAAAGTGCATTAGTTGTATAGAAGAATCATCAATCGATGGAAGTCTTCTAGATTTTACAATCCCATGCCTATCCATGGTCATGGGTTCGGGGGGTAATGGTACTTAATTTTTTTTATAAATACGAAGATAGTATAATCAAGGTTTCCCAGCTTAATCCACTTCAGTCCTGACCAGCTTTGGCTTAGGTCGGTACCTTGGCCCGTTGCTCGTTAAGCAAAGGAAGCATCCACACTACTCGGTCTAGCCACATCGTCCTACCTACCCTCTTGTGACCAGCTGGCTCTTAGCTAGCCTGTTTGCTCGAGCACCTCTCTCGGACAAGTCTGACCCTCCTTTTATGACCAACTGGCTCTCAAACAGCCCATTTTCTCAAGCACCACCCTTATCCAATCCGTTATCAATGCATCTCTAGATTCTTGTGGCATGGCTTGCCAACCCAGCTTTGATGTAGCCCTCACAAGCAACTCTACAATTGGTCCTCTATATCATTATTAGCAATGCAACCAAAATTTCCTAGCTCAGCTCGCTCCTTTAGTACTACCCATGCCGGTTTCCACCTCTTTCCATGTGACAACCCTAGTGTAAATTAACTAATTAATTAAATTAATTAGGAATGATTAATTTTAATTTATGATTTTTGAAATTTAATTGAGTAATTAAAACATATTTTAAGAATATTTGGTTGGATCTATTTAAGGGATAATTTTTATTTCTTAAATAAAGAATTTCAATTTAAATTGGAATATTATTAAATCAATTATATAAAATTTGGTAATTCGAGTAAATTTTTAATATTGTGGTCTGTAGTTTAAATTGAAAAAAATTTATAATTGTAAATTTAATTATGAAACTAAACCTATTTTTGTAAGTAATTGATTTGTTTTAATAAATCCTACGGTAACTTTCGAAATGAGTAAATTCAGTTAAGTGTTAGCATTGGGACTTCTTATTAAAAATAACGATACATTATTTTATTTCAGAAGTTATATTTAAAATTTTATAATTTCTTAGTATTATTATAAATGAGAGTATTAAACTTGTTAATTTGATCTTGTTAAATTTGAGAAAATAACTTGTGATTTTGTAAAATATTGATTAGTGTACATAAATGGAATAAGAAGGAAATAACAACACTTGTCTTAAGAAATTAATTAGCAACACTTTGCCTTAGGATCCATGCTCAAGCCCATATAGCCCATTTAAGAGAAGTATTACTTCTTATTTGTTTGATCTTTATATTCATAAATTTAGTAGAGAAATAGAAACGGAAGTATATTTCTCAAAGCTAAGTAAAAACCTAGTTCTTAAATCCTCAAATCAAAGCTAGAAATCAAAGGGCTTTTGGTCAATACTTGTAGAAATCAAACCTAGGTAATCTTCTCTACCTTCGAGGCTTATAAAAGTATGGTTTTTGTTTTATTTTTAATTTAAGTGCTGCTGGTTGGATTTAGGTTTTTGAGATTTTCGGTGTATTTGAGATTAGCAAAGAGATTGCAAGGTAGTAGCAAGGCTTTGGATTAGATTAGTAAGCTATAGAAAGCTAAAATGTGAGTTATTTACAACTCACACTTACTATCTCTAATCAATATGTGTGATTGTTAGTTGTTATTTGGATTAAATTAGATGGTTGTTGATTGAATTGCTTTCAATTTGGTTGTGGATTGATTGCATGTGTTAAATAAATCCAATGATTGTTTGCTGAAAATTTTATATGAAAATCGCTGTAGTAAAACAACGATATATTGGTGCAAAATGATCCAAAATGGCTCATTCCTTTTAGGTTAGAAAATAGATTCAATGCAAAACAATTTCTCTTTTGGTTAATATTTGAAAATTTTCCATTTACTTGACGTGAAATAGAATCAAACAAAGAAGAACAATTCTATCCTTGTCAAAATTTTCTTATTTTGAATCTGAAATTGTTTCCATCATAACTTTTTCGATTTTCATCAGAATTTGATAATTCTTGATGTTCTAGAAAACTTGGACTACGTTCTAAAGATTTATTATTGTATGTTTTGGAAAAATCTGATTTAAAGGATAAAAATTGTGTTTGAAACTCATACATGCTCTGTTGTGTCAATTTTCTAAGTTGAAATCTAAAATGAAAATCATCATAACTTTTGACTGGTAAGTCATAATTAAGTGAGGTTTTTTCAGTTGAAAGGAATTTTTATAAGGAACAACTTTTGTATTTTGTGTTTTGCATAATTTTGAAGTTTAAACATTCAAGTACTTGTTTTTTTATCGCTAGCCTGTTGATTATAATACGGAATTGACAAACTCAAATCTGAGAAATTGTTTCAACCGTAATTTTGAACCATATGTCCAAACTAAATGATATTTTTTTAATTGAAAGCTAAATCATTTATCTACAGCTTTCATCTATTGAATTTTCTATAGTTTTGAAGTTAGCTATGTCAAAATTGAATTTTCTTTCAGCTATCCCGAAAGCAAAATCTATATTTCCTCTGTGTTTGAAGCTAAAACAAAATTAGCCATAACTTGTTCGTTTCTTAACCAAATTTGATAATTTTAAATGTTCTGGAAAGCTTAGATCATGTGATGCAAGTTTAATTCTTTGTTTTTTTTGAAATTTTAAAGTTTTCTTGGTCAAGATTATGGTTGTATGTTGCTTCCTGAGAGCAAGATGACAGCAGCAAGCTTAATTGAACTTAGAATTGTATTAGCTTATTTTTGTCTCATTGTTATTCGATTTTGATGTTGTTTTGAGATGTTTTAAGAGTTATGATGCCTACCAATAGGCTAGCTATATTTGGAGAATTTGAAATTCAAATTTAAATAGAATGTGAATTGATTTTGGGCTAAATTTGAATTGAATTTGTATTGAACTCAAGTAATCGGTCTTGAGTTATCTTCCTTATTTTTCATTGTTTTCGAGCACAGTTTTCACTAAACCATTTTTGAAGTGATTTTTGAAGTAAATGGAAATTTCAAATTATTATTATATAGTATTTTAAAATTATTTTTTTCTAATGTAAAATTATGTATTTCCTATAATAAAGAAATTTCAAATATTGGTTTTATTAATCTTCTCGGGAAATTTTTTAGAAACTTGTTTTCTCTAGTAAACTATTTTATATAAAAAACATACACTTTTACACTATTAGAATGTATGAGTAAGAGAATTAAATGATTTAGTAAAACACGTGCTATGGGACATGTGCGTTTACTATTTCAGTTAATTCCGGACTTGTACGATCGAAGCTATTTGAGATTATAGATTCTGAGATGTTTTGCCATTTTATGGCGTATTTTGATTTTTATAATTCCTATTTATTGGAATTATTTAAGATGGCCAATATTTGGTAAGTATTATGGTTTGAGATCTCCTACGTAGGAGTATGGTCGATGAGAACCATCACGATGTTTTATTTACTTGTCATTGATATAAGACAAATCTTGAGTATATGATTTCATATTTTAAAATTTATGGTTTATGAGGAACCATCACGATGTTTTCACTTGTCGAGGAGATGCGACAAGTTATGATGCCATTTAATACTTGTAGATGAGATGAGATGAGACGAGTATGGTGTCTCTTTATCACTTGCCAATGATACGAGACGAGATATGATTTTATGAGTTTTATGATGTTCCTAGTGTGGCATCGACTAGCAGCTAGTAAACCTCTAAATGCAAACATGTGGTATGGGACACATGTTAACACTTTTCGGGTTTCTATCCGTGAGTTTGTGACACATTCACGATGTTTACCTAGTAGAACTACTTTGAGAGGTGTTAGCGACCTTGTCATGGGGACGAACTGCTTTGGGAGGTGTTAGCGACCTTGTTAAGGCTGACAAAACGGCTTGGAACGGTGTCAACGACCTTGTCATGAGGACGAACTGCTTTGGGAGGTGTTAGCGACCTTGTCTAAGGCTTCGGCCGTTTGAGTTTAGCACGTGCAGATTTGCTTCGGCATTATAATCAGGGATCTGGCCAATCCGGGTTTTCTGAGTTTTGAGTTCGCCATTTTTGGCGCATTAGTGTTAATATTTTCTGAGTTTTGAACTTGCATCGAATTCTTTATTGAGTTTGAGATTTTATGAGTTTGAATTCATATCGAGTTCCATGAGCTCTTAAGATTGAGATGTATGTGTGAGATTTAGCCGTCTTGGCTTACTTATGAGTTTGAGATCTCACATTCTTATGGAGTTACCTTGTGTTGCTTTCATGACTTCTATTTGTGATTGAGATGAGTTTTCTACTTTTTGGAGTAATGGTTCATCGAACCATTTGAGTTTTGCTTGAGTTGATTTGCGTTCGGTATGGGTTATCGCCAATGATATGAGGCACTTGTGTTTTATTTGAGTATTGAGTTTGAGCTACCTCTTTTGAGGTATTCAATCACTTAGGTAGCATTTATTACTTGAGTATTGAGATATAAGTTCTCTAATCCTTCTCCTCATTCGAGAAGAAGTATCACTATATCCATTCTGCTTCATATTATCGATATTGACTGATTTGTGTAGCTAGGCTGAACCATGCATTTATACTCGGGTCAGACCGAGTTGTTTCAGGTATCATCTATTGGACTTAGCCTGAAGTTGATGTTGGTCAACAGCTCTTCTTTCTCTTGGGTAATTTCTGTTCTTCCGCATACTCTGATGTACTTATATTTGATTCGATGTATATGTTGTGGTCAAGTACCACCTTTATTGTATTCATATTGTATTATACTAAACATGTATCAGTGTGTGTGTATATATATATATATGTGGTTGGCTACTGTTCTATGATGTGCTTTACATTTAGTTATTGTATTTTATTCGGATAGATCTGTTAGCCACCTATAGTTTTGGATTAAACATGTACTGGGTATGTCGATCCACTTGAGATAGAAAAGAAAAATCATAGTGCACTTATCGACGTATTCAGTAGATGTTTAAGACAAAGTTATAGATCGTCGCCCTTAACCAGCCCTATTCTCTGCTTTAGTAGACGGCATTACTCGTTAATTCTCTTTACTAAGGTGGGTCTCAAGGTGGGGCTTTACATTCCATATCCATAGGAAATGGTTGGCCTACTAGGTCTGCTTAGCCTCGTGGGTAACGCTAATAAAGAAGTACAACCAAGTGTGTCCTCTTCCGACACAGGACATGTTGTGCAACATGCTTTCACTGTGCATGAGCGGTACCTAAACAATAAGGGTAGGGCATGGTTTTCCCTATTGACGTTGACCTCCGCTGCTGACTCCCTTCACTTCTCTGTCTATCCCTCATTAAACAAATCCATAGCGCAGTGCCATTCCTGCCGACTTTATGACAACGTCTCAGCCGTTTTAGCATCAGTGTCAACCACTATACCCCCCTACATAGCAACTTCAAAGAGGTCCTCTTTTGTTTAATAGCCACCAGCTAAAGGTCGACTATTTGGTTGTTCCATCAGTCACTCATGATCCCACTCCTTAGCTTAACCTGAAACAGTAGATTCTCATAGCAGCTCATTATTTATGGTTCTAAGCTCAATAAGTCCCCAAGATTAGCAGCATCCTAATTTCTTGAGCTGCCTCTTTTAACTTGCTGTATATCTTGGAATTCTGTGTAATTGTAAGAGAGTGAATAATAAAAGAAATTCACAGTGGTCGAAGGCATCACCATCGAACCACTCTATTTCCTATGTCATTTACCTTTTGAATACTCATTTTAGCCCTTGAGCCGGACGATTAGAAAGTAACCTTTCTTTTCTTGATGCAATTCCTAGGTTGACGAAAAATAAATTCAACCGCATCAAATTGCATAATTATCCCTAGAGCATACCCCCAAATCTGTCAAAAACCACCCTAACTTAAGTACCGAAGGTTGAAATAATATCTCCTAGCACAACATCCTTTCCTTTTTCCTTGGTCGTTATTCTAGCTGACGGTCATTCCAAAGCAATGACCTTTGTCTGACTTAACTTTGGACAATCTTTCTTCTTGTGTCTGGGTTTGTCATAGATAAATGACTTTGGCCAATCCAGCCGGCTTGAGACACTTAGTTGCATAGTTTCCCTTCTTCCTATAATTATAGCAGGTTATTTCTATAACATCCCTTCGCTCTCTTCCACCATGAGTTCTTCCTTTCTATGTTGGCCCTTCTATCCTTTTGGTAAGGGGTAAACTTCTTTCTCCTTTCATCTTGGGCCATTTGCACCACACTTAACCTCTCGGTGTATATAAGCTCATATCTCCTAACCATATCAACCATCTCATTAAAATGGAAGTGTAAAATGCACCATTGTTTGGTCACTCAATCCTAGCCTCAATCCTAATTTAAATTTATCCACCTTTCTTGGAGTTCTAATCTAATTAGCCCCATACTTAGACAAGGCATTAAACTTCTAAACATACTTGGGTACAGTCTTCCTCCCTTGTTGTAATTCAACAGACTCCTGGAAAATTGCTGATAACTCTAATCGAGGGATAAACCACTCTTTGAAAATCTTTATAAACCTCTCCTTAATGACTTCTTACTGTGGAACCTCCACCCACACTTAAATCCACTAGATGCTTGTCAATTCTTTAAACTATCTAAGTAATAGCTTTACTTTTCGAGCCCCTCTAAGCTCCAAGTATCCACAAATCCGATCATAAATCACTAGTTAGTCACTAGGCTATGATGCATATTTTATTTCATCAAACACATGTCCTCCTAAACTTTGGAAACCCTTGTTTGTCTTAGCTAATTCTTTCCTGAACGACTGCGCTGGATCTCTTAGCGTATTTAGGGAATGGGTTGGTACTTGTTATTATGCCAAGTTTACTAAGACCTATTAAAAGTGCACATTCATATTCTTGCCTCCTACAATTAGGGAAGACATCTTGTACCGGATTTAACGTTTACTTCTAGGGCTGCCTCCCCTCCATGGCCATTTTTTTGTGTCTATGTATATCACTACTAATATTTGCTCTTGCATCTCCCATTGTCATATGTACGCTTCATTTCCATTATTTTTTTCTGTAGAAGCAAGTATGAGAAACTGTAAATAAAGAGAGTGAGAATAACAATAGAGGAATAAATATATCCATGTATATCTTTATATCAAAATACAAGTATGTGATATGTAGTGTAGACCCTCCCTAAGGTATTTGATGACCAGTTATCTAATTTATACTTAGCTCTGTTTTACTTAGGTATCACCTAACTTAAGATTTGATATCGATTGTAACATCCTCTATATTGAGACTTGAAAATGAATGTCGTTGATGCTATAATCTCATCGGAATTTTTTTTCAAGTGATAAAATGAGATCAATATTTTTTTCACAACATTAAGGAAGCAGATTGGCTAAAAAATTTCAGTAAATAAAAATTGTACACATAGATAATTACATTTTCATTAACCCAATTTGTGCCCATGTAGGGATAACTATAATAAAACATAAATTGTAGTACCATTCCCAACATATGAAGATGCTGATATAAACACTTAACCAGTTATACAATATGGTTTTACAATAGTGGAAATTTAAGACAACTTTTATTAGCTAGTAAACTCCTAATTGTGTTTGGAGGCTTTATTCATCATTCCAAAAGAAACTTGTCTAAAACATAAACTAGCCTACTCGAATGAGTAGCCATGGGTTCAGGGGAAATAATAAAATCATGGATCATAATAAAGCCTGATATGAGAATACTGTACTCTAAAAAAACAATCATATAACGAGACCATGCCGTTGATGCATGAAACAAATTTCCCCTTACTAAAACAATCAATAGTAATTACTTCTGATCATGTAATAAACATCATATCATGACCAAAGTACTATCACTATTTCTAACACAAATGTGAGATAAACCCTTTACAACATATTTCAACTAGGATCTTTAGTCAATTTATTTAAATTGTCATACATGCCTTATTCTTACTATTTTAAGTGTTGGGGTTGGACATTTTTGGTTGCCACTTAAGCCTTTGTTTTAATTTCTCATTTTTACCATGAATATATAATTAGGTTGCCACTAAGACCTTACACTCGCTTCATTGAAAATAATGTCATATTTAGACTTATGGATGCCATTAAAGCCTTCTTACTCCAATGTTGCTGAAAGTTACGTTATGTTTAGATATTTGGATGCCACAAAGACAATACATAAATATTACCTAATGCTGTGCTATATTTAGACTTATGGATGCCAGAAAGGCCTTACTCCAACAATACTGCATATTATATCGTGGTTAGACATGTGGATGCCACTAAAGCCTTACTCCTATGTAGTCGAATCCAATGTCGTACTTAGACAAATGGTTGGAAGGAAGCCTTACACCATGTTTTATTATCTCAAATGATACCACTTATCATCTCATAGCCTTCTTAAGCTTAATCTCAACCTTCCGCTTTTTAATAAGTACTTCATTTTAACTTATTATTCTTTACTTAGGAAATTTCCTCTCTCATAGCCATCGCAGGCCTCAATTTCCTTTAAGCTATTCAGTATCAGCAATTCAAGCTATCACATATCATAACCTAAAGATATTGAAGGTTGAGCCATCGCATGCCAACTTATCATATGTTAAGCTATTACAGGTTAAAGCTATCGTACGTCAAAATCTATCATAAGTCAAAGCTACCATGCACCTAAAGCTATCGTGCATCACATACTAAAGCTAGCAAAGGTTATGTTATTGCATGCTAAGCAATTGCATGTCAAAGCTACCGCGCATCTTTACAGGTCAAAGCTTGCACGACCAAAGCTACCGCATGTCAAGCTATTGCATACCATGCTTAGTGCTATTGAATGCTACAAGTTCCCATGCTATTAAACGTCTAACTTTAAAGCCATTGAAGGTCAGACTTTAAGGCTATCGAATGTCAAGACTTACCACTATCAAATGTCAAAAAATACCTAGCTATCACATGCTTAATTTTGAGCCATCGTAGATGCAAATGGCACCTCATAATTATTTTGGAATCCGATTTATTTTTTTAAAAATGTAATATCTTTTTACCAAATCCTTCTCTTTGTCAAATTCTAAATGGTTAATTAGAACTTTTCAGAATCCTTGGTAGAAAAATTAGAGCAGAAGTTTCTCTTTCCTTCCCCAAACCTTAATTATATGCATAATTAATTTAACTATTATTTCTTAGTAATTAAGCATTTTCTTCACTAAATAATTTATAGTAGATTGACAATGTAAGGTAAAAGTCCTAAAATATTCCCCAAAAATATGTTATACAATCTTTTATCACATATAAACTTTAAAAGTCTAATATTAAAATTTAATATTTAATTATAAATTTTAGATTGAAAATACCCAATTTTCACTTAGAAAAATTATAATTAATTGCAAGGACCTTTAGCTCAAGTGGCTAAGGGTGTGACGCTTTAGAAAGAGGTTTTAAAGGTCTTATGTTTGAGCTCTTGAGACATCAACAAAAGTGCCCTGCCTTAATAAATTATCATTTATGTTATCAAAAATAAAATTTATAATTAATTATCTCTTTCTCAAATAATTATGAAAACAAAAACCTACCTCTGAATTATTGTTTCCAACCTCACCCGAATTTTTTAGATCATTGGAGGAAGGCGGATCATGCTAAAATCATTACTGTTTTATTCCTAAACATGAGCATATTTATCTTATCATTCTTAAAACTTATTCGTTATCATTCAAGCATCACCAACACATATAATTCAAGCCTAATGGGTTTGGAAGGGTTTAGAGAAAGTGTTACTCACATAGGATTGATTATACTTGATTAAAATCTTCTTTCTTCTATAGGGATGGAATCCTTCCATTTGTAGAATTATTTTCTCTTCCTTTACTTCAAAATGGTAATCGACTTATGCTTTGTTTTGATTAAGCATAAAAAATGTAATAATTAGGGGTTAGTAATTTAGACTTGGGCTAAAATTCCTTCTGAATAGTCTTATCAATCCCTCAGCTCTTCATCTTACATTCGATTCTTATTCTATTAATGAATCTACCCACTTAATTATCATCTCATAAGATATTTTAATTAATTATGTAATTAATTAATTTCCCATATTATGGCACTACAAAATATAGGATGTTAGAAGGAATCTACTTAGTTTGAGAGAAACCACTGATAAAAGCTTACAGAAGTGCTATTCTGGTTCAAGACTTGGTAATCACTCCTAAAGAGCTGAGCGTATGAGACATTCCTATAATGATCCACTAATGATCATTACACAGATTGGACTATCTTTAATTTCTAAAATATTTTTGGGCACATGAGGCACGGTTAATGTGATTTTTAAGAATGCTTTCAACAAAATGGACGTCCCTGAGGTAAGACTGAAGACTAGCTTGGAAACCATATTTGTCTTAAATAATAAGGAATCGACTCTAGTAAGACAGATAAAACTGTATGTTCAAATAAGAATTCCACCCTTATCAAGGACCTTTGAAACTTTGTTTGTGATAGTGGACCAATCTTCCTACTAGAACCTATTCTTTAGAAGGTCTAATTTAGATATGGTGGATGCATTTGTTTCACTAAAGCACATATATTGAAGTTTCTTTTAATGATGGGATAGGGAATCATGCGAGGAGAGTAGTTTAGCTCTAAGGAAATGTATTTTACTACCCTTGAACAACTTACTAAAGAGAGTGATATATGTTATGATCTCGGGTAAAATAAATTTCATAAAGCTAAAACCATAAAGCCCTTGAATATTAGTCATCAAAATTTGATATCTTGAAACAAACAAACAAAATTTTCCAACTGAAAAATGGAAGGTTTTATGGGAAAGATTAAGGTGCATGAAAAGAAGAGAAAGCACGTTAAGTTAAATAAAACAAACATTTAAGTAAACCAAAAATTAGAGATTGAAGATATTATTCTTAAAACCGATTTTAGGGACATTGAAAGAAATGTAAAATTTGTAGAGAAATTGGAGGAAACTAGAATAGACCCTTATGATTAAACTAAAGTTTTGAAGATAGGAAAAGGACTAAGTGTTGATATAAAGGAAAAACTCAGTTCATTCCTCCGATCAAGCAAAGATGTTTTTTTCTTGCACCAACGTACGTATTGTTACAATTGACCCTTAGATAATGTGTCATACACTTAATATAGAACCAAAATTTACTCCTATAAGGCAACATAAAAAATATTTCGATAAAGCTCGAACAATCACCCTGCAAGAAGAAGTGAAGGGGTTACTAGGAAACCAGTTCACCTAAAAAGTATTTTACCCCAAGTAGTTAACATTCGATGCCAGTTAATAGTTCAAATTGGAAATGGAGAACATGTATTGTACTAAATATATAGGTCTAAAAAAAGAATATCTAAAAATTTGCTATTTGCTTCCAAGGATTAATCGGTTTATAGATTCCACTAATGGTCATTAACTATTTTCATTTATGGATGCTTATTGAGGGTATAATCAATTCTCGATTTTCAAAACCGATGAAGACATACAAATAATGCAAATGAGTGGGGAATATATTGTTATAAGATACTGCCTTTTGAGTTGAAAGATAAAGGAGCTAGTTGCCATAGATTTGTAAATAGGATGTTCAAAAATCAAATTGAAAAAACATGGAAGTATAAATGGACAACATGCTGCTAGAATCTAAGGGAAAACGTAGGAGCACTTTCCAATAGTTTGAAGTGCTATGTTGGTATAAAATGAAGCTGAATGAGTAAAAAATTTATTTTAGTTCTTGGGATATATAGTAAGCACTCGAGGAATAAAAGCCAATCCTGATCAAAAAGAGCAATCGAAGACATTTCGAAGCCTAAAATAAGAAAAGACACATTGAGCTTAATGAGCTAGTAGTCTCACTTAACAAGTTCATATCAAAGGAAATCAATAAATGTATTTCATTCTTTCATGTAAACGAGAATTGAAGGTGTTTATAATGGACCGATGAATGTCAGAATGCTTTTCAAGAGTTAAAAGACCATCTAGGGAAGCCCCCAATACTTTCTTGTCCCATGGAAGGAGAAGATTTATTTTTATACATGGTAGTGTCAAAACATGTTATAATTTCGATTTTAATTAGAAAGGAAAATGGAACTCAGTTGCCCATATATAACATAAGTAAAAGGTTAAGAGTCATCAAAGTCAAATATACTGATTTATGTTTGGTATTGTAGGATTAAAAACTAAGATCTTATTTTCAAACATATTTAATCAAACTTCTAACTAATTATCCACTCAAGCAAATCCTTTGTAAACTATAAATGGTCGAGCGATTGATAAAATAGGGATGAAATTAAGTCAATATGATATTGCATATTTATTCCTACATGGCAATAAAAGGACAAGCTTTATTTGACTTCATAACTAAGTGTAGTGGGTTCATTGCGGAATAACTAGAAAAGAAAATAAACTTGATCCAAAATGGAATTTATTCATAGACAGAGTCTTAAACAAATAAGGAGCTAAATTGGGTATGTAAAAATTACACCAGATGGACATCATTTGCATTATGCAAAGAAATATACAACTAATAGTGTTGTTGAATACGAATCCATGATAGTTGGATTAAATGTAGCAAGATAGTTGTAAATCTCAAGAATCAAAGTATTTAGTGACTCATAGTTAATCATGAACTAGTTAAACAAGATCAACCAAACAAAGGGTGCCCAATTAATTCATTACATTAGGACAATTCATAAGACATTGGCTCTTTCTCGATCCATCAAGCAAGCAAATTCTTTGGCTAAGTTAATGAGTTCGCGAGGGGCACTTAAGGTCAAAATCCTTCATGTTGGATTTTAGCAGATCTGAGTATAATAATTAAGGAAGAGGATCAAGCAAGGAAATTTTGGTTTTAACTCGCTCATAAGTCCAACAATAATAAAGTGATGAAGGAAATTCTAGAGAGGATAATTGTAGTGAAGTTACTTGTGGAAAAATGAAAATGAATGGTCGCAGCAACCAATATAGAAATTGTTAAATGATTCCACTAATCAGATATTTTAAAAAAAGGTGTTGCCATGAGACATAAACAAATCAAAGAAGTTGAGATATTAGGCACTTTCCTATGCTATCATTAAAGGAATATTGCATAAAAAAGGTTATTAAGTTCTATATCTGAGATATATAATTCCAGAGAAGGGAATGAAACTGTTAATGGAAGCTCGTAAAGGATTTGGTGGAGATCACTTTGACAACATCAAACTAGCAAAGAAAGTAACAAGCCAATGGCACTATTGGCCGCCAAACAAGCAAAGATGCTTTAGCCTATGTAAAAAGATGTGACAAATGCCAGACGTTCTCGAGGATCGAGGATCTCTCCTTTACCTCCAAGTGAGTTAAACCCTATCACTGGCCCATTGCCTTTGTAAAAAGATGTGACAAAAGATGCACCGTGCTTAATAAAGATCCCATCCTAACGAGGTCAATAAGATTCTTTAGCAAAGGCGCCTCGTACACCTAGCAGTATTGAAAGTTCTTGATGAAATTCCAAGTATCTAACACAAGGGTTGGACAAATAAATCTTTGGTCCCACTTTCGAGCCTTGGCCAAAGAAACCATCCAAAGCAAAGAGTGGTCAAATAAGCCTTTGGCCTTGCCTCCAGGCCTAGATAAAGTAACAATCCAGAGAAGATAGCCGGTCAAACAATTTGGTTCCGCCTCTAGGCAAAAGCCAAAGCAACTATCTGAGAGAAAATAAATGGTCGTCAAACATGCCTTTGTTCTCACATTCAAGCTAACCAAAGCAACTATCCAAAAGGACATGGAGGGTCATCAAGTAAGCCTTTGGTCCCATCACCAGGCCTGACTGACGCAACGATTCCAGAAAATGCAGGTCAACAAATAAGCATTTGGTCTCGCCCCCGAGCGTTGTAGGCTCGCATAAATCCTAGAGGAAGGATGAATAGGATCTATTATAAATTCATAAAATAATGCAACGACCCGTATTTTTAGCTATTTTAAATTACTAAATTTAATATGATTATTGGATAAAAATGGTAAAAAATAGAAATTTAATGTTTTATTTATGTACTTTCTTTAATATGAACCGGGATAAAATATTGAAATAACCAATTTCAAAGATTTTGGAAATAACAGTATCGAAATGGAATTCTACGTATTTAATGTATTTACGATCAATAGCAAGAATTGGATAATAAATGTTGCATTTTTTAGATGGAAATAAAATAATTATTAAAAATTAAAGTTCATCTGAAATTTATTGATTTATTATTATCGATTTACTGGATAATTAAAATTTTTTAAATTTAATACTGCAATCATTTAAATAATTTAATCTTGAATCTTGAATTAATATGATTGAAAATGACATCGGAAATTGATTTAGATTTTATTTAAATATGAATGAAGATTTTTAACATTTAAAATTGGATTTAAAAATGGATAAATAAATTTTTGTAATTTTGTATTATATTTAACGAGTAAAAATGACCAGTTTGGCCACTGTCTCGGATTTCGATGAACCTAGTTTTAGCGGATCCATCATTGTTAATTATTGTAGGATTTCAAGTTTCGTGGCGGTCGGACCTATCGTTTGGCCGTGCAAGCTTGAAACGCGTAGAATTTATTTTCAGAATTTAATTAAAATAAATTGATTTTGAAAAGCTATCTTTTACATACGATCGACTTGGGGCTCAAAACTTGCTCTATTGCTTTCAAAATTGGAGTATAACATTAAAAACGTCGGGCGGCACGCTTCGATTGGGATCAAAATTATATATGTATATATATATATATTGACTTGATCATATATTCATCTCAGCCTCCGTTCCTTCATTTCAACCGCCCTATTTTCCAAATCCAACCACCATATATCACATGCGTACGTTGTTCCTTGTACAGGCCGCTTCCCTTTCTTCACTTTTGAAATAACACTTCAGAGCATAGAAGGTAAAAAAAAATGTTAACATTTAAAAACCAATTCCTCCAAATTTACTTCATAAAGATATATGAAACGAAGTTTAAATTTTTTGTTTCATTGAGATCTTCGCGTAGACGATTTTCTGGAAGTTGTGGCCTCATCGACGACAAGAAATGAGCTAGGACTGGGAAATTCTCGTCAATGGCAACGTTTTTGTTCGATTCGAGGGCGTATTCGAGTTCGTCATGGAGAATCGCATCATGGTATTGAATTTTGTGCAGTCTGATCAACTCGGGGGAGGGTAGTGGGGGGTGGGGGTATGTAATTCGTACGGGCTGGCGATCTCCTATAGGTCTCATTTTACTTCAGTGATGGTGGCTAGTGATTTTTGGTTTGGTCGAGAGAAGGAGGAGGGAGATGTGTGGGCAAGCCTGCTGACGTCGTTGGTGGCCTAGAAGCCTGTGCACATGCATGCCTGCAACATGCCGAAGTTTGAAGTCGCAAAAAGGAAAAGGGTGAAAAAGAAATAGCAACAGTAGTGGACAGTGCTTTTGTTTGGGTAAGGATGGAAAATAGAAATAAAGTTTTAACTAATTTAAACTAATTATATGTTGTAAATCGAAGTTTTATAAATGTCACAATTCGTTCATTTTGGGTCCAAATCCAACGCGGCCAGTCGCATTGGGTTCGTATTAACGAGATATTTACAATGGGATCAAATCGGCTGAATTTAGAGCTTGTAGAATTTTCAGTTAAATTCGAACGCGTTCAAATTTAATTGAAACCAAAATGCAAAAGCGACAACAGAAATAAAAGGTGAGTGCATTTAACGCTTACAACGTACTATAATATTTTTATGTTTGTTAAAATTGAATCATGAAGTTATCTAAATTTATTGACTGTTATTTGAAAATGAAATTAACATATGAATTGACTGTAGGCATTAAAATTGACAGTTAAATTTGAAATTGGAATTTAATTGCCAGTAATATACCTGATATTGATATCTACGTAATGGTTGTGAATTATTGGCAGAATTGGATATTGATTGAAATTGAATGCTATTGGTTGATATGTTGTATGGTTGGATGTTTATTTATTTTATATATATTATGCTATCATCTTGTATATTATTTACAATATATAAAACCATAAATTTAATTATTTCAAATAAATTAAAAAATAGGATGAAATGATATATACCTATGACATTTATTTTGGATTGAATGATATATATCCATCCCAGAAATTAAATTGAAATAACTATTCACTTGGCCATAAGATAAAAAATTATATGCGCACACCAGATTGGTTAAATTAAATGATTTTAAAATTTTGGTTTGAAATTTTGTATAAATGATTTGATTTTAAGAAAATTGAAGTCGAATTTAAGGAAATCGAACTATTTTCGAACTTGAGCTAGAAGTGTTGAAATTTAAATTTGATAACAGAAATGTTTTAAATAATTGAAGTTGAGATTTGGAAGTTATAATCAAAAATATGATGTGAACTTTAGAAATTGATTTGTTTCAAAAGATTGGACTTTTATTCGAACTTTGAATATTGCTAACTAAAAGTGATATAAAATGATATTTTGGAATTGAGCTCAGAATTGAATTATATTTGAAGATTTGGATTTTTAAATTGGAATTGAAATTAGTTTGAAATTGAAAATGAAATTAATTTGGAATCGAAGTAAAATTCGACTTGAAATCAGAATTGAATCGATTAATTCGAATGGAAATTGGAATTGATTTGAAGTGGGAAATTTGGTATTGAATCAAAACTATTTTCAAATTAATTATTTTAGTATAAACAGTTTAAAATCTATCATCTTTAAATATTCATATTATTTTGATTTTCCAAACTATTTTACTATATTTAATGCTCAAACTCTTTCTATTAAACTATTTTAACTATTTAACTATTTTAAAATTATCTAAACAATTTTCTAAAAATTCAAACTGGTCAAAGGGGTTAAATGATGTTAACGCTAAAATTTGAACGCTAACACCCCGGTGTATGAAGTGAGATTGTGAAAGCACCACCCGATAGCTCGGGAACAGATTATAAGCAGATAATAGCGAAAAAGCAGTAAACAACATCAATTTTATAGTGGTTCGGCTTAAGAGAGAGCCTACGTCCACTTTGAATATCTTTATTGACGATTTGATTACAAGTCGATGCAATTACACTTTGATTACAACACACTTCGAGTTACAAGTGATTTAAAACAAGTAGCCTAAACTTCAATGTCGATCCAAATCTTTGAACTCATGTTGGACATGTATGATTTCTTCGTGAAGTTCCTTGAGGCGTTCTTTATATCTCAAAAGCTTTAAGTGTTGAAGTAGTTCGGAATGCAGCAGAATAACGGCGCTTGAAATGAATGAGGCAAAAAGTCCCTTGAATGTTGGAGGTGGCCATGTATTTATAGGAGTTTTCAGCCCTGAGTCGTGAGTCGTGTTCGACTCATGCTTGGCTCGTGGCCGAGTCAAATTAGGTCGTGGCCGACTCACTGAGCCAACCCTTCATTTCTCCATGGCTTATTTCCTCTGCTGGATTTTATGCTAAGTTCTGAGTCGTTTACGAGTCAAGCCTTATTGGCATCGACACTGTGGCAATGGACTACGACTCAATGGCTTTAAGTCGTGGACGAGTCATTCTGAGTCATGAGTCGTTAAGTCGTTAACGACTTATCAGGTAGCGTTATATAGGTGAAGCGGCACAAGGGTCCACCTTCTTATGTCATTACTTCCACTGAGTCGTCTCATATGATAAGTCGCTAACTTATTGAGTCGTTGATCCACTGATCGTCCTGCCTTGTGAACCGTTAACCCCTTGAGGCGTCCTATCCCTCTAAGTAGATGAGTCGGTCTGTCTCATGAACCGTTAATTAGTTAAACCACTCTGCTCCTCCAAGGCATTAACTCGTTGAGTCGGTAACTCACTGTGTCGGCCTGTCTCATGAACCGTTAATCCCTATGAGTCGTTCCATTCCTTTAAGTCGTCGCGAACTTAACTCGTTAGCTAATTAATTCATAACCAGTTGAGTCGGCCTGAATCTTAACTCGTTAAAGAAAAACGGGGTTAACATTTGCCCCTCGATGTACACGCCTAAGTCGTAAGTCGTGTACTTCGACTCATCTTGACTCGCATGTGCCGACTCACGTTCCACTATCCTGGTATAAAAGGCATGAATCGTCACTTTTATCTTCTTCTTCTCATACCAATCTCGTAAGTCTTTTTCTGCCATTAACATTCCTCCGAGCTTTCGAAAGCAATTCTATTCCAACTCCCTGCTAATAATCTTTGTTGCGTAAGTGAGCTTGATTCCCTTTCGATTCTTTACTGTTATTGAATTACGAATCCGGATTCCCCATTTTTCTGACCCTGATGCATCTTTGTGCCATGTTCCATCGTGACTCATGCTTTTTTGATCGATTTACAACTGCCATCGATTATATTATTGTTATTGTTCGCAATAACATAACAGCGCGTCAGATTCGTCGCAAACTTGAAGCGATTCGAATTGACCCTTTGAGTGATTTTCTGATGGCGTGAGGTGAAGACAATGGATTATAATGCCTTGAATTATCTGGTCTGCGGGTTTGGAAGGGATGAAATGATCCTTAACGGGTTAATGGGTTAGAGAGAAGATGACCGGTTGAGGAAATGACCTTTTTGATGACTTAGGTTTTTTGGTCGTACGAGCAACTCAGCCTTTTAGATCCTCACCGCGACTCATCCTTTGAACCGTGAACGACTCAAACCATCTGCGCGAACGACTTAAGCCATAGGCCATGAACGACTCAACTCATAGGTCGTGAACGACTCAACTCATAGGTCGTGAACGACTCATCACTTGGACTATTTTCCATACCGAGTTGCTCCTTGTGGTTTGAACCTATGACCGGCTCAATTAGATGCAATCTAGGATTTGAGTCGCGGCCGACACAGGACTTGGAGAATTTCACACTGCTTTGAACTAAAAAAATTCTCTTTTTACCATGCCTTACGACTTAAAGAACTAGTGACTCGGTCTTTGACTTGAATTGCTGAAATAAACCACCTGAATATTGAATTGTCTGGACTTTAACCTGTTAAACTTTGTTGCATATTTTAGTTTTACAGATTGCTTCAATTTGCAAGTATACAACCTACTTAATACAACAATCACAGAAGATTGGGACGAATATACTGCCATTGATTGCCCACATCTAATGACAGATTAGTCAATAAAAGATAATTAATTTAAGTAGATTGTGTGAATGAAGTACTTTAAACCAACGAATCCAAGTAGAGTGCTAAAGCAATGTCGAAATAGCCAACTGAAATTGACCGGTTTGCACTAACACTATACCTGAAACTTTAAATTAACAAGTCCTGAAATTTAGTAATTGATCAATTTCCAACTAGCCTAACTTCAGTTATATTTACTTGTTTATTTTCATTAGTTCTGCACAACACTTCACACTTTTAGGAAACGTGCACCTTCGCATTTGAACATCCAGTTGCTTGTGTAGAATGGCTTCTCAACAAGAAGAACCGATGGGCCAGGCTGAAGATGTCTTCCCAATAGCTAACCCATTGGATAACCCTCCGGAGAGAACTTCCACAACTCTGAATCAGCGGGTGTTTAACTAATTGCGCATCCAGTTTGGCATTGCCGAAGCTGATGCCTTACTGCCGGGACCAAATGATACTGCAGATAGGCCCCCTCTTGGCTTTATTGCTGTCAACCGCCAAATGTGCTTGAGCGGTGCCATCCCACCTTTTAATGACTTCCTTCAGCAGTTCCTGCTTCGATTATCTATCTCTCCATTCCAATTGCACCCCAATGGCCATGCCATTCTGATGGGGTTATGTGTGCTATTTAGGAGAGTTTTGGACCGATTACCGAGCTTTGGGGAAATCTGCTACTTCTGCTCATTCACAAAAATTAAAGATCATCCCTCTATCGTAGTTATAAGGAGTGCTCGAAACCGCAAACTCATCACTGATCTTCCTGAAAGCGTTCATGGATTTCTAAATCAGTTTTTCTTTGTTCGCTGTCCTCTAGGGTTTTATGCCATCTGGAGAGTAGGAAGTAAGATTTCCTGTTTTCATTTTTCCATTCTTGAGCTTTTCGAAATCTGAGTTGTTAAATGCTAACTTCACTTCTTTTTTCCTGTTTTAGCACTTCCTCCTCCCTCTACAGATCCATGCTATAAGCAAATTTTTGAAAGACTGAATGCCGTGGCCGCAGAAGAGAGGAGTATAAAGTTTTTGTTAAATGATGAATTTTTACATCAACATGGGCTTCTTCATTCCTCTCGCTTCACTCAGCCTCATGAAGTTCCAACTGAAATTCCCGATTCTCCGACGGAAACTCATGATGCCCCGGTCTCTTCTAAAGAGCACATGCGGGGAGGAACCTCTATAGAAACTCCACTAGTGAAGTGTTCAACTCTGAAGGATGCTGCGGGGCCGTCTGACAAGTCTGTACTTGCCCCAGTTATCGAAGAGGAAGAACCTCCACGATCTTCCGGAAGATCTGCTGACGAAGGAGTTGAGAAAGCAAGTCCCAAAAAGCATGATGGTGATGATGTTTTTGAGGTGTTGAGCGACTTAATTGTGACTTCACAAGAACTTTTCAAAGATGATGTTTCCAAAACTATCTCTTCTGTAATCGAGGCGACATCTTCTCTACAACAAATGTCAACTCCTCCTACTCAAGTTATCACCACTTCTACTCCACAGAGTGGTCTGTAGCTTGATGCGTGTAGTTTACACATTACACAACACTTAGGACTTTTCAGCACTTCTACGCACTTATCTTCTTATACTTTAAAGATTTCTAAAGCTTATTTTTTTATTTCAGATTCTCCAATGGGGCGCAGCAGCTCATATTACGATGATTTCCAGCGCTACAGGAGGTGTAGCCAATATGATTATAGGCGTTACCTCCCCTCTTACAGAGAATCCGATGAAGAAAGAGCTGCCCGAAAGGCTCAAGAGAAGAGGGCTCAAGAGGAGCGTTACGAAAGAAGGGAAAGGGAAGAGCGCCATGATTCTTCACAGAGAGGTGACGATTCCCATAAAAGAAAAACCCATGATGATAGAGGAAAAGGTCATGTGGTTGAAGATTCGAGCAAGCGAGCCGACATGGTGAGAAGCACACCACTATAACTCCTGAAAAGATTACCGCCCCTGCCTCGCTTGATATTCCTTCCGGCTCTCCCGCTCTCGGGAAGTCGGACGTCCAAACTATAATTAGCAGACCCAAATTCCAAGTTGGACCGGGTCCTGCCACTTTGCAAAGCCGATTTCCTCAGTGGTGTCTGAAGGGAGTAAGGTTTGACCTTGACTTGGTCCCCATTGACAAGTCTGCCATGTTACAAAACCTTGACGCCGTTAAACTTGACATTGAGAGGATGTCGAACTAGCAGAAACTTGTCGACGAGCTTCAGAGGGTTAATCGTGCGAACATAGAGGCCATGCTCACCATGGAAAATGATAAAGCCGAATGGCAAAAAGTGCTCGAGCAACATGACACCGAGATGAGAAGCATTGCTTCTTACAATGAGGAGCTTGAAGCGAAAGTTGAAGAACTGAAACAAGAGCTTGTTGCTTCTTCTACTTCTTATTCTCAAAAAGAAGAAGTGCTCCTCAAACAAGTGAGAGATGCCTACGCTAGCCAAAGGGATGCCGAAGACAGGCTCGAAGTGCAGAAAAGAATTAGCGAGGGCTATGTTGCTGACATTGAAGAGCTTCAGAAGAAAAACAGCTCCCAAGAGGCGGAGATTCAAATGCTTAAGCTTCAACTTTCTAAAGTTGAAATGGAGCGTGATGAGGCCGTTGCCGGCAAAATTGCAGCTGAAGATTCTCACGAGGCAACGAAAGCCAACATTAGCTCAACATTATTTGATTTCTATCTGCACAGCATTTTGGGGCGTGGCAGCCTTGCCTTTCTAGGCCCTAAGTATGAAATTACACTAGCTGAAGTTTGGGAGGCAGCGCTCGATATGCTCGGTGGTAAAGACGCTGGCTACGCTGAGTCAGCTCTTGAAGAGCATTATCTTGATGATGATGCCCGCGCCGCTCTTGCCAAGGGGAGAGAACAGCTTGCAAGATTGAGAGCCGAAACAGCGGCAGGAGAATATTCAGGAAAAATCACCTCGACTACTCCAATACAACCTTCTCCTTCAGCCGAAATTGATATTATCGGTTCTAGTTCTCATTCCCCTTCTCCTACTAAAGTCACCACTGATATTACAAGCATACAAGGTGGAGATGAGGGCGGCGAGAGTGCTGAGGCACAGGCTTACGAAGTTGACATCAGGGAACCGACTTCTGCAGGTAACCCTACTGACAATCTTGCCCAAGTAGGCTGCTCATCTATTTCTTATGAACTTGATGGGCTTTTTGACTACTTCTTGAATCTCGGCGAACCTTTATCTCCGCTTTTTGCTGACTTAAACTTTTTTCCTTCTGCAGAGAAAACGTTGGGCATTGTTCAGGGTTCTCCTCCTCCGGTTATCCCTCCTCCGTCTCTTCAGGTGGCTCCTCCTTCTACTTCACAGCCCGGGTCACAAGAGGAGCAAATTGAGGCTCTTCATGGCTTAGATGACCCTATCGTTTCGCAAGAGCAGAAAGACGAGGGACTTGAAGGAGGCGAGATCTCTCCAGAGCGGACTCCTTCTGATGACGTAATTTTGTCCACTCTTGTTACTCCAGGGAGTGAGTCTTCTTCAAAGAGAAGAAAGAAGCACGGGACATCGAAGAGGAGGGGGAAGAAAATCATTGCTACTGAAGAGGAACCGGAAATTGCACCAGTTGCACCTCCCTCTCCTTCTTCCCTTATGCCTTCAGACCGACCTGAAAAGCTAACCATTCGGCCGGGTAAAGGGTCTAAAGGTGGCAAGAAGAAATGAAGATTCCATCTTTTAGCTTCTTGTCTTTTGCATGTACTGGTCGAGAATTGTGCGGGTGCCGGCCCCTGCTTTTTATTTCGAAACTTGTATCTCTGAGGAGGGATTTTTTCACGTTTCAACACTTGGAAGTTTTATTTCAATCTCGGTGAAACGTGTACCTCCAAAGAGTTGTGCCTTTGAAGGAAGCCTTTTCACGTTTCAACACTTGGAAGTTTTATTTCAATCTCAGTGAAACGTGGGCTTCCGAAGAGTTGTGCCTTTGAAGGAAGCCTTTTCACGTTTCAACACTTGGAAGTTTTATTTCACTCTCGGTGAAACGTGGGCTTCCGAAGAGGTCTTTCTTTTGTTTTACATTTCAACTCTGGTGAAGTGAAATTCCGAAGAGCGGTTGTAACACTTCAACTCCTGGTGAAATGGGCCTCCGAAGAGGGCTTTGTTTTGTTTTACATTTCAACTCTGGTGAAGTGAAATTCCGAAGAGCGGTCGTAACACTTCAACTCCTGGTGAAATGTGCCTCCGAAGATTGCCTGGAAGTTACTCTCTCATGGTCGGAGGGTCATGACTCCTCCAATCTTTTTTGGTTGAGTAGAGAACTTTCTTTTTTGCGGCATATGCTTCGTTTGAGGTCTTTATCCTCCGAAGAGTTGTGCCTCCGAAGAGGACTTTAGTTGTTCCTTGTCCACTTGCTTACGCCTTTTCAGTGATCCTCTTTTTTTTTTTTTTTAAAGCTTGCACTCCCTTCTCTTACAAGTAGCTTGTTTAATCCAAAGAAGTGTACTTCATTGCTAGGCCAGTTCACGAGAACGGACATAAGCTTCTTAATTGGATGTTTGTTTGTTCAAACTCCTCAATTTATTAGCTAAAGCCCGTTTTCGGCGAAATCATTGACCGTTCAATTGAAGCACTTCTTATCTAGGATTTAAGCTCGGGAATTTTGCGACTTGGAATTTGTTTGTTGAATGATAACAAGGATCACTTGGCCTCGTAATGTGCAAGTTTTGTTTTCATTGCCTGCAAAAATTTAAATCGACATTTCAGTAATACATTCAATGTACTTTTCATATCGAAAATAAAGCAAACATGTATCAATAATAAGGAACACATGATTTATAGTGGTTCGGCCAAGAATTTGGGCCTACATCCACTTTATAGTCTTTCATTATTCACTTGCATCATTTTTACAATTGCTTTCAATTACAGGAATCATACATTCATAATTCTCTTTACAATATTTCAACAAAGCTATCAAGTAAAGTATGGACGCAAGTGATTGCTGTTCCAAGCTCTTGGAATTTGATCTCCTTCAACAGTAGTGAGTTTGTATGTGCCGTCCAGAAGCTTTTGACCTATGACATATGGTCCTTCCCAATTTGGCCCAAACACACCTGTTGCTGTCATAATTCTCTTTAGGACTAAATCTCCAATTTCAAAGCTGCGTTGGCGAACTTTGGAATTGAAATGTCTGGCTATCCTTTGCTGATGAGATGCGATTCTGAGCTCAGCTTCTTCTCTTTTTTCATCAAGGAGATCTAGTGCCTCAAGCTGTAGTTTCTCATTCTCCGCTTGATTGAAATGGACTCTTCTATGTGAAGGGACTTCGGTTTCTACCGGAATCATTGCCTCTGATCCGTATGCCAATGAAAACGGAGTATGCCCAGTCGCAGTTTTGTGGGTAGTTCTGTATGCCCGTAGTGCCAGCGGTAGCTTATCGACCCAACCACCTTTTGCTCTTTCAAGTTGCTTCTTGATGGTCGACTTGATAATTTTATTTACTGCTTCCACTTGCCCGTTTGCCTACGGATGGGCTACTGCTGAGAAGCTCTTTCGGATTTTGAATCGATTGCAAAAATCTTGGAATTCTTCACTTTCAAACTGAGTACCATTGTCTGTAATTATTTTTTGAGGCACACCGTATCTGCAAATGATGTTTTTAGTCACAAAACTTATCATCTTCTTTGAGGTGATAGTAGCCAGCGGTTCAGCTTCTGCCCACTTAGTAAAATAATCTACAGCAACAATGGCATATTTAATTCCAGATTTGGCAGTTGGTAATGGTCCTACAAGATCTATCCCCCATATTGCAAACGGCCATGGACTGACCATCTGCGTGAGTTCAGTGGAAGGAGCTCTAGGAATCTTGGCGAATCTTTGGCATCTGTCACATTTTCGGAAATAATCTGCTGCATCTCGATTAATTTCTGGCCAAAAATATCCGTATCGGAGAATCTTTTTTGCTAAAGTTTGACCACCTAAATGATCACCACATTCTCCCCCATGCACCTCAGCTAGGATTGTTTCGGACTCTTCCCTGGATACACATCGAAGTAACGGCATTGAGAATCCCCATCTGTATAACTGGCCATCCTGGACTATATAGCGAGAGGCTTTCCTCAATAGCTTCTTTCGTTCTTTTGAACTTTCCGGTAAAGATCCATTGAGCAGATATTCTGTTATTGGAGTCATCCATGATTCTTGCTCTTGAGACACGCTCATGATCCAATCAATATCCATCTCATCAATGCTTGGGGTCGACAGGATCTCCACTGGAGTTAACCCCAGAAATTGAGCTTCGCCTGTGCTAGAATACTTTGCGAGAGAATCTGCTTTCATGTTTTCTTCTTGAGGAATGTGACTTATCATGTAATGATCGAAATCACCCAGGAGTTCCCAAGCCTTTGACAAGTAGGCGGGCAGATTCCCCCCTTTCGCTTGGAATTCCTTTTTGACTTGGCATACAATAAGCTGAGAATCACTGAAGATCTGTAATGCTCGGATGTTTAATTCTTTAGCAATCCTCAATCCAGCGATAAGGGCTTCATATTCTGCTTCATTGTTTGTCGAAGGAAATTCCAATCTTAGTGCATAGCATAATGATCGACCTTCAGGGGTCTCGAGTACAACTCCGGCTCCAGAACAGTAGTCGTTCCTTGCGCCATCGACATATAACTTCCATTGGATTGGGGAATCGTCGATCGTTTTCTCCTCACTGTTACCCTTATCTGTGAATTCTGCGATGAAATCTGCTAAAGCTTGTCCATTGATTGCTTTTCGGGGATGATAAGTGATGTCATATTGATTGAGTTCAACATTCCACTTTAGAAGACGACCCGAAGTCTCAAGGCGAAACAGGACTTGCTTTAAAGGTTGATCAGTGAGGCCTCTGATCGGATGAGCTTGAAAATATTGCCTCAACTTCCTAGATGCAATTAGTAGGCAATAGGCGAGTTTTTCCAACTTAGAGTAATTCATCTTTGCCCCAGTGAGTCTTTTGCTGATATAGTAAACTGGATGTTGAATCCCTTTGTCTTCTCGTATCAGCGCTGCACTTAAAGCATGAGATGATACTGCCAAGTATATAAGAAGATCCTCGCCATCGCCAGGCCTAGAAAGTATTGGAGGCGTTTCCATATGGCGAATCAATTCATCAAAGGCTTTTTGGCATTCGGGAGTCCAATCGAAGTTTTTCTTTCCTTTCTTTAGGGCATCAAAGAATGGGATGCATTTATCTGTGGCTTTGGAAATGAACCGACTCAAGGCGGCGACTTTTCCATTGAGACTTTGCAATTCCTTCTTTGTTCTAGGAGCTTTGACTTCCTTTAAGGCGGTAATTTGAGCTGGACTAGCCTCAATGCCCCTAGCGCTCACGATGAAACCTAAAAACTTGCCGGATTCCACTCCAAATGAACATTTCAAAGGATTGAGCTTCATTCCGTATTTTCGGAGGACTGCGAACATGTCTGCTAAGTGTTCTATGTGATCCACTGCTTTCTTAGACTTTACTAACATGTCATCGACGTAGACTTCCATAGTCTTGCCCAATTGCGGTTTGAACATAGCATTAACAAGTCTTTGGTATGTTGCCCCTGCATTCTTCAACCCGAAGGGCATAACTCTGTAGCAGTAAAGACCAATGTCAGTGATAAAGCTTGTGTCCTCCTGATCTGGCTCATGCATCATGATCTGGTTGTATCCGGAGTAAGCATCCATGAAAGATAACAATTCGTGTCCCGCTGTTCCGTCTACCAGTTGATCGATTCTGGGTAATGGGAAGCAGTCTTTGGGGTAGGCCTTGTTTAGATCTGAAAAATCGATGCATACTCTCCATTTTCCGTTGGCTTTCTTAACCAGCACTGAATTTGAAACCCAATTCGGATAGGTAGATTCTTTAATAAAATTATTCTCCATGAGCCGATCAACTTCTTCTTTTAATGCTGCTGACCTTTCTGGACCCTGAGTTCCCCTTTTCTGCTTCACAGGTGTAAATTTTGGATCGATATTTAGAGTGTGTACTGCAACTTCTGGGGATATTCCGCACATTTCGGCATGAGTCCAAGCAAAAACATCCAAATTTGCCTTTAAAAAAGATATTAAGATATTCTGAATTGACGCATTAAGTGTGAACCCACATTCAACACCTTGTTTGGGTCCTTTGGGTCAACCGGTATTGGTATTGTTGTTTCCACTGGTACCACTCTATTCTCCCCTGCACTGACTTTTCTAGGATCCATTTCTTTCCTTGCTCCGCTGTGCTCGCCAGTGCAGGGTCCGCCTTGTAATTGCTACAAGGCTGGTTCTTTGATGCGGACTGGGGCTGCCGCATCCTTTCCCATTTCTCCTTTTCTGGTTTCTCGTAGCTCTGTTAGATAACATTCCCGCCCCGCATTTTGATCCCCTTTTATGACTCCCACTCCATTATCTATGGGAAATTTAATGGTGAGGCACCATGGGGCCAGAACAACTTTGAACGCTGCGAGAGTTGGGCGGCCAAGGAAAGCATTGTAAGCAGAAAATTCGTCGACAATCACAAAAGTTTGCTTGCGGACCACTTTTCTCTCTCCTTCTCCAAGTTCCACAAACAAATCAATGGTTCCTACCGGCTGCTTTGGCTCCCCAGTGAAGCCAGCGATTTTCTGCGATGAGGCTTGCACATCAGCCATAGGGATCTTCATTTGGTCGAATGTTTTCTTGAAGAGGATATTGCGGGATGCGCCACAATCAATGAGAACTCTTCTAACAATAGCTGGCCCGATACCAGCCGAGATGACTAAGGGATCCAAGGTAGGAGCTTCAATACCTGCGGAATCCCTGGCTCTGAACACAATATCATCATTGAAAGTTCTTTGTTGCTTCAGGGGCATAGCACCTTCCAAAACGAACACATCTTCCTCGGTCGGTACATACTTCAAAGCTCGGGTATACCTTTCCATCTCACCCCAGCTTCTGCCTGCTGGGTGAGGTCCTCCTGTAATGACATTGATAATGGGCCTTCCAGATTCATGCCCTGCAGCCTTCTCACCTGTCCTAGGCTGACGAGCAGGAGCTTGTTGCCCCTGACTAGACGAAGCAGGATTGTTGCTATTCTTTTTCACAAATTGCTGCAGCTTGTTTTCCCTTAGCAACTCTTCAATCAGATTTTTCAACTGGCGGCATTCGTCGGTCTCATGACCGGGTTGATTATGGAAGCGGCAGAACTTGCCACTCTGTATAGCCTTTTTCCCGGTCCTCAGAGGAAGAGGCTTAGGAAAATCGACAGAATCTTTAGTGGCAAGGTAGATACGCTCTGGCGTATCTGATAACGGAGTATACTCTGATGGCTTGAAGGATCGAGGCTTCTTCAGATTACTCTGTTTCTTCCCATTGTTATGTTCCCTTTTTTGCCCTACAGATTCATTCTTGCGTGGAGCAACAGTGTTATCTTCAACTTTTTCCAACACTGCCTTTACCGGTACGGGACGGCTTTCCAGGCGCATGAACTCATCTGCTTTTTTATAGAATTTTTCAAGGGAATTTGGTTCCTTCATGTTTAGCCATTTCCCAAATTCGCTCGACTTGTCAATAGCCCTCATCAGATAAGTCAATATCATTCGCGGTTCTGCATTGTCCACCTCAGCCAGTGCTATATTAAAGCGGTTTAAGAAAGATTTGATAGTCTCCCCTGGATTCTGTTCTAAACTTGACAACGACATGATGTCCTTGGCTTTTGAAGCATATAGTCTGAACCGCTCCTTGAATTTCCGGGTCAAGTCCGAAAACTGATCAATAGATCGGATTGGTAGCTTGGTGAACCACAGTAGAGCCACACCTTCTAGATATACAGGAAAATATCGGCACTTTATCTCATCAGAGGCTCTGGCACCTGTCATGTGCCAATCATACTTGTATAAGAATTCGTTCGGATCACTTGTCCCCTTGTAAGCTGGAATGGTTGGAGGGACAAACTTCCTTGGGAATTCAGCCTTTAAGATTTTCTCAGTAAACAGAGTTTTACTTGGGCGAAACCCCATTCTTTCTCGTCTTCAACCCTCTGCATACTCTCTTTCATGATTTGTCGGACCATTCCAGAAAGATACTCCTCATCATGTCGAGTTCTAGATCCACCAACTTCATGAAGTGTTTGTTCAAAGGGGCTAGCAGCCCTTTCAGGAGCATTCCTTTCTTCAGCATCATGAATGTTGCCAGCAAAGTTCCTTTCATTACCTGCCGGTTGACGGTTTGCCCCAAGCAAACCATTCAACCTATTCAGAATTAGGGCATTTTGGGCATTCTGAGCCTCGAATTGTGCATTTTGGGCATTTATCTGCTGGTTCAGCCCTAAGATTGCAGCATCCAGCTCTGCCTTTGTAACTCCGACAGCTGGAGTGGCTTGATTCGATATAGGGGAAGCGGAGGTTCCCTCTTGAACATTTCCAGATCTAACAGATCTACTCTTTCTCCCCGGAGCCATGATTTCGGATAAACTTCTAGTCTTCAGAGAGGTTACTTCAACAAACTTTCGTGGAGCAATGATGACGATTCGCCTGAGTTCAATTCTCAGTGAAAGCACCAAAAATGTTAACGCTAAAATTTGAACGCTAACACCCCGGTGTATGAAGTGAGATTGTGAAAGCACCACCCGATAGCTCGGGAACAGATTATAAGCAGATAATAGCGAAAAAGCAGTAAACAACAACAATTTTATAGCGGTTCGGCTTAAGAGAGAGCCTACGTCCACTTTGAATATCTTTATTGACGATTTGATTACAAGTCGATGCAATTACACTTTGATTACAACACACTTCGAGTTACAAGTGATTTAAAACAAGTAGCCTAAACTTCAATGTCGATCCAAATCTTTGAACTCATGTTGGACATGTATGATTTCTTCGTGAAGTTCCTTGAGGCGTTCTTTATATCTCAAAAGCTTTAAGTGTTGAAGTAGTTCGGAATGCAGCAGAATAACGGCGCTTGAAATGAATGAGCCAAAAAGTCCCTTGAATGTTGGAGGTGGCCATGTATTTATAGGAGTTTTCAGCCCTGAGTCGTGAGTCGTGTTCGACTCATGCTTGGCTCGTGGCCGAGTCAAATTAGGTCGTGGCCGACTCACTGAGCCAACCCTTCATTTCTCCATGGCTTATTTCCTCTGCTGGATTTTATGCTAAGTTCTGAGTCCTTTACGAGTCAAGCCTTATTGGCATCGGCACTGTGGCAATGGACTACGACTCAATGGCTTTAAGTCGTGGACGAGTCATTCTGAGTCATGAGTCGTTAAGTCGTTAACGACTTATCAGGTAGTGGCATATAGGTGAAGCGGCACAAGGGTCCACCTTCTTATGTCATTACTTCCACTGAGTCGTCTCATATGATAAGTCGCTAACTTATTGAGTCGTTGATCCACTGAGTCGTCCTGCCTTGTGAACCGTTAACCCCTTGAGGCGTCCTATCCCTCTAAGTAGATGAGTCGGTCTATCTCATGAACCGTTAATTAGTTAAACCACTCTGCTCCTCCAAGGCATTAACTCGTTGAGTCGGTAACTCACTGTGTCGGCCTGTCTCATGAACCGTTAATCCCTATGAGTCGTTCCATTCCTTTAAGTCGTCGCGAACCTTAACTCGTTAGCTAATTAATTCGTAACCAGTTGAGTCGGCCCGAATCTTAACTCGTTAAAGAAAAACGGGGTTAACAAATGTTATATTTAAATCTTGGATTTACATGCGAATTGGGTTAAAGTGAAGTTATAACCTAAATTGTAATTCGAATCAAAATTTTAAAGTGAAATCGATATATCGAACTGAATTAACATTTTGAAGTAAAATATGATTTGTGAAGCGAATATGATGATTCAAAATGGATACGATTTGTGAAGAGAATGTGATGATTTTGAAATAGATTTTAGTTTTTTTGAAGCGAATATGATATTTTGATGTCAATTACGAACTGTTTTCGAAAAGTAAAAGAATCAAGCGGTGTGTAAAACAACGTTTGGTTATTAAGGAGACCGGGGCCTCTTATTGACATACTCTCTGTCAATATTGGAACCACTTTAACAAATATGTACGTGGAGGAGACTCCAGAACGAAGTGGTTGGATTTGGCGTCGTTTTTTGAATTTGAAGAAAGAGAACAATGATGGATAGACCTCGGCACTTGTGGCAATTTGAAATGACTAAAACAGGACGGCTTTATTAGGACAAGTGGTCTAATTACCCCGAGCGGACATCCGTTCTTTGATTTTTTTGGACTCGATCCATATTATTACTCTCGTTGTTGGTTTCGATTGGTGCATCTTGATTTTGGGATAACTTCCCTTTGACTCGATATGGGATGGAGGGACGCGGTAGGCGGTCATGGCTATGATGCATTACCACCAGCCCTGCTACCCAAATTTGTTGTATCCTACCTTGGGCATTGCCCCACGTGCCTTGTCATACTTTTATCCCTATACGAGACCCCTAAGATTTTGTTTTAGTGTTGTCGTATCACGGTGCATCCCTATCCACCGATGGTTTACTTGCGTTTTATATGCAAATTGTCCGACAATGCTTAAAAACGCATTAAGAGGGATCAATGTAAAGACTTAACGGTATTTTGATATTTATTTTACTGATTCGACATTATATATATAGTGTGTTGTACTAAATATAAATATTTTAACAGATCCTTAAGAGATGCAAAATCTGTAACATCTCTTGAGTTATTGCACGCACGTTATACACTGGACAAGAGATGTAAAACCCCGTAAACATCTCTGACGCCATGTCACTCATGTTATATGCGATATTGATTTGACTCACATTAGTATATTTTAGTTCCGACTTGAGTGTTTTTTCTTTTCAGTATGCTTGGGTCAGCCCTGAGTATTTCAGCGCATTGAAGATCATTTTTCGGAGGACGAAGATGAAGATTTGGTATATTATTACCGTTGTTATTCTCTACATCATGTCATTCTGCTGCATTGTTTTATTTGACCCTATTATATATATAACTTTGATGAATGTTGTATTAATTATAATCAAAAGTACGATATAAACTACTCCATGAACTATTTATTTGATTATTATATTTTATCGTTCCGCTGTGGGATTCTGTGTTTGTTTTCTTCTTCTTTTCTTATTTTTCTTAATTAACCCCATTGATCATCTATGTTCCGGATTGTTTAAGTCGGACATGTGTGGATTATTGTCGAATTAAACCTTCTGAAATGTGGGTCCGCACAGTCAGAGCTTTAGTTTAGCGATAACCTTAGCTTTGTGGGGTTTGACTCATTAGAGATGGGTAGTGATACCTAGGAATGAGTCTGTTTGAGTGTATATATATGAGAAAGCGTACTTATTATTGTTATAAATTGTTTTATATTGTATTTACTTATCCGTTGAGTTGTTTATGAATTCTGCTTGGTGCATAGGACGCCATGTTATCGATAGGGATTCCTAAACACTTAAATGAGGCAAGTCGACGTAATATTATTTTAAAATCGGGTTGATGAAATAATTTTACCTCAATTATGTTATATACGTATAAAATGATTTTTAATGAAGTTGTTAAGAGATAATAATATTTAGTTATCATCGATTATATTATTGGTTGAATTAAAATAAAAACGATTACTTTGTGAAATCCATTTCACAAAGTGTTTGATAATTAAATTGAATTGGAATTAATTACAATAGAAATTGTTTATAAGAACAAAGCTGTAAATAATTTGAAACGTTGGCAAATAGGTAATAAACTTTGTATAAGCTATATTATAAATGGAAGGATCTAAAAATTGAGAATTTTAGAATTTAAAATCCTTTTGTTTTCAAAGACTTCGAAATTAATATTAATATTATTTGAAAGAGTTTTGACTAGAATATATTTTGAAAAGGTTTTTGGAAGAAATAAAAGCATTGAACTCACTTTGGTCACTGGGAAACATTTTGGAGATGACTGCAGCATCGCCAGTGTTTGCACAAAAAATGGGCAAACACCTCCAAGTCGTATGATTTTGTCGATTTTATGTTATTCTTAATGATTTGGGTGATTTATGCAAACATGTAAAAAGCAGGGACTAAACTATAAAAGACACACAGATTTATAGTGGTTCGGCTAGAACGTGCCTACGTCCACTTCATATCTTATTCCTTTTTACTGTTCAGATTACAAGTACAAAGCTTTGATTACAAGTATGTGAAAGTTGTTTGAAAGTTCTGTCCGTGCTTGAGCTCTCAAACTTGTCCGCCATTGTTGCACCCCTACCCCTCTATTTATAGAGTGAGACTGGGGGTAGGGGTCTTGGATGTACATAGCTGCTGGTGGGCCTGGGCTGATGTAATCTGGCCTGGCAATGTTGGTTCGGCAAAGCCTTGGTCCGGAGATGGTTGGAGTGGCTTTTGGTCCGGTAGTGGTTGATTCTGTAGTGGTTGTTCCAGTGGAGAGTGGTGAGTGAGAATTGGTTCGGTAGTGGTTGATTCGGTAGTAGTTGATTCGGTGGTAGGTGAGTTGGTGTTTGGTCCGGTGGTAGGTGGGTTCGGTGAGGCCTTGGATCGGTGGTGATAATTCGCCCAACATTTGCCCCCTAAAGTGGGGCATATGCCTGCATATGTCGCGCTTTGTTTTAGACCATTCAACTTGGACACTCTCATTCGGTCCCAAGCGCCGAACTAGTTGGTTCGGTCGTCTGTGTTGGTCTATAAGTAGGGGCTTCGTGCCTCTGTTATTCCGTACTAGACGAACCAAACTCTTGTCTTTGCCGAATTAAACGTATCACCAGACCCCAACTGCCGGACCAGGTGAGGCCCTCTTCTGCCGAATGAGCTTTCTCTTTGACTTACCGAATGAACTCGGGGATTCCGAGTGCCGAATGAATCTTTAACCTTGACTTACCGAATGAGCTCGGAGATTCCGAGTGCCAAATGAATCTTTAGCTTTGACTTACCGAATGTGCTCGGGGATTCCGAGTGCCGAATGAATCTTTAGCTTTGACTTATCGAATGAGGTCGGGAAGTTTGAATGCCGAATGAACTTTATGTTGGAAATACCGAATGAGATCGGGGAGTTTGAATGCCGAATGAACTTTGAGCCTTTTATGTTTTGAAATACAAATGAAATTCCAGACTGTACGAACTTGCTTGTTTATATCTATACTTTCCTTGTTCTAACAATATGTTTTCTCGTGTTGCAGATAATGTCTCATAAAGTAGAAACTCGTTCTGATAAGAAGAAATCCAAAGACAGAGGAGAGTCCCCCATAGTGCCCCAGTTCGGGCAGAACGTCATGGACCAACCCCAAGATCGTTGGTAGACAGGTACGGTCCTCAAGAGCTCTTGAATTCACCGCCAGACTGCTTTCCCAGCTCCCTCAAAGATGAGCAGCTTGATGTTATATCTCGCTCTTTCGGGATCGACAGAGCGCATATGTTGTTGCCGGGGGGAGGAGTGATGCCGTATAATCCCCCTGAAGGATATTTCGCTTACAGTAGGTACCATTGCATGTGCGGGGCCATTCCTCCGATCAACGCTTGGATAGTCAGCTTCATCACCTATTTGAAGGTGGCCCCTTTCCAGCTTCAGCCCAACTCTTATGCCATCTTGGTGAGTCTATTTATTATCTTCCAGAGAAAGTACATCCCCCTTCCAACCGGGAGATTCGGTACCTGTACAACTTGAGAGGCTATAAGAAGGGGTCTCCGTATATCAGCTTAGAGTCGGCCGTGTCTTTCAAGCCAGTCCTGGACTTGTATTCGAAATTTAGCATGTTCAAGAAGGAATGGTTCTTTGTCAAGGATGACTCTGTTTCTTTCCACCGCTTCACCTCTGGCTGTAAGTTGAATCTTATTTATAGTTTCTGTTCTAAATACAATGCTCCTCCTTATGTGCTTTATTTCTTGCTAGCGACAGGTGGCTTTGCGGTTGTAGAGAGCGATCGCCTGGTTCAGATGGCTGCGGAGATAGAAGCCATTCCGGAAAGCGAGAAGGCAGCCTCTTATTTGATCAGGAATGCTACTCTTCTGGAGCTCAACTTGATTCTGCCACGCCAGTCTGTGGTCAAGCAAAGAGACACAGTTGAGGAGAAGGCTGCCAAAGCTAAAGGAGGGGCTACGACAAAGAGCAGCAAAAGGAAACCCTTCTCGAAACATCCAGTCGCCGAGGGGAAGAAACTTAAGAAGTCCGATGGACCCTCCCCCAGCACATGTCCAGATGTTCTGGAGGAGGAAGATGTGGAGGAGGAAAGAGGCGAGGATGAAGGAGGTGAGGCGGAGAGTGGAAGTGGTGGAGAAGGCGATGGTGATGGTCGCGGTGATGATGGTGGCGAAGGACAGAGCGGTGATGGCACTGGTGCGTTGTCTTCTGGACAGGCAGGTGAGATCCAGGAGTGGACAGATGATGCTTTCCGCCTAGCTTTTGAGGGGTTGGAGGAAGGATCGGCCTTAGTGGAGAAGCCAAAGAGAGCTGACAAGGCCGGGACTGGTGCCGATTCATCTTCAAAGAGCATTTCAGCTAAGGCAACTCTTGCGATTCAAGGTGAATTTTTGACTCCTGCAGACTCCATTTATGATAGGTATTTAGGAATATTTTATGATCGGCTTCCGTCCTGGAGTGAGATCCAGGACTTATTGCAGTATCCTGCTCCTTCCCAGGGTTTGTATAACAAAGCACCTCTTTAATCTTCTTAACTTGATATATTTCTTGAATTATAGTTCAATGTATGCTTGTAACACTTGGTTTCATATCACAGAAGCAGGTAAGGTGGCCAAGACATCAGACGTTCGGCACCGTCTCGAACAATACAAACTTCTCAAGGCTTCTACTAAACCAAAGCCTCCAACTAACCGCCCGGAGACATAGTCGGCTACCGTCCTCTTCTTGGAGTTATCGAAGAGGATGTCCAAAGGAAGAAGAGGAGTCACTCCTTGCTTGAATCTTCACCTGGTCCTCAGCTTCCAACTCAGCCTCCCCAGGATACCATGGAGGAGAGTACTGGGTTTATACCTTCTCCGCATCCGTCTGAAAATCCTATCGTTACCCAGATAGATCATCCCGGTTTAGTTCGTAATCCGTTTGAGGGTCATCCGGATCTGGATCCTGGTTTTCGTGATGTTACCTTCGATGAGGCTACCAGTGAGCACCTTCTCCCTCGTAATCCTATGGTAAGGGTACTCGATGAAGCTAAGTCCCTGGACCTTGATTTGCTTACCACTCGGGTTGTAACTTTGGGGGACGAAGCTAAGGCAAACATCGACCGGGTTGCTGAGGAGACCAGGAAGCTGATGGGGCATCATGCCCGACTGGTCAAGGCTGGGGAAGAAATCGGGAGCGCCAACATTCGACTGCGGTTAATGGTTTTCGACCAGGCCAAACAACCTGCTGATCAGGCCATCCAGATCTCTCAACATGAGGCTGCTTCTAGGCGATTAAAGAGAACTATGGAAGAGGCCAGCAGGGCAGAGTTGCGGAAAATGGAGGCTGCTTGTAAGGAACGGATTGATATGGCCATTGCAACGGTGGATGAGGTTCGAAAAGCGGATCTTGAGCGGGTACAGGAGTTATCTGGAAGGCTTGAAGCCGCAGAGCTTGCTCAAACCAAGCTGAAGGAGGAGATGGAGGCGATGAGGAAATCCTTTCAGGCTAACTGCTCGCGATACCAATCAGAGAGGGATGCTGCCGTTGCAAAGCTGTTGGCTTCTGGGGACCGAATAAGCGAGTTCGAGGAGAACGATGGGGTAATGGATGAGATGCTTCAGGATATGTACTTTCGCACTTGGAAACAGGGCAACTTATCCTGGATGGATGATTATCCCCGAGTCGTGGCCAGGATTTACCTTAGGGCCCTGGAGGAGGCTAAGGCTGATGCAGATAAGGAGGGTGGCGTGGCCTTCAGAATGGATGTGGTTACAGCCCAGTTCACTAAGGACTAGAAAGAGGCGGTGAAGGAGGGTATGCGGCTGCTTACCGCTGAGGAGGTAGGGCTGCAGTTGGAGGATGATGATCAAGGAGCAGATGTCGGTAAGTCTTCCCTTTCAGTCTTTTCGTAACTTGATTGCTTATTGTTCGTGACTATTAATGGATTCTTTCCTGAATTGGACAGGTGGGACCCCTGGAGCACCAACTACCTCTGGTCAACATGCTGAGAGTTCCAATCCCGCGGTTAAGTAGATCTCGAGGGGCCAGTAGGATAGAGGTGAAGGTCTGATGCAGCCGACTCCCTGACTTGACCTGGACATCTTTTGGTTTACCTGGCATTATTGTCTATGCTAGTCCCAAAACATTAATGTAACTTTCAGGCTGTAATTATGTTATTTGTGGCAAACAACTTCATTTTTGGCATGTAATTTTTTAACTTAAGCTAGTTCTATTATATTTAAATGCTTTCGTTATTTTGGTGTGTTGCACAAGAAATGCAGCTATGCATATGCCTGTGATTCAATTGTGTTTGATGTCAAGTTCTTTCTTAAAATATAATTTCATATCTTGCAATGTTATTGTGATGTGTGAATAAATTATAGCTACGCATTCATAGACAAATGAAGAGAGTACCGCCCTTCGTGTTTTAGTTGTAGATGGAAGCTTTGAATGTCTTGTGTGATTGAGAATGGAATGCAACTGAGTGTCCTGTCATCCAGTTGTGAGTTCCTATCCCCATTTGCGGGTGTCTCCTATTTTGTGCCCTGTACTTTAGGGATCGTTATATAGGATAGGAGGAAAGTTTATAAATAAAATAGGAATATAAGAAATAGCAAAACTTCCAATCACGGAAGGCCTTCGATGTGCTTAAGTTCGTGGCAAACGGGTTTTGTAGTCACTTTCCCTAGCTGTGGGTCTTGGAGACATTTGTCACCCATCTTACGCCTCCGCGGGGAGTTTTCTTTTTTACCACAACCGTACTTAAGACACATCGGAGCCGAGATCGCGCATGGTAACTACCCGGGCCATTATGGCCCGTAATCGTGGGTATTATTCGATTTACCGTGGCCGGCTAGCGTGGGTGCCAACCGTCAACCGTTAACTACCCCTGGCTGGCCACACCTTATGTTGGGGCTTAAAGTAGGTTCACAGTCGCCGGCGAGCCGAACGCCGTAATGAGCTGCCTCGGCTATAGTCGGCCTTCTCGGTGGCTTTTAATCGGCTCATTACAGTTGGCTTCAAGGGCCGATCACGAGCAATGAGTTAACCCGCAGCAGAGGGATGCTGGAGCAAAAGTGTCTCATTGGCAAGGGCATAGATTCGTATAATACCTGTTAGGTCTTGTCCAAGGGAGGTTGCGCTGTGATGCGTCTTGAATGGAAATGCCATTACACATGATTTTGTTCTACAGAAAAGGATAAAGCTCAACAAGCAGCCAAGATATAAAGGAATAAGTTAAAAAAGAGACAAGGTTTTTAAAGTGGTTCGGCACGAAAATTCCTACGTCCACTGATTCTCTTTGTTAATTCACTTCATATGGGCACTACAAGCTAAGAAAAGTATCGACGAAGGTGTTGGATGTTCCATGCCCTCTGGAACACCTCTCCGTCCACTGTTGACAAAATATAAGCTCCGTTGTGGAGATCTTTATGAATTACATATGGGCCGTCCCAGATTGGATCTAGTGCACCGGGGCGCGGGAAGATTCGTTTGAGGACAAGATCTCCTTCTTGTAAGCTACGATGCTTGACTTTGGAGTTGTATTGCGCCGCCACTTTTTGCTTGTGAGCTGCTGCTTTGAGCGCTGCATCGTTTCTCCTCTCTTCAATTAGATCCAAGGACATGTGAGGAGTTCTTCGTTCTCTTCCGGGTTATAGTGGATCCTGCGGTGGGAAGGTACTACAGTTTCGACTGGGTGCATGGCCACCGATCCGTATGCCAAAGAGAAAGGAGTATGCCCTGTTGATGTTCTGAAAGATGTGCGGTATGCCCAATGTGCCGTAGGAAGTTCATCCACCCAAGCGCCTTTCGATTTTTCAAGCTTCTTTTTGATTAGAGTTTTGAGAATTTTGTTGACAACTTCGACTTGTCCGTTTGCCTGGGGGTAAGCCACAGATGAGAAGATTTTGCGAATTCCGTGCTTTTGGCACCAGTCGGCAAACTCTTCGCTGTCAAACTGAAGCCCATTGTCCGATATGATTTTGAGTGGAACCCCGTACCTGCATAGAACATTTTTGATCAAGAAGTTAATAACTTTTGCCAAAGATATTTTATTTAGAGGTTCTGCTTCCACCCATTTGGTGAAATAGTCAACTGCCGCTATAGCATATTTGGCTCCGCCTCGACCCACTGGCAGTTCGCCAATCAGGTCAATTCCCCATACTGCAAAGGGCCAAGGGATGGTCATTTGAGTAATATCATTTGTTGGTAGTCGAGGAATCTTGACAAATTTCTGACATCTGTCATATTTTTTAACGAAGTCTAAGGCGTCCTTATTTAAGGCGGGCCAGAAATATCCATATTGGAGTATTTTCTTCGCCAGAGTCTGTCCTCCAGTGTGATCTTCGCAGCTTCCTTGATGGATGTTGGATAAGATTTCCTTAGCTTCCCTTCCAGCGACACACCTTAATAAGGGGTTAGAGAAGCCGTGCCGATAGAGGATGCCTTCTTGTATTGTGTAGTGGGAAGCTTTCCTCAAGATTTTCCTGACTTCGTTACGCTCGCTGGGCAGTGAGCCATCTTGTAAGAATTTTCGGATGGGAGTCATCCAAGTTTCCTCTTCGATTGCAGCTACCAGATTCACTTGCTCAAAACTTGGGGTTAGTTGCTTCGAGATGGCTACTGTTCCGGAAATGGTGCCGTCTTTCACGCTAACTTTCTTTGCCAGCTCGTCAGCCTCTTCGTTCTCCTCTCGAGGGATGTGTTTGATTATATAATGACCCAATTGATCGAGTAGCAGCTTGGTCTTCTTTAGATATGCTGTGAGTCTTTCTCCTCGAGTCTGAAATTCTCCTAGTATTTGGTTTACAATAAGTTGAGAATCACTATGAAGACATAAAGAACTGACTCCAATCTCTGAGGCAAGTTCTAATCCAGCTATTACTGCTTCGTATTCTGCATCGTTGTTGGTGGCAGCGATTTCCAACCTTAGAGCATAGTGTAGCTTCCTTCCCATGCGAGTGATTATTACAACACCTGCCCCCGAGCCTTGTTCATTTGAAGCTCCATCTACAAAGAGATTCCATTTAATGTCTTTTGCTATTTCAGATTGCTCCTTACCTTCGTTGGTAGTGAATTCGAAAATGAAATCGGTCATGGCTTGTCCCTTGATGGCAGTGCGAGGATGGTAGGTGATATCATATTGACTCAGTTCAATGCACCATTTAAGTAGTCGTCCAGAAGTGTCGGGACGATGGAGTACCTGCCTTAGCGGTTGATCGGTTAGAACTCTGATGGAATGAGATTGGAAATAGTGTCGCAGTTTCTGTGACGTGATTAGTAAACAGTATGCTAGCTTCTCAAGTTTAGGATATCTGGTTTCTGCCCCTGTTAACCTCTTGCTTACAAAGTATACTGGTCGTTGCGCGTGGTTGTCTTCTCTCACCAAAGCAGCGCTTAGAGCATGAGATGACATAGCAAGGTATAGGTATAGCTCTTCGCCTTCGTTTGGAGTTGAGAGTACTGGTGGTCTCTAGAGGTGTTCGATTAGGTTAAGGAAGGCTGTTAAGCATTCGTCAGTCCATTCGAACTTTCCTTTGTCTTTCTTCATAGCCTCGAAGAAGGGGACGCACATGTCAGTCGCTTTAGAGATGAATCTGCTTAGGGCGGCCACCTTCCCATTTAGGCTTTGTATTTCTTTTCGAGTGGAAGGTATCCTGATATCTTTCAGGCTCGGACTTGTTCGGGGCTTGCTTCAATTCCTCTGCATGGACGATGAATCCCAAGAACTTTCCTGACGATACTCCGAATGAGCACTTTAGAGGATTCAGCTTCATTCCATATTGGCGAACTACTTGAAACATATCGCCCAGGTGGCTTATGTGATCGTTGGCTTTCCTCGATTTTACTAGCATGTCATCCACATAAACCTCCATAGTTCGTCCTAACAGTTACGCAAACATCTTGTTGACGAGGCGCTGATTGGTAGCCCCGGTGTTTTTGATTCCAAAAGGCATTACTCTATAGCAGTATAATCCCCGGTCAGTGATGAAACTAGTGTGGTCTTGATCGGGGGAGTGCATAGGAATTTGGTTATATCCTGAGTATGCGTCCATAAAAGATAGGAGTTTGTGCCCGGCGGTGCTGTCCACAAGCTGATCGATTCGGGGGAGTGGGAAGCGATCCTTCGGGCAAGCGTCATTTAAGTTAGAGAAGTCAATGCATGTTCGCCACTTCCCATTAGCCTACTTTACTAGTACCGGGTTAGCGATCCACTCTGGGTAGATGGCTTCTCGTACGAAGTTATTGGCAAGTAGGTTCTTTACTTCTTCATCGAGGACTGCTGATCATTCTGCCCCCATACTTCTCTTTTTCTGCTTTACTGGTGCCTTGGTAGGATCGATGTTCAGTACGTGGCATGCCACGTCTGGGGAGATTCCAGTCATGTCAGCGTGCGTCCATGCAAACACATCCAAGTTGTGGCAGAGAAAATCAATGAGTTGATCCCTCAATTTTGCTCTTAGCTGAGATCCGATTTTCAAAAGTCTACTCGAATCGTGTTTGTCTACAGGTACAAATTCCATAGCCTCTGCAGGCTCGGTGTTGGCCTCCTCCTCTTTATCCCTGGGGTCTAATTCATTGAAAGGATCACTGGTATATCGAAGAGGAGGGGCTCTCTTTAGTTGCTATGCTTCCAAGTTTTTCATGCAGAGAGTAGTCTCTGCATTCTTCCCTTTATCCTTCCTGCGATTATTGCGAAGTTCAGTTACATAGCAATCCCGGGCGGCGTCTTGATCTCCCTCTACTTCCCCTATTCGATTATCTGTTGGAAATTTCATCTTCAGGCACCACGGGGCCAAGACAATTTGGAAGTCAGACAAGGCTGGTCTTCCTAAAAAGGCGTTGTATGCCGAGTGGTTATCTATCGGCACAAATGTTTGTTTCCACACAACGGAGCGAGGGTGTAACAGCCCGCAAATCCGTACCCCTTGAGTCAATACCATCCTACCCAAATCAACTCAAGTTGTACAGAAATACGAACCATTTGGGTAAAAGAAGAAGAGGTAGAAGAAGAGAAAACAAAATCAACATCAGAATCTAACCATCGCAGCGGAATAAAATATAATAGAGGATAACTAATCTTTACTCAAAATCAAATATATCAGTTTACATATATTACATCATCAGAGTACATCAGTCACAACTCACATCAATAACATACAATGGGTACACAACAACTCAACAGCTGAAATATATATATATATATATATATATATATATATATATATATATATACACACACACACACTAGTACGAGAATACGTATCGTCATCCAGCTCGTCTCCTGAGCTCCACAGCATCATATCCTGTATTCTATAATACTCGGTCTGACCCGAGCATTACAGTTAAATAACACCCGAGTCAGTCTGGAATACCAGCGTGAGAAAATCACACCCAATTGATTGTTAAAGTTTCAAAAATCCTTTGAAAACAAAAGCATCTCGTAAGACCACGCCACAAATAAACATGTCGGGTTTTTACCTTACGATAGCTAAAACAATTTTTATAGAAATCCTCTGATATTATAATAGGGTCTATATACAAATACTTATTATAAAATAGCCGAAATTGTTACATTCATTAAATTCCAGCTACTAGCCACCGAAGTGGGTAATACAAACAAAACTCGTACAAGGCTCGTAGGGAAAATGGATTTCCAACAATGACTAGGCACAGGGGTACCACCTGTCGCAGTACGGGGCCTAGATCACCGTACCGAGGATTACTCCCTTCATCCCCTGCAACACAAGGCCGGAACCATTCCTTACTGAACAGTCCCGAACAAGATAAACCCCATGGTTGGCGCGACCAACCACCCACTAAGTCGAAAGATATATAAGGGACATCTAGACAGGGGAATTATCTTGTCCTGCTTGGGCATGACCCACCTAGCCTTGCTGCATAACCCCTGATTTTCAGTCATTCCCATTTGGTGAGGCTTGAGGCTAAGCGTTACCTTTTAGAATGTTTTCACTTAGAATGCCCATCGCCCACCTGACGATGTTTCACAAGCATTCATCCATACAAGTCCGTCCCGGGTTCGAACGGAACCGAAGGCACTACTCCTACTACATCCATTTTGGAAATATCCTCAGGATTAGTAGCGACTAGCCCTTGCACTTTACTGCTCCATCTTCGACTCCGTACACGTTTTTCGCACGAAACGTACAAACCGGATCGAAGTGGTTTTCGAGAAATAAATCTCGATCCCAGTCTCTTCGAAACGATCAACGCAGTTGGCCAATATTGATAGTCGGTTATTTAACTATCAATTAATTATTCATAATCAACCATCAACCAATAAATAATTTTTTCGAATTATTTATTACCCTCAAAAATTATCTTCACAAGATATATTTCTATTTCAACCCTTTGAAAACAGTTTCAAAACCCTCATTCTTCTCTGAATCAACTTTTCAATTATTCTATATTTCCTCTGAAATCACCAAGCACAAAAATAGATTTTTAAAATAATTTAAAACACTTTATTTTGAAAATATACTTTTGAACATTGAAGTTATATTACTTCAATATTTTTTAAAAATACATACTATATGAGTATTTGAAAATAAAGTTACTTAATAGAATATAAATCTAGATTTTCACCTTTGAAAACAAAATACTAGGACACTTTTTAAGTAATTACCACTATAATAGGTTTGAAAGAAATACTTACTTTTGAATTGAAATAGTAGAAATAATAAATTTCTAAAACTTGCTTTTTACAACAATTTTAAAACCTTTAAATTTATTTAAATTTACTTTAAAAATGTACTTGGTTATCCAGAGAAAAATCCCAACTTCAATCACTTACATCAATTTCCCAAATTGATTTCCAATTTATTCCCTTTAAATCCAGAATCTATTAATTTTAGATCTCATTTCTTGATTTCAATTTTTTTTAGATTTCTCAATTACTTCTTTATTTTATTTTTATTTTAAATAAATTTAAACTTTGCATTTTAAAATAATTCTTTATTTCTTTAATTGATATAACTTAAGTTTACAATTCATCAATTTCATTTTATTCAAAATTCCATTTCTCTTCATACTCGAAGTTATTATTATTTTCATATTACTTCTATTTCTTTTCAATTCATTCTTAATTTATTCAAACTTTCTATAATTATTTCGCTTACAAATTTACTTTTTTTTAATTTCTTTTCAACAATACAATTCATATATTTTGGTAATTCATTATACCCAAATATCCAATCAAATCATAATATTCAATATTTTAATATAACTCATCATCAGATATCAAATAATCACAACAGAGATTATTGAATAATTTAAATAAATGAGAGGGGTCCAGTTGGATCCCTCCAACCTGTTTCCCTGCATCCACAGACGTTAGCACAATAAAATGCCAATTCCAAATTATACTATACTATATACCATCAATCAATTCAACCATATAATCAATTATTTAAATTTAATAATTTAAATTTAAATTGTAAACTGAGTGAGATTAACTCACCTTTTATTCTGTTGGCAATCCACTTCCATCTCGACTTATTTTCTTTTCGATTATAGACCTTGTAAAAGCATTAGATGATTTTATTAATATTTGAATAAACCGAACAATTATACTTCCATTTAGTAAATTTCATTTAGGACTAATAAACTTAATTTTTAAACTAATAATCCTTTGATAGATAGATTTTTAATTACTAAAATAATTAAATGAGTTGATAAACGGTTCTATCTCTATAATACATTATTTTAAAATATCCCGAAAATTTTAAATGAGTTAGTTAAACAAATCTATCTCCATAACATATATTTTCTTTTCTCTTCTTCTTCTTCTTTTTTTTTTATACATATACCGATAACACGGAAATATAAAATATATATATTTCTTGAATTGATTGAATAATTCCAAAATTAAATTTTAACTTAAAACAAATTAAATTTTACCATTTTCTGTTCGAGAACGAACCCACCACCAACGCGCTGCCTTCGAGGGCAGCTCCATCAAAACACAGATTTGCTCCTCCACCTCGACGTCGTACCCAAATGCCTCCCATCGCGATACCCTCCAGACTCGTGAGCAACTCCCTACCTCCATGCGAGAGCGTGCCCCCGATCCCACGCAACAATGAGCCTCACCGCCATCTCATCGAACCAACGATCCCCTTCCCGAACGAGTCGATTTGATCTTGCAATCGACAAAGCTCGGCCATCGGTGCTTGTGCTCGTCGCCTTCGACCAGAACTGGGGCGACTTGCGACCACATCGCCACCCAAGATGCGATTAGAATCTAGCTTAGACCTAAATCGAATTGGGTCTCGATTTTATTCGTTTTATTATTAACGAGCGCTGATTCAAATTGATACAAAGGCCAGCGGCCATTTTTTTTCTCTTTTACGTTATCTGGTTTTTTTGGGTTTGAAAAGAAGGGGAGGGGTGAGACATTAAGGACGAAGAGTTGTCTACGGAACAAGCTTATTATCATTATTATTCTTATCGAATTGAAACTTGAGAAGACGGGAAGAAAAGGAAGATGGGTACGAAGGAGACACGATGGGGGCGGGTTGTACTCATTGTTGGATAAAGAAAACAATTATATTTTATTTAATTTCAATTTGCCTTAGAATAAATTTCTATGCGTTTATATACCGTACGCTCACACGACAACTCTGCTCACTACAAAAATTGAAATCCGATAATAATACAATATTACGGACCCAATGGAACTGGTTTCGTCGAATTCCGAGACTGTGTCTCGGAAGGCTATTCAATTTAAACGATAAAATTTCAAACTTGAATAAATCAGTGTCAATTCAAAATTTAACACTCCTATTATCTTCAGTATTATTAATATAAAATTTATAAGCTTTCAAATTATTTTTAATAGGCTTTAAAACTCTAGATTCAACATTTTACCCAACTTCCAATTTGTTTAATTTAATAATTTAATTATCAAATAATATAGTGTTATTTGAATTAAAGTTAAAATTAACATTTTAAGCATTCAAAATCAATTGAATATTCTAATTTTAAATGCTCAAAATTTCCGGGTCGTCACATTCCTCCCCCCTTAAAAGAATTTCGTCCCCGAAATTACTAGTTAGGAAGAATGATCCAATACCAGTTTACCATTTTACCTAAAACCAAACAGTTCAACCTTTAACCAACCATCTTTTTATAAAAGACCCATTATCATCCCTATTAACTTCTCAACTCTCTCATAGTTTGACTATACTATTTGATTAACTATTCAAGTTTCAATTTAAAACCAAATCTTGAATTATCAAAATTTTCTCAAAATTTTTCTAACTCCCTAAATTCCCGAAAAATTTCGCCAGCGTCTCCTTTGCGCGGCTAGCTCGGTACAATTACAAAAGGGCTCTACGGCCTTCCAAATCCAAAAAGAAAACAAAAAGCCAAGTGGCTCAATCCAAATCCAAATCCAAATCCCAATCAAATTCCATACCAAATTTAAATACATACCTTTTTGTCGAGCATTTCAAATTTTATCTTTTCATATCAAACCCAATTTTCTTTTTCCCTTTATTATACCTGCATACCTACTTAGCACCAATATCCAAACATAATATTCCCAAAACATTTTATTGACTTTCTTACTAATGTCAATATTTATTAATCCAAATATCAACTTAGGATGTATTTGTAATATTCCTTTTCCAATTAAAAATGCACCATTTCTTACTTAAGTTAACATAAGCATTTAATATGTTCTTATATTTATTTTTGCTTTACTCCTTTAATTTATATCCATTACTATTCAAATTGGTTCTTTCATTTCCATGTGAATTTAATTTATCTTTAACTCTGCACACATAAATTTATTTATCATTTATTACTAACTCATGTCATTATTTTAATTAGTTTCATTCACTAACTTATTTCAATTTCTAGTTTGAAATTGTTTAGTCGTTAATGAATTTTCCAAAAATTTCAAAAATTTTCTAACTCCCAAAATTTCTGAAAATTTTTGGCAGAGTCTCCTTTGTACGGAGGAGCTTCTACGATATCGCAGGATGCACAAAAACATATATAGATCGGCCTCAGGCCGGAAATCACAATATATATCAATATATGCAGTTCATATCTCCTATTTTTAATTCTTTTGCATAAGCGTACCTTTATTTAGCATTTAAAGCAAGCGGCTTACATAATTTGCAATTTGCGCAACCAAAACCAGCCACGCGGCTTCCCTGAACCTGTACTTACTCAATTTAAACATGTAAGTGCCAAAATAATGTAACTTAACAACATTTTACATATTTAACTAACAAACATGCGAATTTTCATAAGCAATGCATGTTAAACCACATTTAAAAGCAACTTGTAGGTTCCACGTTTGTTTTTAATTGTTTACAACCAATTTACACACCGCTTTATTAAATTTAAATAGTTTACAGCATAGTTGCTTACATTCAATTCATTTTAGCAAAACAAACTCATATTCTTATCAATTGATCTCAAAATCAACTTATTTAACTTCCATCAACTCATAGAATCTTAATTACTTTCATTTACGTCAACCGACAATTTACTCTATGCAAATTGATGATATCTATGTGAATAACTAAGTACTTTCGTTTTATAACCAATTTTAAAGTTGAATCCATTCATTTGCATTTCATTTAAAACCATTCTATTTTTCTTATTAACTCCAAGTTATTTCAATCCCTTAACAATTTAAATGGTTTAAAATTAAGAATTTCAGTCCATTAAATATTGTCGGTAACCCACCAAATTTTTATTTCAATTAAAATTTATTTTAACTTGATTTAAAATCAATCCAATATTATTAAACTTAGTTTTAAGTTGAATTCAATTCAACTCTCCTTCAATTTGTTCAATTTTTTTTTCTTCTATACTTAAGCTCATTTAATTTTGCAAATAAATTTCTCTTTTCAATTCAACTTGATTCTATTTAAATCCAATCCCATTTCAAACTATAAATTCATTTGATCAATTATTATACATTTTAAATTTTTAGATTCAGCTCATTCAATTTATTACATAGCCCTTTCCAATTTACTTCCACTTATTTGGATTTTATTTACAATTCATACCATTACTATTTTAATCAAATTTCATTTTTATTCGTTACATTTCCCATTTATATTTAATTTGTTAACACTTCAAGATAAATTTTAATTAATAACTCAAGTTCTAATTCCACCATTCACTTTTAAATTACCATCCAATTTTATTAATTCACAATTCAACTTCATTCTCAATTCATTTAATTAATTGCTCGGCCACTTCCAATTATATTTTACCCACTAATGATTTCACGTCGAATTTAATTTATACCTTGAGTTTTATTTCCAAACTCCATCATAACTCACAATTCAACTTTATTTAAGCACATTGGGTTCTCATTACATATTTTATTATCTAATTATCATCTAAATAGTCTTTTCCCAACTTATAATCAGAACTTGATTTTAATCTCAAAATCTCTTCATTTAAAAAAAAAAAAAATTTAGGTTCATATTTCTTTTATAATTCAAGTTTGGATCTTTGTTTTCATTTTCCAATTCATCAAAATATTAGTCGTGGGTTTCTATCCCACTCTTTCAAATTTTATAAGTCACAACTTACTATTTTATAGAATCACATTCATTCCCGGCTTGGATGTATTCCAATTATAACCCAAGCATATTTTATTACCATGGATTTCTAATTCTAATTCTTTTATAAGTCTTATTTATTTATTTATTCCAATTCCAATTCTTATCCAACTTGTTTTCCATTTGTTCAGGTAAGAATTTAATTTTATTCAGTAATTCAATTTGCATTCTTATTCCAATTCAATTTTGTTTCAACTCAGATTTATTTAACTCAATTCGATTTCAGCTTAATTCGAATACAACTGGATATTATTCTCAACCTATTGAATTAATTTCAATCCAGTCAAATTTTATTTCCCAATCCAAGTTAATTTCATTTTTAAATTTTCCCTTTAAATTTAAATTTCAACATTCAAAGCTTATATTTCCTTCCTGATTTAAAAATCATCTCAATTTATAAGCTTACAATTTATCTCATCATGATTTTTTTACACTCCCAGCTTTGGTTTAGAATCATCTTGAAATCTCCAACATCTCAAATCACACTTCCCAAAAATTAAACCAATCCTGGTTTTATTCCCCAACAAATTTCCTTTGAAATTTTCAAAAACAAACAGGTTTTTCTAAACAAATCAGTTTGGTGGCAATTTATCACTTAGAAACTCGAAAATGAACATCGAAGATGCTGCAGTCATCACCGAAGTTATTTTCCAGCGACTGAAGTGAATTCAATGCTATACCCCTTTTCAAAAATTATTGAAACAAGTTCCTTTCAGAGATACCTTTTTAAAACAACAATGCTATTATTGTCTTCAAAACACTTCGAAAAACATTTCCAAACCTCCGGGATTTTAAACTTCCATATTTAATTTAATTTACATCTTAACTATAATTCATTTGCATGGTTTATGCTCATACAAATTTTCATTTGATTATATTTTCAATTTCTAAATTACATTTACAATTCACATTTATGAATTTCATATTTTTTTTATAATTTTATTTGTTTAAAATATGATCATCCAAACATCCAAGTTATATAATAATTTAAGAATATATTTCTTTAATATCCAAAAATATATTTTGGGTAAAATTATTTCATTCACCCACATTTAAAACAATACTGTGTCAATTGTTCTATTCAAGTGTTTAGAAACCCCTTCGATACAGTTGCGCAGACTGTGTCGACGAAGGTTCATATGCCACTCAATAAATCAATCAACACAATATTAAAACAATTTATATTCACTAACAAATACACGCTCATATATATTAATACGCTCAAACTCATTATAGAGTACCATAGACTCTATTTTAAATGAGTAATTCCCACCAGAGCCAAGGTTATCACCAACCTAAGCTCTGATGCCAACTGTAACAGCCCGCAAATCCGTACCCCTTGAGTCAATACTATTCTACCCAAATCAACTCAAGTTGTACAAAAATACGAACCATTTGGGTAAAAGAAGAAGAGGTAGAAGAAGAGAAAACAAAATCAACATCAGAATCTAACCATCGCAGCGGAATAAAATATAATAGAGTATAACTAATCTTTACTCAAAATCAAATATATCAGTTTACATATATTACATCATCAGAGTACATCAGTCACAACTCACATCAATAACATACAATGGGTATACAACAACTCAACAGTGGAAATATATATATATACTAGTACGAGAATACGTATCGTCATCCAGCTCGTCTCCTGAGCTCCACAGCATCATATCCTGTATTCTATAATACTCAGTCTGACCCGAGCATTACAGTTAAATAACACCCGAGTCAGTTTGGAATACCAGCGTGAGAAAATCACACCCAATTAATTGTTAAAGTTTCAAAAATCCTTTGAAAACAAAAGCATCTCGTAAGACCACGCCACAAATAAACATGTCGGCTTTATACCTTACGATAGCTAAAACAATTTTTATAGAAATCCTCTGATATTATAATAGGGTCTATATACAAATACTTATTATAAAATAGCCGAAATTGTTACATTCATTAAATTCCAGCTACTAGCCACCGAAGTGGGTAATACAAACAAAACTCGTACAAGGCTCGTAGGGAAAATGGATTTCCAACAATGACTAGGCACTGGGGTACCACCTGTCACAGTACGGGGCCTAGATCACCGTACCGAGGATTACTCCCTTCATCCCCTGCAACACAAGGCCGGAACCATTCCTTACTGAACAGTCCCGAACAAGATAAACCCCATGGTTGGCGCGACCAACCACCCACTAAGCCGAAAGATATATAAGGGACATCTAGACAGGGGAATTATCTTGTCCTGCTTGGGCATGACCCACCTAACCTTGCTGCATAACCCCTGATTTTCAGTCATTCCCATTTGATAAGACTTGAGGCTAAGCGTTACCTTTTAGAACGTTTTCACTTAGAATGCCCATCGCCCACCTGACGATGTTTCACAAGCATTCATCCATACAAGTCCGTCCCGGGTTCGAACGGAACCGAAGGCACTACTCCTACTACATCCATTTTGGAAATATCCTCAGGATTAGTAGCAACTAGCCCTTGCACTTTACTGCTCCATCTTCGACTCCGTACACGTTTTTCGCACGAAATGTACAAACCGGATCGAAGTGGTTTTCGAGAAATAAATCTCGATCCCGGTCACTTCGAAACGATCAACGCAGTTGGCCAATATTGATAGTCGGTTATTTAACTATCAATTAATTATTCATAATCAACCATCAACCAATAAATAATTTTTCCGAATTATTTATTACCCTCAAAAATTATCTTCACAAGATATATTTCTATTTCAACCCTTTGAAAACAGTTTCAAAACCCTCATTCTTCTCAGAATCAACTTTTCAATTATTCTATATTTCCTCTGAAATCACCAAGCACAAAAATAGATTTTTAAAATAATTTAAAACACTTTATTTTGAAAATATACTTTTGAACATTGAAGTTATATTACTTCAATATTTGTTAAAAATACATACTATATGAGTATTTGAAAATAAAGTTACTTAATAGAATATAAATCTAGATTTTCACCTTTGAAAACAAAATACTAGGACACTTTTTAAGTAATTACCACTATAATAGGTTTGAAAGAAATACTTACTTTTGAATTGAAATAGTAGAAATAATAAATTTCTAAAACTTGCTTTTTACAACAATTTTAAAACCTTTAAATTTATTTAAGAATTTACTTTAAAAATGTACTTGGTTATCCAGAGAAAAATCCCAACTTCAATCACTTACATCAATTTCCCAAATTGATTTCCAATTTATTCCCTTTAAATCCAGAATCTATTAATTTTAGATCTCATTTCTTGATTTCAATTTTTTTTAGATTTCTCAATTACTTCTTTATTTTATTTTTATTTTAAATAAATTTAAACTTTGCATTTTTAAATAATTCTTTATTTCTTTAATTGATATAACTTAAGTTTACAATTCATCAATTTCATTTTATTCAAAATTCCATTTCTCTTCATACTCGAAGTTATTATTATTTTCATATTACTTCTATTTCTTTTCAATTCATTCTTAATTTATTCAAACTTTCTATAATTATTTCGCTTACAAATTTACTTCCTTTTAATTTCTTTTCAACAATGCAATTCATATATTTTGGTAATTCATTATACCCAAATATCCAATCAAATCATAATATTCAATATTTTAATATAACTCATCATCAGATATCAAATAATCACAACAAAGATTATTGAATAATTTAAATAAATGTGAGGGGTCCAGTTGGATCCCTCCAACCTGTTTCCCTGCATCCACAGACGTTAGCACAATAAATGCCAATTCCAAATTATACTATACTATATACCATCAATCAATTCAACCATATAATCAATTATTTAAATTTAATAATTTAAATTTAAATTGTAAACTGAGTGAGATTAACTCACCTTTTATTCTGTTGGCAATCCACTTCCATCTCGACTTATTTTCTTTTCGATTATAGACCTTGTAAAAGCATTAGATGATTTTATTAATATTTGAATAAACCGAACAATTATACTTCCATTTAATAAATTTCATTTAGGACTAATAAACTTAATTTTTAAACTAATAATCCTTTGATAGATAGATTTTTAAGTTACTAAAATAATTAAATGAGTTGATAAACGGTTCTATCTCTATAATACATTATTTTAAAATATCCCAAAAATTTTAAATGCGTTAGTTAAACAAATCTATCTCCATAACATATATTTTCTTTTCTCTTCTTTTTTTTATACATATACTGATAACACAGAAATATAAAATATATATATTTCTTGAATTGATTGAATAATTCCTAAATTAAATTTTAACTTAAAACAAATTAAATTTTACCATTTTCTGTTAGAGAACGAACCCACCACCAACGCGCTGCCTTCGAGGATGCAGCTCCAACAAAACACAGGTTTGCTCCTCCACCTCGACGTCGTGCCCAGATGCCTCCCATCGCGCTACCCTCCAGACTCGTGAGCAACTCCCTACCTCCACGCGAGAGCGTGCCCCCGATCCCACGCAACAATGAGCCTCGCCGCCATCTCATCGAACCAACGATCCCCTTCCCGAACGAGTCGATTTGATCTTGCAATCGACAAAGCTCGGCCATCGGTGCTTGTGCTCGTCGCCTTCGACCAGAACTGGGGCGACTTGCAACCACATCGCCACCCAAGATGCGATTAGAATCTAGCTTAGACCTAAATCGAATTGGGTCTCGATTTTATTCGTTTTATTATTAACGAGCGCTGATTCAAATTGATACAAAGGCCAGCGGCCATTTTTTTTCTTTTACGTTATCTGGTTTTTTTGGGTTTGAAAAGAAGGGGAGGGGTGCGACATTAAGGACGAAGAGTTGTTTACGGAACAAGCTTATTATCATTATTTTTCTGATCGAATTGAAACTTGAGAAGACGGGAAGAAAAGGAAGATGGGTACGAAGGAGACACGATGGGGGCGGGTTGTACTCATTGTTGGATAAAGAAAACAATTATATTTTATTTAATTTCAATTTGCCTTAGAATAAATTTCTATGCGTTTATATACCGTACGCTCACACGACAACTCTGCTCACTACAAAAATTGAAATCCGATAATAATACAATATTACGGACCCAATGGAACTGGTTTCGTCGAATTCCGAGACTGTGCCTCGGAAGGCTATTCAATTTAAACGATAAAATTTCAAACTTGAATAAGTCAGTGTCAATTTAAATTTTAACACTCCTATTATGTTCAGTATTATTAATATAAAATTTATAAGCTTTCAAATTATTTTTAACAGGCTATAAAACTCTAGATTCAACATTTTACCCAACTTCCAATTTGTTTAATTTAATAATTTAATTATCAAATAATATAGTGTTATTTGAATTAAAGTTAAAATTAACATTTTAAATATTCAAAATCAATTGAATATTCTAATTTTAAATGCTAAAAATTTCCGGGTCATCACAGGGGGTGACTTCCTATTTCAACAAAAAGGTCCAATTGCCCGAGGGGCATCTTCGCGTCTCCTGTGAAACCGTGTAGTGGTTTGTTGCAGGGCGGCACATCCGTCATTGACGGCTTCATTCTGTCGAAAGCATGCTTGAATAGGATATTTACTGAGCTTCTAGTGTCTACTAGAATTCGGAAAACTTCGGCTGGGCCGAACAGGGCAGAGATGACCATAGGATCCATGTGAGGATACTGCCTTCCTTCCAGGTCACGTCTATTGAATGTAATGTCATCATTCTCTTTTCGCTTCAGGTGGAATTCTTCCATAACAGAATTAACGTAGCCTTCATGTTTCTAAGTGACTTTCCGTATCTTTCCATCTCCGTCCAGCTTCTATCGGCGATATGTGGTCCTCCCGATATGGTATGGACCACTATCTTCTCGTGACTGGGGCCGCAGGTGTTGCGATTTCCCCCTTCTGTTTCTGGGAGGGGTTGCCTTGGATTCTCATTGGCAGGAGGTGGGGTCATGTTCTGACCTTTTACATAGCGTTCCAGTCTCTTCCTTCTGATGTGTTCTTCAATTAAGTCCCGGAGATGATGGCATTCATTGGTATCATGCCCATGAGATTCGTGGAAGCGGCAGAATTTTCCAGACTTAATTGCGTTATCTGATTCCTTCTTGTATGGGGGGCGTCTGTTTTTAACTTCATCTTGGGTGGCCAGGAAGATGTTTTCGATTGTCTCATTCAAAGGAGTGTAAGTGTCAAACCTCGGTCCTGGCCGATATAGACGTTTTTCTCCCTTCTTGCCCCCCAGCATTGTCTCTAGAGTCATTTTTTCGAACGTCCTTTGCTACAGCGGGTGTGTCGCCATGAGCTACCTTGGTTTGTTGTCCTGTCTGTCTTTCAGTGGCAGCGTCTTCAAGTCTCATATATCTTCCGGCTTCATGAAAGAAATCGGGTAAGGTAGCTGGTTTTTCTTTCGTTAATCTTCGAGCAAACTTAGTATCCGAATGCACACCACTACAGAGGGCTATTAAGATAAGTTTCTCATCGGCATCTTGGACTGTGGCCGCTGCAGCATTGAATCGGGTTAGATATTGCTGCACTGTCTCGCCAGGCTTCTGTTTGATATTAGATAGGGAATATGCGTCCTTGGGTTGTTCCACATGAATGCAGAACTGGCTGATGAACTTTTCTTTCAACATTTCCCATGAGCTGATGGATCCTTGGGGTAGGTGGCAGAACCAGGAGGTAGCCAGATCTGCCAAGAATAGTGGAAAGCATTTATACAATACTCCTTCTGTGGCCCCACTCATGAGCATATGCTGTGTGTATCTCTGCAAGTGTACAACGGGTTCAGAGATTCCCTTGTAAGGTTCCATTGTTGGCATTTTCCATTCTCGGAGGGTGATGGCAATTTCGATATTGCGGGTGAAAGGGCTGGTTACCCTAGCGCCTATCCCTCGATCTCTTTGATCCCGTTGGATGCACTCTCTGAACAATTGCGCCATCTTTTCATCAGAATTTGGAGCAGATAGAAATGAGTTTGGTTCTTCTCTGCGGGATTGATTCCGTCCAGATGATCTGTAGGGGTGGTATCGTCTATCACTCCTAATATTTTCCAGTCGCTGCCTCTGGTCTTCTGGGAGCACGCTAGGGTCAGCTACAGTTGGCCCCTGCCGTGATCTTCCCCTGCCGGGTTCTGTTTTGAGCACTTCCTCGGGTCCAACTTCGGGCTGGACTCTAGCTCGGCCCCATTCATTGGTGTTTCCATGGCTAGGTAGCATGACCGGCTCAGCCACAACCGACCCTCTCCTGGTACCTCCCCCATTGGGTTTGGTTCCAAGTGTTTCCTCCGGTCGGAGTTCGGGCTGAGTTCGGGCTCGGCTCCAATCATTACTGTTTCTGTTGTTAGCTTCTTCGAAGAAGAAAGATCTTTGCCGCCTCCCAGATCCTCCAGACTGGGACTCATCCCATGATTCAGTGTTGCGGTTGGATTCTTCAGTATCCCTTAAGCGTGACATGAGTCGGTCCACCAAGACTTCTTGTTGGGATGTGAAGCGGTTAGTCACTTCAGCCACAACCCTATCTAGATCTGCCCTAGTAATTGCTGTTGGTTGTTCCGTGGCAGGGGCTGTCGGATTTGCCTGATTTCCATTTCATACTGCTGTTGAAACGGGACGGTTCTCTTGATCTGTGATCACTGGATCTGGAATGCTGCTAGTTGCGATGTTCTTTCCTTTGCTAACATCTTTCTTCTGCCTGGAAGGCATGTCTTCCAAGCAATGGGCGTTGCTGTCGGGAAGAAGGTTAAGTGGGAGAAGCTGAAGCTTCTAGCTCGAGTTCTCAATGAAAGCACCAAAAATGTTTGCACAAAAAATGGGTAAACACCTCCAAGTCGTATGATTTAGTCGATTTTATTTTATTCTTAATGATTTGGGTGATTTATGCAAACATGTAAAAAGCAGAGACTAAACTGTAAAAGACACACAGATTTATAGTGGTTCAGCCCGAACGTGCCTACGTCCACTTCATATCTTATTCCTTTTTACTGTTCAGATTACAAGTACAAAGCTTTGATTACAAGTGTGTGAAAGTTGTTTGAAAGTTCTGTCCGTACTTGAGCTCTCAAACTTGTCCGCCATTGTTGCACCCCTACCCCTCTATTTATAGAGTGAGGCTGGGGGTAGGGGTCTTGGATGTACATAGCTGCTGGTGGGCCTGGGCTGATGTAATCTGGCCTGGCAATGTTGGTTCGGCAAAGCCTTGGTCCGTAGATGGTTGGAGTGGCTTTCGGTCCGGTAGTGGTTGATTCGGTAGTGGTTGATCCGGTGGAGAGTGGTGAGTGAGAATTGGTTCGGTAGTGGTTGATTCGGTGGTGGTTGATTCGGTAGTAGTTGATTCGGTGGTAGGTGAGTTGGTGTTTGGTCCGGTGGTAGGTGAGTTGGTGTTTGGTCCGGTGGTAGGTGAGTTGGTGTTTGGTCCGGTGGTAGGTGGGTTCGGTGGGGCCTTGGATCGGTGATGAGAATTCGCCCAACAGCCAGTATTCATATTCGAGTTTTTGAGTGAGAATTGCTACCAAGGAAATTTTTTCGGCTAAAACAAGTTTTGATTGTGAACAATATTTCAAGTATGATTAAGTAAAAATATGAAAATAGTTTTGAACTTATAATTAAAAATAGTATAGATAAAAATATGTTATAACTTATAGATTTGAACAGGAAGGTAAAATTTAAATTTAAAACTGTTGAATATTTTTGATTAAGCAAATAAAAGGAATTTGAATTCGAAAAATGAAATAAAAGAATTAAATGAAGAAATGTTAGTTAAATGGGATTAGTGAAATGAAGTAATTAAAATATAGTTTAAATCATGAAAGCTTACATAAGAAAAATATGAATTGAATTAGAAATGAAATAAACAAAATGAAAAATGGATTAAAATGAAATGAAGTTTAACTTAATATTAAATAAATTGAATTGGATATTAATTGAAACTAGAAAAATTAGTAAAGCGAATTAATTGCACTTTGGCTATAAATGAATAAACGGAATGAATACAACTTGAATTATAAAATAAAATGCAATTTGAATTGCGAATGAAATTGAATAAAAATAAATGAGTGTAAGTAAAATTTATATGAGCAATTGAATTTAATTTAAATTGGATATAAATAAATTATGTAAGTTGTAACAACTCAAAATTTAAACTATAATAATTAATTAACAAATTAATTAAATAATAAAATAAGTTTGTGAAATTGTCAAAATCGAGCTATAGGAGTTGCATCATTATGTCCGTGGTAATTTTCTGGTCAATTTCCATATATAATTTGTCAAAATCCTAGTTAGTATAAAGAAGATAAGAAAGAAAGAAAAAATCAACAAAAATGAAAGAAAATAACAACAAGGCATGGGGTCGACTTAGGCTTGCTTAAGATTGACCTTAGGGTCGACCCCCAATGTACTAAGATCGACCCGCCTATTCCTTTGGAAGCAATTTTGTCCAGGTGCATGCCGAATTACGCATTTTGTAGTTTTCTTCAAATCCTATGCGTTCGTGCTTCCATCCGACAGTTCCTAGCAAGCTATGACGTGCTTGCACCAGATTTAATCTTCAAATCCAACGGTCTGAGATTCCTAAGTGACACTATAAGTAGAACCCTAGGCCTAGCTGTTGTTCTCATTCAAATTTTCTCCTATTTGGGTTCACTGCCAAAGATTGGACCATAAATAGAAATTTTTTCTAAGGAGGAAATCGTTTTGATAAAAATATTCTACACTCTAGAAGTGGATAAAGGAAGACCAAAGACTAGAGCTAAGGACCACATGCGAGCGTTTTGTAATTATTTTAGATTTTTAAGTAATTTAAAAGAATAGGGTTCTCAATAGTTATAGTTTTTCTACAATTTTCAGACAATTTTTATATAAGCTTATTTATAGTCTATTTTTAAGTTAATTTCAGAAGTTCTTTTCCATCTATTTTTATTCAGCTATTTTATTCATTTATTTACAATTGTTTGCCGTTATTTAGAGTTATTTACATTTATTTACATCAGTTTTAAGTGGGAATTTAGCCTGTAAATGTTATTTTATTTTTATTCCTTTTTAACGCGAATAAATATTTAAAAAAGAATAATTCGCAAATATGGATCAAAATAGAAAATACTAAATTTACAGAAATTAGATGTAAAATAAGAAGAACTCTAATAAAATGAAGATAGACTGAAATAGGCAAATTTAAGATATTTGCAAGCATAATTATAATAAGTGATTATAACTAAAAAGAGAAAATAGAAGAGCAACATAAGAGGCTTATTTTATAACTTAGATCTTGGATTAAGTTAATAAGGAAAAGAAAAGTTATATCACATAGGTTATAATTAAGAAGGCATAAATAAAAAAAGTGGCTTATTCTTAAACTACATTAAGTTAGTAAGCAAATATTGCAGAAATAATAGAAGTGGCTTATTTTAAAACTTACACTAAGTTAATAAGAAAACATAAAAGAAGGGTCCGTAATAACAACATTCCTTTTCTGTCAGGAACCGATGGTCTCACAATAGTTAGGTGAGGTTGGGACACGCTTATGTTGATTTGGTAAGTAAGAGGCCAAATAGATAGAGGCTTAAATATGGGGATTTGGGCAAGGGGCACAAACTAGAATTTGTTTGTTAGGACTAATACCGACATCATTCCCTTCTAGTTCTAGGTATGATGGTCTCACAATACTTAGGTGAGGCTAGGCAGCATTGCCTTTCAGGGCTAGGTTTAATGGTCTTACAACAGATTTAGTGAGGCTGGGCACACTTATGCTGATTAGGATAAATAAGTGGTCACAAGAGGGGCGAAATTTAGTGTGCACCGGCGATGACTGAGCGAATGACGTAGGTTAGGGTAAATAATTCGCTACTGGGTTACAAGCGCTAAACAGGTGTGTTTTGCTGTTTGACTCACTCCTCTATTTCCCATTTCCCCCATATGGCTGTAGAATCGAGGACCGTAGATTTAGACCGCTTGGAGATATATTCTTGGAGTTCTTTATGTATTCTTCTTCTTTTCAGTTTTCTTTTCATTTGACTTTGGATGTATTCGTACTTTATGAGAGGGATGATTTTTATGTACTCTGATGATGTGACTGAGTTTGTGTTTTTAACGAGACATGTGCATTTGATTTTTAAGACATATTCTGTTTTTATACTTGTTTTATGAAGTAATGACAAGTATTTTAAATGTTTCCGCTGTTATTATTTATTTGTCTTATGAATCTTACTCTCTGTGATGCTTTAGATATGCCTATAACACACCATATCTTTTACTATACCCTTTTTGGGTATACTAAGGGGTGTGGGGTGTTTCACTTGGTAGCAGAGCCTAAGGTTACAGGAATCTTAAAAATTTGTTTTAAAAGTAAAGTATTTTTTTAAAGTAACATTACTTCAAACTAAAAGTATTTTTCAAAAAGAAACCCTTATTATAGAAATAGTTTTCAAGTATAAAAGAGTTTTTATAAAAATCCCCTCAAAGTCCAGTTCAACCTTCTTTCAATTCTTTCGAGCCTAAATTCTCTTTTCTTTGCATAGTATGGCGGATGCCCCAAATCTTTGAGAGGGTGTCCAAGCCAACGCCTAGTTCCATAGATACCACCAAGCTACGGCACCAGAGGTGCAAGAGAAAGCATCCAATACAACACCAGCGGGTGGAGGTCTCATTAATCCATCTACGGTAGCCAATTTTTCTAAGCTATGTAAGGAATTCGCTAATCTAGGAGGCAAGACGTTTTCTGACATGGAGGATTTCATAGAGGCATGAGCTTGGTTGATGAATATGGAGCGGATATTTGGACTATTAGGGTTGGAGGACCGACAGAGAGTTCAGCTTGCATCTTGTTAGATGAAGGGAGAAGCTTCTTATTAGTAGGAGATCGTGGAGATGGAAGGTAGAGACATTGGTTAGTTTGAATTTAGTGAACGGTTTGATAGAAAGTTTAGGTCGCAAGCTAAGTAAAGCATGTAATTAGGGAAGTTTATTAGTCTGAAGCAAGGAAGTCTTTCCATGAAGGAGTATATAAATCAGTTTAATGAGTTATCGCGGTTCAAAATGGAGCTTGTTAATACACTACATAAGAAGGCCATCAAGTTTGCTAAGGGTTTGACCAGCCCCTCCAAGGGTTGGCATTGACACATGTACCTATAGGAGCGACGTATGAGTCACTTGTGGAAATGACTCTCATGTCAGATGTTGCTAAGAAAGAAGAGGTTAAGGATGTTTCTAAACCAGACAACTCTAAGAAGCAATGGTGGAAGAATAAGAGGGATAAGGACAAGAAGAAAGGAGGAGGACCTCAAAGCAGATCAAGAAGGGCAAAAAATGTCAAAATTGTGGATTGGTTGGGCATTTCACAAAGGACTGTAAGAAGGACACGATGAAGGGGAGGTGTTGCAACTGTGGGCAGCCTGGACACCTTAATAGAGCATGCCGTTAGAAGATGGGGTAGAGAGCAGGCGACCTACATCGCAAGTACAGGCTTTGGATGCAACACCTTCTAGTAGTGGATAGATTGAGGCAGGAAATTCTTTATAGAAGGTTTGATCTCTATTTCAGATTTTCCTATCAGACTCTTTTTGACTTCAGAGCATTGCTTTCTTTCATCTCTAGTTCCTTGGTTGTTTGTTTGCACTTAGATATTTCTCTAGTATTAGACCCTATAGTTGTTTCAAACCCCATAGGAGGATCGACGCATATATCCATAATTTGTAGGGTTTGAAAATTTTATACTAGGTGTAGAGTTTGATTGTGATGCCCATGTATTGGTATTTTCTGGGTATGGGATAATTTTGGGGATGGATAGGTTATCCACTTATGGTGCGATATTGGACTGCGAGAGGAGAGTCATCAAATTAGAGACATGTAGCGGACAGACTCTCAAGATTTCTTGCAACCCACAAGGGTCAGTCATGTTGACTTTCCTTTATTCCCTTGATTCATCACTAGAAGAGTTAGATTCCGTTCCAGTCGTTAGAGATTTCCCATACATTTTTTGAGGAAGTTAGCGGACTACCCCCTAAGAGAGAGTCAACTTTAGGATCTATCTAAATGATAATGCTAAGCCAGTGGCATTGCCCGTGATACATATGGCTCCTAGGGAGAGGAAGGAGTTAAGTTAATAGATTGGTGAGCTATTGGAGAAAGGCTTCATCAGAAGGAGCAGAGCTGAGTAGGGAGCGCTAGTCGTCTTCGCTACAAAGGCCAATGGTTCCCTTCGACTTTGCATTGACTAAAGAGAGTTGAATAAGCTCACAAAGAAGAACCATTATCCACTTCCTTGGATAGACGATCTTTTCGATCAATTGGTTGGCTCTTCAGTATTTTCTCAGCTTGATTTAGCAACTGGATTTCATCAGCTTAGGGTCGCTGAAGATAGCATCGATAAGACAATATTTAGGACACCTGATGGATTCTTTGAGTGGTTGGTTATGCAGTTTGGGTTGACCAATGCCCCAACCTATTTTGTAGATTTGATGAGCTGTGTTTTTCGAGATGTCCTAAATAATTTTGTTGTAGTATTTGTGGATGACATTTGGTGTTCTCCAAGAGTATGGAAGAGCATGTTATTCATCTTGAGAAGGTTCTTCGTACATTTCGTATTTATCAGTTGAAAGCAAAGTTCTCGAATTGTCACTTTTGGCATGAGGAGGTGCGCTTCTTGGGGCATGTAGTCTTTAGAGAGGGTTTAGCTGTGGATCCTGCTAAGATAGTAGTAATACAAGATTAGAAGGCCCCCAAGAATGCTACCAAGGTTAGAGCTTCCTAGGTTTGGCTAGTTATTATAGGAAGTCTATCAGAGATTTTGCTAAGGTTTCAGCATTTGAGGTTAAGCCTGCCCTCATAGATCAAATTGGCTCAAGGCAGTGAGAGGATTCAGAGCTTATGGACATTCTGGATAGAGTTTGCAGAGGAGAGGTCTCTAGACATCTCCAACGCCATACCATTGATATTAAAGCATGGCTAAGGAGAGATGGAAGACTTTGTATCCCTCGCACTAGTGATTTGACAAGAGCAGTTCTAAAAGAAGCATACCATTCTCGAATGAATATTCATCCAGATGGTGGTAAGATGTATAGGATATGAAGGGAGTGTTTTATTGAAGCGTCATGAAGAAGGATGTGATAGAGTTTGTGGCTAAGTGTCTTGTGTGCCAAAGAGTTAAGGCAGAGCAATAGAAGCCTGGTGGATTGCTTCAACCATTGGATGTACCCGAATGGAAGTGGGATAGTGTTTCGATGAACTTCATAGATGGCTTACCCTGATCTAGGAAGGGGAATACCAGTATTTAGGTGATTGTAGATTGTTTGACTAAGAGCGCCCACTTCATTCTGGTCAAGAGTAAGAGGACAACACCTTATTTGGCATCCTTATATGTTCGCGAGATAGTCTGACTTCATGGAGTTCTCTCTAGCATGGTGAGTGACAGAGACCCTATCTTTACTAGCAAGTTTTAGAGAAGCTTGCAAGAGGCTTTAGGAATGCAGCTTAGAATGAGTACGGCCTATCACCCCCAAACGGATGGCCATACAGAGAGAGTTAATAAAAATTCTTGAGGATTTGATGAGGATGTGCATTCTTGATTTTGGAGAACTTGGAAGGAGCATCTTCCTTTAATGGAGTTCACATATAATAATAGTTTTTGGGCTAGCATTGGGATGGTACTTTTGAAACTCTTTATGGAAGATCGTGCAAGTCACCTTCGTGTTGGTTGGAATCCACAAAAAGATTGCTACTAGGTCCCGACATGGTTAGAGAGACTTCAAAAAAGATTAATTTGATTAGAAGGAGAATGAAGATGGCCTAAGATAGACGGAAATCCTATGCAAATAAGCTGAGAAGGGATATTGAGTTTGAGATAGGAGATTTGATTTTCATTAAGGTGTCTTCGCTAAGAAAGGTAGTAAGGTTTGGATAAGTGTGAAACTTGCTCCCAAATTCGTAGGACCATTCCCTATTGTGGAAAGGGTAGAGAAGATGGCGTATCGGATAAAGCTACCAGAGAGGCTCGTGGAAATTCATGATATTTTTCATGTTTCACACTTGATAAAGTACTTACATGATTCAACAGAGGTAGTGGAACCTAGCCAACTTGGAGAAGTTGAAGTGGAGAGAGAAGCATCGATTCGTCACATTCCTACCAAGATCGTTCGATGTGATATCAAGAAGCTTAGGAATAAGGAAGTACCTTTAGTTAAGGTGCAGCGGGGAGACAACATTGAGGACGCTATGTGGGAGGCTGAGGAGAAAATACGTATCTCTTATCCATATCTTTTTGATGGTACATCTTGAATTTCCTATTTCCATCTTTAGTTTTGGATAGGTTCTTTCCTTTAGTATTCTTTGGGAGGGTAGATCTTAAGATTTAACCTATAGATGGTAAGGCTGAATGTAAACATGTTACTAGAACATGTTATGTATGATGGACGCTAGTGGCTGCAAGTGTTTGCTTGTGGATTCTAATGGATGCATATATATACACTAGGCACTATTATCTCTTAGGGATCGGCCTAACTAGGTCACTAAAGCATATGAATATGGATGTGTGCGCATTTGCATTTTTATTTTATTTCCATGGTTGCTACAAATTGATGATTAGCATATGATTGATTGCATTTGGATGATGATTATAGCAAGCATATAAAACTATCAGTTGTCATTAGGGAATTTGCATTCATTTGGATACATAGCATGGACATGAACGCATGAAAAGGAGGTCGAGTGAATCACTAGACCATCTAATCTTTTGCATTAGTTAGGGACATTGACACTACACTCTTTGCATATATCATAAACTGCATTAGAATGTTAAAGGACAATGAATGTAATGGATGATGGTTGAATATATGGTTGTATAATTTGGATGAAATATTTATTTCATTCTTCCGTCCTTGGAGATTTCGGGGAAAAATCCTCTTAGGAGGGGGAGAATGTAACAACCCAAAATTTAAGCTACAACAATTAATTAACAAATTGATTGAATAATAAAATAAGTTTGTGAAATTGTTAGAATCGAGCTACGGGAGTTGCACCATTGTGTTCGTGATAATTTTCTGGTCAATTTCCATGTATAATTTGTCAAAATTCGACTTAGTATAAAGAAGATACGTAAGAAAGAAGAAGAAAAAAAACAAGGCATGGGGTCGACCCATTCTATAGCCAGGTCGACCTTAGGGTCGACCCCCAAGCTATTAAGGTCGACCCGCCTATTCCTTTGGATGCAATTTTGTCCAGGTGTGTGCCGAATAACGTATTTTGCAATTTTCTTCAAATCCTGTGCCTTCGTGCTTCTATCCGACGGTTCCTAGCAAGCCTATGACGTGGTTGCGTCAGAATTAATCTTCAAATCCAATAGTCTAAGATCCCTAAGTGAAACTATAAATAGAACCCTATGCCTAGCTGTTTATCTCATTAAGATTTTCTCCGGGTTCACGGCCAGAGGCTGGACCCTAAATAGAAATTTTCTAAGGAGGAAATCTTTTTAATAAAAATATTATACACTCTAGAAGTGGATCAAGGAAGACCAAGGACTAGAGTTAAGGACCACATGCGAGTGTTTTGTAATTATTTTAGATTTTTAAGTAATTTAAAATAATAAGATTCTCAATAGTTGTAGTTTTTCTACAGTTTTGAGACAGATTTATATAAGCTTATTTACTGTCTATTTTTAAGTTAATTTCGAAAGTTATTTTCAGTCTATTTTTATTCAGATATTTTATTCATTTATTTACAGTTATTTACCGTTGTTTATAGTTATTTACATTTATTTACATATGTTTTAAGTGGGAATTTAGCCTGTAAATGTTAGTTTCTTTTTATTCCTTTTTGATGCGAAAAAAATATTAAAAGGGAATAATTTGCAAATATGGATTGAAATAGAAAAACACTAAATTTATAGAAATTAGATCTAAAATAAGAAGAACTGTAATAAAATGGAGATAGACTAAAATAGTCAAATTTAAGACATTTGCAAGCATAATTATAACAAGTGATTATAACTAAAAAGAGAAAATAAAAGAGCAACAGAAAAGGCTTATTTTATAACTTACATCTTGGATTAAGTTAATAAGAAAAAGAACAGTTATATCACATAGGTTATAATTAAGAAGAAAGAAATAACAGAAGAGACTTACTTTAAAACTTAGATTAAGTTAGTAAGCAAATATAGTAGAAATAACAAAAGAGGATTATTTTAAAACTTAGATTAAGTTAATAAGCAAATATAGCAGAAATAATAAAAGAGGATTATTTTAAAACTTACACTAAGTTAATAAGCAAACATAGAAGAAGGGTCCGTTCCAACAACGTTCCCTTTCAGTCTGGAATAGATGGTCTTACAATAGTTAGGTGAGGCTGAGACACGCTTATGTTGATTAGGGTAAGCAAGAGACTAAATAGATAGAGGCTCAAATCTGGGAATTTAGGCAAGGGGTACAATCTAGAATTTTTGTTAGGACCAGTACCGGCAGCATTCCCTTTCCGGTCTAGGTTTGATGGTCTCACAACACTTAGGTGAGGCTGGGCAGCATTCTCTTTCAGGTCTACGTCCAATGGTCTCACAATAGATTAGGTGAGGCTGAGGACACTTATGTTGATTAGGGTAAATAAGAGGTCACAAGAGGGGGCGACTGTTAGTATGTACCAATGATGACCGAGCGTGCGGCATCGATTAAGGTAAATAATCCGCTACTGCATTTTGAGCGCTAAACATGTGTCTTTTGCTATGGAACCAACAGGATTGGAACAGCTCACAGTGGCACAACAGAGATAGAAGGTCGATCAAAGGGTAGAACTAGGATTTTAGCCTAATCAAGATAACAATTGAGATAAGATTAGGGTTTTAGCCTAATCACAACAGTTTAAGACAAGTGCAAACAATCAATTTAATAAAACAATCAAAGCAAACAGTCAAACAGAATCAGAAACAATATTTTATCCGAGTTTTAACTTTCCTGTATTTTCCTTTCATATTAGAACTGTTGCTAAGTCTGTTATCTTTATCTAGCTTAAAAATACTAGTAGTTACTTTCACTCACCGGACTTATAGTCCGCCTCACTCCTCTATTTCCCCCTTTCCCCCTTCCCCCCGTAGGCTAGCAGAATCGAGGACCATAGATTCAGACCGCTTGGACATATTTTCTTGTTTTTCATGTATTCTTCTTCTTTTCAGTTTTCTATTCATTTGACTTTGGATGTACTGGTACTTTATGAGAGGGATGATTTTTATGCACTCCGATGATGTAACTGAGATTGTATTTTTTAAGACACATGTGTATTTGGTTTTTAAGACATAATATGTTTTTGTGACTTGTTTTATGAAGTAATGATAGGTATTTTAAATGTTTCCGTTGTTACTATTTATTTGTCTTATGAATCTTAGTCTCTGTAATGCTTTAGATATACGTATAACGCACCATATCCTTTAGTGTGCCCTTTTTGGGTATACCAAGGGGTATGGGGTGTTTCATAAGTGGAGTGATTTTAAATAATTTGGTTGGTAACTAATTAAACATGAAATAAGTTAATGGAATGAATTATAAATTGAAGTTAACTTAAGGGAAGTTGAATGAAATTAATTGTGATAAAAAGGTTATAAATTTGAGTTATAAAATAAAATTTACTTAAGTCAAATTATTAGTATGAATTTGAATAAATGAAATGAATAAATGAAGTGAATAAATGAATGAATTTGAACTTAAGATATGATGTAATAATAATAAAAATGAGTTGTTATGTAAAATGATTATAATAAATTTAAATGGTGATAGAAATGGTTTACAAATGATGTTAGTATTAAATAGAATATACTAAGTGCAAATGAAATAAAATCTAACTTAAATGATTTAAAATGGTCCATAAATGAATTTATATGGCACATGGTTAAAATTAAAGTGAAACAATTAGAGTTTAACGAATTTGATTGAATACATTGAATGTGAACGAAATAGATATGAATAAATTTGAAGCAAACCGATTAAATGTTAATAAAATTGGATGTTAATAAGAAACGAAGTTATAAATTGAAATATGGACATCTAAAGATGTAAATTAACATAGTTGTAAGTTAATTGGATAAATTAGATGAATATCATTAATGGAATGGTTTCTTTTGTTGTACAAACCATTTTTATAACTGTTTTGATTGCACATGATTGGTTTGTCAAATATTCGTGCTTGTATTTATGGTTCAGATTCACAGTTCATTCTATGTGATTCTATTTAACTCATATATGCTTTCTATATCATCATAAGTGACTAATATTCTAAATTGAGTTGAGATTGGTACATATGAAGACCGTTTGGACGTATACGCGGATTTTATTTGCTTTTTCTTGCTTAATATGAGCGAAGTCGCTCGAATTAATAATAATAAGGTACACATGTCAGATTACATGCCGCGCTTTTATTTTTTCCCTACGGGATGCCTCATCATTGAGATGAGATGTATATTTGATATCTATTTGGTACATTTGGGTTATATATTAAATTATAAAAAGTTTCTGATCGAGCCGTGCAAATGAGACTCTGTTGAAATTTTTCGTTAATCCAGGAGATAGAAATTTTTTGAGGCTTTGAAAATTTTAAACTTGTTTTCTATATAAGTTGAAATTTACGCAAAACTGATATCGAAATGTTGTAGTGAGAACGTAGTAATAGTTTTGTAAATAAGATGTTCATGTTTATAAGTTAATTATTTTTAGAGTACATATTATATGTTAAATTCCGTACTTAACGCCTTTTCGAGGACGAAAAGTTTTGAGTGGGTACGAGTGTAATGACCTGTATTTTTAGCAGTTTTAAATTATTAAATTTAATAAGATTATTGGATAAAAATGGTGAAAAAATAGAAATTTAATGTTTTATTTATGTAATTTCTTTAATATGAACCGAGATAAAATATTGAAATAACCAATTTTGAAGATTTTGACAATAACAGTATTGAAATGGAATTTTACGTATTGAATGTATTTATAATCAATAACAAGAATTGGATAATAAATGTTGTATTCTTTAGATGGAAATAAAATAATTGTTGAAAATTAAAATTCATTTGAAATTTATTGGTTTATTAATATCAATTTATTGTATAATTAAAATTGTTTAAATTTAATATTGCAATTATTTAAATAACTGAATTAGAATTATTATGATATTGGAATCGATTTAGATTTTACTTGAATATGAATGAAGATTGTTAACATTCAAAATTGGATTTAAAAATGTATAAATAAGTTTTGGAAATCTTATATTATATTTAACGAGTAAAAATGGCCAGTTTGTCCACTGCCTTGGATTTCGACGAAACTAGTTTCATAGGATCCGTAACGGTGAATTATTGTAGGATTTTAAGTTTCGTGGCAGTTGGACTTATCGTTTGGCCATGCGAGCTTGGAACGCGTTGAGTTTATTTTCAGAATTTAATTAAAACAAATTGATTTTGAAAAGCTATCTTTCACATAAAATCGACTTGGGGCTCGAAACCTATTTCATTGCATTTGTAATCATGGTATAACATTAGAAATGCTGGGCGGCACGTCTCAATTGGGATCCAAAAATAATAGCTAAATATTTTCGAATTTAGATTTTATATATATATATATATATATATTAGCTTGACCATATATTCACATCAGCCTCCATTCCTTCATTTCAGCCGCCCTATTTTTCAAATCCAGCCTCCCTATATCACGTGCTTATGTTGTTCCTTATACAAGATGCTTCCCTCTCTTCATTTTTGAAATAACACAGCAGAGCACAGAAAGGAAAAAATGTGAACATTCAAAAACCAATTCCTCTAATTTTACTTGATAAAGAAATATGAAATGAAGTTTAAATTTTTTGTTTCATTGAGATCTTTACATAGACGATTTTCCAGAAGTTACGGCTTTGTCTCTTGTAGTTCGACAGTAAGTCGAAAGCAAGGAATGAGCTAGGGGTGGGAAATTTCATCAATGGTAAAGTTTTTATTCAATTCGAGGGTGTATTCGAGTTCGTCATGGAAAATCGCATCTAGGCATCGAATTTTGTGGAGTCCGATCAACTCTGAGGGACGGGGCTCGATTCATACGGCCTGGCGTTCTCCTATAAGTCGTGTTTTACTTTGGTGATGGTGGCTAGTGATTTTTGGTTCGGTCGAGAAGAGGAGGAGGAGGAGGGAAATGTGTGGGCGAGCTTGGTGGGATCGTTGGTGGCCTAGAATCGTGTGCACGTGCACGCCTGCACGGCGCCGAAGTCTGGAGTCGCAAGAAAGAAAAGGGGGAAGAAGTAGTAACAGTAGCGGGCCGGGATTTTATTTGGGTAAGGTTGGAAAATGGAAATAAAATTTTAATTAATTTAAACTAATTATATGTTGTAAATCAAAGTTTTATAAATGTCACACATCGTTCGTTTTAGGTCCAAAATCCAACGTGGAAAGTCGCGTTGGGTTCGTATTAATGAGATCTCTACAATAGGATCAAATCGGCTGAACTTAGTGCTTGTGGAATTTTCAGTTAAATTCAAATGCGTTTGAATTTAATTGAACCAAAACGCGAAAGCAACAACAGAAATAAAAGGTAAGTCTTTTTAACGCTCACGACGTACTATAATGTTTTTATGTTCATTAAAATTGAATCGTGAAGTTATTAAATTTTATTTATTGTTATTTGAAAATGAAATTGACATATGAATTGACTGTAGGTATTAAAATTGATAGTTAAATTTGAAATTGGAATCTAATAGCCGATAAAATACCTGATATTGATAACTACGTAATGCTGTGAATTATTGGCTGAATTGGATATTGCTTGAAATTGAATGCTATGGGGTGATATGTTGGATGGTTGGATTTTTATTTATTTTATATATATCATGTTATCATCCTGTATATTATTTACAGTACATAAAACTATAAATTGAATTATTTTGAATAAATTAAGAAATAGGTTGAAATGATATATACCTATGACATTTATTTTAGATTGAAATGATACATATCCATCTCTGAAATTAAATTGAAATAACTATTCACTTGATTATAGGATAGAAAATTATATACAAACATCGGATTGGTTAAATTAATTGATTTAAAAATTTGATTTGAAATTTATTTAAATGATTCGATTTTGAGAAAATGAAAGTCGAATTTATGGAAATCGAGCTATTTTTGAACTTGAGCTAGAAGTGTTAAAATTTAAGTTTAACAACAGGAATGTTTTAAGTAATTAAAGTTGTCATTTGGAAGTTATAATCGAGATATGATGTGAATTTCAGAAATTGATTTATTTTAAAAGATTGGACTTTTATTCAAACTTTGAATATTACTAAGTAAAAGTGATATAAAACGATATTTCGGAATTGAGCTCGGAATTGAATTATATTTGAAGATTTGGATTTTTAAATTGGAATTGAAATTAATTTAGAATTGAAGTTGAAATCGGAATTGAATCGGTTAAATCGAAATGGTTATTGGTATTGATTTGAAGTGGGAAATTTGGAATTGAATCGAAACTATTTTCAAATAAATTATTTTAGTATAAATGGTTTAAAATCTATCTTCTTTAAATAATCATATTATTTTGATTTTCCAAACTATTTTACCATATAAACCATTTTTAATACTCAAACTATTTTCTAGGAAACTATTTTAACTATTAACTATTTTAAAATTATTTAAACTATTTTCTAAAATTTCAAACTGGTCAAAGGGGTGAAATATTTATATTTAAATCTTGGGTTTAAGTGCAAGTTGGGTTAAAGTGAAGTTATAACCTAAATTATAATTCGAATCAAAATTTTGAAGTGAAATCGATATATCAAACTAAATTAACATTTTGAAGTAAAATATGATTTGTGAATTGAATATGATGATTTTGAAATGGAGATGATTTGTGAAGGGAATGTGACGACTTCAAAATGGATTTGGGTTTTTTGAAGCGATTATGGTATTTCGATATCAAGTAAGAACTATTTTCGAAATGTAAAAGAACCAACCAGTTTGTAAAATGACATTTGGTTGTTAAAGAGACCGGGGTCTCTTATTGGCATACTCTCTATCAATACTGGAAACAATTTAACAAATGTGTACGCGGAGGAGAATCCAGAATGAAGTTGTCGAATTTGGCGTCGTTTGCTGGATTTGAAGAAATAGAGCGATGATAGATAGTCCCCGGCACTTGTGCCAATTTGAAATGACTAAAAAAGGATGGCTTGACAGGGCCAAGTAGGCTAATTACCACAAGTGGACACCCGTTTTTCGATTTTCTTGAACTCGGTCTATATTATTACTCTTGTTGTTGGTTTGGATTGGTGCACCTTGATTTTGGGATAAGCTTCCTTTGACTCGATATGGGATGGATGGATGTGGTTGGCGGTCTTGGCTATGATGCGTTACCACTAGCTCTGCGACCCGTACTGGTAGTATCCTACCTTGGGCATTGCCTCACGTTCCTTGTCATAATTTTATCCCTATACGAGACCACTAAGATTTTGGTTTCGTATTGTCGTATCACGTCGCATCCTTATCCACCAATGATTTACGGGTATTTTATATGCAAACTGTATGACAATGCTTAAACACGTGTTAAGGGGGATCAATGTAAAGCCTTAACGCTATTTTGGTATTTATTTTACCGATTAGACATTATATATATAACATATTCTACTACAGATATATATTTTGATGGGTCCTTAAGAGATGGAAAATCCCGTAACATCTCTTGAGTTATTGCACGCATGTTATACACTGGATAGGAGATGTAAAAGCCCGTAAACATCTCTGATGCCATGGAACTCATATTAGATGTGATATCGACTTGACTCACATAAGAATATTTTAGTCCTGATTCGAGTGTTTTTGCTTTTCATTATGCCCGGGTTAGTCCTGAGTATTTTAGCGCATTGAAGATCATTTTCTGGAGGACAAAGATGAATATTTGGTTTGTTATTACGATTATTATTTTCTACATCATGTTGTTCTGCTGCATTTTTTTATTTGACCATGTTGTATATATAACTCTGATAAATGTTGTATTAATTATAACAAAATTTATAATATAAAAAGCTTCATGAACTGTTTATTTGATCATGATATTTTATCGTTCCGCTGTGAGATTCTGTATTTGTTTTCTTCTTCTTTTCTTATTTTTCTTAATTAACCCCATTGACTATCTATGTTGCAGATTGTTTAAGTCAGACATGTGTGAATTATTGTCGATTTAAACCTTTCGAAATGTGGGTCGTCACAAATAATTAAAATAATTGTACATGTAATAATAAAGTAAAGGTAATAAATAATACTAGCACATAAATTTACCAAACTTCAGTAAAATCTACCTACTACCGCCTCCAAGATTTCTACTAAGTTTAAACATTCGGCCACTTATAATTTCCTAATAAACTTACGACTAAAGCTAACCTATTTGTTATAATTTTATGCTTAGACATCCTGACATAAATCTATCCCCAAGTTGAAAATTTCCCAAAGTATAAAAATGTAGTTCAAATCTAAGTTGCTAGAGTTTTGAATTCAAAAGAAAATACAAATATAGGAAAAAACCTTAAACTATGTACATAAAAATTCAGCCCAAATAATAATAAAAAACATCTCTAAATTTTATTAGGCCAATCCTTTTTTTCATTTATCCTTCTTAGGGTTTCTCCGCTTCAAATCCAAAAGATGACAATCCAAAAATTGATCGACGAATTTATTCCTTCACATCTTGATGATTGATTGCTTCGCCTGATGGTTGCGATTTCTCCTTTGGCTGAGTTCCTTATAGTGATAATTTTGGAATTATTTGTATGATCTCCTATGTTTTTCTGGTTTGGTTTTATATTCTACTTCGAACTCAACTGATAAAATTGCCAGCGATGATGTTGGTATTCATAGGGTTAAATTGAAAAAAATATTTTCAGGTTTTCGTGTATTTCATGATTTATTATTTGAATTTTTCAACCTTAATTTTTGCTCTGCCTTTTGATTTGGGTATAGCTTATTCATTAGCTTGATCTTTATGATTATTGGCTGAGATTTTTGACTCATTCCTCTTGTGTCTTTGGCCTGGCTTTGTGGGATTTTTCCATTTTGGCTTCAGCATGATTTTATGGACTCATTTTACCTGTGAATTCAGCTTGATTTTGTGGACATGTTCAACTTTAATATGCACCCTTGATTATTTCGAAAATATCCATGTTGTTTGTGTACACATACATACACGAGCACACACACACACACATATGTACACACACAGATATGTATGTATGTATGTGTATATGTTGCTTTAAGATTGTTCACAATTGAAATGAACTTGATGTTGCACTACTTGATCATGTTTTGGTATTACCTATGCCTGATGCTGGTGTGTGCGCCTGACGATTTTGGCCTATTGCCTTTCTGAGTACATCTTTATTGTGCACATTGCATGCTTGAGTGTTTGCTTGTGAGTTTGTGTAATACCGGCCTTGATTTGTGTTGATGTGCCCTATGTTCTTGCTCTTGTGTGAATCGTGTGCCTGTGTATGCTTGCTGTCCCTATGCTTGAGTCTCCCTTATGTGCTTGCTTGCTTGTGTGTTTTCCTTGTGTACTTGTGTATGAACTTGTTGGTTTTTCATATTTCACGAATGTTCTTTGTGCCTTGTCTGCTTATGCATGCCTGTGTGCTTGATTGTGTGCTTGTGTTTTCCTTGTGTGAGTGTGCACTTGCTTTGTTGCTTCCCTTATGCGAGTGTTTGTTGCTGGCATTTTTCTGTGTGTAGGTGTCCCTAAATATATCCCTATGTGCTTGTGCTTCTTGAAGCAATTGTGCATGCCTTATGTGTGTTTGCCTTCCATATTTGAGTGTACTATTGCTTGTGTTACCCCTTATGTGCTCAAAGTTGTGCATTATTCTTTGTATATTGGTCTTACAGGCTTATTCTAGTGCTTCTATGGCTTGTGTGCACTTGCACTTTAAATTTGAACTAGAATTTACTTTGTTTTATGCATAGGTTGTGTGCTTTTTGCATGCTTGGGCATTTTGTTGAACATTGATTTGTGCTTAACCTTGCTAGTTTGTCATGTTGTTGCACCTTATTACTTTTATGGCCTTGTTTTGGAATTTCTTGACCTTAAGGCATGTAAAGTGATACACTGTGCATGTCTTAAGTTGCTTATGCATATATTTTTGCTTAACTTTGAATTTCTTCCTCTTACGAACATGTAGTACTATCCTTGTATATACCTGTTGCATTGGACCATGTTCATTAATTTTGGTGCCTATTTAAAATATGAAAAGTACAAAACCAATAAAAAAGGCAATGTTGACTTTAAATATACTTATATTTTTTCAGTTCCAATTTTTCTTCTTGCTTTTGATCGCTTCATTTTTTGTCAAATAAAACAGATTTCTGTCTGGACAAAGGTAGAAGAAGAAGACAAAATTGTATTCAAATGAGTGAGGATAAAACTGTGTGACTATCGTATTTAAAGTGTTGTGAGTGAGAGAGTGCAAATTGATGTATATGAAGGAGTATAAAAATAGTATACATGAAATATTATGGGAGTTCTTGTTTTAATAATTGCACTATTAAATTTTTTATTAAAAAAATATTTATTTTTTTATTCATTTTTATGATATTGTAATAGTACTAAAATAAACACATTTAAAACGTGTGTGTGTAAATATGTTTACTAGCATCAAACAAAAATCATAGACTATTATATTCCACAAGCTTGGCCAAAGCAAGCATTCAAGAAAGAGAGTATGAATGGTTAGTAACTAAGGGAAATCCCAAGAAGGAAAACTATCTAACCGGTGGCTAATTAAAACAACATCCAATGAAGAAAACAAGCTTACGAAAATTCATTTACTTTGAGCAATGATACGAAGATAGAATTAGGAATCTAATCAAGATACCAAAAGGTTATAGAATACCGACAAAAGAATAACTGCTATGTGGTAAGGCACTTTAAAGGATTATGCTGCATTACACCAAAACATTCCATATCGAAACTGTTAAAAGAAAGCAGAACAAAATAAGATAGCAATTCTAAAGAGAAAAGGCAAAATTAGAATAATGAACAAAGAGAATAGTTTACTTAAGCTAAAGCATAAGCAAACTTTTCAAAGGGAGGAGGCAAGTGTTATATAAAATTTTAATTCAAAATAGGATACCTTATTTAGTGAAGGAAAAAGGCTATTTTAAATCAATGAAGAAACAATCAAAATCAAAGGAATGGACTATCATAAATGAAGCGAAAAGACTGTAAATTATGGAAGAAGCTATTGTGAATCAATAAGAAAACCTATCGTAGATCAAGGAAAAATGCTATTTTTATTCAAGAAAGACGCTATTGTGAATCAAAGGAAGAGGCTATTGTAAATCAATGAAAAAGGATATCGTAAGTCAAGGAAAAACCTATCGTAAATCGAAAGAAGAGGCTACCGTAAATCAAGGAAGAAGCTATCATGAATCAAAGGAAAATGCTATTGTATGTCAAGGAAAGAGGCTATCGTAAATCATGGAAAAGGATGTCACAAATCAAAGAAGATGCTATTTTGAATCAATAAAAGTGGCTGCCACAAATCACGAGGAAAAAGGATATCGTAAGTCAAGAAAAGAATATGTCTAAATCAAGGAAAAAGATTACCATAAATCAAGAGAAGAGGGTATCCCAAAACAAAAGGAAATAGAGCTATTGTAAAATAAAGTATATAGAGCTATCTAACTAAAAAAAATTCCTTTAGTTGAACTCCATTTTACTTTCTTCTTGTCTTAGTCAAATATGTCTTCTAACAACTCTCCTAGTTGCTCATGTTAGGTTATGCAACAACCACCCTACACTTCTAATGCCTAAATAGACGAATGATTGTGCTGTAGTGATAATCGGCATACACAAAGTAGCAGTCATGAATAAACCAACTAAACCAAATAGAACATATCATATATATCACAACTCATATGATAAAATATAATAATTAGCATACATATAAAAATAGTGAGATAACACCATGAAAAGTATAAACTAAAATAAATCAGAGTGCATCAGTCCATCTTAATTATACAAAGCAAAGTGGAAAGACAACATACCATCACATCGAATAAAATCTTAATAGAAAGCTAGCCCTAATAAATAAGACTGCTCTACCTCTTGGTTTCTCAATGGTCGAATCCATGCCATTTCAAAGGCATGGAATTAGTCTTAACATCAAAAGTCCAAGGTACACAAATCGATAGTCAAAGGTCCAAAATTGACATCAAAATCCACATAAGCTTCCTTACATACCTTACCTCACGAGCACACATCGAAACCTCCAAGTTACCAATGATCCTTTATCACACATCTCTATAGGAGCCCCATCATACGTTCCACTCTACGAGACCACATCAACAAACTTGCCTCCAAAATAACTCCCACCATCGAGTCATCAAAGTTTGTTACACTTTTATACGCCCTTCGAACGTCAAAAATCTTTTCATATTAGTCTTAAACACATCACACTAATTCCCTAGGTCATTCGCCAAGTAGAAGTCCTTAAATCTATGGTAGAACTCGTGCACTCTTGCTTTTCTAGATTGATCAGTGATGGCTCTATCTCCTAAACCATGCACCATCATAGCAAGTGATTGATAGGGCTTGCTTCTAAAGACGTCCTCTCCAAACCCACTAATTTCACGTTGGTCGGTACTGACTCATATGGGTATGTATCGAACCATGTAATTTTGTACTTAGCCAAAAATTGGCTTGGTACGAAAGATTTGGTCTACTTTCACCCAAGCCCGAAGCTTCCCTATGCATTCAATTTCTAAGCCCAAAGTCATCATTAAGTCTAGACCATTTGATGGTCCTCCAATATAGGTCATTTGGTAGCGCTTGATTTTCCCAAGACTTCACATCTCTGGCCTAAAGTTTACACCGTGAAGCCTTAAAGTGACTCAAGCCCCCTTCACTCAATCCCTTAAGTGCAACTTTGCACTTTCTATCTTCCCCTTTGATAATGCTAACCCATATGGGTCGGTATGGATCGATATGACTTAGTTAAAAAAAAAATTTCCAAGTCATTCTTTGACTTTCTACAATGACACCAGTCCACTTTTCTACTTTGTTTTGCATGCCGTCTTCAAATCTAATCGATGCCCCGGTCTTCAACTCTAAAACTAACTCAAACAACTTTATCTACTAGTTTTAATCCTTTATCATTTGTGCAACCATCTTGGATGAACCAAAGAGGGTTAGGGGTGTACCCTAGAGGGAACTATTTAATTTGTTGCATATACCTAAATCTATAACTAATTTTGTTCATAATAGATGTATTTGGTTTCTGTTATACACTTTGTTATATTATGATAAAACTAATTAAGCAGCTAATTTAAATTATATTAACTAGAAAATAGTTAAATAATATGATATGTGATAATTGTTATAAATAGGTGCAATCATGAGAAAATCAGCACAATACATAAAACATATTATTTGAAATACTCCTACTCAAGATGCTTTGAGAAAGGATATCGATGCATCTGTTGAGACTGAAAAGGTAAGGCTCTCCAATTATTAAGTAGTGTATTACTAATGAACACTAAGGGCACAAACTATTACTACTCATAGTTATTGGAAAACTAATGACTCACTTGAATTGGTTGATAAAAACTAAGGTCAAACAAGAAATCTTGTAGTGATGATATTACAAAGTTCCCTCGACTTGAGAGTACCATTGAGCTTCAATATTGATAATCCACTTTAATTATAGTTAAATCATGGCATGGAGACCATCTAGCGACTATATCTAGATTCGAGTTGAAGTACTAAAAGTAAAACACTATTCATATGAAAATTTATCTCCTTGGTTTTATGAGCTTAGTATCATAGTCAAATGTAATCAACTTAAAGTAAAAATCTCTCATGAGATTGGTACAATTAATAATAAATATTATTATTGAACCATGGACTTTGTTTATGGACCAACCAAATTTAATGTGGATGACTGGAATTTTTACCAAAACCAAATTCCATAAATCTAAAGTGATATAATGTTAACGAAGAGAATGTGTGTAATCAATTGCTACTAAAAGGCATTATTCAAATTGTAAACTTGGATTTTTACTAATAAAAATGTATAAGAGATAAATTTGGCAAACTATCACACCACCAACTAGGTACTGCACGAATGTTAATATTCGAATTGTTTAATATTAATTGCTAGCTGAATATAAAATTATGAGTTACCCAACCATATTAATGAATTCTCCAGAATATCGCACGATTTAATATATTTATTAATTGTTATAAATAAATTAAATTGATTAATATTTATGAAATTTTATTTATTTATTTCATGTTCTGGGTGCTATGGGTAACTTTCTAGGTGCATTAGTAATTGATCGGGTGCGTATATAAAAGTTATATATGTATGCATCGTTATACAATATCGATACACATTTAAATACAACTTAACCGACTTTAATTGCTAAACAATTTTTTGTTATATTGGCTCATGTAGGAACATGTCATGATCAACCTTAGGATATATAAGGGAATGGGTGGTTTGAATTTTGGATCCGGATCTAGAATTAGTAAAATAAGGAGAATTTGTCTCCTTCTCTTTCTCTATTTAAACAAGCCTCCATACCTAAGCTATTCTTCTCTTGATTCCTTTACCCTTTATCCTTGATCGAATTTACCTTCCCTATCACTCGATTGACGAACCAAGCTCCTACACATATATAGTCAAAGTCAATCTGGCGGTACACTTGACCATAGCGTCATCCAGTAATCGATTCAAACGAAACCTAGGAGACGCTACTTATCAAATTATAGTCAAAGGCAGCCTCTTTAAAGTCTAATTCCTTTTACATTTTATATCATATCATCTTATGATAGGTAGATTCTACGATGATTTTGTATGCATATCAGTTGTCTCCTGTAATGACCCGTAAATTTCAATGATTTAAATTTATTAATTTGATAAAGTTTTGGTAATTTAATATTGAAAGAATGGAAAAATTTTGTTAATTAAATGAATCTCGGTATTAATTATTGAAACAACTAAAATTTGTAAATAAATAACGAAATAGCAACTAGGATGAAATGTAACAACGAAGTTAATTAAAGCTGAATTTGTATAAATTGAATGAAATTACGATAAACGAAATAATGTAAAATGGTATAACTTGGGTATAAGTTGAATGTAAGTAACAATTGTAAATGTTGATTAATTAATATAAATCTGTGTAATAAATGGGAATTGAATAGGATTAGTATGGAAGTATAAATTTCATAGAAATGTAATGCATGTATAAAGTAATAAATTGGTACTAGAATGGAATTCAAATTAATTGAAATAGTGGGAATAATATAACTTGTTATAAATAAAACATAGGTAAACAAATGTAGGTATTGAATTAATATATGTTAGTTATTTAGGCTGTTGAATAAAATTGGTAATCGATTTGCAATTATAGGTAATAATGTTGATGTAAGCTAATAAATAAAAATTTCAATGCAATACCAATTAATTGAAAACATTTGTAAGGTTCTAATTAATTGTAATTGGTAAATTTGGAAATAGATTCAAAATTAATATTTGATAATGGATTGCAATAATTAAAGTTAATAATTAATGAACTTGAATGGAATTCCAATTATATAAAATAATTTAAATGTTATGTTTGGTTATAAATTGAACATATGTGAATGAAATTAGTAGTATGAGAATAAATGGCAACATTGATTTGAAAGTAATAAAAGCTTATTTATGTGACTAAAAGGGTAACGATAATGATTTTTGTATGTTACCTATTTATTTAGATTGTTAATTGAAATTGGAAATAAATTTTTAATAAATGTAAATAAATGTTACATTAATGTGAAATGTAATTCAATGTTTAGGAGTTGTTAAATTGGGTATATTAAGGTAATAGATCATGATCCAATGTTAAATGTATCCATTTGACAACAATGAATTGGATAATAGGGTGGAAGTAAATAATGGGAAGTGTTGTATAAATAAATGAATTAGTATAATAAATGGTAATTGGATGAATTCAGTGTTGTGAAAGTAATCATAATAATTAGTTGAAATTAATAAACTTAAGTGTATTATAAAGTTAATTATAACGATTGTTACATTTAATTGGCCTTCTAAATCAAAATAGAAAATCTTTAATGTTTTAATGAAAATTAGTGCAGTAACGGAAGGTGTGAATGTAATAATGAAATAATTGGAATTGTAAATTCATTCATAATGTAGTAATCTATATAATGGAAAGTATGAACCCAAGTAAATGAATTTATTTAGAACGTTAATCGCAATTAGCGTGTATATTGGTAGAAATGTAATAAAATGGAAATAGGGTAGTTAATACAAAGGAAAGATGGAAATTTGAACTTACTAATGTAATAAAGGGTAAATCAAAGGTTATCTTTGTTATTAAATAATAATTGATTAGATAAAAAGGATTGAAGTTAAATTAAGTTAATTATTGGAATAAATTATAATTTGTTGAGTTTGTTGTGAATGAAATTAATTAGTACATTTTTTGAAATTAAGATAAAATAGGGATATTAATGCACTATGGTATAAACCATGATAATTATATCGTAAAATGGAATCCGTTGAATAACTAGATAGGTTAAGAATATTGATTATTTGAAATTTAATGTATAATTACTGAATTTATGGAAATTTAAGTTAAACACTGTAGTTGGAAATTGGTTGACTTCAAATTGATATGGGAATGGGTTATAAAGGGTTATAAATTACTAAAGTAATCTAAGATGATAAAATTTATGAATTTTGGAATTTGAATTAAATGGCGATTTAATTAATTAATTATTTATTTATTTAATTAATATAAAAATAGCCATTTTGGCCACTGACTCGGATTTCGACGAAACAAGTCTCGTCGGATCCGTAATGGTGAATTATTGTAGGCTTTCAAGTTTCGTATCGATCGGACTCGTCGTTTGATCGTATGGGCCTGAAACGCCTTGAAATCGATTAATTGAAATCAATTGAAATCAATTTGAAAAATATTGATTTTAGCATAACTTCTTCATACGATGGAATTTGGACTTGTAACCTTTTCCATTGCATTTAAATTATTTTAGAACATCTATTTTGATATATGGATTGACTGAATTTCGTTCCGGAGTCGAAACAGGCTTTTTGGGCCACTTTGTCGTTCGCGCGTATATCCAATTGATCCGATCCATTCTATTTCAGCTTTGTCTATAAATACTCTATTATAAACCCTAATTGTCTCTCATTCTCATTTGTCTGTGCGTATAATTTCTTTCACCTCCTCAGTTCAATGGCAGACAAACACCTAATTTCAACTGCAATTTAAAATCAAAGCAAAATTTCAAACTCCTCAAAAAAATTTAGAAAAATTATGTATCAAATCTTTCGATGTACGCATCTCAGATCTGTAGTTCATTTTTGGTTTCGAATTACAGTTTGTTCGAAAATCGCAAATCAATTCTTGGCCGTTCATTGGGCCACGATCAACTGTGTCAGATCGTCAAATCAAGGTTACAGACGTGTGGAGAGGACGAAGAAGAGCGCATTCATGTGGTTCATCTCGTGAATCGACGGCTAGATCGCCTCGATAAATTCAATTAGGGTATAGGTAATTTGCAACGGCTACCTCAATTTTTGCGCCGATGTGGGGCTCGACCTCGTGACGTGAGCCTAGGGGACGGCAGAGCTGCCTGGAGGCCGGTGATGGCCTACGACATGCTGCGGCGAAGCTCATGATCATCATCGTGGCAGTTAGGGTTTCGAACCAGGTTCGTGCATGCATATTAATTTAAAGGATTTTGGATTTATTAAGTAATATTTCAAACTAAATAATAGTAAAGTGAATTTGGTGTGTGTGTGTATATATATATATATGAATTAAAATATTTAGTTTTGAAATATTGATTATTTAAGCTTTGAAATATATTGAATTTGAAAGGGTCTATGTTGTGAGTCATATCAGCTTTGGAATCGACAAAATTTGGGAAAGTTTATTTGGAAACTGAATTTAATTGAAGCATATTGTTTTAGAATTTGGATTAAATTCAATATCTAGAAATTCGAGTTTTGAAATTAATTTGTGAAAATTAAAGAAGCTATTTGGGTATATAAAGTATTTAAAATATTTAAACCACATAAGTGGTGGAAGTTATGAGTTGCGAGGTAGAATAAAATGAAAGGGTTGTATTTCTAGTATTTTGATTTCGAAGTGTTAAATGTTGAAAATGTTATGACTTTTGAAAAGAATATCTTTGAAATATTGATTTGGGTTTTTTATAAAAATGATATCAAATTTTTTTAGTTTTAGAAATGGAAAAGATATCATATTTATATGGTTTTGAAATGGATGTTATATTCTGGTTTTGAAGTATAAACTATTTTGAAAAGACCATGGTGTTATAATAACGTTTGGTTGTTAAAGAGACCGGGATTAGAAGTTTTCACACTCTCTGCCAACTCCGTAAACCACTTTAACAACCGTGTACACGGTGGAGATTTCAGAATGAAGTAGGATGGCGGCGGCGTTTCCTTGGAGGTAAATATGTAGACCCGACTCCCATGAGTTGGCATAAGGTGGCTAAAACAGGAGCGATCGTTGGGCTAATGAGGTAGCACCATTGACCGGACACATCCGTACGATATCCTACTTTGACTTTTGGATTGATTCGGTGGTCACTTTTGATTTTTTTTATTTGGGGGTGTGGCTCGAGGTGGGCGGTAGCTGCGCGCTATGCGTTACCACCGGTCCGGAAGCGTAATTGGTATATCTACCCTAGCATTGCCTAGTTGTGCCATGTCACCTACCCTAGCGTGCCTTGTACGAGTTTCTATTTGTGTCGTACCTATGGTGTATCCTCTGGTAGCCTCCTGATCAGGAGGTATTACAGTACTGTATAGACTATTGGCACTATTACGTGTTAAGGTGGAAAATGTAAAGCCTTAACGCTATTTAAAAGTAAGTTTATTTTACTAATAGACATTATTATAATAGCGAAATATTACTACATTGTAAATAGTTTAACGGATGCTTAGGAGATGTGAATCCCGTGCATCTCTTGAGTTACTGCACTCACATTAGACACTGGATAGGAGAAGTCAAATCCCGTAAACATCTCTGATGCCGTTTCACTCATATTATTTATCATTGATTTAACTTACATAAGATCTTTTAGCTCTGACTCGAGTGTTTTGTCTTTTCAATTCGCTCGGGTCAGCCTGAGCATTTCAGGAATTGAAGAACTTATTTCTGGAGGACGAAGACGAAGATTTTATTATTACTAATATTTATTATAGTGTTCCATTGCATCACATTGTTCCGCTGCATTGTTATTATTCCTTGATATGTGTAACTTCGATATATATTTTAAGAATAATCGAATATTTTGTAAACAGCTTCATGAACTATATATTTGATCATTATATTTTATCGTTCCGCTGCAAGATTCTATTTTTGTTTATTTTTCTTTCTCTGCTTTTTCTTATTTACCCCATAACAATCCACCCTTCTGTATGGTTTAAGTCTGACGTGTGTGGTTTATCGTCGATTTAAAGCGTGTAGAAAGGCAGGACGTTACATCTGGTACCAGAGCTTTGGTTTAGCAATGTAACGACCCGGAATTTTGGGTCGCCAAAATTTAACATTTAATTCATCTTAAATGTTGGATATGGATTCTAATTTGAATCTTGATAATAGAAGACTATGGTTGAGTTAATAAGATGAGTTATAGTTTCAAAATATGGTGATTCCATTTGAATTGGAGTAATAATAATAATTATTAGAACTGAGAATAAATTGGAAATTGAATGGGAATTGTTATAAAATTGATGTTTAAATGCATTTTTAAGTTCCATAGGTTATAAATGATATTGTTAGATTTTTGGAAGAATTTAAAAGTTAATAGATTATTATTTGGAATTTTATATGAATTTAAAATGAATTTAATATTATTAAATATTGCAATTAATCCGATTTAAGTCCAGAATGAACCAGAACGATTTTTAATGTGTTTATAAATTTTATATGAATTATTGTTAAGTTAATAAAATTTTAAAAGTGGAGATTTGGAGTGATTTCGATAATTTCGAAAATCGCTTAATTAAATAGACGAGTTAAAATAGCCTTCCGGGGCACAGTCTCGGAATTCGACGAAACCAGTTTCATTGGATCCGTAATAGTTAGTTATTATCGGATTTCAATTTTCGTAGCAATCGGAGTTGTCGTTTGACCCCGGCAGCTCGAAACGCATCGAAATCATTTTAATCGATTTAATTTCAAATTGAACGTTTAATTCCGTAACTCGTGCATACGACCGAATTAGCTTACGAAACCTGTTCCATTGTGTCCGGAACGCGGAAAAACCCTAGGATAGCCTGTCGGAACGTGAGAATTGGAGGTTGTTTGCATTTGTGGTTAAATTGAAAAATTTATTGATTAAAATATTATTAAACTATTATATATATACATATTAATATCTCTAAACCCTAGCTTTCCCAGTAGCCGCCGCTTCTATCCAAATTCATGGCCGAAAATTGACGATCTTCAACTTCAAATCGCGTTCAATCCATCGTGTTTTAGGAGGAACTTCCAACTGGAAGATTGACGAGCTTCCCGAGCTCTAGAGATCCGTACGGTGGTTCGTCGTGATAATCATCGAGATGGTCAAAAATTGGCTGGAAAGAGGGCCGAGTCGCACGCGTTTTATGGGGAGCAGGGATCACCGAGTTCAACAAGGCTAGGGGCGGTGGTGGAGTAGGCTGCGAGCTTCAGGATGGCGGCGCCTGATCGAGTTCACGTGGACGGTGGTGGGAGCGGCGGCGAGCCCTAGTAGCGTCAAAGATGGGTTCGGTTGTAACTGTTGTCGCGTGCGTATAGTTGCGTTAGAGGAAGAAAGGAGCGGCCGTGTATTTGGGTAATAAAAAAAAAAAAAAATTGTTAAATTTTAATTCAAACTTTAAAATCGAATAACTAATTCATATGATATCAGATTTCGACGAATTTGATAGCGCCGGAATCGCTGATAAGAGTACTTCACAGTGGAACAGATCCGGGATCATTCCGGGCAAGTAGAAATTTAGGTTAAATCGAACGTCGTTCGGTTTAATTTAAATTTCGAACGCTCGCCGAAACTCAAGGTGAGTTATTCTCACTCACATCTGGATACTAGTAAAGTAGACAGCTAGTATTGATTGTTTGTTTGGATGTTTAGCTGAATATGTTAGTTATTATCAAATTGAATTGATATATATACTGTTGTGCTAATATTTGTGGATGCAGGGAAAACAGGTTGGAGGGATCCAACGGGATTCCTCACAATATAGTACTTATTTGATTATGATACCTGTTTATATATTGAGATTGATAAATTTGGAATTGAATTGCATTGTGATGTTGTGGTTTAAACTATAAACCCAGAATATTAATTATAAAGGAAATTTGCAGTTTAAATTATAAAGAAATTAAATGGGGTTTCAAAGAAATTGAGAAATTGTTAAATGAGAAATTAAGAGAATATAAATGTTTGAAAACCCGATTTGGATGGAAAACTGAAATGAATTTGTATAGAAATATTGTTGGATAATTTTATAAATCCAAAGTTAATTATAAATGGATGAATTGAATTTAGAGAAATAAAAGATAGAGTTAAATAATGGATTTAAAGGATTAAAATTTGAAATCTATTTAGAATGGAAATTGGAAGTTGTAAAATCTGGAATGATACTTAAAGATAAATGTTATTGGTTGAAGTTTTGGGAAATAAATTTATGTTATAAAACCCTAAAACTAAATTTAATAAATGGACAGAAATCGTGAGAAGGATTTCTGTGATGATTTAGTAGAAATGAGATTTCCTAAGGAAAATCCAAGTTCGAGTTTTAAATTGATTTTATAAAAAGAAGTTTTAAAATCTTAAACTGGTCTTAAAGAATGTTTTGAAATTTATTATTTTAAAGTGATTATTTATAAATTAGCAATAGAAGAATTTTATAAATATTTTAATAATTATGTTTACAAATGGATTTGTTTTAAAAGTTAGTTTTGACCTAAGTATATTGAAAAAAAAAGAGTTAATCTTTTACAACTCTATTTTATTATATAATATAACTAAAACTTATTTTAAATTAAGTTATATCTTATAAATAGTTTGCTTTTTAAATATTTTGAAAGTTATATTTTGAGTAAATAATTAGTAATTAATTTTCCTATTTTAAAGTATATTTTAAATTAAAATGTTTTTAACTGTTTAAAATCTAAACTGTTTTGAACTTGGTTATTCCAATGGAAATATATGGTAAAGGATTTACCTTGTAAAAGGAAGAACTTTTGGAAATTGTTTTCAAATGGGTATGGAAATTTGAAAATATATCTTTTAAAGATATTTGAGGCAAATAGATAATGTGGAATATTATTTATTGTGTGATGGATGTTATGGATGTTTATGAATATAAATTGATAGTTAAATCACCGACTATCAATATTGGAAAACTTGCGTTGATCGTTTCGAAGAGACCGGGATCGAGATTTATTTCTCGAAAAACCACTTCGATCCGGTTTGTACGTTTTCGTGCGATAAAACGTGTTCGGAGTCGAAGATGGAGCAGTAAAGTGCAAGGGCTAGTCGCTACTAATCCTGAGGATATTTCCAAAATGGATGTAGTAGGAGTAGTGCCTTCGGTTCCGTTCGAACCCGGGACGGACTTGTATGGACGAATGCTTCGTGACATCGTCAGCGGACGATGGGCATTCTAAGTGAAACGTTCTAAAGGTAACGTTTAGCCTCAAGCCTCATCAACCGGGAATGACTGAAAATCAGGGGATATGCAGCAAGGCTTCGTGGGTAGCCCCCACTGGAGAGTAAGGTCATCCCTGTCTAGAGGTTCCTTTTTATTTCGGCTTAGTGGTGCGGTTGCTGATCCCAACCGCGGGGTGATCTTATTCGGAATTGCCCATAGGTGATTCCGGTCTTGTGTTGCAGGGGACGAAGGGAGTAGTCCTCGGTACTGTGATCTAGACCACGTACTGTGACAGGTGGTACCCCAGTGCCTAGTCATTAGTTGGAATCCATTTTTCCCTACGAACCTTTTACGATTTTTGTTTGTATTACCCACTTCGGTGGCTAGTAGCTGGAATTTAATAGATGTAACAATTTCGGCTATTTTATAAGTATTTGTAAATAGACCCTATTACAATATCAGAGGATTTCTATAAAAAGTGTTTTAGCTATCGTAAGGTAAAAACCCGACATGTTTATTTGTGGCGTGGTCTTACGAGATGCTTTTTGTTTTCAAAAGGATTTTTGAAACTTTAATAATTAATTGTGTGCATTATTATCAGCTGGTATTCCAGACTGACTCAGGTGTTATTTCGTTATAATGCTCGGGTCAGACCGAGTATTATATGTTCAGGATAGGTTGCTATGGAGCAGGAGAGGAGCTGGAGTTCGAGACGTATTATATGTACCTATATATATATCCGCTGCTATGTTGTATGGTATGTCTGTTATGTGATGATTGATGTATGAGTTACTCTGATGATATGTTGTATAAACAGTTATAGATTTCATTTTGTGTAAAGATATATAGTTGCTATTATATTTTATTCCGCTGCGACTGTGAGATTCTGATATTGTTTAGTTTCTTCTTCTTCTATCTCTTTTCTTTTAACCTCAATGGTTCGTATTTCTGTTCCACTTGAGTCAATTAGGGTAGAATAATGTTGATTCAAGGGGTACGGATTTGCGGGCTGTCACACTTGGTATCAGAGCTTAGGTTGGCGACAACCTAGGCTTTGGTGGGATAATTACTCATTTAATAGAGTCAATAGGACTCTATAATGAGTTGAGCGTAATAATAAATATGAGAGCGTACTTGTTAGTGTTTATAAAATTGTTTTTATACTGTGTTGACTTATCGGTTGAGTGTTTATGAATTCTGGTCGGTGCGGGAAGTACAACCGTATCGATAGGGGTTTCTAAACTCTTAAACAAGATAAACCGACATAGTATTGTTTTTAAAGTGGGTAAATGAAATAATTTTACCCAAAATTATATTTTAATATAAAAGAAATGATTTTCTAGCTTATTATATATTGGGTGATTGTTGGATTGTTAATACCATAATTAAGTAAGAATCTTGAATATGATCTAAAATTTGAAATGATATATATAAGCAAATAAGGAATTTAGGATAGTAAAACTTGAATTGGTTGCAACCAAATAAATTCTGAGGGTATAAATTATACAAAATAAAATAACTAGATTTGAATTTAAACCAGAATTTTAACCCGGAAGTTTTGAAAAGGATTTTAAATGCATTGAAAATAAAAGTTTGGAAATTTAAAATCCTGGGAAGTTTGAAATGTTTTCCAATGTATTGAAGGCAATAATGGAATGTTGTTTTGGGTAATATTTTTGAATGGAAACTGTTTGAAATGAAATTGGGAAAGTTAAGAAGCATTGAACTCACTGTGGTCGCTGGAAAATAATCCTGATGATGCTGGCCACATCATTAGAATTCATTTTCGAGTTTCTAAAGTGATGGATTGCTTCCCTAGTAATTGGTTATGGTATTGTTTGGATTTGTTGGGGATAACAGTTGTTTTGGATATTTCAAAAATGGAAATTTGTTTGGGATATGAACAAATTGTTTTGGGTACAAACAAATTGGTTTGGAAAACATGGAAATTTGATTTGATATACCAAATGGGTATATATATTTGATATATTTCAAAATGGTTTTGAGATAAAACCGGGTAAATTGAATTCTGGGAAAGTTCTAATTAAATAATGAGTAAAGTTGAAATGAATCAACTATTGAATTTGTTAAGTGGAGCTAATGCTAATAAGAAGGAAATGAGAAATTTTAATCATGGAATTAAAATTTAATTTGAGTAATTGAAAGTGAATAAAATGTATTGAAGTAAATGAAGGGTATTGAAGTGAATGGAAATTTAAATTTAACTTGGACAAGTTAAATATATTGGACCCAGAATTAAATGGATTTGGGTTTAAATCAAAAGTAAGTTGATTTGAAAATTTGGGTTGTTGTGTAATAGATTGTACCCATAAGCTATTAAGTATTATACTTATAGTTTGAGGTTGTGGATTTGAAGTTTGCAAAGAAATAAATTAAGGGAATTTGTATCCTGAAGAATTCAGATGTATATATATACATATGGAATTTAGAATTGTGATTATAAAATGATGGTGGAGTAAAATGAGCAATATAAGCTTTTAAAATAAATAAGTTGGTGAACTTGTAAAAATTGAAAGTGAGATTATAATCACAAATGGAAGTAGTTGAATGGTATGGTGAATTCAAACTTAATCTCAAATGAATATGGATTGAGATAAGGTTTGTTGGGTAATGAAATTGAAATTGAATTTCAGTTGTGTAATAAATAATATTGAAAGAAATTTAGATTCTATTTATAGGAGTAAAAAGGAAAGGTAGAAAATTTAAATGTGCCAAATGAAATAATTGGAAAATGGTGATATTATGAATGAATTCAGAGTAAATTAAGAAAGTGGAGTGAAAACTAATATGGATTATGTTATTGACTGAATTAAATTACAAATTAACTGGGATTTGTATTGTAATGGAGAATTTTGATAGTTTAGTCAAGTTTGGAAAGTAAATAGAAATCCTGATTTGAATTGGGATTCAATTATGGAAATGAATATTGGAGGTGTGAATGAATAATGGAATTTGAATATATTTATGATGATTTGGATTGTAAATAAAATTCAAATGAGTAAAATAATTTAAATGGCCTCTTTGTAAATAAAATAAGTTTAATATGAATTGGATAACTAAACAAAGAGCATTAAATTTGTATATGAATGGAAATTTGATTTGAATGAGAATCAAATGAAATAAAATTTGATTTATAAGAAAATAATGAGAATATTGTTAAAGAACTTAAGCAAATTGAAAGAAAAACAAAATGGTTGAGAATGAGCCTTATTAAGTAATGTTGAATGAAATTTGTTAGATAATAATTGCAAGAAATGATATTAATAAGTTATTGTGATAAATTAAGGATGTATGGGTTGTAAATAATCCAGGAGGGAGAGATATTAATATAAACTTGGATTGGTTAATGAAACTAATATAAATCCAAGTTGGAATTAATTTTAAAGGGTTATAAGCTTAAGTGGCAATTGTTTGGCTTGAATGACTTGAATATTTGAATGTATTTAGAATTGAGTTGTTTAAACAACTAAATTGGTTTTGGATAAATTAGAATTTGATTAAGTGAAGTCAAATTAAAATGAAACTAAATTTGGTATGCAAGAAAGAATTGAGATATTATGCAATTGAATTGATGTTTGAATAAATTGATATGGATTAGGATCCAATTCAAAGAGTTGGTAAATGAATGCAAGTAAATTGGTTTCAAGTTGCAAATGGAATTGAGTTGGAATCAATTGGGATGAATTAACATTTTAATAAGCAATGTTTGCATATATATGGAAATAAATCATGAAAGAATTGCAAATGTTTCAAGTTTAAATAAAATTTGATTTAAAATCAAATTTGGGAATGTAAGTTAAAATAAAATTTGATTACAAATCAAATTGGAAGGGTAAGTAAAAAAAAAAGTGTGAACAAGGCATATGTTAATTATTTTGAAATAGAAATAAATTGGTTATAAGAAATATGAATGGTGTATAGAAAGCTTGAATGTAAATCATTCAAGTGAAGTAAAATGAGGTTAGTTGGAGGAAACTAAAATGTGCGAAATTTTAATAAGGGAATGTGAGTGCTTCAAATTGGAAATAAGGATTTGATTCAAAATCAAATTAAATAATGTTGCATATAAATGAATTAAAGCACCTATTCATAATATTGAAGTGAATATGAATGAGTTGTCTTAGTGTATTCAACACTGAACTTGGTTTTGAATTAATTGGAATGCATTGAAATGTTATTAAGTAATTTTGCATAAGAATGAAGATGCTTCTACCCTGAAGATAAAAGTGGTTTGTAAATCAATTAGGAATTGTATTGAAATAGATTGCTATTAGTGAAGCATATGTTAATCCTATTGAGATAAATATGAATTGTATATGGTTGATTTGAGTATAAATCATTCAAGTGAAAGTAAATAATGTTGGACTTGAATAGATAATTGGAAAGATGATTTAAAATCTTGAATTGTTGGTAAAGGATGGTTAATATTAGTAAATTTTGAAATTTGCTTGGTTTGGATTATGCCATAGATATGTTGGATTGCTTTTATATTGGAAAATGTTGATTAAAATGCACAGATCTTGTAACTAATGAGTATGTTGAGTAAGTGCAGGAATGCGAGGCGCTCGAGAGGGTTTGAAGCGCGTATATGCATTATATATTAGCTACTTGCTATTAATTTTGCTAAAAGGTACGCCTACGCAAATAAAATTGGAAAATGATATATATATTGTGATATATTTTGGTTTCCGGCCGTGTGGGCCGATGTATATATATTTGTATATCCTGCGATATCGCAGAAGCTCCTCCGTACAGGGGAGACTCTGCCAAAATTTTCCGGAAATTTTGAGAGTTAGAAAATTTTTGGGTTTTGGGAAAAGTTAAGTAACTTATGAAGTTATAAGTTAAAATTAAAGCTTTAGAATTAATAAAGCAAATAGGTTTGGGAATTGAACAAAAAGGATTTTGTGAAGTGTATATAAGCTTTTAACTAAGCTAATGGGATAAGTAAATGGGTTTAAGTGTATGTTCTACCTTATACAAATTTCGGGGACGAAATTTTTATAAGGGGGGAGGAATGTAACGACCCGGAATTTTGGGTCGCCAAAATTTAACATTTAATTCATTTTAAATGTTGGATATGGATTCTAATTTGAATCTTGATAATAGAAGACTATGGTTGAGTTAATAAGATGAGTTATAGTTTCAAAATATGGTGATTCCATTTGAATTGGAGTAATAATAATAATTATTAGAACTGAGAATAAATTGGAAATTGAATGGGAATTGTTATAAAATTGATGTTTAAATGCATTTTTAAGTTCCATAGGTTATAAATGATATTGTTAGATTTTTGGAAGAATTTAAAAGTTAATAGATTATTATTTGGAATTTTATATGAATTTAAAATGAATTTAATATTATTAAATATTGCAATTAATCCGATTTAAGTCCAGAATGAACCAGAACGATTTTTAATGTGTTTATAAATTTTATATGAATTATTGTTAAGTTAATAAAATTTTAAAAGTGGAGATTTGGAGTGATTTCGATAATTTCGAAAATCGCTTAATTAAATAGACGAGTTAAAATAGCCTTCCGGGGCACAGTCTCGGAATTCGACGAAACCAGTTTCATTGGATCCGTAATAGTTAGTTATTATCGGATTTCAATTTTCGTAGCAATCGGAGTTGTCGTTTGACCCCGGCAGCTCGAAACGCATCGAAATCATTTTAATCGATTTAATTTCAAATTGAACGTTTAATTCCGTAACTCGTGCATACGACCGAATTAGCTTACGAAACCTGTTCCATTGTGTCCGGAACGCGGAAAAACCCTAGGATAGCCTGTCGGAACGTGAGAATTGGAGGTTGTTTGCATTTGTGGTTAAATTGAAAAATTTATTGATTAAAATATTATTAAACTATTATATATATACATATTAATATCTCTAAACCCTAGCTTTCCCAGTAGCCGCCGCTTCTATCCAAATTCATGGCCGAAAATTGACGATCTTCAACTTCAAATCGCGTTCAATCCATCGTGTTTTAGGAGGAACTTCCAACTGGAAGATTGACGAGCTTCCCGAGCTCTAGAGATCCGTACGGTGGTTCGTCGTGATAATCATCGAGATGGTCAAAAATTGGCTGGAAAGAGGGCCGAGTCGCACGCGTTTTATGGGGAGCAGGGATCACCGAGTTCAACAAGGCTAGGGGCGGTGGTGGAGTAGGCTGCGAGCTTCAGGATGGCGGCGCCTGATCGAGTTCACGTGGACGGTGGTGGGAGCGGCGGCGAGCCCTAGTAGCGTCAAAGATGGGTTCGGTTGTAACTGTTGTCGCGTGCGTATAGTTGCGTTAGAGGAAGAAAGGAGCGGCCGTGTATTTGGGTAATAAAAAAAAAAAAAAAATTGTTAAATTTTAATTCAAACTTTAAAATCGAATAACTAATTCATATGATATCAGATTTCGACGAATTTGATAGCGCCGGAATCGCTGATAAGAGTACTTCACAGTGGAACAGATCCGGGATCATTCCGGGCAAGTAGAAATTTAGGTTAAATCGAACGTCGTTCGGTTTAATTTAAATTTCGAACGCTCGCCGAAACTCAAGGTGAGTTATTCTCACTCACATCTGGATACTAGTAAAGTAGACAGCTAGTATTGATTGTTTGTTTGGATGTTTAGCTGAATATGTTAGTTATTATCAAATTGAATTGATATATATACTGTTGTGCTAATATTTGTGGATGTAGGGAAAACAGGTTGGAGGGATCCAACGGGATTCCTCACAATATAGTACTTATTTGATTATGATACCTGTTTATATATTGAGATTGATAAATTTGGAATTGAATTGCATTGTGATGTTGTGGTTTAAACTATAAACCCAGAATATTAATTATAAAGGAAATTTGCAGTTTAAATTATAAAGAAATTAAATGGGGTTTCAAAGAAATTGAGAAATTGTTAAATGAGAAATTAAGAGAATATAAATGTTTGAAAACCCGATTTGGATGGAAAACTGAAATGAATTTGTATAGAAATATTGTTGGATAAATTTATAAATCCAAAGTTAATTATAAATGGATGAATTGAATTTAGAGAAATAAAAGATAGAGTTAAATAATGGATTTAAAGGATTAAAATTTGAAATCTATTTAGAATGGAAATTGGAAGTTGTAAAATCTGGAATGATAATTAAAGATAAATGTTATTGGTTGAAGTTTTGGGAAATAAATTTATGTTATAAAACCCTAAAACTAAATTTAATAAATGGACAGAAATCGTGAGAAGGATTTCTGTGATGATTTAGTAGAAATGAGATTTCCTAAGGAAAATCCAAGTTCGAGTTTTAAATTGATTTTATAAAAAGAAGTTTTAAAATCTTAAACTGGTCTTAAAGAATGTTTTGAAATTTATTATTTTAAAGTGATTATTTATAAATTAGCAATAGAAGAATTTTATAAATATTTTAATAATTATGTTTACAAATGGATTTGTTTTAAAAGTTAGTTTTGACCTAAGTATATTGAAAAAAAAAAGAGTTAATCTTTTACAACTCTATTTTATTATATAATATAACTAAAACTTATTTTAAATTAAGTTATATCTTATAAATAGTTTGCTTTTTAAATATTTTGAAAGTTATATTTTGAGTAAATAATTAGTAGTTAATTTTCCTATTTTAAAGTATATTTTAAATTAAAATGTTTTTAACTGTTTTAAATCTAAACTGTTTTGAACTTGGTTATTCCAATGGAAATATATGGTAAAGGATTTACCTTGTAAAAGGAAGAACTTTTGGAAATTGTTTTCAAATGGGTATGGAAATTTGAAAATATATCTTTTAAAGATATTTGAGGCAAATAGATAATGTGGAATATTATTTATTGTGTGATGGATGTTATGGATGTTTATGAATATAAATTGATAGTTAAATCACCGACTATCAATATTGGACAACTTGCGTTGATCGTTTCGAAGAGACCGGGATCGAGATTTATTTCTCGAAAAACCACTTCGATCCGGTTTGTACGTTTTCGTGCGATAAAACGTGTTCGGAGTCGAAGATGGAGTAGTAAAGTGCAAGGGCTAGTCGCTACTAATCCTGAGGATATTTCCAAAATGGATGTAGTAGGAGTAGTGCCTTCGGTTCCGTTCGAACCCGGGACGGACTTGTATGGACGAATGCTTCGTGACATCGTCAGCGGACGATGGGCATTCTAAGTGAAACGTTCTAAAGGTAACGTTTAGCCTCAAGCCTCATCAACCGGGAATGACTGAAAATCAGGGGATATGCAGCAAGGCTTCGTGGGTAGCCCCCACTGGAGAGTAAGGTCATCCCTGTCTAGAGGTTCCTTTTTATTTCGGCTTAGTGGTGCGGTTGCTGATCCCAACCGCGGGGTGATCTTATTCGGAATTGCCCATAGGTGATTCCGGTCTTGTGTTGCAGGGGACGAAGGGAGTAGTCCTCGGTACTGTGATCTAGACCACGTACTGTGACAGGTGGTACCCCAGTGCCTAGTCATTAGTTGGAATCCATTTTTCCCTACGAACCTTTTACGAGTTTTGTTTGTATTACCCACTTCGGTGGCTAGTAGCTGGAATTTAATAGATGTAACAATTTCGGCTATTTTATAAGTATTTGTAAATAGACCCTATTACAATATCAGAGGATTTCTATAAAAAGTGTTTTAGCTATCGTAAGGTAAAAACCCGACATGTTTATTTGTGGCGTGGTCTTACGAGATGCTTTTTGTTTTCAAAAGGATTTTTGAAACTTTAATAATTAATTGTGTGCATTATTATCAGCTGGTATTCCAGACTGACTCGGGTGTTATTTCGTTATAATGCTCGGGTCAGACCGAGTATTATATGTTCAGGATAGGTTGCTATGGAGCAGGAGAGGAGCTGGAGTTCGAGACGTATTATATGTACCTATATATATCCGCTGCTATGTTGTATGGTATGTCTGTTATGTGATGATTGATGTATGAGTTACTCTGATGATATGTTGTATAAACAGTTATAGATTTCATTTTGTGTAAAGATATATAGTTGCTATTATATTTTATTCCGCTGCGACTGTGAGATTCTGATATTGTTTAGTTTCTTCTTCTTCTATCTCTTTTCTTTTAACCTCAATGGTTCGTATTTCTGTTCCACTTGAGTCAATTAGGGTAGAATAATGTTGATTCAAGGGGTACGGATTTGCGGGCTGTCACAAGCAATAAACCATAGCTTTGTGGGGTCTGGCTCTTTGTTAATAGGGTAGCAATACCCTATGATGAGTCGCTGAGTGTATATATATGAGAGAGCGTATTTGTTAGTGTTATAAAAAGGTTTTAATATTGTGTTAATATGTTCCGTTTTGTATTTATAAATTCTGGTTGATGCATGAGAAGCTATGACATCAATAGGGATTTCTAAACACTTGATAGGACAGACCGACACAATATTTGTTTTGAATATAGGTGAATGAAATAATGTTGCTTATTATATTTTCTATATATAATATAAAGTTTTTATAAAGGTTATATTTGGTTGTATTATATTGGTTGCTAGGTAATGAAATTTATAAATAATAGTTGAAATGAGACTGAAAACAAAATAAATGGAAATTGAAAACTTTAGAACTTAAGTTCTGGGGTTTTGGAAATTTCTTTCAATTGATTTTGGAATATAATAATAATATTATTAGAAGTATTTTCTGATATAAATATTTCAATTTAATTTGAAAGAATTATTTTAAAAAGAAACTTTGAAAAGAAATAAGTTCTATACTCCCCTCTCTGTCGTTGGAAAATAATTTCGGTGATGGCGGCCGCATCATCGACATTCATTTTCGAGTTTCGGATGGGGAAGGCCACTATAGTAGTTTCACTGCAGATTTATTTTGATAAACCAATATGAATTTTAAATTGTTTTAAATATAATGGGGGATATATATATATATATATATATATATATATATATATATAAACTGTAAGTATATATTCATCTATTATTTTAAAATGATTTGAAATTAAACCCGGAATTTAAATTCTTAAGTTTCCATTAATTCATGGTTTTAATTTCTTTAGTGAAATGGAATTTAACTAACAATTGAAACCTAAAAAATAATAATAATAGATTAATGCTAGGTTATAAATGGTATTAAATGAAATTTGAAATTGTAACCTATGAAATGAAGGATATAATTATTGAACATTAAATTAATTAAAAGAAATGGGATATACTTGCATGATTTTCAATTACATTCTTAAAATCATAAATATATATATATATATATAAAACTTACCCAACAATAAAAGTTGCAATGTTTAATAAGAAATGGTAATAGAATATTATACAAGTAATACTTAAACAATGAAAGTGTTCAATAAAAATTTTCTTTATAAATAAGAAATTTGACATGAAGATAACTATAAATTTGAGTAAAAATTTTAACACTACTAATCAAATGAAATAGGAGTTGAATAATGTAAGTAAAGATTTTAAACTTAAGTAAATAAGTTGAAGTTATTTCTAAATAGAATTGTAAGAAATAAATGAAATTAAAGGATAAATCATTATATAAAAGAAAAGAAATCAAAATAACAAATATTATGAAATGAAATAAATAAGAATGAATTTGATCTATTTTCTGAAATTGTTGGCTGTTTGTTTTGGTTTATCGTAGTTTGGGCAAGGATACTTTAAATTTGTTTGGAAGGTACGAATAATCTATTTAGTTCACCTAAGACTGTTGAGTGAAGGGTACACTTAGTAGTTTATTTCTCATTCCGTACAATTTTAAGTTTTGAACCAGGACAACTATTTGTTTTGTTTGATATGAATGAATGATTGATTTGTGTTAATTTCTATGTGATGGTTGTATGCCTTGTTGCAAGTGATCGTTGTTTGTGTTGATTTGTTATTTATGGTTGAAACAACTTTAAATATTTTATTTTATATAATTATTAATTCTTTTGGATTATATAAATGAAATACAGGTTATGGAAGCAATTGCTACTGCTTTTGGTTTCATAATTAAGCGTTAATTGCCCGACAAATAGGTACATTTTTGGATTACGGTTTATATATTGTTATATTTGATATTATATTTTCTCCTGAGCCTCTCCGTACAAAGGAGACTCTGCTGAAATTTTCCGTAAATTTTGGACTTAGAAAATATTTTGGAAATGTTTCCAAACTTTATAAATTTGAGTATAAAAGATTTAATGGGTATAAATTGGTATATTTTATTTAAATTAATTAATTTTGTAAATCTATTTGTTTATAAATTTAATATTTTAAGTAAGATATATGGATTCTTAATTCTTCTTTTCCCTCCGTTTTCCTTTTCGCGGACGAAAAGTTTTGAGTGGGGAGGAGTGTAACGACCCGTAAATTTCGATGATTTAAATTTATTAATTTGATAAAGTTTTGATAATTTAATAATGAAAGAATGTAAAAAAATTTGTTAATTAAATGAATCTTGGTATTAATTATTGAAACAAATAAAATTTGTAAATAAATAATGAAATAGTAACTAGGATAAATGTAACAACGAAGTTAATTAAAGCTCAATTTGTATAAATTGAATGAAAGTACGATAAATGAAATAATGTAAAATGGTATAACTTGGGTATAAGTTGAATGTAAGCAACAATTAAATGTTGATTAATTAATAAATCTGTGTAATAAATGGGAATTGAGTAGGATTAGTGTGGAAGTATAAATTTCATAGAAACGTAATGTATGTATAAAGTATAAATTGGTACTAGAATGGAATTCAAATTAATTGAAATAGTGGGAATAATATAACTTGTTATAAATAAAACATAGGTAAATAAATGTTGGTATTGAATTAATATATGTTAGTTATTTAGGCTGTTGAATAAAATTGGTAATCAATTTGCAATTAAAGGTAATAATGTTGATGTAAGGTAATAAATAAAAATTTCAATGCAATACCAATTAATTGAAAACAATTGTAAGGTTTTAATTAATTGTAATTAGTAAATTTGGAAATACACTCAAAATTAATATTTGATAATGAATTGCAATAATTAAAGTTAATAATTAATGAATTTGAATGGAATTCCAATTATATAAAATAATTTAAATGTTATGTTTGGTTATAAATTGAACATATGTGAATGAAATTAGTAGTATGAGAATAAATGGCAACATTGATTTGAAAGTAATAAAAGCTTATTTATGTGACTAAAAGGGTAACAATAATGATTATTGTATGTTACCTATTTATTTAGATTGTTAATTGAAATTGGAAATAAATTTTTAATAAATGTAAACAAATGTTACATTAATGTGAAATGTAATTCAATGTTTAGGAGTTGTTAAAATGGTTATATTAAGGTAATAGATTATGAATCCAATGTTAAATGAATCCATTTGACAATAATGAATTGGTTAATAGGGTGGAAGTAAATAATGAGAAGTGTTGTATAAATAAATGAATTAGTATAATAAATAGTAATTGGATGAATTCAGTGTTACGCATGTAATCATAATAATTAATTGAAATTAATAAACTTAAGTGTATTATAAAGTTAATGGTAACGATTGTTACATTTAATTGGCCTTCTAAATCGAAATAGGAAATCTTTAATGTTTTAATGAAAATTATTGCAGTAACGGAAGGTGTGAATGTAATAATGAAATAATTGGAATTGTAAATTCATTCATAATGTAGTAATCTATATAATGGAAAGTATGAACCCAAGTAAATGAATTTATTTAGAATGTTAATCGCAATTAGCGTGTATATTAGTAAAAATGTAATAAAATGGAAATAGGGTAGTTAATACAAAGGAAAGATGGAAATTTGAACTTACTAATGTAATAAAGGGTAAGACAAAGGTTATCTTTGTTTATTGAATAATAATTGATTAGATAAAAAGGATTGAAGTTAAATCAAGTTAATTATTGGAATAAATTATAATTATTGAGTTTATTGTGAATGAAATTAATTACTACATTTTTTGAAATTAAGATAAAATAGGGATATTAATGCACTATGGTATAAACCATGATAATTATATCGTAAAATGAAATCAGTTGAATAACTAGACAGGTGAAGAATATGGATTATTTGAAATTTAATGTATAATTACTGAATTTATGGAAATTTAAGTTAAACACTGTAGTTGGAATTTGGTTGACTTTAAATTGATATGGAAATGGGTTATAAAGGGTTATAAATTACTAAAGTAATCTAAGATGATAAAATTTATGAATTCTGGAATTTGAATTAAATGGTGATTTAATTAATTAATTATTAGTTTATTTAATTAATATAAAAATAGCCATTTTGGCCACTGACTCGGATTTCGATGAAACAAGTTTCGTCGGATCCGTAACGGTGAATTATTGTTGGCTTTCAAGTTTCGTATCGATCGGACTCGTCGTTTGATAGTATGGGCTTGAAACGCCTTGAAATCGATTAATTGAAATCAATTGAAATCAATTTGAGAAATATTGATTTTAGCATAACTTCTTCAAACGATGGAATTTGGACTTGAAACCTTTTCCATTGCGTTTAAATTATTTTAAAACATCTATTTTGATATATGGATCGACCAAATTTCGTTCCGGAGTCAAAACGGGCTTTTTGGGCAAATTTGTCTTTCGCGCGTATAATCGTTCCGATCCATTCTATTTCAGCTTTGTCTATAAATGCTCTACTATAAACCCTAATTGTCTCTCATTCTCATTTGTCTATGCGTGCAATTTCTTTCACCTCCTCGGTTCAATGGCTGACAAACACCTAATTCCAACTGCAATTCAAATTCAAAGCCAAATTTAAAACTCCTCAAAAAAATTCAGAAAAATTATATATCAAATCTTTCGATGTACGCATCTCAAATCTGCAGTTCGTTTTTGGTTTCGAATTCCTATTTGTCCAGAAATCGCAGATCAATTCTCGACCGTTCATCCGGCCACGATCAACTGTGTTAGATCGTCAAATCAAGGTTACAGACCTGTAGAGAGGACGGAGGAGAGCGCATCCATATGGTTCATCTCGCGAATCGACGTCTAGATCACCTCGATAAATTCAATTAGGGTTTTGGTAATTTGCGGCGGCCGCCTCAATTTTCACGCCGATGGGGGAGGGGGGGTCTCGACCTCGTGACGTGAGCCTAGGGGACGGCGGAGCTGCCTAGAGGCCGGTAATGGCCTGCGACGTGCTGCGACAAAGCTCATGATCATCATCGTGGCAGTTAGGGTTTCAATCCAGGTTCATGCGTGTGTATTTTCTTTCGTTAGGAAGAAAACTGTGTGTTGACGTGTCGCAGGTGAGGTTGTGTTTTTTTTTTTGTTTTTTGTTTTTTTCTCATTATTTAATTCGAATTTAAAATGTTCAAATATGAATAACTTTTACATATGTGGTCTGTTTCACGCGCGGTTTTCTCCGCTAGGTTTGTATTGGAATTCTGGACATTCTGACGCTGTTTGGATGAATTTGGAGGCTGTTCAATTTTTGTATTTAAATTGGATTTAAATTCAATTTAAATTCAAAATGTGAGTGTTTTAACCCACTCGCAACTTCTAAAATTTATTATGTTCGTTAAAATTTAATTTATGCTGTGATTATGAATTTATTTATGACTGTTTTGTACATTTTTAATCATCATCCCAGTTAATTGCATTTATTTAAATTAAATCGTTATTTAATTTATTATTGAATATAACTGCCAGTTAATTACCTGTTATATATTATCAGTTATATATTGAATTTGATTGATTGTTTTAGATGATGATTGTGATGGATGTATGATGTTATGATGGATGTTTATTTAGATCATAAAATCTGCAAGTTCTTATTGATTTGTCATTTGATTTGGGATTGCAGTTTGAAATGATATATATAACCGCATTTTTATTTTAAATTACGGATTGAAATGATAAATATCTGTATCACTTGACCATATGATAGAAAATTTTATACAGACACCGCGGTCTATGTATATAAAAATATTTTGAAATGATTTATATGGTTTTGTAAAGAATATATATATATGATTTTATGAGATATTGATTTGGATATTTGATAAAGGTTATTTTATATAATTAGATTTTGGTTTTAAGTTATGTATAAAATTGTTTAAAGTATAAAGTTTGATTTATTAAAATATAATATGGAAAGGTATTTACTTAAATTATATTTTAATATAGAGTTTATATTGCTTTATATAAATCAAGGTTGAGAAGATAGTTTGAATTTGACTTGAGATCTTATTTAATTATGAATTTTATTTAGTAAGAATCCATTGGAACGTAACGAAATTTAAATCTTGAGAGAATATGGTTTTATAATTAAATTCGGGGTAAAGATGGTTTAAGTGGATATATCAAGTCTAAATAAATTGAGGAATATTCAATTATTGAAATTTGAGGTTTATTTAAAGGATATTGGATTATTAAGTAATATTTCAAACTAAATAATAGTAAAGTGAATTTGGTGTGTGTATATATATATATATGAATTAAAAAATTTAGTTTTGAAATATTGATTATTTAAGCTTTGAAATATATTGAATTTGAAAGGGTCAATGTTGTGAGTCAAATCAGCTTTGAAATCGACAAAATTTGGAAAAGTTTAGCATATTATTTTGGAATATGGATTAAATTCAATATCTAGAAATTCGAGTTTTGAAATTGATTTGTGAAAGTTAAAGAAGCTATTTGGGTATATAAAGTATTTTAAATATTTAAACCACATAAGTGGTGGAAGTTATGAGTTGCGAGGTAGAATAAAATGAAAGGGTTGTATTTCTAGAATTTGATTTCGAAGTATTAAATGTTGAAAATGTTATGACTTTTCAAAAGGATATTTTTGAAATAAAATGATATTATATTAATTTGGGTTTTTTATAAAAATGATATCAAATTGTTTTAGTTTTAGAAATGGAAAGGATATCGTATTTATATGGTTTTGAAATGGATATTATATTTTGGTTTAAGGTAAAAACTATTTTGAAAAGTCCGCGGTGTTATAATAACGTTTGGTTGTTAAAGAGATCGGGATCGGAAGTTGTAATACTCTCTGCCAACTCCGAAAACCACTTTAACAACAGTTGTAAAGACCGAGATTTTTCGATGCCGAAAAACCGAACCGTTATGGGTTAAGAAGAAGAAAAAGGTATAAGAAGAAGATAGAAGAAAGAGAGAAAAGAAAAAAAACAACAGAAACATCAAAAAGAAACAACAGAATAATATCAGAATCTCACAATCGCGGCGGAACAACATATAATAGATAAATGAATAATCTTTAAACAAAAGAACTATATCAGTTATTACATTACATCATATTACATTACATCATTAGAGTGTACAACAACAAACAACAACAAACAGCGGAAAAGAAATACTATATACTAGTGATACGCCATGCCATCCAGCTTGCCTCCTGCAACTTCTGAATTCCAGAATATCCTGATAACCTGACTCTAGACTGCCCGTGTGGAAATTGGTGGGCATCCAGAGTTTAGGAAGGATAACAATAAACTCCAAGTCAGTCATGGGACTGGTGTGAGAACTTAAAACAGTTTACCTTTAAAAACAAACAACATGATAATTTTAAATAGATTCGCAATGTTTTTAGAAAATGAGACTACCATAAGGCCTCCCGCACACACACACACAATGCAAACGCAGAATCGGAGGAGATTTCTCCTTGTGATAGTCAAAGATACTTGATATGCATTAAAAAGAAACATTTGATATTATTACTAGTGCATAGTGTAGGAAAAAATCATTTCGAAAGTAAAGATATAAATCTTATCCAGCATAGGCATTCCGCACTTATGCCTACTATAACTACCATGTTCAATAGCAGGTTACCGCCACATTCCATGGCAGGTTATACAACTAAAACCGTACAAGGTCGTATTGTTTCTTTGGATTTTCAACAAATGGTCAGGTCAAGGAACTTCCCATTGTCACATGGTACGCCTCTGGAAAGACGACCCGAGAACCAAACCGGATCTCTGCCAACACAAGGCCGGGTTACCCCTAACTGGGTAACTACTGACACGAATATGTCATCCCCCGATCGTAACCGATCTATCCGAGGATCCTCGATTTCCAACAACCACAAAGCAATAAATTTGCAGCAACAACATAGGTTAAGTATCTGGGCTCCATACCATGATACCACCTCTATCCAGAAGGAATGACATAAACTAAAGGGGTGCTACACCCTAATAAGCTTGCTGCATCCTTCCTGTTTTGACCATTTTCGGGGTGTGAGGTCCGACGAAGTCTCGTCCACAAAGCCACGCTTTATACAAAAGCTGTGCTTTGGGTCAACAAATGATCAAAGTAATGATCGCCCAGATAAATGATTAAACAAATGATCATATCACAAATGATCAAAAAATGATCATCCCACAGCAACACTCAGCATGCCACACTACCAAATTGGGAGTATATCACTAATAACCTTCAACTACATAACCTCTGAGCTCGTACGTCTCAGAGAAGGGTGTTAAGCTAAGAGAATAAATTCTCCGCCACCAACAGAAATATATTTGAAAGAAATCAGCTTTATATCTCAATTTGTAACGTCAGACATACAATCCATACAAGTCTGTTCCGTGCTCGAACAGAACCGAAGGCACTTACAAAGAAGTCCTTGCATTCCAGATAATTTCTAATCACGTCCGGACTTCCCGTCACTAAGGGTGATAAAACCTCTATATCGGAGATCAACCGATGCAGAGCAACTCAACGGTAATCCTTCCGTTTTCAAAAATATCCGGTCTTCAACACCAGTCATCGAATGCAATCCATTACGACGTATCACATATTCGGAATGGGTTATACGACCCCAAGGTCCTTTCCCGGCTAACCCGAATAGTGAGCGCTTATTCAAAAATAAGTGTGGCATTCAAATTCAAGCAAATCACAACAAATACCTATTTAAAGGTAAATATTGATAGTCGGATTATTTAACTATTAATATAAATTTACTTCTCATTAATATTTAATGAATTTATATACAATCAGTTAACAATCAAATTACAACCAATGTTCATTCAACATAACCAAATTATTCAATTTACATTCAATTTGATCCAACACTTTTAATCCCAATTGGTTTATATTAAATTGATTTTCATTCAATTATTCAACTTCTAATTACATTGGCTTTCAATGAATTAACACTTTCATCCATTATCCCATATCAATTTTATTTACATTCAATTCATTTACATTCAATTCATTAGTTTAATTCAATTGCTAATTCCTTTAACACTATAAAGTTGAATTTCTTTCATATAACTCAAGTTCAAATTCTTAATGACTTCATTCCATTAATTCACTTATTAATTTACTTTGACACCAAAAATCAACTTCATTCAACATTATTTAAGTTATATTCCATTTAAAACATCATTTGTTTATTTTATTAATATCAACATCACTTAATAGGTTCAATAGTTGGTTCATTTTAACTTGTCACATTATCTAGATAAAGTTTCCAGAATTCAATTACCCAGTTTTTACTCCAAAACCATTCTTTTGAAATTATAATCAACTCATACCCTATTTCCTATGGAAGCAATCCATCACTTTAGAAACTCAAAAATGAATTCTAATGATGTGGCCATCATCATCAGGATTATTTTCCAACGACCGACGTAAGTTCAGTGCTTCCTCACTTCCACAAATTCATTTTAAAACAATTCTCATCCAAAAATATTTCCTAAAATAATATTCAATCGTTTCGTTCAAACACTTTGGAAAACATCTCAACATTCCCAAGGGTTTTAAATCCCCAAACCTTTGTTTTCATTACATTTAAAACACTTTTCAAATTTCCCGGGATTTAAATTCTGGTTTAAATCAAATTTAGTTATTCTTCCTTTGGATAAATCACACCAATAGAATTTTATTTGGCTATAAACCCTTTCAAACTCTAGTTCTTATATTTGATTATTTCATTAACAACCAAACATCCAAAGATATATAATATATTTTCAGAAAATTATTCCTTCTATATCAAAATATAATTTTCGGGAAAAATTATTTCATTTACCCGCTTTAAAACAATATCATGTCAAATTGTTCTGTACAAGTGTTTAGCGATAGAGTTGTACGGACTATACCGACCAGAATCCATATACCACTCAACAAACCAATCATCACAATATAAAACAAATTTTATATTCACTAACAAATACGCGCTCATAACTATTATTACACTTATACTCATTCTAGAGTACTACTGACTCTATCTCTAATGAGTAATTTCCAACAGAGCCATGGTTGTCGCTTAACCATATGCTCTGATACCAAATGTAACGACCGAGATTTTTCGATGCCGAAAAACCGAACCGTTATAGGTTAAGAAGAAGAAAAAGGTATAAGAAGAAGATAGAAGAAAGAGAGAAAAGAAAAAAAAACAACAGAAACATCAGAAAGAAACAACAGAATAATATCAGAATCTCACAATCGCGGCGGAACAACATATAATAGATAAATGAATAATCTTTAAACAAAAGAACTATATCAGTTATTACATTACATCATATTACATTACATCATCAGAGTGCACAACAACAAACAACAATAAACAGCGGAAAAGAAATACTATATACTAGTGATACTCCATGCCATCCAGCTTGCGTCCTGCAACTTCTGAATTCCAGAATATCCTGATAACCTGACTCTAGACTGCCCGTGTGGAAATTGGTGGGCACCCAGAGTTTAGGAAGGAAAACAATAAACTCCAAGTCAGTCATGGGACTGGTGTGAGAACTTAAAACAGTTTATCTTTAAAAACAAACAACAGGATAAATTTAAATAGATTCGCAATGTTTTTAGAAAATGAGACTACCATAAGGCCTCCCGCACACACACACACAATGCAAACGCAGAATCGGAGGAGATTTCTCCTTATGATAGTCAAAGATGCTTGATACGCATTAAAAAGAAACATTTGATATTATTACTAGTGCATAGTATAGGAAAAAATCATTTCGAAAGTAAAGATATAAATCTTAGCCAGCATAGGCATTCCGCACTTATGCCTACTATAGCTATCATGTTCAATAGCAGGTTACCGCCACATTCCATGGCAGGTTATACAACTAAAACCATACAAGATCATATTGTTTCTTTGGATTTCCAACAAATGGTCAGGCCAAGGAACTTTCCATTGCCACATGGGTACGCCTCTAGAAAGACGACCCGAGAACCAAACCGGATCTCTGCCAACACAAGGCCGAGTTACCCCTAACTGGCTAACTACTGACACGAATATGTCATCCCCCGATCGTAGCCGATCTATCCGAGGATCCTCGATTTCCAACAACCACAAAGCAATAAATTTGCAGCAACAACATAGGTTAAGTATCTGGGCTCCATACCATGATACCACCTCTATCCAGAAGGAATGACATACACTAAAGGGGTGCTACCCCCTAATAACCTTGCTGCATCCTTCCTGTTTTGACCATTTCCGGGGTGTGAGGTCCGACGAAGTCTCGTCCACAAAACCACGCTTTATACAAAAGCTGTGCTTTGGGTCAACAAATGATCAAAGTAATGATCACCCAGATAAATGATCAAACAAATGATCATATCACAAATGATCAAAAAATGATCATCCCACAACAACAATCAACATGCCACACTACCAAATTGGGAGTATATCACTAATGACCTTCAACTACATAACCTCTGAGCTCGTACATCTCAGAGAAGGGTGTTAAGCTAAGATAATAAATTCTCCGCCACCAACAGAAATATATTTGAAAGAAATTAGCTTTATATCTTAACTTGTAATGTCAGACATACAATCCATACAAGTCTGTTCCGGGATCGAACAGAACCAAAGGAACTTGCAAAGAAGTCCTTGCATTTCGGATAATTTCTAACCACGTCCGGACTTCCCGTCACTAAGGGTGATAAAACCTCTATATCAAAGATCATCCGATGCAGAGCAACTCAACGGTAATCCTTCCGTTTTCAAAAATATCCGGTCTTCAACACCGGTCATCGAATGCAATCCATTACGACGTATCACATATTCGGAATGGGTTATACGACCCCAAGGTCCTTTCCCGGCTAACCTGAATAGTGAGCGCTTATTCAAAAATAAGTGTGGCATTCAAATTCAAGCAAATCACAACAATTACCTATTTAAAGGTAAATATTGATAGTCGGATTATTTAACTATCAACAAGCGTGTTCAACATCACCAAATTCCAAATAATTTCCCAAATTATTTACTTTCCAAAATATCTTTACTAGATATATATTTTCCACACTTCAACCATTTGAAAACAAATTTTCAAATCACTTTTCACCTTTATCACTTTTGAAAACAAATTTCAATCTTTTTTCTTACGCGAAATACTTTCATTTCAACATAGTTCATTTAAACCAATTAAATAAATCCTTACCGATTTACTTTATATTTACGTTCCAAATCCGTAAATTAATTCCCACACTTCAAAAATAAATCAACGTTTATTTTTAAACAAATTTCCCTTTTCATTTATAAATTCCACGGTGAATTTACATTCCAAAATATTTATGAATATACGATTTCAATTATTCATTTTCAATTTATCTTCAAAAAGATAAATTCTCAAAACGTTTCATTTCATATTGGAAAAACATTTCCATACTTCAACATTTGGAAAATATTCACTATACTTAAATCGAAATTAAGTATATATTTCATTCTTTAAGAAATCATTCTTTTAAACACATTTATTTGGGCCAAAACGAATGTTGCGTAAAATATCGTTACGACAACCCAAAATCACTAGTATAGGGATTCGAAATTTAGATAGATATATAAATCCCAATACTATATAAAACATTTCCTTTCGGAAACCATTACTATAACAATAGTGTTATAGTCCGTCATTTCCTTCTATTTCTCGAAAACGTCTATTTCAACAATGAATATTGAAATCTATGTTTTCGATGTTTAATACATTTTAAAACATCGTTAAAATGATTAACTTCATTTTATAATATTCATTTTCCCAAATCATATCCATTTTGTTTAATAATATATTCATTGTCCAAAATCGTGAATATACTTCCTTAACCAATTTCAACATTCAATTTATCAAATTCCATTGATTTCGAATTTATAAACAATGTCTATAAATTCCATTTCTATTTATAAGCTTCGATTCATAAATCTCCTTTATTAATCCAATTCTATTTATATAACTCAATTATATACCAAAGGTCCATATTATAAGTTAAATGCTTATAATCCATTTATTTACAAAATCGTTCTTTTAAAACTTCACAAATTATAAATCTTATTGCTTATAAGATTTCACTTATAACCCTATTTTCAACATTAATAGAACTCCTTTTAAAATTCTATTATATCGATTTATAAAATATATGTTTTATAAATCTCAACTGCAAACCATTTTTGCTTCATCAAAGATTTCAATTTAAATGCAAAAATCCTATTTATAAGTTAATTCCTTAAAATCTTTTGTCTTACAACATCTATTCATTTTATAACTTCACAATTCATAAATCTATAAATTTTCATTCACTTATGAATCCATTTATACTTCATTTTAACACTTATAAAAAATCGTTTTATAATTCCAATATTTTTAATTTTAAAATATCAAATTTATACATCTTTCATATAACCCGTTTTAAGATAATTCAAAAATCCCAATTTAACTATTTTATAAATTTATTAACTACTTATCTCAAAAAATCACCTTTTGGTTATATTTCACAAAAATCTTAATTTTTATTACATAAAAATTTATAACGTTTTAATTATTTAAAATGAATCAATTCAAAAATTTAATAAAACGTATACTTTCAAAAATCACTTTAAAAATTCTTTTAAAAACCAAAATCATTACTTTAAAACTTCAAAAATGGATCCGATGATGCAACAGCACCAAATAGTCAATCATGACATCCAAATATCATATATCGATATGATAATCAACAAATATCACAATATCTGTAAATAAATCAATATAATTGAGGAATCCAGTTGGATCCCTCCAACCTATTCCGTACATCCACAAACATTAGCACAATACCAATTCCGTTCCAGTTCAGAATTATCGCGGTATATGGGATTTATAAATTATTATCCGCTTAATAGAAGGCGCAATAGGGTCTTATCCGCTATATAATGCGGGAAATCAACTCCAAGTACATAAATAATACCAATTTCACTATGCGGTGAAATATTCGCGGTATATGTTTTTAATAAATAACATCCGCTTACTAACGGCGCATAAGGTCTATTTTCACAATCAGTAGATAACAATCATCATTCAAACATACAATCAAGCAATTTTAAATATAACTATTTAAAATTATAATCGAAACCAATTCGATTGAGTGAGAAGTTCTCAACTTGATTTCAATTTCGTTTTCCACGTTTTATTTCGAATAAAATTAAACGTGTGTTTAATTTTACCCAAAATTTTCACTAGCTCTAAACGACTCCAATCCAATTCCATAGCGTAGTGTTCGACAATACGGTTCCAACGCAACCGGTTTCGTTCGATTCCGACCTCGTAGCAAAAAGTTATAGCATTTCAAACATTACACGATTTTTAATATTATTCAATTTACAATTAAATTTTATTTTCTAACCCAAACCAAATCGCAGCCGACCATTCTTCCCTGATGTAATCCAACCGCACCCCCCTCCTTCTCCCTTACGCGCGTGAAAACTCCCAGGTAGCAAGGCCGAACCCAAGAACCCATAGCAAGAAAACTAGGGTTTGAAATTGCCACCACCACGCTCGACGAGAACACGATCAGAGACTTCCATTCAAACGCTCACCTCGAGAGCTATCCATGGCCATGACAAGGGCAAGCTCGGTCATCATTTGGCCTTGGAATTCGTGCCCAAAGGCAGCCCAAACGCGACCCCTTAGAAGCCTCCCCGTTGCTCCAATTCCGATCATCACCGTATAGAATCGAAGCTCTCATCGAGCTCTTCGACTTTGTAGTTAAGCATTTCTTCTAATTGTATATAGATTGAGAGAGATTAAGAGGGGAAAATCGTTCATTTCTGGCAGTGTAAATGCAAAGTGGCAGCCGAAGAAGAAACCCTAGGGTTTTGAGTTGTGTTTGCAAATGTGAATATAAACGTCCTTATTTAGAAAATTTCCAAAACACTATTCACCCAAAATTTTCCGAACTCCTAACGAAGCGTGCCGGTTGACGTTTCTAAGGTTTACCCTGTGTTCCGAACGCAATGTAACATGTTTCGGAGGCCAATTCGATCATCTGTGCGAGTTACGACAATAAACGATCGATTTTAAATTAAACCGATTAAACGAATTTTCTAGGCGTTTTGGCTTGCTACGGACAAACGATAAATCCGATTGACACGAAATTTGAAACCTTACAATAATATCACATTACAGATCTGGTGAAACTAGTTTTGTCGAAATTCGAGACTATTTGAAAAATGACCATTTTAACTCGCCAAATTAATATTAAAACAATTTCGATGCGTTTCGAGCTGCCACGGTCAAACGAAAGCTCCGATTGTTACGAAAATTGAAATCCGATAATAACAAACTATTAAGGATCCAATGAAACTAGTTTCGTCCAATTCTGAGACTGTTCGAAAATTAGCTATTTTCAGTTGATAATTAAATATTAAAATATTCAATTTTAACAAATTAACTTTAAATTCGATTTTAAAAGTTCTATAACATCTCTATAACTTCAATATAATAAAATAAAATTTTACAAATCAATTTTTATCATATTTAACCCAATTTTAAATTATTTCTGTATTTTCACATATTAAATTATTGATTTTAATTATCCAATTAAATCCAATTATTCGAAATAAAATTTATTCGACTTATAAATTTCGCTTATTAATATTTAAATTCAATTAAATATATAATTTCTAATTGACAGAAATTCTGGGTCGTTACAACAGTGTACACGGTGGAGATCCAGAATGAAGTAGGATGGTAGCTGCGTTTCCTTTGAGGTAAATACGTGGACCCGACTCCCGTGAGTTGGCACAAGGTGGCTAAAACAGGAGCGATCGACGGGCTAATGAGGTAGCACCTTTGATCGGACACATCCCTTCAATATTCTACTTTGACTTTTGGATTGATTCAGTGGCCACTTTTGATTTTTTTATTTGGGGGTGTGGATCAAGGTGGGCGGTAGCTGCACGCTACTCGTTACCACCGGCCCGGAAGCGTAATTGTTATATCCACCCTGGCACTGTCTAGTTGTGCCATGTCACCTACCCTAGCGCGCCTTGTACGAGTTTCTATTTGTATCGTACTTATGGAGTATCCTCTGGTAGCCTACCGATCAGGAGGTATTACTATACTGTATAGACTATTGGCACTATTACGTGTTAAGGTGGAAAATGTAAAGCCTTAACGCTATTTAAAAGTAAGTTTATTTTACTAATAGACATTATTATAATAGCGAAATATTACTACATAGTAAATAGTTTAACGGATCCTTAGGAGAAGTGAATCTCGAGCATCTCTTGATTTACTGCACTCACGTTAGACACTGGATAAGAGATGTCAAATACGTAAACATCTCTGACGCCGTTTCACTCATATTATTTATCATTGATTTAACTTGCATAAGATCTTTTAGTTCTAACTCGAGCGTTTTGTCTTTTCAATTCGCTCGGGTCAGCCTGAGCATTTCAGGTATTGAAGGCCTTATTTCTGGAGGACGAAGACGAAGATTTTATTATTACTAATATTTACTATAGTGTTCCATTGCATCACATTGTTCCGCTGCATTGTTATTATTCCTTGGTTAGTGTAACCCTGATATATATTTTATAAGAATAATCGAATATTTTGTAAACAGCTTCATGAATTGTATATTTGATTATTATATTTTATCATTATGCTGCAAGATTCTATTTTTGTTTATTTTTCTTTCTCTGCTTTTTCTTATTTACCCTATAACAATCTGCCCTTCTGTATGGTTTAAGTCTGACGTGTGTGGTTTATCGTCGATTTAAAGCGTGCGAAAAGGCGGGACGTTACATCTCCCCTCATTTTGTTGTTAAATAACACAAAACTATACACATTGATTAATATTGTTGTTTAGATCTTTTTGTAAATTCAATTTTTTTTTTAATTTTGCCATAAATATACACAAATACGTATATATTAATTTTTAAAATAATAAAATTATTTTTTAATAATTTAAAAATGTTTTTCTATTTCAAATTTTATATATACATATACATATTATGTATGTAAAAGTTGTTCATAAAATTATGTGTTTGTGTATATGTGTGTGTTTCAGTTATTTTTTTAATTACCGAACCTATATATATTAATGCAATAATATCATATTTATATTTAATAAAATATAAACAATGTTAATATACATATATAATTTAATAAAAATAATAATAAATTTTTTCATATTTTATTTAAAAATTATGGTCGAATGGAAATAAATATGTTTAAATTATTTTAATATTGTTTATTACAAAATACATTTTTTAATTCCTTAATGCATTTTTAAATAATTTATGTATATATATTATTTTCAACAGTAAAGATATTTTATAATATAAAATACATTTATTTTAAATATTTAAAAGATATTTAATTAACTTTTATAAATTTAAATTTGAATTTTAAAATAGTTTACCAAGTCAAAATTAGATATTCTGGATATTAAATTAAAATTAAAATTCTATTGACTTGTCTAAAATCTAACCAAATACTATGAAAATATATTTCATTTAATATGGAAATAAATTTAAAAACTATGTAAATATAATTATATGTATATTTTAATAATTTTTTGAGATAACCAATGCACATATAAATTACAAATGTATATATTATAGATGTAAATCCCAACATGTGTATACGTATACATTAATTATGTAGGCGCTGCTATGTTGCACACGCACATCTTATACACAAGATATATATATTGATATACTCGAGTTTATATAATTACTAATTATTTAATATATATTAGTTAACCAAATAAAGAAAATCAAATAAAATTATATTTTATTTAAATTAAGTAGATTAAATCTAATTAACCATTAAAGTTGCCTATGATCCAAATAGGGATTTCTTTTAAAGTCTATCCTTTTCACCCGCTACAGACCGACCTTGTTCCAATAACAGTATCAAAGTCCAAATGACGTATGCGGTCTAATTAGTCAACATTTAAAGCCAACTAACTAATCCTATTTATTAGTCAAGTGTATAGAAAAGTAGTGTCTAGGCTTGGGGTTGAATAATCAAATGTTCTCCTCTCCCTAGCTAACTTCCTAGCCTAGTGGATGGAATAAGTCCAAAAGGTTTGCCCAAATGTAAGGCATGGAGTTATTTAGCTCTAGAGTTAATTTTCAAGTTAAGGTTTAAGAACTTAATAATGTATTTCAAATTTAAATGTTAAATTTGAAATATAAAACGATGTTTTTTAAATGTTATAAAATGAATTTCGAAATTTTTTAAAAAAAAGATGACTAATTTTGAATTCTTAATATACTTATTTAATTAATTTGATTAATTAAATTACATAAATTATTAATTAAAACATACATATACATACATACATACATACATACATACATACATACATATATTTATATATATATATATATAAACATACTACAAATTTTATAGTTAATAATTTACCTTTAATTGTTTAAGATGAATAAAATAATTTTTTACAAATTTTAAATTAAATTAAATAAATATGATTTAATTAATAAAACTAAAGTTAAAATAAATTAGACGTGATTTATTTAATGAAAACTAAAATTAATTGAATATGATTTAAGTAATAAGATACACACATACATTATATAAGTTAATTTAACTTATAACGAATTGAAATTATATAAATATGTATGAAATAAATGTTTGTGGAATCCAAAAAACACAAAATAGAATTTGTAAATAAGTATGTACACCATTATTTCAAATGGGTCAAACACTTGAATTAGAGGGCGTGCCATAATAAACTCATTATTCCTTCAATAGATATCACTCAATATGTGTGTGCGTGTGTGTTAATGATTATGAATCCTTAATATATAGTGATGCCCTCTTCCAGTTATATATTGATAGATTACTTGCATACGCACTAGCTATTAAGAAAACTCTACCTATGGCTGTTATGTGTAGTACTATTAACATATTGCATAGACAAGATAAGATACATGCATGTATCTATTGAGAAACTAAAGGTACGGGTATGTAACAGCCTTGGTTTTGGAGATTACCTTTTAATATTAAATTATAACGGCGGTCACAATTTAATATTGAGAATTAAAATAAATTGGAAATTTAAATTGTTTCTTTGGAATAAACAATAAATTTTGAATTTAAAATGAGAAAATAAAGTTTGGAACTTTATTTTATTTGCTTAGGGTGATAACAAATGGAAAATGGGTTTTTATTTAGAGAAAATGCAGTAATTATATTAATTATAGCCAATTTCTTCTTTTAATAATATTAAAAGAAGTATGTGATATTTAAAGGCTTTTTATCTAAATAAAAGATGGAAATTGGTTTAAAAATGAGATCTGTAACAACCCGCATATTTAACGATTTTATATTTAAATGTTTTATTTAAATATAGCGTCGTTAGTCGGATTTAGGTCCGACATGTTACTTTTTGCAAACGGCCGAATTGGAGCTCGAAACTACCTCCATTGGTTCTAAAATGGCGTTTGCGATCTTTTTGAGTATAAACTTTGATATGTTTGGAGTAAGTGAAATTTTGACCTTTTTCTATTGGGTTTTGGGTTTGGGTTCAGCCCATTAGCTTAACTAATACCCTAACTCAACCCCTTCTCTTCATTTCATCTTCATTTCATTTTCATTTCTCAAGCAAACTGAAAATGGTGGAAGGGAAGAGGAAATAGAAATTGCAAGCCCTAGTTTCTCCTTTGTAACTTGATTTCTTGCTCCAAAATCATAGAGAAGCCATAGGTAAGTCTCTCTTCTTCTTCTCCAACTCTTTCTCCTTCAATTTCAGAAAGTTTTCCTAAACCTAACTTAGGAAAATACTTGTTTGTTCTTAGATTGAAGCTTGTTGGGTTGAAGTAGTGATTAGTTGGTCTTCTCCTTGTGTTTTACCTTCATCTTCTTTGTTTGTGAGATTAAAAGGTGAGTTTTGCACTCACATCTACCTCTTTTGATATCATAGATGTTGGGTATGAATTCCTAACACCTTGTTCATATGCTCTTGCTTTTGGTTTGGATTGAATTGGAGAATATCCAAATTTTTAGTGTTGGGTTCAATTCTTTAAAGATCCTAACTTTGATGTTTGAACATGTTTTTGGTAGCGAATCGGAGAGCTAATGGAGCTGGGGTATCTATTGGCTAAGGCTCCTTAGGTCCATTGCTCGAACGGTCGCATTTTGGAAGAACTTGCAATTCATTGGGAAAAAGGGCAGAAACTGCAAATTTATGCAGTTCGGCCGACCGAGCCCTGTAGCCGGTCGACCGACCTGCTCATGTCGAGTTTTTATTTCCTGCATCTGGCCAGCCGACCAAGCCCTGCAACCGGTCGACCGACCTGCTCATGTTTTGCTTGTTTTGCCTATTTTTGCATATTTTGATTTGTTTTCCAAATTCTATCGATTCAAGTTGCTTCTTAGTGGTTGTTATTGCCTCTTTGACTTTGATAACTTATTTTTGACTTCATCCACGGGTTTTTATAAAATAATCTTTCTAATCATATTAAAAGCTCGTTTCCCCAATTTATAAATTCTATTTAAACACACGCACAATTTCGCACTTCGAGTGAAGTGGAAGGGTGATTAAATGGTTGGGTAAAACACGGACCATGAATCTGTGCGTTTATCTTCCCGATTAATCCCCGACCTATTCAATTGATCGTTTTGACCTTCGGGTTTGGTTTACTGAGGATATGAGGTGAACTTTGTACTGCTTCGAGTGTGAAATTAACTAATGGATAGTAAACCGTTTAGTGCGAATGGGTGGTTAAGGGACTCACGTTACCACTTTTCGGATTCCTCTCTGGGAGTTTGTGACACATGCTGCCTTTGGGATAGTGTCTTCGGACTGTCTCCTCTGGCTTGTTGCCTTTAATATCGCTTTTGGAGTTGGTCCTTTGCCCTGACTCGAAAGATATTTGGGGTTGTCGGTTACCTTTAGTATTGCTTTCGGAGTGGTTTCTTCACCACCGCTCAAGAGATATTGGAGTGGTTTCTTCACCACCGCTCAAGAGATATCGGAGTGGTTTCTTCACCACCGCTCAAGAGATATCGGAGTGGTTTCTTCACCACCGCTCATGACGTTTCATTTATATGTATATTCGCTAGGTATTGCTTTTCTGTATTGGTTCTTTGGAGCCACACGAAATATAGCGTTTACCTTGTGGAACTCGTATTTATCGGTATTTGTTGTTTGCCTTTATGGATTGCTTTGGGATATTCTTATCCTTTGTTTCTATATGTTGCCGATGATACGAGGCTTGTTCTATATGATTCATCTTTCGTTAGATGATTGTGTTATCTCTTTTAGAGATATCTATTATGCTTTGTAACCTTGCAGGTTTATTGTTGTTCAGTTTATCTAACTGATTTGTTTAGCTAGACTGATCCGTGTATTTTATACTCGGGTCAGACCGAGTTGTTTCAGGTTAGGTGCTTTTGGACTTAGCCTATTTTGCTTCCGCATGGACTACTCCGCTAGCTTCTTTTTGTCATAGCTTTTTGTGCAGTCCCATTTTGTAGTAACTCTGACATGTATTCATCTGGAACTCGTCTGTATATTGTGGTTTGCTATACCACTCGACATGTATTATTTTGTATACTCTGCAATGTATCAGTATATGTGTATATGATGATTTACTGTTCTGTGATGTATATTACATTTGAGTTGTCATATTCTATTTTGATAGATCTTTCAACCACCTATGGTTTTGTTTTAAGTGTTCATTGGGTATGTCGACCTGCTTGGTATGTTTATTGTCGATGTATTCAATAGATAATTAGAGCAAGGCTATAGATGGTCGCTCCCAACCAGCCTTATTCTCCGTGTTAGTTGACGGCATTACTTTGTAGTGTCCTTGGCTAGCGTGGGTATAGAGGTGGGGCGTCACAGCGTGGTATCAGAGCGAGGTTCAGAACAAAATATGATAAACACAGAATAGATGCACATATTACGGTACATCAAAGTGTACAAGTGATACAAATCTTTGAATCATCGTGTCTCTTTATTCCATCAAGGTTAGATAGAGTTGGGAATACGTCTAGGAATGCATTTCTATTCCGCAGTATTCCATATTGCAATATCTACCTTGTGAATAATCTTGTTCTTATCTTACCTTCAGCGTATGGCTGGAAGAGGCAGGGGACGACGTTCGGATGCTGGGCAATCCAGTGGCTCACATCCGGATGGAGTTTATATGTCTGCTGATCAGTTTATGGAATTGTTTAGGAGCACTCAGCCTCCAGTTCTTCCTCGAGTGTCTCCACCTCGCAAGTCTGCCTTTGCACGTCAGTGTAGTGATTTTTCTCATCTTGGAGGGAAGCCGTTTAAAGGCTCCGAGTCTGTTCTTGAAGTCCAAGCTTGGCTTCGCACGTGCGAGCGTATCTTCTCTCGCATGGATCTTTCTGACCATGATAGAGTTCTTGTGACTTCTAGTTTATTACAAGAGCGTGCTCTTGATTGGTATGAGCTTCTTGTAGCCGAGATCGATGAGTCTACTCTTTCTTGGACTCAGTTTCGGGAGCGATTTGAACTCAAGTTCGTTCCTGAATCTGAAAAAGTTTTATTGACCCGTCGCTTCCTTGAGTTGAAGCAAGGGAAATCTTCTGTTTCTGAGTATGTTGCATCATTCGAGGCTTTATCTAAGTATGGTCTTGAATTCATCAGCACTTCTTATAAGAAGAATTTGAAGTTTGTTTCTGGTCTTAAGAAATATCTTAAGAAGTCTTTATTGCTCCAGCTTAAACTTTCTTTTGAGGAGTTGGTTGATTCGGCACTTTACCTCGAGACCATCGAGAAGGATTGTGATAGTGATGTTGATGTTGAGGTTTCCAAGAACCCCAACAAGAGGCCGTTTCCAATTCAGAAGAAGCCTTTTCCTTCTAAGAAAAAGAAGACCGGTGGTCCTAGCTCTCAGCCTCAGTCTTTCGGAACACCTTTCGTTCGAAAGTGTTTCAATTGTGGTTCTCCTGATCATATTATTCGAGCTTGTCCTAAGCCTCTCTTCTGCCGTTATTGCAAGAAGGAAGGTCATCATGTTTCAGCTTGCCCTACTGTTCCGGCTAGTGCCAAGTCTAGCAGGCTTTATGCTGCTAAGGCTTCTGAAGGTCCTTCTCAGTCCAAAGGTACATCTTCATCTATTTTGGAAGGTTCTATTTTATTTCACGACCATAGTATTCGAGTTCTTTTCGATACGGGTGCATCACATTCTTTCGTATCGAAAAAGCTCGTTGATGATTTATCTTTGGATGTTTCTTGTTTAATTACTTCTTTAAGGATTGCGAATCCAATTGGCGGATCCGCGACCCTTAGTTTGCTTTGTGATGATGTTGAGATTGTTTTATGTGACTTTTCTTTCCGTGCGAATCTGCACGTTATTTCTTGTCTGGGATTTGATATGATTTTGGGAATGGACTGGCTAGTGAGATATGATGCCAGGATTATTTGTTCGAAGAGGATTATATATCTTCGACATCTGGATTTGCCTACTCAGCTATCTCTTATTCTTTGGGATATGGATAATTCCGAGATGGCTTTATATTCTCTTGATTCGCGAGATGATGATGATATATCTCGTATTCCTGTTGCTTGTGACTTTTCTGATGTTTTTGAGCCTGTATCGGGTTTGCCGCCCAAACGGGCAATTGAGTTCCACATTGATCTCATTCCAGGCACGCAGCCAGTTAGTCATCCTCCCACGAGGATGTCTACAAAGGAAAATGAGGAACTCAAGAAGCAGCTTTTAGAGCTTGAGTCCAAGCAGTTAATTCATTCCAGTTTTTCTCCGTGGGGATCCGCGGTTGTTTTCGTGAAGAAGTCCGATGGAACTCTTAGGCTTTGCATTGACTATCGCAAGCTTAATGAGTTAACCATCAGGAATAGGTATCCATTGCCTAGGATCGATGATATGTTTGATCTATTGAGTGGTGCTAAGGTCTTTTCTCAGCTCGACCTTGCCACGGGTTTTCATCAGTTACGAGTTGCGGAGGATAGCATACCTCTTACAGCTTTCCGCACTCGATATGGTTCTTTTGAGTGGCTTGTTATGCCGTTCGGTTTGACGAACGCTCCTGCTTTCTTTGTTGATCTCATGAATCGGGTATTTCGGGAATATCTCAATAAGTTCGTCCTTGTGTTCATTGATGATATCCTTGTTTATTCTAAGTCTGAAGCCGAGCATGCTAATCACTTGAGAATTGTCTTGAGTACTCTTCATCGTCATCAATTTAGAGCCAAATTCTCCAAGTGACACTTTTGGGAGAATAGGGTTAAGTTCTTAGGCCATGTTGTATCTTCCGATGGCATTTCTGTCGATCCCTCAAAGATCGAAGCCATCCAGAATTGGAAGAGGCCTGAGAATGTTCATGAGATTCGTAGTTTCCTTGGATTGGCGGGTTATTACCGTCGGTTCATTAAGGACTTTTTCCGTGTTGTGCTTCCTCTCACTTGCCTTACTCGGAAAGGCATTCATTTTATTTGGTCCGACAAGTGCGAAGCTTCCTTTTTGACATCGAAGGAACTTCTCACTAATGCTCCTATTCTTGTGGTTCCCGAAGGGAATCATGATCTTGTTGTCTACACCGATGCTTGTGGTAGTGGTCTCGGTGCTGTTCTTATGCAGAAGGATCGGGTAGTTGCTTATGCTTCTAGGCAACTGCGTCCGAATGAAGTCCGCTATGCCACTCATGATCTTGAGCTTGCCGCCATTGTCTTTGCCTTGAAGATTTGGCGACATTATTTATTGGGCGAGCGCTTCATTCTCTATACCGATCATAAATCCTTGAAGTATTTGTTCACTGAGAAGGAACTCAATATGAGACAACAACGTTGGCTCGAGTTTCTTGCTTCCTATGACTTTGATATCCAGTATACCCCTGGTAAGGGTAATCGTGTTGCAGATGCGCTTAGTCGCAAACATTCGGCTGTTATTTCTATGATACTTGCCGAATGGAATGTTCTTGAGACTCTATCTTTTTGTGAAATTCGTGATCGAGGTTCATCTTCTGATTCTCCTATTCTATTATTTAGTTTGGGAGCTCGACCTATTTTATTGGATCGTATTGCCGATGGTCAGCGGCGTGATCCTGAGTTGTTGCATCTTATTCAGCTTTGTGAGTCTGGATCTTGTGATGAGGCGTTGCAAGATTTTAGCATTGATTCTCATGGGTGTCATCGTAAGAAGAACCGTCTTTTTGTGCCTTCTGATCTTGCACTTAGGCATGACATTCTTGATGATTGTCACTGTTCTAAGTATACCATTCATCCCGGTAGTAGCAAGATGTATGCCGATATGCGTCGTCTTTATTATTGGGAAGGCATGAAGCGCGATGTGGCGAGTTATGTGAGCAATTGCATAACTTGTCAGCGTTTCAAGGCCGAGCATCAGCGTCCTTTAGGTCTTCTTCAGCCTCTTGAGATTCCAGTATGGAAATGGGATCAGATATCTATCGATTTCATTGACAGCCTACCTCGTTCGAGATCGGGTCATTCTAGTATTTGGGTTATTGTTGATCGCCTCACTAAATCTGCTCATTTTGTCCCTATTAAGTCTAATAGGACTGCTTCGCATTTGGCTAAGTTGTATGTCAAGGAAATCGTGAGACTTCACGGTGTTCCTAGTTCTATTATGAGTGATCGTGATCCTTTATTCACGAGTCATTTTTGGAAGAGTCTTCAGCAAGCTTTGGGAACAAAGCTTAATTTTTTTACAGCTTATCATCCGCAGTCTGATGGACAGACTGAACAGGTGAATCGTATCTTGGAAGATCTTCTCCGTATTTGTATTTTTGATTTTGATGGTAGTTGGGAAGATCACCTACCTCTTGTAGAGTTCTCCTACAACAATAGTTTTCAGTCTAGTATCGGTATGGCTCCTTTCGAAGCCTTATACGGAAGACCATGTCGATCACCTTCTTGTTGGTTAGAATCTGGGGAGAAGCTTATTCTTGGCCCGGATTTTGTTCGTCATTCTTCTGAGAAGATTGATCTTATCCGGTTGAGAATGAAAGAGGCACAGAGTCGCCAGAAATCCTACGCGGACAACCGTAGGAAGCCTCTCGAGTTCTCGATCGGCGATCTTGTTTTTATTCGTGTTTCTCCTTTGAAGGGGGTTATGCGTTTCAGTACGACTGGGAAATTGGCTCCTCGCTTTATAGGACCATTTTCTATTACTGAACGTATTGGCCCTGTGGCTTATAGAGTTTCACTTCCAGCTCATTTATCTGGCGTTCATGACGTGTTTCACGTCTCGCAACTTCGGAAGTGTCTTCGGGAGTCGGATTCTGTTATTACTTCTCCTGATTTGCAAGAGCTTGAGATCTCACCGGACTTATCTATTGTACAACAACCTATTCGCGTGCTTGACACGGAGGTGCGACACCTTCGGAACAAGGACGTGCCGCTCGTTAAAGTTCAATGGTCCGCTATCCCAACGACTGTACTTGGGAAACCAGAGAATTTATTGAGCGATCTTATCCAGGTTTTCTGTCTTAGCTTGTGAACGGTGAGTATGTCGTTTCATCTCAAGCTTACTTCCTTTTTCTTTTGATGTTGCATGTAAGTAGTTGTTACGAATATCGCCTCTAGGAATTGCGGGGACGCAATTTTTGTAAGGAGGGGAGATCTGTAACAACCCGCATATTTAAGGATTTTATATTTAAATGTTTTATTTAAATATAGCGTCGTTAGTCGGATTTAGGTCCGACATGTTACTTTTTGCAAACGGCCGAATTGGAGCTCGAAACTACCTCCATCGGTTCCAAAATGGCGTTTGCGATCTTTTTGAGTATAAGCTTTGATATGTTTGGAGTAAGTGAAATTTTGACCTTTTTCTATTGGGTTTTGGGTTTGGGTTCAGCCCATTAGCTTAACTAATACCCTAACTCAACCCCTTCTCTTCATTTCATCTTCATTTCATTTTCATTTCTCAAGCAAACTGAAAATGGTGGAAGGGAAGAGGAAATAGAAATTGCAAGCCCTAGTTTCTCCTTTGTAACTTGATTTCTTGCTCCAAAATCATAGAGAAGCCATAGGTAAGTCTCTCTTCTTCTTCTCCAACTCTTTCTCCTTCAATTTCAGAAAGTTTTCCTAAACCTAACTTAGGAAAATACTTGTTTGTACTTAGATTGAAGCTTGTTGGGTTGAAGTAGTGATTAGTTGGTCTTCTCCTTGTGTTTTACCTTCATCTTCTTTGTTTGTGAGATTAAAAGGTGAGTTTTGAACTCACATCTACCTCTTTTGATATCATAGATGTTGGGTATGAATTCCTAACACCTTGTTCATATGCTCTTGCTTTTGGTTTGGATTGAATTGGAGAATATCCAAATTTTTAGTGTTGGGTTCAATTCTTTAAGGATCCTAACTTTGATGTTTGAACATGTTTTTGGTAGCGAATCGGAGAGCTAATGGAGCTGGGGTATCTATTGGCTAAGGCTCCTTAGGTCCATTGCTCGAACGGTCGCATTTTGGAAGAACTTGCAATTCATTGGGAAAAAGGGCAGAAACTGCAAATTTATGCAGTTCGGCCGACCGAGCCCTGTAGCCGGTCGACCGACCTGCTCATGTCGAGTTTTTATTTCCTACATCTGGCCAGCCGACTGAGCCATGCAACCGGTCGACCGACCTGCTCATGTTTTGCCTGTTTTGCCTATTTTTGCATATTTTCATTTGTTTTCCAAATTCTATCGATTCAAGTTGCTTCTTAGTGGTTGTTATTGCCTCTTTGACTTTGATAACTTATTTTTGACTTCATCCACGGGTTTTTATAAAATAATCTTTCTAATCATATTAAAAGCTCGTTTCTCCAATTTATAAATTCTATTTAAACACATGCACAATTTCACACTTCGAACGAAGTGGAAGGGTGATTAAATGGTTGGGTAAAACACGGACCATGAATCTGTGCGTTTATCTTCCCGATTAATCCCCGACCTATTCAATTGATCGTTTTGACCTTTGGGTTTGGTTTACTGAGGATATGAGGTGAACTTTGTACTGCTTCGAGTGCGAAATTAACTAATGGATAGTAAACCGTTTAGTGCGAACGGGTGGTTATGGGACTCACGTTACCACATTTCGGATTCCTCTCTGGGAGTTTGTGACACATGCTGCCTTTGAGATAGTGTCTTCGGACTGTCTCCTCTGGCTTGTTGCCTTTAATATCGCTTTTGGAGTTGGTCCTTTGCCCTGACTCGAAAGATATTTGGGGTTGTCAGTTACCTTTAGTATTGCTTTCGGAGTGGTTTCTTCACCACCGCTCAAGAGATATCGGAGTGGTTTCTTCACCACCGCTCAAGAGATATCGGAGTGGTTTCTTCACCACCGCTCATGACGTTTCATTTATATGTATATTCCCTAGGTATTGCTTTTCTGTATTGGTTCTTTAGAGCCACACGAAATATAGCGTTTACCTTGTGGAACTCGTATTTATCGGTATTTGTTGTTTGCCTTTATGGCTTGCTTTGGGATATTCTTATCCTTTGTTTCTATATGTTGCCGATGATATGAGGCTTGTTCTATATGATTCATCTTTCGTTAGATGATTGTGTTATCTCTTTTAGAGATATCTATTATGCTTTGTAACCTTGCAGGTTTATTGTTGTTCAGTTTATCTAACTGATTTGTTTAGCTAGACTGATCCGTGTATTTTATACTCGGGTCACACCGAGTTGTTTCAGGTTAGGTGCTTTTGGAATTAGCCTATTTTGCTTCCGCATGGACTACTCCGCTAGCTTCTTTTTGTCATAACTTTTTGTGGAGTCCCATTTTGTAGTAACTCTGACATGTATTCATCTGGAACTCGTCTGTATATTGTGGTTTGCTATACCACTCGACATGTATTATTTTGTATACTCTGCAATGTATCAGTATATGTGTATATGATGATTTACTGTTCTATTATGTATATTACATTTGAGTTGTCATATTCTGTTTTGATAGATCCTTCAACCACCTATGGTTTTTTTTTAAGTGTTCATTGGGTATGTCGACCTGCTTGGTATGTTTATTGTCGATGTATTCAATAGATAATTAGAGCAAGTCTATAGATGGTCGCTCCCAACCAGCCTTATTCTCCGTGTTAGTTGACGGCATTACTTTGTAGTGTCCTTGGCTAGCGTGGGTATAGAGGTGGGGCGTCATAAGATTAATCTTAAATTTGAGTTTAAGATGGTTTGACAATATTTCTCTAAGTAAGAAAATAATTTTTGTTGAATTTAGAAGTTAAAAATGTAGACTTTTACATTTATTTGGTGAAAATTTTGTATTTTCGTGAAATAAAGGACTTTAATAATAATAATGTTTTAAAAACGAAATTAAATCTTTTTTTATAGTGAAAAATAATTTATTTCATGTGTATGTAAATTTACAAATTTTGTTTGGTTGAAAATTGAAAGGAAAATGACTTTGTTTTACAATATAGTGTAATGTATGCGTGCATTTGATTTAAATGTAATTAACAAAGGCCATCATATGTTCTTTTAATTATCAGGTCCAAGCCCATTAGTACCTTACTTGTGAATTGGAAGAAAAAGAGAGATCATAGTCAGTACGTTCATTTTCTTAACTCCCTTCTCCTGCAAAACTAATACAGTAAAAAGAAAAACTCCATTTTTCTTCAAACCATGCTTTCAAATTCAAATATTTTTCAAATAAATTGTTGTTCTTATCAAATCTAAAAGAATTAAAAGGTAATCTCATTCTAAACCATTATTATTTCATCAAAAATCTAAAATTTGAGAGGTGTTTGTTAGTTGATTAGCTTTCTCTTTTACATGTCCATTTAAGGAATTATACATGCTATCAGAAGCTTTCTTCTCCTCAAAACTTGTTTCTTTCAGCAAAAATTCAGGATTTAATCTTCTCTAATTCAAGGTGAGTTTATTAACTCACAATTCTAGCTGAAACCTGCCTGCTAATGCAAAGATCTGGAAGAAAATAGTTACTGTAAATGTATTCTGCTAAGTCATCATATACATCTTATATCCTATTTCTATTGCTTCTTTGAATAGTGATAACTTCTTGATATCTTGTTGAATCATTGCCAAAGCTTTTGTAATCTTAGTTTAGATGTTGTATTACATGCATGTCAAATTTTGTAGCATTTCATCTTCATTTGCTTCTCAAAATGCTGCTGCAAAACGAATACGAAGTTTGGAAATTAGTTCTGGAAAGCGCGTGAGCTAGGTCGACTGGCATGTCGACCTACCAGTCAACCTTCATGCCTCATAGGTCGACCGTGCGATCAACCTATTAGAGACACTGGTTGACATATAGCCAATGCATTTTGTCCCTTCGTTCCATTGTTTTGTGACATGTTTCTAGCTTTTTTTGCTCTCTATCTTATTCGATTTTGATGATGTTTTCATGATGTTTTAAGAGCTATGATGCCTATCAATAGGCTATCTAAATTTTGAGAATTTAAAATTCAAATTTGAATTGATTTTGAGTTGAATTTGAACTGAGTTTGAATTGAATTCGATTTTTCAATTTTGAGGTATTTTTTTGGTTTCCCGTTGTTTTCGAGCACGGTTTTCTCCAAACGATTTTGAAAAAATGTAAAAATAAATTAGCATTTTAAATAATTATTATATAATATTTTTAAATTATTTTTAAGTTATAAAATCTATTTATTTTTTATAATAAAGGAGTTTCAAATATTGGTTTCAATAATCGTTTTCAAAAAAATAGTTTTAAAAGCTAGTTTTCACCAATAAATTATTTTAAATATAAAATACACATTTTTTCACTATTCAAACATACGAGAAAGAGAACTAAACGATTTAGTAAAACATGTTGTATGTGACACATGCGTTTACTGTTATGGTAAATTCCAGACTTGTACGATCAAAGCTATTAGAGGTTAATTGATTTTGAGTTGTTTTGCCATTTTATGGCGTACTTTGAGTTTTATAATTCCTATTTATAGGAATTATCTTAGATGGGCAATATTTGGTAAGTTTTATGGTTTGAGATCTCCTATTCTAGAAGTATGGTCGATGAGGACCATCATGATGTATTTTTTTATACTTGTCGATGACATGAGGTAAGTCTTGAGTTTGAGATTTCTATTTTGAGATTTATGGTTTATGAGAAACCATTATGAGAATTTATTGCACTTGCCGATGATACTGGGAAAGATATGAGATATTTGAGATTTTTGAGATTTGTGATATATTTTATGATGTGGAGTTAACTAGTAGTTAGTAAACTGTTTAGTGCAAGCGTGTGTATGTGACGCACGTTAACACTTTCGGGGTTCCTATCCAAGAATTTGTGACATATCCACGAGTATGCCAGTGCTATAGACCTTCGGGTCATCTGAGATATGTGACTTAGGTCACCACGAGTTATATGACTTCAGTCACCATGAGTATGTCCTTCGGGTCCATAAGATAGGTACCTAATTTATATATATAGCACTGGACAAGAGTTTGGCACGTGCAGCATTGCTTCGGCATTGCAATCGAGGATCTGGCCAATTTGGGTTTTCTGAGTTTTCTGTTTTATTACGATTTCACCATTATAAGATGTCCTATTACATCAATAGCCTAGTGTTTTATGAGATGTTATACATATGATGATTTCATTTATGATGTTTTGAACTCTTATTGAGTTCCTTGAGTTATGAGTTTGATGATTTCTGAATTTTATAGGATATTCTGGGTTTTACCTTTTTGGGGAGTTGAGTTTTATATACATTTATACCGATGAGATGAGGTATAATTGAGTTTGGAGACTCTTCTATATTTGAGATTTGTATTGCCATTCCGTGGCATTCTAAGATTTCATTTATGTTGATGAGATTAGGCATATTGAGTTTTGGGATTATCCTATTTGAGAACGTTTTATGTTTGCCATTTTGGCGAGAGTTTTTATTGATGATTTTCCTATGTAGGAGATATGGTTCATCGAAACCGTTATTGTTATCTTGGAGATTTCACCGATGATATGAGGCATTTATGATGGTTAATTGAGTTTTATCGCAAAGGATTCTTCCTTGAGGTTTCATATACTTAAGCGATATTTGTGCACTTGAGTTATGAACTTGTACTTCTTGTTATTTCTTCTTATTCAAGAAGTATGATCACGTCACACTCTTGGTATGGTTTCCTCTTGTTCGAGCGGATACTTTACCCTTTCCTCATAATTCTTTTTTTCATCTATCTTTATTAAACTGATGTTTTGGCTAGACTGATCCTTGTATTTTATACTCGAGTCATACCGAGTTTATTTCTGATTAGACTCTTACTTTGGCCTTAGCTTTGCTTGAAGCTTCCTCATGGATATCTTTCTATCATCTTTTTTTAGATGTAGTTGTTTTGGAGTTGTATTTTGAGATGTATATCTATTTGACTCATGTATATAAAGTGGTCGTCATACCACTTTTGATGTATCATTTGTATTGTATTGAGATGGATCATTGTATATGTGTGTGTGTATATATATCTGTTTTCTGTTCTACGATGTGATGTTCATTTATGTATTTTGTTCTGATAGATCCGTTCGCCACCTAGAGTTTGTATTAAGTATTTATTGGATATGTCGATCCACTTGAGTTAGGAAAAAAATAGTAGAGCATTTATCGACGTATTCAATAGTTATTTAAGATAAGGCTATAGATGGTCGCTCCTAACCAGCCCTATTCTTCACACTAGCAAACAGTATTACCCAATAATACTCTTTATTAAAGTGGATCTCGAGGTGGGGCATCACAGCTTGGTATCAGAGCTGAGTTTAGAACAAAATATGATAAACACAGAACAGAAGCATATATGACGATACATCCAAGTATTGTACAAGTGTACAAATCCCTTGATCTTTGTGTCCATAGCCTTTTTATATCTTTTGAAGTACATAATTTGGGATTTGTTTAGGAATATATTTTATTCCATAGTGTTACCAAACTGAATTGATGATACCTTATCTTAGGAGTAATCCATTGGATTATTCTATTTGAGTCCTCTTCAATATGGGTGCTTGATACTCATCCGTATTGATATTATTATCCTGTGATTTCTTTGAGGATTGCGAATCCTATTAAGGGGATCCGCAATATTTGGGTATGATATGTGAGAATTTAAAATTTTTTCTTTGTAGCTTATCTTTTTGTGTGATCAGCACGCTATTTTCTATCTAGAGTTTGGAAAGATTTGGGATAGTGTGGCATGCATTTTATCAAGCCACATTGTGTGATTCAAAGGATTCTATATTAGTTGTCCTAATTCGATTGATTTGTCATTTCTTGTTCTTCAAAATGTTAACGATGATTCCAAAGCCTCTGTATTCACTTTTGAGTTTCGAGATGTTAATGATATATCTTGAATTCCAGTCATTATGACTCTGTTGATTTCTGTGAGTCCGTTTCGGGTATGACACCCAATCTGGCAATCGAGTATTATATTGACCTCATTCTCGTTTTTTAGCCTTTCAGTCATCCTTCCATGAGGATGTCCACTAAGGAAATGAGGTGAATCCTGGAATTTAATTAATATTGCCATTTTACTTCTTTTTAGATACCCTCGTTGGATGCTCATTCATTGATAGGCTTTATGATATTACTTTACCCGAAGCAATGATATGTTGTTTGTGTTCTTCTTCTCATTTGAGAAGATATCTTGCCATTACTCTTATATATTATTGACCTCCTTTTCATATGCTATGAGATGTTAGCGTCATTGCTTAGTTTGACCCGACATCGATTTTCATGAGCCACGAGCCGCGGAGGATGGCGTTCCTCTTACCGCATTCCGCACTCGTATAGTTTTGTGAGTAATTCATTTTACCTTTGGGTTTGACAAATTCTCTAGTCTATGTCGTCAATCTCGTGGATCGAGTATTCTGGGAATATATCGATGATCTCAATTTGTGTTCCTTGATTTTAAGAATAAGCAATACATTGAGTTTTCAAATTTTTCAGAAATTGAAGAGGTTTTTCCAAGATAAATTGGATTTTTTTTTTGAGATAAACAAAGAAATATTTTAATATTTTATATGAGGTATTTTCTTCTATAGAAAATGATTTTGTGGTGGGTTGTCCATCAAATGCTTTAAGAATTATGGTCATGGCCAACATATCGATAGGAATTTCCCAAATGCTGTGATGAGATAATCAGACACGATAAATTAAGTTTTAATGAGATTAAATTTGAAAATAAACTAAAATGGTTTGAGAATTAAAATTTGTGTTAGAAGACATATGCAGCCATTGAACCATAGTGGGTTAGATGAGTGGCGAGGCAATTTTGATCAATTGATCAACTCTGCAGCCAATCGATAGGGTTATTCATTATAAACCAGTGGCGAGCCAATGCCACGAGGATAATTAAAATTTATGGGTTTGAATATAGTTATGTTTTATTGTTGAAATGGTGTATTTTAAATGAGACAACACTTTATTGGAAAGTAAATGTTTATTTTATATTTTAAAATGAGTTATATATGTTGAAGTCGAAGCTTGTTTTGAAATTTTTGGGTGTTTGAAAAATAAAGAGCGGTAAAATTTTAAGCTTTATCTTGAGAATTTGTTGATATGAAATTATGAAACTCTTTTTGAAATATTAATTTTGTTACAAGAAAGAATATGAGTATAAATTTACTTATTACTATAAGATGCTATATTAAAAAGTTTTGAAATTTTCAAATACTGAAATTTTAGATTATGGTTTTGAAGGTAATGAGTTTTGAAAAAACAAATAAATTTTGATGGTAAATTAACTTTTTTAAATCTATTTTGGTTCCTTATATTTACCTTGCCTTAGTGCAATAATCTAATAACTTGTGTTTTTTTGGGTCATTTTTAGTTTAGTGATCTTTGAAGTAATCATCTCTTATCGGGGTTTCTTACCTCAATTATTTTTATTATAGTGTCTGTATGGCTCCTTCCATAGTGACACACAGAAAGTCATTGCCTTGTTGTTTGGATTTCGATTGAAGCGATGCTAAATCCCAACTCTACCTGGGAAACTTTTGTTAAATCAATCTCTTTCGATCGATTTTTGGGTTGTATTTTTCTTTTGTGTTTTTATTTCGATGGCGAGATGCCTTTGAAATCATAAGGAATTACTCGAAGATATCCATAGTCTGATAATCCCGACAAATATATTTGGGTAAACATGGAATTTATCGAGCAATTTTATCTTGGCCTTCTTTCATCTTGAGTAGAGAGTGAGGAATTTTAATCTCATGCTTATCTACCCTTCCTTTGATTAATGAAATAATTGTGTAAATTACAAATTCTTCTCTAGAAATTGCGAGGACGCAATTTTGTTAAGGGGGAGTCTTTAACAACCCTGGTTTTGAAGATTACCTATTAATATTAAATTATAACGCCAGTTATAATTTAATATTGAGAATTAAAATAAATTGAGAATTTAAATTATTTATTTCGAATAAACTATAAATTTTGAATTTAAAATGAGAAAATAAAGTTTGGAACTTTATTTTATTTGCTTAGGGTAATAATAAATGGAAATGGGTTTTTATTTCGAGAAAATGCAATAATTGTATTAATTATTGCCGGTTTCTTCTTTTAATAATTTTTAAAAGAAGTATGTGATATTTAAAGGTTGTTTATGTAAATAAAAGATGTAAATTGGTTTAAAAATGATTTTAATTGTAAATTTGAGTATAATGTGGTTTGTAATATTTTTCTAAGTAAGAAAACAATTTTTATTGAATTTTAGAAGTTAAAATGTAGACTTTTACATTTATTTAGTGAAAATTGAGTATTTTTATGAAATAAAGGATTTTAATAATAATAATAATTATTTCAAAAAAAACTAAATCTATTTATATATTGCAAAATAATTTATTTCATGTGTATGTAAATTTACAAATTTTGTTCGGTTGAAAATTGAAAGGAAAATGACTTTGTTTTATAATATAGTGTTATGTATGTGTTTTGATTTAAATGTTGCTTAATAACTAAGGCTACCATCTTTTCTTTTAGTTATTGGGTCCAAGACCATTAGTACCTTACCTATTAATTGGAAGACAAAGAGAGATCATAGTTAGTACATTTATTTTTTTATCTCCCTTCTCCTTCCTCTCCTGTAAAATTAATACAGCAAAGAGAAAAGCTCCATTTTTCTTTAAACCAAGCTTCCACATTCAAATCTTTTTCAAATGAATTGTGATTCTTATCAAATATAAAAAGAATTAAATGGTAACCTCATTCCAGACCATTGTTATTTCATCAAAAATCTAAAATTTGAGAGGTGTTTATCTATTGAATAGCTTTCTCTTTTGCATGTCTGTTTAAGGAATTATACAATTTATTGGAAGATTTCTTCTCCTCAAAGATCGTTTCCTTTTAATAAATTTGGGATTTTATCTTCTTTAATTCTAGGTGAGTTTTTTTTACTAAAAATTCAAGCTGAAACTTGCTTGTAATGCAAAGATCTGGATTTTTTTTTACTGTAAACGTATTCTGCTAAGTTATTATATATAGCTTATATCTTGTTTCTGTTGCTTCTTTGAATTGTGATAACTTCTTGATATCTTTATGAATTTTTGCCAAATCTTTTCTTGATCTTAGTTTAGATGTTGTATTACATACATGCCAAATTTAGTAGCATTTCATCTTCATTTGCTATCTCAAAATGCTGCTGCAAAACGAATACAAAGTCTGGAAAGTATCTGAGCTAGGTCGAACGACATGTCGACCTAGCGATCGACCTTCATGCCCGGTCGACCTATAGGAGACACTGGTCGACCTATTGGTCGACATGCTGATTGACCTACAGCCAGTGCATTTGGCCCCTTCGTTCTATTGTTTTGTAACATGTTTCTATCTTGTTTTTCTCTTTATCTTGTTCGATTTTGATGATGTTTCATGATACTTTGACGCTATGATGCCTATCAATAGGCTAGCTAAATTTTGGGAATTTACAATTAAAATATGAATTGATTTTGAGTTGAATTTGAATTGAATTCGAATTGAATTCGAGTTATCGGTTTCGAGGTATTTTCTTTGCTTTCGAGCACGGTTTTCTCCAAACGATTTTGAAATAATTTTTAAAATAAATTGACATTTTAAATAATTATTATATAATATTTTTAAATTATTTTTAAGTTATAAAATCTATTTATTTTCTATAATAAAGGAATTTCAAATATTGGTTTCAATAATCGTTTTCAGAAAATGGTTTTAAAAGCTACTTTTCTCTTTAAATTATTTTAAATATAAAATACACATTTTTGCACAATTCGAACGTATAAGAAAGAGTATTAAATAATTTAGTGAAACACATGGTATAGGACACATGCGTTAACTGTTTCAGTAATTCCAGACTTGTACGGTCGAAGCTATTAGAGGTTATTGATTTTGAGTTTTTTTGCCATTTTATGGCGTATTTTGAGTTTTATAATTCCTATTTATAGGACTTTTATAAGATAACCAACATTTGGCGAGTTTTATGGTTTGAGATCTCCTATTCTAGGAGTATGGTCGATGAGGACCATCATGATGTATTTTTTTTATACTTGTCGATGACATGAGGCAAGTCTTGAGTTTGAGATTTCTATTTTGAGATTTATGTTTTATGAGAAATTATTATGAGATTTTATTGTACTTGCCGATGATACGACTCAAGATATGAGATTTCTGTGATTTGTGATTTATTTTTATAATGTGGAGTATTAGCAGTTAGTAAACTGTTTATTGCGAGCGTGTGGTACGGGACGCACGTTAATACTTTCTGGGTTCCTATCCGAGACACATCCACGAGTATGCCAGTGCTATAGACCTTTGGGCCATCTGAGATATTTGACTTCGGTCACCACGAGTTAAGTGACTTCGGTCACCACGAGTATGGCCTTCGGGTTCATGAGATAGGTACCTAATTTATATATATATATATATATATATATATATATATATAGCACCAGATAAGAGTTTGGCACGTGCAACATTGCTTCGGCAATGCAATCAAGGATCTAGCCCATCCGGGATTTCTAAATTTAATGTTTTATTACGATTTCACCATTATAAGATGTTCTATTACATCAATAGCCTAGTTCTATATGAGATGTTATATATATGGTGATTTCATTTATGATGTTTTGAACTCTTATTGAGTTCCTTGAGTTATGAGTTTGATGATTTCTGGATTTTATAGGATATTCTGGGTTTCACCTTTTTGGCGAACTAAGTTTGAGTTTTATATACATTTATACTGATGAGATGAGGTGTAACTGAGTTTGGAGATTCTTCTATATTTGAGATTTATATTTCCATTCCATGGCATTCTAAGACTTAGTTTATGCCAATGAGATGAGGCATATTTGAGTTTTGGGATTATCGTATTTGAGAACGTTTTATATTTTCCATTTTAGTGAGAATTTTTATCGATGATTCTCCTATTTAGGGGATATGGTTCATCGAAATCATTATTGTTATCTTAGAGATTTCGCTGATGATATGTGGCAGTTATGATGCTTAATTGAGTTTGATCACAAAGATGTCTTCCTTGAGGTTTCATATACTTAAGTGATACTAGTCCACTTGAGTTATGAACTTGTACTTCTTGTTATTTCTTCTTATTCAAGAAGTATGATCATAGATTTTTTAATGAAGTGGTATCACACTCTTAATATGGTTTCTTCTTGTTCGAAAGGAAACTTTACCCTTTCCTCATAATTCTTATTGTCATCTATCTTTATTAAACTAATGTTTTGGCTAGACTGACTCGTATATTTTATACTTGGGTTAGACCGAGTTTGTTTCAGGTTAGTCTCTTACTTTCGTCCATAGCTTTGCCTTGAAGCTTCTGCATGGATATCTTTCTATCATCTTTTTTTAGATATAGTTGTTTTGGAGTTTTATTTTGAGATGTACATTATTTGACTCATGTATATAAAGTGGTTGTCATACCACTTTTAATGTATCATTTGTATTGTATTGAGATGTATCATTATTTATGTGTACACATATATCGGTTTTCTGTTCTATGATGTGACGTTCATTTAGTTATTGTATTTTGTTCTGATAGATCCGTTAGCTACCAATATTTTTGTATTAAGTATTTATTGGATATGTCGATCCATTTGAGTTAGGAAAAAAATAGTTGAGCATTTATGTAACGACCCATAAATTTTTGATAATTAAATTTGTTAATTTAATTTGATTTTGGCAATTTAATAGTGAAGAAATAAAAATCTGTAATTTAATAATGAGACGAACTCTGAAATAAAGTGTAACAATGTTAATTCAAGTTAATTATTAACCATATGAATGAATAAATGAAATAATGTAAATGTTATACTTGGTTATAAATGAAATATACGAAACAAAATGTAAGTATTGAATAGATCAATGAAATACCACAAATTTAATGGTAATTGAATAAAATTAATACTATATGAGTCATTGTAACATTGTTTGTAAACTATAAACCTATAAATGTGATTTATGGTCAATAGTGACCATTATTTTATGTTACCAATTTAATTAGGCTATTAAACTTTAATTGGAAATCAATTGTAGCTAAAATGAAATTTAGTGTTACATGTATGAGATTAAGACAATAATTACAAGATATGAATGCAATAAGATGAATGGAAATGTTAGTTTATTTCATAAAGTATTAAGTGATGTAATGAAAGAATGAAATCAAGATAAATAAATTAATTGAGACATTAATTATAATTAATGTGTGAAATTGGCCGAAATAGAGTAAATGGAAATATGATAGTCAATATAAATAAAGGATGGAATGAGAGCATTAATGTAATGAAATGCAAAAAAAATATTAGCAATGTTTAGAGAAATGAATAATAGATTAAATGGAAGGATTTAAATTGGATTAAATCAATATATTGTAATTAATTATAAATAACAGATTTAATTACAATTGAAGTTAAACACTGTAACTGGTGAATTAGTTAACTTTAATTTGATATCTTAACTTCTTTAAATTGTTGTGAATGTTAAAGAAATCAAAAATGGTAAAATTTGTTAACCATAAAATTTACATTGGAAATTCGACTTAATTAATTTAATTTTAATTCATTTAATTAACTAGAAAATAGCCATTTTGGCCACTTATTTGGATTTTGACAAAACCAGTTTCATCGGATCCATAACGGTGAATTATTATAGGATTTCAAGTTTCGTAACGATCAGACTTGTTGTTCGATCGTACGGACTAGAAACGCCTAGAAATCAATGAAATTGAAATCAATTTGAAATAACTTGATTTTTGCATAACTTCTTCATACTATGGAATTAGGACTTGAAATCTGTTCCATTGAGTTGAAAACATCTATTTTGATATATAGGTTGACCCATTTCCGTTTCGGAATCGAAACGGGCTTTTCGGGTCAATTATCGTTCAAAACCCAAATTCGATCGAGCCCACCTGTTCTATTTTGCTCTGCCTATATATACCCAGTTATAAATCCTAGCAGCCTTTCTATTTCTCATTTCTATATGTACAGAAATTTCTGTTGCTCCTCTTTCTTAATGGCTGAAAACCCTAATCTTCCCAATCCAATTTCAATTCAATATTCAACTTCAAAATTTAATCTCATCCAATCCAAAGAAATTATACATCGATTTGAAGCTCTCGACGAGCGCAAGTCGAACATGCTGTTTTTTTCCGATTCGGATCTCTATCTATCCAGAAAATACGAATAATTTTCGACCATTCATCACGCTTCGATGAACCTCGTTCGATCGTCGATGGAAGGGCATGGAGATGTAGAGATTTGCGAGGGGATTCCATCCAACTATTTCGCATGGCCTGATGATGGTTGATCGCCGTTATTTGGTTGATTAGGGTTCACGGATGATGGCGGCGGCTTGCGTTTGGGAGGTGGGGCAAAGGAGGCTTCGAAGGGGGCGGCGAGGTGAGTTCGACTGAGGTGGTCGGTGTGGCGAATGACGGCCGGAGGTGGCGGATCTTCATGGTCAACGGCAGGTTAAGGGCGGCTTTAGGAAGATTCGAGCATGCATGTTCCAGCATCGAGGGCTAGGGTCGGTCTATAGCGATGCTTGACGTGGCAAGTATATCTTTATCTTTATTTTATTCTATTTTAATAATTTGAATTCTTAATATTTTACAAATTGCATAATTTTTGCATACGAGGTCCATTTCATGTGCGGTTTTCTCCACTAGGATCATATTGAAATTTCGATATTTTAACATAGGTTTGGACAGAATCTGAGATAGTTTGAATTTTGGGTTTAAATTGGATTTAAATTCAAAAAGGTGAGTGTTTTAACCCACTAACAACTTTTAAATTTCTTACGTTGTCAAATTTAATTCATAATGTGATTAGGAATTTATTTATGATTGTTTGGAATATTTTTAATCACCGTCTCAGTTAGATTGAATTTATTTGAATTAAATTAATATTGCAGATAAACTGCCAGTTAAATACCTGTTATTTATTATTAGTTCCTATATTGATATTTATGGATTGTTTTGGATGATGATTGTGATGAATGTTTAGTTTATATTGTTATAAACTGCAAATTCGTTATTGATTATTATTAATTCGGGATTGTGGTTTGAAATGACATACAACCGTAAAATATTAAATTGCGGATTGAAATGATAAATATCTGTATCACTTGACCATAGGATAGAAAATTATATACAAACACCATGGTCTATATATAAAAATATTTTTTGAAATGATTTCTATGGTTTTATAAAGAAACATATGGTTTTATATAAATATTGATTTTAGATATTATATAAATGTTATTTTATTCATGATTTTAAGCCATGTACAATTTGTTTTAATATAGAATAAGCTTAATAATAAGTTTGATTTTTTTCTTGAAGATAATATGGTTAAGTATTTAAATTATATTTTAATATAGAGTTTATAATGATTTAAACAAATTAAGGTTGGAAGATAAATTTGAGATTTGGTTGAAATTGAATTTACTTAAGAATTAGACTCAAATAAGTTTGATGTGAATTCTATTAAATTTGAAATTTTAGAAGGTATGATTTTTATAACTTGATTTTGGTTTAAGGTGAATTAAATGAATATTTCAAGTATAAATAAATTAAAGGAAATATTTAGTTATTTGTAATTTGAGCTTTATTTAAATGATAATGGATTTATTAAGTAAAATACTTCAAAACTAAATAATAGAAATTTTAATTTGATATATATATATATATATATGAAATATTTCAAAACCAAATAATATAAAATTGAATATGATATATATATATATATATATATATATATGAAATTACCAAACTTAATTTTGAAATTGTTGAATACTTAAAGTTTGAAATATATTGAATCTGAAATGGTTTATTCCGTGGATCAAATCTGTTTTGAAATCGATATATTTTGGAATAGTTTATTTGGAAACAGAATTGTATTGAAATTTATGATATGGGATTTGGTTAAATTTAAAATTTAGAAACTCGAGTTGTTTTGGAATTGATTTGTGAAATTGAAGAAGCTATTATATTATATAAAGTATTTTAATATTTAAACCATTTAAGTGGTGGAAGTTATGTTTCAAAGTTATGAGTTTCAAAGTATTATGACTCGAAAGGTTATGTTTCAAGTGTTTTGACTTTGAAAGTGCTATGATCTTGGAAAAGGATATATTTGAAATGAAAATGTGATCGTATTAATTTGGTTTTGAAAAGGGCAATGATATTTTGGTTTTAAAGTATAAACTATTTTGAAAATGACTGCGGTGTTATAATAATGTTTGGTTGTTAAAGAGACCGGGATCGGAAGTTATCACACTCTCTGCCAATTCTCAAAACTACTTTAACAACTGTGTACGTAGTGGAGATTCCATAATGAAGTAGGATAGTGGCGGGTTCTATTGAGGTATATACGAGGACCCGACTCCCATGAGTTGGCATAAGGTGGCTAAAACAGGAGCGATTCCGAGCCAATGAGGTAGCTTCTCTGATCGGACACATTCCTTCGATACCATTCTATTACTTGTGATTGATTGGGTGCACCTTTGATTTTGGCAGTGTGGCTCAAGGTGGGCGGTAGTAGCTGCTACGCGTTACCACCAGTCTAGATAGTAATTGGTATATCTACCCTGGGATTGCCTAGTTTTAATGTGTCACCTACCGTAGCACGCCTTGTACGAGTATGATTTGTGTCATACCTATGGAGTATCCTCTAGTAGCCTCCCGATCAGGAGGTATTATGGTACTGTATAGACTATTGGCACTATTATGTGTTAAGGTGGAAAATGTAAAGCCTTAACGCTATTTTAAAATAAGTTTATTTTACTTTAGACATTATTATAATAGCGTACATTATTACATAGTAAATAGTTTAATGGATCCTTAGGAGATGTGAATCCCAAACATATCTTAAGTTACTGCACTCATGTTAGACACTGGATAGGAGATGTCAAATCCCATAAACATCTTTGACGCCGTTCCACTCATATTATTTACCGTTGATTTAACTTACATAAGATCTTTTAGTTCTGACTCGAATGTTTTATCTTTTCAATTCGCTCGGGTCAGTCTGAGCATTTCAGAGTTTGAAGACCTTATTTCTGGAGGACGAAGATGAAGATTGTATTATTACTATTGTTTACTATATAGTTCCGCTGCATCACATTGTTCTGCTGCATTGTTATTTATTATTATTTGGTAAGTGTAACTCTGATTCTGTGTTGTAAAGTGTAATCAAACATTTTGTAAAACAGCTTCATGAACTGTCATTTGATCATTATATTTTGTCATTCCGCCGCGAGATTCTATTTTATTTTCCTCCTTTCTTTATTTTTCTTATTCATCCCAATAACAATTTTCCCTTTTGTATGGTTGAGTCTGACGGTGTGGTTTATCGTCGATTTAAAACGTACAAAAAGGCGGGATGTTACAGTTGGTATCAGAGCTTTGGTTTAGCAATAAACCTTAGCTTCGTGGGGTCTGACTCTTTATTAATTGGGTAGTAATACCCTATGATGAGTCGCTGACTATGTATATATATGAGAGAGCATATTTGTTAGTGTTATAAAATGGTTTTTATATTGTGTCCATTTGTTCCGTTTTGTATTTATAAATTCTGGTCGGTGCATAGGACACTATGACATCGATAGGGATTTCTAGACACTTAATTGGACAGACTGACACAGTATTTGTTTTGAAATATCGGTGAATGAAATAATTTTTCTTATTATATATTTTGTATATAAAATAATGATTTATAAATGATATATTTGGTCGCAATATATTGGTTGTTAGGCAGTGAAATTTATAAATATAGGTTGGAAATAAGATTTGAAAATGAAAAAAATATATTACAAATTTAGAACTTAAGTTCAGGGATTTTTGAAAATTTCTTTCGAATAATTTTAGAATATAATAATAATATTATTTAGAAGTATTTTCTGATATAAATATTTCAACATGATTTGAAAGAATTGTTTAAAAGAAATTTTGGAAAGAAATAACTTCTGTACTCCCCTCTCTGTCGTTGGGAAATAATTTCGACGATGAGTGCATGCATCATCAACATTTATTTTTGAGTTAAGTGGGAAGGCCACTATAGTAGTTTTACTACAGATTTATTTTGATAAACAAATATAAATTTCAAATTGTTTTAAATATAATTGAATATATAAATTGTAAATGTATACATCTATCTATTATTTTAAAATGATTTGAAATTTAACCCGGTGTTTAGTTCTTAGGTTTCCGTTAATTAATAGTTTCAATTATTGTAGTGAAATGGGATGTAACTAATTAATAATTGGAACTTCTAATTAAAATAAGAGATTAAATGCTAGGTTATAAATGAAATTTTAAGAAAGTTGAAATTTGTAACCTATAAAAAACAAAAGATATGATCATTAATGCTTAATTTATTAAACGAAATAAGATAAACTTCTATAATTTTCAAATACATTCTTAAAAAGCATATATATAACTTACCAAAAGATATAAAAGTTGAAACGTCTAATAAGAAAATGTAATGGAAAAATTTACAAGTAAAACTTATGTAATAGAAAGGTTCAGTGAATTACTTTTATAAATAAGAATTTGATGTTATAGTGGTTATAAACTTAAGTCATGATTGAAATGCTATTAATTTAAGGTTATAGAAATATAAGTATTATAAATAAATGATAATAAACTTAAGTAAACGGTTTATAAATGAAATAAGTAGAAAGATGAATATAGTAAGTAAAATATCTTAAGTCTGAGTTAATATCTAAAACCATTGATAAATAAAAAAAATGAATGAAATTCAGTAATGAATAAATGAATGTAATGCGAAAAAAGGAAAATTGACATGATAAGAATAAATGAAAATGAATTGTTGTAAGTAATAAATGAAAATAAATGAAAAAAAAGAAAAAAAACAAACGAACGACCAATCTTGTGAAAAGAAATTAAAAAGAATAAACTTAATAATGTTAGAATTTGTTGTTTGTTTTGGTTTATGGTTGTTTGGGCAAGGTTACTTTAATAGATGTATGAATAATATATTCAGTTTTATCTAAGTCTGTTGAGTAAATGGTATACTTGATAGTTTATTTGTCATTCTATGTAATTTAAAGGTGTCTAAGCCTGAACTAACTACTTGTTTTGGTTGATCTAGATGAATAAATTGATTTGTGTTAATTGTATATGAAGATTGTATGTTGGTTGCAAGTGATTGTTGTTTATATTGATTGTTTGTTAGTGGTTGAAACAATTTTAAATATTTCATTTTATATAATTACTAACTCTTTTTGGATTATATAAGTGAAATACATGTTATGGAAGCAATTGCTACTGCTTTTGGTTTCATAAGTTAAGCGTTAATTGCCCGACAAATAGGTACGTTCTCGGATTACGGTTTTCTAGTGCTATTATATATATTTTCCTGTTATTGGGATATATTATTTTGAGATATTGTGATATATATATTGTTATATTTGATATTATAATTTCTCTCGAGCCTCTCCTTACAAAGGAGACTTTGCCGAAATTTTTCGTAAAATTTTGGACTTAGAAATTTCTGAAAGGTGTTTTCCAAATTTTATTAGTTGAGTATAAAACAATTTAATGGTTATAAATTGGTATATTTTATTTATATTATTTTATTTCGTAAATTTATTATTTATAAATTTATTATTTTAAATAACGTATATTGATTTCTAAATCCCTTTCTTTTCCCTTTTCGAGGACGAAAAATATTGAGTGGGGGAGAGTGTAACGACCCGTAAATTTTCAATAATTTAATTTAATAATTTAATTTGATTTTGGAAATTTATTAGTGAAGAAATAAAAATATATAATTTAATAATGAGACGAACTCTAAAATAAAGTGTAACAATGTTAATTCAAGTTAATTATTAACCATATGAATGAATAAATTAAATAATGTAAATGTTATACTAGGTTATAAATGAAATATACGAAACAAAATGTAAGTATTAAATAGATCAATGAAAAACCTCAAATTTAATGGTAATTGAATAAAATCAATACTATATGAGTCATTGTAACATTGTTTGTAAACTATAAACCTATAAATGTGATTTATGGTCAATAGTGACTATTATTATATGTTACCAATTTAATTAGGCTATTAAACTTTAATTGGAAATCAATTGTAATTAAAATGAAATTTAGTGTTACATGTATGAGATTAAGACAATAATTACAAGATATGAATGCAATAAGATGACTGGAAATGTTAGTTTATTTCATAAAGTAATAAGTAATGTAATGAAAGAATGAAATTAAGATAAATAAATTAATTGAGACTTTAATTATAATTAATGTGTGAAATTGACCAAAATATAGTAAATGGAAATATGATAGTCAATATAAATAAAGGGTGGAGTGGGAGCATTAATGTAATGAAATGTAAAACAAATATTAACTATGTTTATAGAAAGGGATAATAGATTTAATGGAAGGATTGAAATTGGAGTAAATCAATGTATTGTAATTAATTATAAATAACTGGATTTAATTACAATTAAAGTTAAACACTGTAATTGGTGAGTTAATTAACTTTAATTTGATATCTTAACTTCTTTAAATTATTGCGAATGTTAAAAAAATTAAAAATGGTAAATTTTTTAACCATAAAATTTACATTGGAAATTCGACTTAATTAATTTAACGTTAATTGATTTAATTAACTAGAAAATAGCCATTTTGGCCACTGACTCGGATTTTGACAAAACTAATTTCATCGGATCCGTAACGGTGAATTATTATAGGATTTCAAGTTTCGTAACGATCAGACTTGTTTGATTGTACGGACTAGAAATGCCTAGAAACCAATGAAATTGAAACCAGTTGAAATCAATTTGAATAGCTTGATTTTTGCATAACTTCTTCATATGATGGAATTAGGACTTGAAAATTCCATTGAGTTTAAAATATTTGAAAACATCTATTTTGATATATAGGTTGACTCATTTCCATTCCGGAATCGAAACAGGATTTTCGGGTCAATCATCGTTCAAAACCCAAATTCGATCGAGCCCATATGTTCTATTTTGTTCTGTGTATATATGTCCAGTTATAAATCCTAGCAGCCTTTCTATTTCTCATTTATACATAAAGAAATTTCTGTTGCTCCTCTTTCTCAATGGTTGAAAACCCTATTCTTCCCAATCCAATTTCAATTCAAAATTCAACTTCAAAATTTAAACTCTTCCAATCCAAACAAATTATATGTCGATTTGAAGCTGTCGATGGGAACAAGTCAAATATGCTATCTGTTTTTCAATTCGGATCTCTATCTGTCCAGAAATCGTGAATTAATTTTTGGCCATTCATCACGCTTCAATGAACCTCATTCGATCGTTGATGGAAGGGTATGGAGATGTAGAGAATTGCGAGGGGATTCCATCCAAGAAGTTCACATGGCCTGATGATGGTTGGATCGCCGTCGTTTGGTCGATTAGGGTTTGCGGATGACGGTGGCAGCTTGTGTTTGGGATGTTTGGGCATAGGCGGTCTCGAAGGGGGCGACGAGGTGAGTTCGACCGAGGTGGTCGGCATGGCGAATGACGGCCGAAGGTGGCGGATCTTCGTGGTCAACGGTAGGTCAAGGGCAGCTTTGGGAAGATTTGAGCTCGCGTGTTCCAGCATCGAGGGCTAAGGTCGGTCTGTAGCGATGCTTTACGTGGCTAGTATATCTTTATCTTCATTTTATTCTATTTTAATAATTTGAATTATGAATATTTTACAAATTGCATAACTTTTGCATACCATGTCCGTTTCATGTGCGGTTTTCTCCGCTAGGATCTTATTGAAATTTTGAATATTTTGACGCAAGTTTTGACAGCTTCTAAGATTGTTTGAATTTTGGATTTAAATTGGATTTAAATTCAATTTAAATTCAAAAAGGTGAGTGTTTTAACCCACTCACAACTTTTAAATTTCTTATTATGTTAAATTTAATTCATGATGTGATTAGGAATTTATTTACGATCGTTTGGTATATTTTTAATCATCATCTCAGTTAAATTGAATTTATTTGAATTAAATTGTTATTTAGTTTATTATTGCACATATACTGCCAGTTAAATACCTGTTATTTATTATCACTTCCTGTATTGATATTTATGGATTGTTTTGGATGATGATTGTGATGGATGGTTATGATACTGGTTGAAAGAATGTTTAGTTTATATTGTTATAAACTGCAAGTTCGTTATGGATTATTAGTAATTCGGAATTGCGGTTTGAAATGATATACAACCGTAAAATATTAAATATCGGATTGAAATGATAAATATCCGTATCACTTGACCATAGGATAGAAAATTATGTAAAAACACCGTGGTCTATATATAAAAATATTTTTGAAATGATTTTTATGGTTTTGTGAAGAAACATATGGTTTTGTATAAATATTGGTTTTATATATTATATAAATGTTATTTTATTCTTGATTTTAAGCCATGTATAATTTTTTTTAATATAGAACAAGCTTAATAATAAGTTTTATTTTTTTCTTGAAGATAATATGGTTAAGTATTTAAATTATATTTTAATATAGAGTTTATAATGATTTAAATAAATTAAGGTTGGAAGATAAATTTGAGATTTAGTTGAAATTGAATTTACTTAAGAATTAGACTCAAATAATTTTGATGTAAAATCTGTTAAATTTGAAATTTTAGAAGGTATGATTTTTATAACTTGATTTTGGTTTAAGGTGAATTAAATGAATACTTCAAGTATAAATAAATTGAAGGAAATATTTAGTTATTTGTAATTTGAGCTTTATTTAAATGATAAAGGATTTATTAAGTAAAATATTTCAAAACTAAATAATAGAAAATTGAATTTGACATATATATATTTATATATATATGAAATTACCAGACTTAGTTTTGAAATTGTTGAATACTTAAAGTTTGAAATATATTGAATCTGAAATGGTTTATTCTGTGGATCAAATCTATTTTGAAATGATATAATTTAGAATAGTTTATTTGGAAACTGAATTGTATTGAAATTTATGATCTGGGATTTGGTTAAATTTAAAATTTAGAAATTCGAGTTGTTTTGGAAGTGATTTGTGAAATTGTAGAAGCTATTTTATTGTATAAATTATTTTAATGTTTAAACTATTTAAGTGGTGGAAGTTATAAGTTTCAAAGTTATGAGTTTCAAAGTATTATGACTCGAAACCGTTATACTTCAAGTGTTTTGATTTTGAAGTGTTATAACTTTGAAAGTGCTATGATCTTGGAAAAGGATATATTTGAAATGAAAATTATATCTGTAACATCCCGGATTTTTAAGCCTTTAAATTTTGAACATTTAATTCATTTTAAATGTTCACTGAGGATTTTTAATTAATTTTGGAACAAAGAGAATCAGGTTCAATTTATAAAATAAGTTATAGGTTTTAAAATATGATAATTTAATTCAATTTTGAATAGTAATGAAATATTGGACTGAAACAATTTAGGAATTTAGATGTAAATAGCGATAAAAATGTTTTTGAAATTTATTTTTAGTCCATTTGGATTTTCAAAAGTGTTGTTGGATTTTTAGAAGAATTTAAAAGTTAACCAGTTATTATTCGAAATTTTATATTAATTTAATCATTAAATTTAATGATAAAATATTGCAATTAGCGAGATTTTAATCCAGAATGAGTTAGAATAATTTTTAATGTGATTATAAATGTTATATGATTTATTATTAAGATGGGAAAATTTTTAAAAGTGAAATTTTTAGCGTTTTCGACAATTTCAGAATCGCTCGATTTAATAGACGAGTTAAAATAGCCTTCCAGGGCGCAGTCTCGGAATTAGACGAAACTAGTTCCATTGGATCCGTAATAGTTAGTTATTATCGGGTTTCAATTTTCGTAGTAATCGGAGTTGTCGTTTGACCGTGGCAGCCCGATACGCTTAGAAATCGATTTAACCAATTTAATTTTAAATTGATTGTTTAATTCTGTAACTCGCAAAGTATGACCGAATTAGCTTTCGAAACTTGTTCCATTGTGTCCGGAACGCGGAAAAACCCTAGGAACGCCTATTGGTACGTGAGATTTGGAGTTCGTTTGTGTGAGTGGCAAAATGCCGAAAACAATAATAAAATAATATTAAATAATATTATATAAATGTTTATAATTATCAAACCCTAGATCTATCTCCCAGAGCCGCCGTTCTCTTTTATTTCAAAGGCCGGGAATCGCTTGTTTTCTTCTTCCTTTTGCTTGGTCCACTCATAAATTTCCAAATCCACCAACTACTAAAGCGTAGAGATGTCAAGCTCTTCGAAGTGAACGGTCGAGATTGTTTTTTGTGCTTCGAAAGAGTGACAATTCATACGTTATTAGATGATAGTATGTGAGAGGAAGATGATAGTATGCGGCCTTGATTTTGGTTTCCAGGATCTAACGGCTTGTGAATGTTTGGGTAAAATAAATTTAAATAAAAAGGAAAGGTTTGTTTGAAATTATTATTCAAACTTTAAAAATTCGTAACTTTCACATACGTTATCAGATTTCGTCGATTTTGGTAGCGAAGGAATCGCAGCGTCGTACTCTACGCTGCAGCGCAAGTTTGGAGACGATCGGAGCAAGTGGAAAAATTTAGGTTAAATCGAACGCGGTTCGGTTTAATTTAAATTTCGAACGCTCGTCGAAACTCAAGGTGAGTTTAACTCACTCACATCTGGATGCTAGACAATTTTAAATAGTTAATATTTAAATATCTGTGTGATTGGTTGGATATAAATGTTGTATCAGTCTGAAATGATATTTATATCATTGATGTGCTAATATCTGTGAATGCAGAAAAAACAGGTTGGAGGGATCCAACTGGATTCCTCACAATATAGTAATTATTAATGATTGATGATGCATTCTATTTATATATCATGACAGATAAATCTGGAATTAAAATGTACTATGATATTGTTGGATAAATTATAAACCCAGAATTTAATTATAAATGGATTAAATTGGGTTTTTAAGAAATAAAATGGATTGTTAAATAAAGAATTTAAAGGAATAAAAATTGGAATCTGGTTTGGATGAAGATTGGAAATTGGTAAATTTGAAATTATAAACGAAGAGGAAATTTATAGGTTGATAAATGTAAAAGAATAGATTTCTAGAGATAAATTCTATAGAAAATATAAATTGTTTTAAATAAAGATGGGGTTATTTAATGATGTTTTCCTGGATATTAAAATATGTTCCAATGAAGCTTTCTAAATATAAACCAGCAGTTTAAATGTATATAAACATATTTTTAAATACAAATTTTCACCATTGGGATTTTATTTAAGAAATTCGTAAGTATTATTTTCATTCAATAAATTCTCAAAAGTTTTATTTAAAATATTTTAAACCTATGCTTTGAAAGTGAATTTCCGAAAAAAAATGGGAATTGTGTTTAAACTTCAAAAGGAGTTTATTTTTAAACATGGAAAGGAAATTTATGTTACTAAAACATAAATTTGAATGGTAATAAATCAACGGGATTTATAAGAAGGATTCTTTGGGGATGTGTGAATTGGGTGTGTTTCCCTGGAAAACCAAGTTCGAGTTTTAACAGATTTTATTTTAATAAAGGTTAAAGCTTAACTTGTTAAAGAATATTTTTAAGAAAATATTATTTTAAAGAAGAAATTAATAAATTTGTTTTAAAATTATTTGTTTAAATTATTGGTAAAAGATGGTATTACCTCCTTTAAACTTACTTTTAAACTTAGTTAACTAAACCCTTATTAAAAATCAAGTTTTTATCTAAATAAATAGTTTTACTTCAAATATTTTGGAATTATATTTCTGAGTAATAACTAGCAGTAACTTACATATTTTAAAGTATAATTCAGAAGAAGTGTTTTAATTGTTTTAAATCTAAATTGTTTCGAACTTGGTTATTTCCAATGGGAATAAGTGGTAAAGGGATTTACCGAGTAAAGGAAAAACTTTGGGAAATTGTTTTCAAACGAGTTTTGAAATTTGGAAATATATCTTGTAAAGATATTAGAGGCAAATAAATAATGTGGGAATTATTCATTGTGTGATGAATGTTTGTGAATGTTAATTGATAGTTAAATCACCGACTATCTATATTGGACAAATGCGTTGATCGTTTCGAAGAGACCGGGATCGAGATTTATTTCTCGAAAACCACTTCGATCCGGTTTGTACGTTTCGTGGAAAAACTTGTTCGGAGTCGAAGATGGAATAGTGAAGTGCAAGGGCTAGTCGCTACTAATCCTGAGGATATTTCCAAAATGGATGTAGTAGAAGTAGTGCCTTCGGTTCTGTTCGAACCCGGGACGGACTTGTATGGACGAATGCTTTCGGAACATCGTCAGGTGGGCGATGGGCATTCTAAGTGAAACGTTCTAAAAGGTAACGCTTAGCCTCAAGCCTCATCAAATGTGAATGACTGAAAATCAGAGGATATGCAGCAAGGCTTCGTGGATAGCCCACTTGAGAGTAAGGTCATCCCTGTCTAGATGTCCCTTTTTATTCGGCTTAGTGGTGCGGTTGCTGATCCCAACCGCGGGGTGATCTATTTCGGAACTGTCTAGTAAGGGATGGGTCCGGCCTTGTGTTGCAGGGGATCGGGCGTGGTCCTCGGTACGGTATCTAGGCCCCGTACTGTGACAGGTGGTACCCCAGTGCCTAGTCATTGTTGGAAATCCATTCTCCCTACGAGCCTTGTACGAGTTCTGTTTGTATTACCCACTCTGTGGCTAGTAGCTGGAATTTAATAGATGTAACAATTTCGGCTATTTTATAAGTATTTGTATATAGACCCTATTATAATATCAGAGGATTTCTATAAAAAGTGTTTTAGCTATCGTAAGGTAAAAACCCGACATGTTTATTTGTGGCGTGGTCTTACGAGATGCTTTTGTTTTCATAAAAGATTTTTGAAACTTTAATAACCAATTTGGGTGCATTATTATCAGCTGGTATTCCAGACTGACTCGGGTGTTATTTCATTATAATGCTCGGGTCAGACCGAGTATTATTTGTTCAGGATAGGTTGCTATGGAGCAGGAGGGGAGCTGGAGTCCGAGATGTATTATCCATATTTGTATATATATCCGCTGCTATGATTGTATGTTTGTCTGACTGGTAATATATTGTATGAGATACTCTGATGATATGATGTGTAAAACAGATATAGTTTCATTTTTTGTAAAGATCTATTATTTACTATTATATTTTACTCCTCTGCGACTGTGAGATTCTGATATTGTTTAGTTCTTCTTCTTCTATCTCTTCTTCTTTAATCCCTAATGGTTCGTAATTCTGTTCCGCTTGAGTTAATTGATGTAGAATAGTGTTGAATCAAGGGGTACAGATTAGCGGGCTGTTACACTTAGTATCAGAGCTTAGGTTGGCGACAACCTAGGCTCTAGTGGGGAAATTACTCATTAAACAGAGTCAATAGTACTCTATAATGAGTTGAGCGTATTAATAGATATGGGAGCGTACTTGTTAATGCATATAAAAATTGTTTTTATACTGTTTTGACTTATCGGTTGAGTGTTTATGAATTCTGGTCGGTGCGGAAAGTACAACCGTATCGATAGGGGTTTCTAAACTCTTAAACAAGATAAACTGACATAGTATTGTTTTTAAAGTGGGTAAATGGAATAATTTTACCCAAAATTATATTTTGATATAAAAGGAATAATTTTTCTGAAATTATATATATTTGGATGTTAATAAAAAAATAATCAAATATGAATCTAAAATTTGAAATGGTTATAATCAAATCAAATTCCATGAGTCAAATCAAAATTCTATAGGTATAAATTATATAAAGGAAGAATAACTAAATTTAAACTAAGCCAGAATTTAAACCCCGGAAGTTTTAAAAAGGATTTTAAATGTATTGAAAACAAAGTTTGGAAATTTGAAATCGTGGGAAAGTTTGAAATGTTTGCTAAGGTGTTTGAAGGCAATATTGAAATATTATTTTGGGAAGTATTTTTGAATGGGAACTTTTTTGAAATGAATTTGGGAAGTAAGAAAGCACTGAACTCACTTCAGTCGCTGGAAAATAATCCTGATGATGCTGGCCACATCATTAGAATTCATTTTTGAGTTTCTAAAGTGATGGATTGCTACCAAAGTGATTGGTTATGATATTGTTTGGGACTTGTTGGGTATAACAAGTGTTTTTGAAAATTCAAAATGGGGAAATTGTTTTGGTATAACCAAGTTGTTTTGGAAATCTGGAGATTTGATTGATATACCAAATATGTATATATTTGATATATTTCAAAATGGTTTTGGAATAAAACCGGGTAAATTGAATTCTGGAAAAAATTCTATTTAAATAATGTGTGAAATTAAAATGAATTAACTATTAGGCTTATTTGGTGAAGTTGGTATTAATAAAAAGGAAATGAGAATTTTAATCTTGGAATTAAAATTTAACTTGAGTAAATGAAAGTGAATAAAATATATTAAAGGGAATAGGAAATTTGAATTTAACTTGGGATCAGTTAAATAAATTGAGTTTAGAATTAAATTGAATTCTAGAAATTCCATTTAAAAGGTGAAAGATGAAGAGAATCAACTACTGAACTGGGGTAAAAAAAAACAGTGGTTGATATTAATAAGGAAGGAAAATGAAATTTTATCCTGGGATTAAGTAAAATTTGAGCATATGAAGGTGAATGGAATATTTTTGAATTTAACTTAAGATAAGTTAAATAAAATTGAGAATTTGAGGTTGAATTAAATCTAAATGAATTGGAATTAAATTAAATTGGATATAAAGATCAAATGTAAAGTAAGATAAAAAGAAGTGAGATATAAAAGGATGTGAATGAACTTAAATAGAAAATAAGTTTTGGACTTATTTATGGAGAATTAAAATTGGATTTAACTTCGATTAAATGAAATGGAGTTGAATTTTGATTGAATTAAAATCAAAATTCAGTTGTCACAATTAATTTTGAATAAAATTAAATCCTTATTTAAGATAGTAAAGGAAATGATATAAATTCAAGATGGCTAAATGATGGTTGAACTTGAATTAGAATTGGAAAAGAATTAAATTAAAAGAAAATTTAATTCAGAGAAGTAAGAATGATATTATATGAATGAATTTTTAACTCAACTAAATCCAAAGGAATTATTTGAGAATGAATTAAGCGTAAGCTGAATTAAATAAATAGAAGCTTGAAGACGAATTTAGTGTAAACTAAATTTAATGAAATTTGTATTGGCATGGATGAAATTTTGGTGGAATGTTAAGGAAATTTTGAAGAGAAAATAAAAACCCAGTTCTAGGATGGGATTTAATTTTGGCAATAAAAGTTGAGAGTGTGAATGAATAATGGAATTAGATTACAATAGTGATGGTTTGGATTGTAAATAAATTCCAATGAGTGAAATAATTTAAATGGTCTCTTGTTAATAAAATAAATCTAACATGGGCTGGATACATAAACAAAGTGCATTAAAATTTGTAAATGGATTGGAATTGATTTGTATGAGAATCAAATGAAAATAAAATTTGATTTAAAGGAAGATAATGAAAATATTGTGAAAGAACTTAAGCAAATTGAAAGACAAAATTAATTGTGGATAAGCTTTATTAAGTAATTTTGAATGAAATTGGTTTAGATAATAAAATTGGAATGCAAGTAAATGAATTCTAAATTAACTATTTTGAGGAAATAAGGTTGTATGAATTGTAAATAATCCAGAACGGAATGATATTAATATAAACTCGAATTGGTTAATGAAATAAAATATAAGGGAAGGATTTAATTTAATAATTGCAATGTGATAAGAATGCTTGGATTATGAACCATGCAGAATTGAACAAAATTAATATGTATCTAAGTTGGAAATTAATTTTAGCTCGTTATAAGCTTAAGAATAGGTTTTTTGTTTGAATAACCAACCTGCATAGAAATTAGTTGATAAACTTAAGTGAATGAATTAAAAGAAGTAAATGAAATTAATATTTGAATAACGGGAAATGGATTGGAATTTATTTAGTGGATTTATATGCAGATTAATTAAAGAGAAAAGTAAATGAATCAAAAGCTTGTATTACTCTTAAGTGAATGTGAATGTAACATTTGCAACTCGGATGTAAATCATTCGAGTGGAATATAATGAAGTTTGAATTTGGAAAAGAAACGCAAATAAATCATAAGTACATTAGATTGTGAATCAATTTGAATATAAATGGAAGTAAATTGAAAATAGTGAAGCTTATGTTCATAATATTGAAGTGAATATGAATTGGTTGTAATAAATATGAATGATATATAGTAAACTTGAATGTAAATCATTCAAGTGAAATAAAATGAAGATAGTGAAAGTAGAATGGGCTAAAATCTTAATAAATGGATTTGAGTATAAATGTAAGTGAATCATAATAGAAGTGCAAATGTACCAAATTAAAAAGGGAATTGACTGGGAAATCAATTCGGAAATGGGGTAGAATATGAAGGGAACATTGCAAAACTTGTATATAAAATCTTTTGTGTGAAATGACTTGGAGTTTGGCATTAGAAAAGGGACTTTGTATATTCTTTAAAATATGATTTACTTATGAAATTATGCAAAGTGTTGTTTGGGATGTAAATGGATATGTTGGCTTACATTATATTGGAAATGTTGTTAAAAATGTTCATATCTTTGAAACTGATGAATTTGTTGAGTAAGTACACGTACGGGAGGTGATCGATAGAGTTGGAGAGCGTATATGCATTATATATTAGCTGCTTGCTTTAAAAATTTGCTATAAAGGTACGCCTACGCAAATATAATTGGGAAATGATATATATATTGTGATATAATTTGGCTTCCGACTGTGTGGTTCGATGTATATATATTTATCTGTATCGCGATATCGCGAAAGCTCCTCCGTGTAGGGGAGATTCTGCCAAAAATTTTCAGAAATTTTGGGAGTTAGAAAATTTTTGGAAATTTGAAAATTTTAATTAACTTGGAAGGTTGTTTTTAAGATAATGTGGAAACCAAAGCTTTGAGTATAAATAAAGCAAATGAGTTTGGATTTGAGCTAAAGGGTTTTGGGAGGTGTATATAAGTTTTAGCTAAAGAGGTTAGGGTTAAGTTAATGAGTGTAGGAGCATTTGTCTCATTAGCGAGTTGATTTCACATAACAACTGAAAATAAAGGATTTTGGAATAGGATTGAATTAGTAGTTTCAATTTGAAACTATAGAATTTGAGCGAAGTGAAATTTAGATTTCACTAACTAAGTTTGTTTTTGGATTTGAGAGCATTCTTCTAGCTTAGCAAATTTCGGGGACGAAATTTTTATAAGGGGGAGGAATGTAACATCCCGGATTTTTGAGCCATTGAATTTTGAACATTTAATTCATTTTAATTGTTTACTGAGGATTTTTAATTAATTTTGGAACAAAGAGAATCGAGTTCAATTTATAAAATAAGTTATAGGTTTTAAAATATGATAATTTAATTCAATTTTGAATAGCAATTAAATATTGGACTGAAACAATTTGGGAATTTAGATGTAAATAGCGATAAAAATGTTTTTGAAATTTAATTTTAGTCCATTTGGATTTTAGAAAGTGTTGTTGGATTTTTAGAAGAATTTAAATGTTAATCGGTTATTATTTGAAATTTTATATTGATTTAATCATAAAATTTAATAATAAAATATTGCAATTAGTGAGATTTTAATCCGGAATGAGTCAGGATAATTTTTAATATGATTATAAATTTTATATGATTTATTATTAAGATGGGAAAACTTTTGAAAGTGAAATTTTAAGCGTTTTCGACAATTTCAGAATCGCTCGATTTAATAGACGAGTTAAAATAGCCTTCCGGGGTACAGTCTCGGAATTCGACGAAACCAGTTCCATTGGATCCGTAATAGTTAGTTATTATCGGATTTCAATTTTCGTAGTAATCGGAGTTGTCGTTTGACCGTGGCAGCTCAAAACCCTTAGAAATCGATTTAACCGATTTAATTTTAAATAGATCGTTTAATTCTGTAACTCGCACGTTTGACCGAATTAGCTTCCAGAACTTGTTCCATTGTGTCCGAAACACGGAAAAATCCTAGAAACGCCTATTGGTACGTGAGATTTGGAGTTCGTTTGTGTGAGTGGCAAAATGCCGAAAACAATAATAAAATAATATTAAACAATATTATATAAACGTTTATAATTATCAAACCCTAGATCTATCTCCCAGAGCCGCCGTTCTCTTTTATTTCAATGGTCGAGAATCGCTTGTTTTCTTCTTCCTTTTGCTTGGAATCCACTCATTAATTTCCAAATCCACCAACTAGTAAAGCGTAGAGAGTGTTAAGATCTTCGAAGTGAACAGTCGAGATTGTTTTTCGTGCTTCGAAGGAGTGACAGTTCATCGGCAATGGAGTTGCGTTCGTACACCCTTTTGGGGTAGATGGGATGACCGAGCTTCGTCGTGTTCGAGTTGGGGGTGCATGGCGCCGTGCTCTTCAAGGTAGCGGAGCCTGATCGAGTTCACGCGCGTCGATGGGGTTGTGTTTCGAAACCCTAGGCAACGACTTTGGGTTCGTTCGTAGCCTGTTACCGCGTGCGAGAGGAAGATGATAGTATGCGGCCTTGATTTTGGTTTCCAGGATCTAACGGCTTGTGAATGTTTGGGTAAAATAAATTTAAATAAAAAGGAAAGGTTTGTTTGAAATTATTATTCAAACTTTAAAAATCCGTAACTTTCACATACGTTATCAGATTTCGTCGATTTTGGTAGCGCCGGAATCGCAGCATCGTAATCTACGCTGCAGCGCAAGTTTGGAGACGATCGGAGCAAGTGGAAAAATTTAGGTTGAATCGAATGTGGTTCGGTTTAATTTAAATTTCGAATGCTCGCCGAAACTCAAGGTGAGTTTAACTCACTCACATCTGGATGCTAGACAATTTTAAATAGTTAATATTTAAATATCTGTGTGATTGGTTGAATATAAATGTTGTATCAGTCTGAAATGATATTTATATCTTTGATGTGCTAATATCTGTGAATGCAGGGAAAAACAGGTTGGTGGGATCCAACTGGATTCCTCACAATGTAGTAATTATTAATGATGGATGATGCATTCTATTTATATATCATGACAGATAAATCTGGAATTAAAATGTACTGTGATATTGTTGGATAAATTATAAACCTAGAATTTAATTATAAATGGATTAAATTGGGTTTTTAAGAAATAAAATGGATTGTTAAATAAAGAATTTAAAGGAATAAAAATTGGAATCTGGTTTGGATGCAGATTGGAAATTGGTAAATTTGAAATTATAAACGAAGAGGAAATTTATAGGTTGATAAATGTAAAAGAATAGATTTCTGGAGATAAATTCTATAGAAAATATAAATTGTTTTAAATAAAGATGGGGTTATTTAATGATGTTTTCCTGGAAATTAAAATATGTTTCAATGAAGCTTTCCAAATATAAACCAGCAGTTTAAATGTATATAAAAATATTTTTAAATTCAATTTTTCACCATTGGGATTTTATTTAAGAAATTCGTAAGTATTATTTTCATTCAATAAATTCTCAAAAGTTTTATTTAAAATATTTTAAACCTATGCTTTGAAAGTGAATTTCCGAAAAAAAATGGGAATTGTGTTTAAACTTCAAAAGGAGTTTATTTTTAAACATGGAAAGGAAATTTATGTTACTAAAACATAAATTTGAATGGCAATAAATCGGTGGGATTTATAAGAAGGATTCTTTGGGGATGTTTGAATGGGAGTGTGTTTCCATGGAAAACCAAGTTTGAGTTTTAACAGATTTTATTTTAATAAAGGTTAAAGCTTAACTTGTTAAAGAATATTTTTAAGAAATTATTATTCTAAAGAAGAAATTAATAAATTTGTTTTAAAATTATTTATTTAAATTATTGGTAAAAGCTACTATTACCTCCTTCAAACTTACTTTTAAACTTAGTTAACTAAACCCTTATTAAAAATCAAGTTTTCATCTAAATAAATAGTTTTACTTTAAATATTTTGGAATTATATTTTTGAGTAATAACTAGTAGTAACTTACATATTTTAAAGTATAATTCAGAAGAAGTGTTTTAATTGTTTTAAATCTAAATTGTTTTGAACTTGGTTATTTCCAATGGGAATAAGTGGTAAAGGGATTTACAGAGTAAAGGAAAAACTTTGGGAAATTGTTTTCAAACGAGTTATGAAATTTGGAAATATATCTTGTAAAGATATTAGAGGCAAATCAATAATGTGGGAATTATTCATTCTGTGATGAATGTTTGTGAATGTTAATTGATAGTTAAATCACCGACTATCAATATTGGACAAATGCGTTGATCGTTTTGAAGAGACCGGGATCGAGATTTATTTCTCAAAAACCACTTCGATCCGGTTTGTATGTTCCGTGGAAAAACGTGTTCGGAGTCGAAGATGGAACAGTGAAGTGCAAGGGCTAGTCGCTACTAATCCTAAGGATATTTCCAAAATGGATGTAGTAGGAGTATAGCCTTCGGTTACGTTCGAACTCGGGACAGACTTGTATGGACGAAGGCTTTCGAAACATCGTCAGGTGGGCGATGGGCATTCTAAGTGAAACCTTCTAAAACGTAACGCTTAGCCTCAAGCCTCATCAAATGGGAATGACTGAAAATCAGGGGATATGCAGCAAGGCTTCGTGGGTAGCCCCCACTTGAGAGTAAGATCATCCCTGCCTAGAAGTCCCTTTTTATTCGGCTTAGTGGTGTGGTTGTTTATCCCAACCGCGGGGTGATCTTATTCGGAACTGTCCAGTAAGAGATGGGTTTGGCCTTGTGTTGCAGGGGATCGGGCGTGGTCCTCTGTATGGTGATCTAGGCCCCGTACTGTGACAGGTGGTACCCCAGTGCCTAGTCATTGTTGGAAATCCATTCTCCCTACGAGCCTTGTACGAGTTTTGTTTGTATTACCCACTCTGTGGCTAGTAGATGGAATTTAATAGATGTAACAATTTCGGCTATTTTATAAGTATTTGTATATAGACCCTATTATAATATCAGAGGATTTCTATAAAAAGTGTTTTAGCTATCGTAAGGTAAACACCCGACATGTTTATTTGTGGCATGGTCTTACGAGATGCTTTTGTTTTCATAAAAGATTTTTGAAACTTTAATAACCAATTTGGGTGCATTATTATCAGCTGGTATTCCAGACTGACTCGGGTGTTATTTCATTATAGTGCTCGGGTCAGACCGAGTATTATTTGTTCAGGATAGGTTGTTATGGAGCAGGAGAGGAGCTGGAGTCCGAGACGTATTATCCATATTTGTATATTTATATCCGCTGCTATGATTGTATGTTTGTCTGACTGGTAACATATTGTATGAGATACTCTGATGATATGATGTGTGAAACAGATATAGTTTCATTTTGTGGAAAGATCTATTATTTACTATTATATTTTACTCCTCTGCGACTATGAGATTCTGATATTGCTTAGTTCTTCTTCTTCTATCTCTTCTTCTTTAATCCCTAATAGTTCGTATTTCTGTTCCGCTTGAGTTAATTGATGTAGAATAGTGTTGAATCAAGGGGTACGGATTTGCAGGCTTTCACAATATCGCATTAATTTGATTTTGAAAAGGGCAATGATATTTTGGTTTTAAAGTATAAACTATTTTGAAAGTGACCGTGGTGTTATAACAACGTTTGGTTGTTAAAGAGACCGGGATCAGAAGTTGTCATACTCCCTGCCAACTACCAAAACAACTTTAACAACCGTGTACGTAGTGGAGATTCCAAAATGAAGTAGGATGCTGGCGATGTTCTATTGAGGTATATACATAAACCCGACTCCCATGAGTTGGCATAAGGTGGCTAAAACATGAGTGATTCCAGGCCAATGAGGTAGCTCCTCTGATCGGATACATTCCTTCAATACCATTCTATTACTTTATGATTGATTGGGTGAACCTTTGATTTTGAGAGTGTGGCTCGAGGTGGGCGGTAGTGGCTGCTACGTGTTACCACCAGTCCGGCTGGTAATTGGTATATCTACCCTGTCATTGCCTAGTTGTGCCGTGTCACCTACCCTAGCGCGCCTTGTGCGAGTTTGATTTGTGTCGTACCTATGGAGTATCCCTTGGTAGCTTCCGGATCAGGAGGTATTACGGTACTGTATAGACTATTGGTACTATTATGTGTTAAGGTGGAAAATTTAACGCCTTAACGCGATTTTAAAGTAAGTTTATTTACTTTTAGGCATTATTATAATAGCGTATATTACTACATAGTAAATAGTTTAACGGATCCTTAGGAGATGTTAATCTCGAATATCTCTTAAGTTACTGCACTCATGTTAGACACTGGATGGCAGATGTCAAATTCCGTAAACATCTCTGACGCCGTTCCACTCATATTATTTACCATTGGTTTAACTTACATAAGATCTTTTAGTTCTGACTCGAGTGTTTTGTCTTTTCAATTCGCTCAGGTCAGTCTGAGCATTTCAGGGTTTGAAGACCATATTTCTGGAGGACGAAGATGAATATTGTATTATTACTATTATTTACTATATTGTTCTGTTGCATTATGTTGTTCCACTGCATTGTTATTTATTATTCTTTGGTATGTGTAACTCTGATTCTGTGTTGTAAAGTGTAATCAAATGTTTTGTAAAACAGCTTCATGAACTGTTGTTTGATTATTATATTTTGTCATTCCGCTGCGAGAGTCTATTTTGTTTTCTTTCTTTCTTTCTTCCTTTTTCTTATTCACCCCAATAACAATTCGCCCTTTTGTATGGTTGCGTATGACGTGTGTGGTTTATCGCCGATTTAAAACGTACAAAAAGGCGGGATGTTACAATTTATCTACGTATTCAATAGATATTTAAGACAAGGCTATAAATGGTCACTTCTAACCAGCCCTATTCCCTGCTTAGCAAACAATATTACCCAGTAATACTCTTTGTTAATGTGGGTCTCGAGGTGGGGCATCAAAGCTTGGTATCAAAGCTGAGTTCAGAACAAAATATGATAAACACATAACAGAAGCATATATGACGATACATCCAAGTATTGTGTAAGTGTACAAATCCCTTGATCTTTATGTCCTTAGCCTTTTTGTATCTTTTGAAGTACATAATTTGGGGTTTATTTAGGATTATATTTTATTCCATAGTATTACCAAACTGAATTGATGATTCCTTATCTTAGGAGTAATCATTGGGATTATTCTATTTGAATCCTCTTCGATGCCAGTGCTTGATACTCATCCATATTGGAGGAATTTGTTAATGCCTTTTGATATTCTTATCCTGTGATTTCTCTGAGGATTGCGAATCCTATTGAGGGGATCCACAATATTTGGGTATGATGTATGAGAATTTTAAAGTTGTTCTTTGTAGCTTACCTTTTCGTGTGATTAGCAAGCTATTTTCTATCAAGAGTTTGGAATGATTTGGGATAGAGTGGCTTGCATTTTATCAAGCCACATTCTGTGATTCGAAGGATCCTATATTAGGTATCCTAATTCGGCCGATTTGTTGTTTCTTGTTCTTCAAAATATTAATGATGACTCCAAAGTCTCTGTATCCACTTTTGAGTTTCGAGATGTTAATTATATATCTTGAATTTCAGTCATTGTGACTCTGTTGATTTCTGTGAGTCCGTTTCGGGTATGACACCCAATCTCTCTTGAGAATTATATTGACCTCATTCTCCGTTTTTAGCCTTTCGGTCATCCTTCCACGAGGATGTCCACTAAAGAAATGAGGTGAATCCTGGAATTTAATTAATGTTGCCATTTTACTTCTTTTGAGATACCCTCTTTGGATGCTCATTCATTGTTAGGCTTTGTGATATTTCTTCACCCGAAGCAATGATATGTTGTTTTTGTTCTTCTTCTCATTTGAGAAGATATCTTGCCATTACTCTTATATATTATCGACCTCTTTTTCATCTGCTATGAGATGTTAGGGTCATTACTTAGTTTACTCTACACTGATTTTCATGAGTTACGAGCCACGGAGGATGGCGTTCCTCTTACCGCATTCTGCATTTGTATAATTTTTATTAGTTGTTCGTTTTGCCGTTGGGTTTGACAAATTCCCTAGTCTATGTCGCCAATCTCAAGGATCGAGTATTCTAGGAATATCTCGATGATCTCAATTTGTGTTCCTTGATTTTAAGAATAAGCAATAAATTGAGTTTTCAAAATTTTTAGAAATTGAAGAGGTGTTTCTAAGAGAAATTAGATTTTGTTATTGTGATAAACAAAGAAAATTTTGAACATTTTATATGAGGTATTTTCTTCTATAGAAAATGATTTTGTGTTGGGTTGTCCATCGAGTGCTTTAAGAATTCTGGTCGATGCCTTTTGGCCAGCATGCCGATAAGAATTACCCAAATGCTGTGATGAGATAATCAGACAAGATAAATTAAGTTTTACTGAGATTAAATTTGGGTATAAATTAAAATGGTTTGAGAATTAATTTTTTTATAAGACATATGCAGCCATTGAACCATAGTGGGTTGGATGAGTGGCGAGGCAATTTTGATCAATTGATCAACTCTGCAGCCAGTCGATAGGGTTATTCATTATAAACCAATGGCGAGGCAATGCCATGAGGATAATTAAAATTTATGGGTTTGAATATAGTTATGTTTTATTGTTGAAATGGTGTATTTTAAATGAGACAACACTTTATTGGAAAGTAAATGTTTATTGTATATTTTAAAATGAGTTATACATGTTGAAGATGAAGCATATTTTGAAATTTTTAGGTGTTTGAAAAATAAAGAGTGGTAAAATTTTAAGATTTATCTTGAGAATTATTGATATGAAATTACAAAACTCTTTTGCAAATATTAACGTCGTTATAAGAAAGAATATGAGTTTAAATTTACTTATTACTATAAGATGCTATATTAAAAAGTTTTGAAATTTTCAATGCTGAAATTTTAGATTATGGTTTTGAAGGTAATGAGTTTTGAAAAACTAATGAATTTCGATGGTAAATTAATTTTTTTTAATTTATTTTGGTTCCTTATGTTTACCTTGTGTTAGTGCAATAATCTAATAACTTGCGTTTTTCGGTCATTTTTAGTTTAGTGATCTTTGAAGTAATCATCTCTTATCGAGGTTTCTTACGTCAATTGTTTTTATCATAGTATCTATATGGCTCCTTCCATAGAGACACACAGAAAGTCATCGCCTTGTTGCTTGGATTTCAGACGAAGCGATGCTAAATCCCAACTCAATTTGACAAACTTTTGTGAAATCAATCTCTTTCGATTGATTTTTGGGTTGCATTTTGCTTTTGTGTTTTTATTTCGATGGGGAGATGCTTTCAAAATCATGAGGAATTGCTCAAAGTTATTCTATAGTCCAATAATCCCGACAAATATATTGGGTAAACATAGAATTTATCAAGCAATTTTATCTTGGCCTTCTTTCATCTTGAGCAGAGAGTGAGGAATTTTGACCTTATGCTTATGTATCCTTCCTTTGATTAATGAAAAAGTTGTGTTAAATACAAATTCTTCTCTAGAAATTACGAGGATGCAATTCTGTTAAGGGGGAGTCTATAACAACCTTGGTTTTAAAGATTACCTATTAATATTAAATTATAACGGTAGTTATAATTCAATGTTGAGAATTAAAATAAATTGGGTATATAAATTGTTCATTTCGAATAAACAATAAATTTTGAATTTAAAATGAGAAAATAAAGTTTGGAACTTTATTTTACTTTCTTAGGGTAATCTTAAATGGAAAATGGGTTTTTATTTAGAGAAAATGCAGTAATTGTATTAAGTATTGCCAATTTCTTCTTCTAATAATTTTTAAAAGAAGTATGTGATATTTAAAAGTTGTTTATGTAAATAAAAGATGGAAACTGGTTTAAAAATGATTTTAGTTGTAAATTTGAGTTTAAGATGGTTTGTAATATTTTTCTATGTAAGAAAACAATTTTTGTTGAATTTTAGAAGTTAAAAATGTAGACTTTTACATTTATTTGGTGAAAAATGTGTATTTTTATGAAATTAAGGATTTTAATAATTATTATTATTAAAAATAAAAATTAAATCTATTTATATAGTGCAAAATAATTTATTTCATGTGTATTTAAATTTACAAATTTTGTTTGGTTGAAAATTGAAAGGAAAATGACTTTGTTTTATAATATAGTGTTGTGTGTGTGTTTTGATTTAAATGTTGCTTAATTAACTAAGGCCACCATATTTTATTTTGATTATTGGTTCCAAGACCATTAGTACCTTATCTATTAATTGGAAGAAAAAGAGAGATCATATTCAGCATGTTCATTTTCTTATCTCCCTGGATATTCAATATACGACCTGGATATTCAATATACACCTGGATATTCCTAGCGTCATACGACCTGGATATTCCTAGCGTCATATTGGTTGGAATTCCTAGCGTCATACGACCTGGATATTCAATATACACCTAGTAAAGCCAACGTGGTAGCTGATGCTTTGAGTAGAAGACATGTTGTTCTTGCTCATCTTATTATCACTCCTACTTTTCTTGAGAAGGTTACTAGTAAGCAGAAAGAAGACAAGTTTCTTCATGAAATTTATGAGAGAAGACGTCGAGGTGAAGATACCAGCTTTGAAGTCGATAATAGTAAAATTATAAGGTTGAAAGGGAGAATTTGTGTTCCGGACATCCCAGATCTCAAACAAGAAGTATTGGACGAGTGTCACAAGTCCAAGTTAGTATCCATCCAGGGGTTAACAAGATGTATCGGGATACTAAAAGGACTTTCTAGTGGAAAACGATGAAGAGAGATATATCAATTTATGTTAGTCGATGTGCAACTTGTCAACAACTAAAAGTGATCAAATGAAGATGGCGGGTTTACTCCAACCATTGGAAGTACCGAAGTTGAAATGGGACCAAGTGTCTATGGATTTCATAGATGGTTTGCCACGAACTCAAAAGGGCAATGATGCAATTTGGGTTATTGTGGATTGTCTGACCAAGACTGCCCACTTTATCCCAGTAAAATCCACCCGAACGGCAACAAGTTTGGCAAAGTTATATGTGAAATAGATTGTTCGTCTCCATGGAATACCGAGTAGTATAGTGAGTGATCATGACCCCATCTTCACTAGCAGATTTTGGAAGGCATTTCAAGCCGTAATAGGAACCAAGTTGAACTTCAGTACTGCTTACCATCCAAATTCTGATAGGCAAACGAAAAGAAAAAATCGAATCTTGAAAGATCTTTTGCGTGCTTGTATTCTTGATTTTGGAGGTTCATGGGAGGACCATTTGCATTTGGTTGAATTTTCATGTATTAATAGTTATCAGGCCAGTACTAGAATGGCTTCTTTCGAAGCATTGTATGGTCGTCCTTGTATATCACCTCCGTGTTGGATTGAATCAGGGGATAGGATTGTTCTTGGTCTGGATATGATAAGGGAAGCTACTGAGAAGGTTGATTTCATTCGCAAGAAGTTGAAACTGCTCAAAGTCAACAAAAAAGTTATGCCGACCGTAGGAGAAGAACTTCAGAATTCCAGGTTGGAGATTCAAATTTCTTAAAGGTTTCTCTAATGCGTGGAGTTTTGAGATTTGAAAATACTGGTAAGGTGGCACCATGATATATTGGTCCTTTTCCTACACTTGAGAGGATCGGTTCTTTGGCTTATCAAGTGCAGTTACCTAATTGGTTATCTGGAGTACATGACGTGTTCCATGTTTCGCACCTTCGGAAATATGTGCACGTTCCAGACTGTATCATTAAGGAAGCCGCTCAAAAGGATTTGGAAATCACACCTAATTTGGCAGCGAAGAGAGAACCGTTAAAGATTATTGATCGAGATGAAAAACAATTGAGGAATAAAGTAGGGAAATTGGTAAAAGTTCAACAGAGTGGAGATCCAAATGATTGTACTTGGGAAACAGAGGATAGCATGCAGAAGTCCTATCCCAAGTATAGAGTGGATATTTTGGCTTAATCTGGTAAGCCATTTCTCTATTTCATTTTATATGTATTCATATATTCTTTGTTGTCTCCCTATCTTTCAAATTTCGAAGACGAAATTTTCTTAAAGGGGGAATCTATAATGATCCCGTTTTCTTAAAACTAAATTTAAATTAGTAATTAATATAATTTCTAGAATTAACTTGAAACTAATTTGATCAAAACAAATAAGATAAGTGTTTGATTTTATACATACATACATATATATATATGAATAGATTGTAACTAGAATTTGAATTTGAAATTCAAATATAAATATTATAAAAATAAATTGGATTTGAAAATAATATATGTATGATTTTTATTAGTGTATAATTTAGTTTTAAAACATTTCTTGGAGATTATATAAATATTAAATATAATAAAATGTATTCATTGAAATTGAAAATAAGATATAAACATATTTGTGAATATAAACTAAATACAATATGAAATAAAATTTTATGAAAATATTATTTATCATACAAATGACAAACGTAAATATATTAACACATAGTTTAACAAATGTAAGTGTTTTAAACATGGAAAATAAAAAGTGCTAAGATTTTAACATATGTGTTAACAAGTGTCAAATTTTTATTTTATTTTATTTTTAAAAATGACAAGATCAGGCTATAAATATATCTCTACTTCTTCTTCCTCATTTTTCTTTTATTTATCAAAACAAAAAAAACTAAGAAAATCAAAAAGTTCAAGCCTGTGAGCTCAAACTAGAAAACAAACTCAAACCTGAATCAAAGCAATAAAATAAACAAAGAACCTAAGATCAGAGCATCTCAATCTAAAGCGGGCTAATTCAACATCAAGTGTAGATTCAAATCAAGAACAACAATCAGTTTGAAGATCAAAACCCAAGCAGATCACAAATCAAAGTATTTTCTAATTTCAAATTCGAAACCCCAGGCTCTTCTATGTTTTCATGGTACAGGTGAGTAAACCCCCTTTTGATGTGAACTAAAACTTGTTGTTGTGAATGATATCTAAAGTATGGATTGTAAATTATGGTTGCATGTATATATATATACATGAAAATGATGTGTACATGCCTCTATACATGAATATTCCCTCTGTTCCAAGTTTATAGGTTTCAAACCTGTTTCAAAGTCCAAAATCTCTCTATAATCGGTTTTAGGCTTTAAGGTTCAAATAAAACATGTTTGTATAATCATGTTTTAAGTTTTAAAAATAATTTTAAGCATAATTAATTAAAGCATTTTCTAGAAATTGGAAAATACAGGAAAACTCAATATATGTTGGAAATTCAAGCATCATGATTTCTGGTTTTAATTATATCATCTAAAACGTTTTCGAAAATAATGATTTTTAAAAGTGGAATCGTGATTTTTAAGTTTGTAAATATAGAGATATCTCGGGTTGATCATTTTTGGGTTTTCTGGTGATTCCCGACGATCGAAGAAAAATGGATGATCGAGATTGCTACTGGAGGTAGCTGGGTGATGGACGAACTCGGGAAAAATAATTAAGAAAATTCCTGATCATCGTGGAGGACAAAAGGTGTCGATCTAGGGTTTTAACTCACATTTTGGTGGTGGTCGGAATTCGATTAACTACAGCATCGTTAGTGGATCGGAGTTGGCCGGACATGGTGGAATCGAAGCGTGGATTTTAGCTGAATCATTGGTCGGAGTGGCATGGGGTCCGATGACCTAAGGCGACGGAACGTGGTGATATTAGGTGTCAGGTTTTGTTCCAATAGAGCTCCAAGTTGTTCGATTTCGATTTGCATGTGAGTTCGTCGATCTGGGTGGTCTGAGGGCTTGAGTGGATCATCGACAACTCAATGGTGACGGCGAGGTTGATCGGAGTTCGTCGAAGCACTTTTGCATGTGCACGGTGTCAAGTTTGTGAAGTAGCTTGAGTTTGGGAAGAAAGGTGAAGACTCGAAGTCGATCTCGGGAAGATAGGTTGCTGGCTCGGGTAAACATTCGGGTGTATTCGTGTGTGTAAACATGTAACAAGGTTTTAAAATTTAAATTACAAACAAAAGAAAAAAGGGTGACTCGGGGAATTTGGCTTTGGGCTCGGGGGTGAACTCGGGATCGTCTCGGGTTGGTATAATAACAGTTTTCAAACTTTAAAAAAATTCAAATTTAAACATGTTTAACTCATTATTTTAAATAATTGTTTTGATTTAAGTGTCGGATTAGTTTAAGGTTTAAAAGTAATTTTTTTTAAAGTAATTAAGTTAAATTTATTTAATTATGTGACATTATTTATAAATTAATTCTTAAGTTAATGAAAATAAATTTAATTGTGTGATTAAAAGTTTAATTAAGAAGAAATGTTTTTCAATTATTAATTAACTTAAATATCTTAAGTTAATTTATTTGTTAATGTTAATTAATTCTAAGGTTTGTTAATTAAATATTTTTAATGATAATTAAGTAATTAATTAAGATAAATGATTTATCTTTTAATTAATTAAGTTTTTAAGTAATTAAAATTGATTATTTAATGAAAGTAATTAAAGGTTGATTACTTAGAGAATAATTACTTAATATAAGTAATTAAAGAATAATTAAGGGTTAATTAATTATTGGTTAAAGGTTAATTAAATAATGATTAAAGATTAATTAATAAATAATTAAGGTTAATTAATTAATAATTAAGGATTAATTAATTAATAATTAATAAAAATTAATCATTAATTAAGGATAATTAATGAATGCAATTATGTGATTAATCAATCTTGCTTACGATTGATTAACCTGAATTGAATGCCTTGGGTTGTTGATATCTCTTATATGTGATGTTCTGTGATGTGAACGGCTTTGGTTTGAGTTGTGATATTTGTAATATATTGCTGTGTGATTATGAATTTCTGAATTGAAGTAATACTATTGGCATTTAAAACGGCATTTGAATTTTGATGTAACCGGGGATCGGATTCCAAATTGTTATCCGAAAACCACATTGAGTCTTAATGGTGAATCTTTTATTTAGAAGGTTATAAATGGAAATTTGTTGTGACTTATATATTCATGTGTTTTTTTAAATAAGCGCTCATTATTTGGTAAAGCCGGGAGAGGACATTGAGTCATAAAACCCATTCCGAATAATGATACGACGAAATGGGAGTGTATTTGAAGAAGGTGGTTGAAGACCGGGTATTTTATAGAATGAAAGGATTACCTGTCGATTGTCTCTCCACTGAGTTGCTCTAGTATAGAGATCTCCATATGTGATGGGAAGTCCGGTCGGGATTGTGGATGCCCGGATTTGCAAAGGCTTCTTCCTTTATTGGACGAAGTGATTTCGGTTCCATTCAGGCCCAGTATGAACTTGTATGGCTGTATGTCCGACGTTACACTTTGAGATATAAAGCTGATTACTATCAAATACATTTCTGTTATGTGGCGGAGAATTTATTCTCTTAGCTTAACACCCTTCTCTAAGACTTACGAACTCAGAGGTTATGTAGTTGATGGTTATTGGTGATATACTCCCAATTTGGTAGTGTGGCATGCTAAGGGCTGATCATTGGTTGATCGAAGCATGGCTTTTGTGAAAAGCATAGCTTTGTGGGATGAGACTTCATCGAACCTCACATCCCGGAAATGGTCGAAACAGGAAAGGATGCAGCAAGGTTCCCCTTAGGATATGTGCATTTCCTTTTGGATAAAAAGTGTATTATGATATGGAGCCCAGATAATTTGCTTATGTGGTTGTTGGTGTTGAGGGCCCTCGATAAAGGTTGGTTACGACCAGGAATTGGCATACTCGTGACAGTTAGTTACCTAGTTACAGAGGTAACCTGGCCTTGTGTTAGCAAAGATCCGTTTAGGTTCTCGGGGCGTCCCTCCAGAGGCATACCTATTCGTATAAAGGAAGTTCCTTAGCCTTAGCCGTTTGTTGGGATTCCAATCAATCAAATACGAGCCCTGTACGGTTTTCAGTTGTATAACCTGCCACCTCAGGTGGTAGCTATAGTAGGCATAATATAATGGTACATATGCTGGCTAAGATTAATATTATACTTTCAATATGTTTTTCACACTATGCACTAATAATAATATCAAAAGGATTTTCGCGTATCAAGCATGTTTGACTATCATAAGGAGAAATCTCCCCCAAGTGTGTGATTGCATTATGTGTGGTGGGAGGCCTTATGGTAGTTTCATTTTCCAAAAAGCATAACAGATTTCTTTTTATAATTTGTTTTCGTTCAAGCAACTATTTTATGTTTACTCATACCTGTCCCATGACCGAGCTGGAGTTTATTGTTCCCTTTCTAAACTCTAGGAGCCCATAATTTTCCACACGGGCAGCTTAGAGTTAGGTTATCCGTGTTCTAGAACTAGCTTGGATTGTAGATCTGGATCTGGTAGTCTTTGGAGCTTTTGGCCTTCAGCTTTTGGGTTTTAAGTTTTTGGAAGCTTTTTGGCTAGAAGTCTTTGGAGCTTTGAAGTTTGGATTGAAGGTGCTTATGTTGGTCTCTCTCTCTCTCTCTCTCTCTCTCTCTTTTAGAAGACTCTATTGAAGTTATTGTAGCCTTCTTGTTGTTCCGCTGTGTGTTATTGTTCAGTTATTATGTCATATACATTGTGCTCTGATGTTTGTGGTCGTTGTTATAATGAATGTTGTATCTATGTTGTACCCATGTGTTGTACATCAATGAAATTCATTTTGTTTTCCACTGTGTTGTATCATCTAATGTTGTTATAAGCTCCAGCGAACTGGATTCCAAAAATTGAGTCTTCGGCATTTGAATACAAGTGAGGTATTGGATGTTAATTTTCGAACGCTGGATTCCAGGTCGTCACACATTTATTGTTCGTCTATTTTCATTCATTTATACAATGATTACTTTACAAATTTAGCTTCATTACTTACATAATTCATTTCCTATTCATTCATACAATGCAATTTTCCATTAAAATACATCCATTTACTTACATAAGTTATTTGCATTCAATTATTTCGATCATCCATAATCAGTTCTTAAAATATTATGTAAGTCTCTTTACAAATTTAATTCACCATTAATAGATTATTTCTATTTCACATTTATTTCTTTCATATATAGTATTATTGAGTATTAAATCTATTTTTGAATCATTTCACATATTCTGAAGTTATAATCATTTACTTAATATAGTATTCACTTTTACTATTCACTTTAATTATAAATAGCTTCAACTATTAGCTTAATTTTGTAACCAATTAAGTATAGTATTCAAATTTTCAATTAAATTTAATTACTAGCATTTCAAATTATTAACATAAGTTTATAACATTTTTGTAACATCAAAGTTCTCATTTATATAAATAATTCCATTGAACACTTCCATTACTTAAGTTTTACTTGTATAATATTCTATTACATATTCCTATTTAACATTTCTAGTAATACATACATACATACATATATATATATATATATATATATATATATATATAAGAATGTAATTGGATGTTACACAAGTTTATCTTTTTCATTTTAATTAACAAATCTCCAATAATTACATTTTTTTATTTTTCATATCTTTTGATTTACAATTTACAAATTTCCATTTTCTTATATTTCAATAATCACTTAGGATCTAATTTCTTATTTTCCATTTTAGAAGTTTCCAATTATTAATGTAGTCAAGATTTCATTCATTATAATAATTAAATTTCTAATTTACGAAAACTTAAGAACTAAATACCTGGTTCGTTTTCCAAATCAATTTAAAATAATTCATGTACTCATAGCTTTTATATATCCAATCATATTTAGGAATTTAAATTTAACATTTTTTTTATCAAAACAAACATGTAGTAAAACTACTACAATAGCCTTCCCACTTTGAAACTCGAAAATTAACGTCGATGACGTGTGCACTCATCATCAAAATTATTTTTCAAGGATAGAGAGGGGAGTACATAATTTATCCTTTTAAAAGTCTTTTAGAAACATTTCTTTCAAATCACTTTGAAAATGTTTATATTCGAAAATACTTCTAAATAATATTAATATTATATTCAAAATCCTTTGAAAATAAATTTCAAAACCCAGAACCGACATTGTCAAATTTCCAATATATATTTTCTTTACTTGTAAATCCTATTTTACAATCAATATTTATAAAATTTCCCTACCTAACAAACATCATATCACAAATAACTATATCCATTTATCAAATTATTCCATTATATAAAAAATTAATGTTAGGTGAAATTATTTCATTTACCTATTTTTCAAAATAATATCGTGTCGGTCTACTTTATTAAGTGTTTAGAAAGCCCTATTGATGCCATAACATCCTATGTATCGACCGGAATTTATAAACACTCAACAGAACAAAGTAACACAATACAAAACATTTTATAACACTAACAAGTACTCTCTCTCACATAAATATGCTCAAACAAACTCATTCTAGAGTATTACTACACTATCTCTAATGAGTCAGACTCCACAAAGCTAAGGTTGTCGCTAAACCAAGCTCTGATACCAAATGTAACGACCCGCCTTTTTAAATGGTTTAAATCGACAGTAAATCACACATGTCGAATCCAAACCATTCAAAAGGGAGAAATGTTGTGGGGTAAATAAGAAAAATAACAGAAAAGAAAGAAAAACAAAAAACATAGAATCTCACAGCGGAATGGCTTAATATAATAATCGAATAAACAGTTCATGAAGCTATTTTACAAATACATTTGATTACACTTTTACAATACAGATCAGAGTACATATAGCAGGAATAAATAAATAATGCAGCAGAACAACATGATGCAGTGGAACATATATGAAAATAATGTACAAATCTCCATCTTCGTCCTTTAGGAATAAAGTCTTCAATACATTGAAGAGCTCAAACTGACCTGAGCATAATGAAAAGAAAACAATACTCGAGTTAGAACTAAAAGATCTTATTTAAGTTAAATTAACAATAAATAAATATGTGTGTAACGGCTTCAGAGATGTTTGTGGGATTTTACATCGCCTATCCAGTGTCTATTGTGAGTGCAATAACTTAAGAGATGCTTAGGATTTCCATCTCCTAAGGATCCATGAAACTATCTACATACATAGTACAATGCGCTATTATAATATGTCTATAGTAAAGTGAAGTATTAAAATAGCGTTAAGGCATTATTCATAACCTCGTTATCACATTTTTATATATTCCCGTAGTCTATACAGTGCCGTATTCCTCCGTAAACTTGAGGGCTATCCGAGGGCACTCCATAGGTATGGTAAAAATCAAACTTGTAATGGACGCGATAAGGCATGCAACAAGGTACGTTAGGCAATGTTAGGGCAGGATTCTTCCGTTTGCACTCCCAGACTGGTGCTAATGCATAGCAGCTATTACCGTCCACCTCGGAACACACTCCCAAAATCATGTCGAGAGGCAGCCACCAGTCAACCACAAAGTCATAATATGGTGTCGAAGAAATGTACCCAACAGGAGGAGCGACCTCACTTGTCCCGATATAGCTCCTGTTTTTAGCCACATCAAGCTGACTCGAGGGAGTAATGGCTATGATAATACCACATATAGAATCGTTTGCCAAACCATCCTACTTCATTCTGGAATCTCCACCACATACATAGTTGTTAAAGTGGTTTTTGGTATTGGCAGAGTGTGAAAATATCTGATCCCGGTCTCTTTAACAACCAAACTCTTATTTCACACTAGATGGTTCTTTTACATTTCCAAAACCAATTCATATTTGATATCAAAATATCATGTTTAATTCAAGCCATATTAATTTGAAAATCATATTCACTTTTGAAATAATATCACTTTCGAAATCATATTCAATTCAAAATATCCCTTATTTCAAAACCACCATATTCACTCAAAATATGGCATTTCACCAAAAAATATCATTTTCAAATTCCAACGTAAGTTATAACATCATTTAACCATATTCGCTTTTAAATCAGAGATTTAAATATAAACGATTCAACTTTGCACCGTTTGAATTTTTGATATTAGTTTAGTTAGTCATAAATAGTTTAAATAGTATTAAAATAGTTTAAAATACTTTAAAGCAGTTTGAAATAGTTAAAATAGTTTCAAATAGATTAGAATAGCTCAAGATGGTTTAAATAGTTTAAAATAGATTAAATTAGATTAAAATAGTTTTAAATAGATTAAAATAGTTTAAATGGGTTTAAAATAGTTAAAAATAGATATAATATAGTTTATTAGTTTAATATAAAATGGTTTGAAATTCTAAATAACTATGAATTTAAAATAATATATTTTTTAAACGGTTTATATTAAAATAATTAATCTGAAAGTAATATCAAATTAAACTATTTCTTCCATTTCAACAAATCTGGACCATGTCCAGGTTTTAAATTAACAAACTCAAAATTTTTATGTTCCAATTCAAATTCTCCATAAAACCATTTAAATCTATATCAATTTCAAATCCATGTTTGAACCATAAATTTAAACTACTTCAAATTTACTACATTTCAAAGTTTAAATATTTAACATTTTAAATAACTCAATTTCAATAAATTTCATTTTATATTTCAAAATTCAACTTTGAAATTTCAATTTAAATCCTTTTAAACAATTCATTTGAACCAGTTTTAATTTCAACATTTAGAGCCTGGATTTTCGTAAATAATACAGTTTATGTAAATCAAATTTTATTTCAAAATATCATTTAACTGGATTCAAAAATTTAGGATTTAAAATCATTTAACTTAACTAATCTGATGTACATATATAATATTTTACCCTATGGTCAAGTGATACATGGTCAAGTGATACAGATATATATCATTTCAACCCGTAATAATTTTAAATTTATGGGTATATATCATTTCAACCCATAATCCCGAATTTAAAATTCAAAATCCATAAAATTGCTCGAGTCTATCATTTCAATCCATAACGATTTTTCCGTAATCTATCAGATCATTTGAGTATGTATCATTTCAAACCATGGTGATTTCTAACGATAAACTAAGGGAAATTGCAGTATGAGTACAATATATAAAATAAACAAAACATCCAGTCATCCAATATTAATAGTTAAACATCCATCACAATCACCATTAAAATCAACCAATAACTAACAACAATTTACTGATTATCATTAATAGGTATTTAACTGAAAATTTAAATTCAATATTAAATTAGATTCAATTAAATTAAATATAAATTCGAATTAAACTCGAATGGCAATTTAAATATGCCAAACATCAACCAGTCAATTTCTAATTACATCATAAATTTAAATTAACTAATATATGATAATTTAGTAGTTGTGAGTGGGTTAAAACACTCACCTTAGATTTATCTACGATTTAAAATCCAATTAAAGGCCCAAATTTGAACAGTCTTGGAATCCAACCAAATAAGTTCCTTAATGTCCGGAATTTCTGTGTGATTGCAATGGAGGAAACCGCATGCAAATCCAAGTTCATATGAAAGAGTTACGATAATTAGAATTATTAAATTTTAATATGAGATAAATAAATTAACAAAAAAAAAGAAAAACGCGTCATCCTTCCACCAGCTGATACACATGTGCGAAAGTCCTAGCCCAGCTCGAAGCCTCTCGTATGCGAACCCTAGATTGGTCGCCGCCTTCAGACCCAAATGCCACTGCCACGTTCAACTATGGCCCGATCTAGCACCACCAAAGCCATGCCCTCGACCAGGCATCCTCTAGCCCCACGCACGGCGCCCCGTCATCACCTGAAAATGCTTCGCTGACGCCCATCTGGTTCATCATTTTCTGGCAATTCTAAGCACTATTGGGATGAACGATCAACATCCCTAAGACCTGCTCTTCTTCCTTTTCCGAACGCCCCTTCCCGATCGTCGATCGGATGAAGATACACCTTTGGATCGTGCAAATCCTATTTCGACGGTCGAGGTTCATCCTCGATTTCTGGCCAAACATGAACCAAATTGGAAAATGAATTGTTGCAACGGATCACGCTTATCGAGAGCTTTCCAACGATATATGTTTGGATATAGTTTTGAGGAGTTTGATTTTTGATTTGAATTTGAAATTGAAATAGGGTTTTTGGATTTGAAAATAGGTTTCTGCCACTGGAGAAGGGAGATAGGAATAGACAGACAAATTTGTACGTATAGGGATAAGAAATAGGAAGGCTGCTAGGTTAGGAAATAATTTATATAGACAAGGCCCGATAAGAATGAATAACATATCGAATTGGTTCGAAACGACAATAACGACCCTAAAAGCATGTTCCATTTTCGGAATGAAAGTAGGTTATCCCATATATCAAAATAGATATTTTCGATAATTTCATATTCAATGGAACATTTTTCAAATCCTAATTTTATTGGATGAACAAATTAGCTTTTAAAATTAGCTTAATTTAATTTGAATTCATTAAATTGATTTCAATGCATTTCAAGCCAATACGATCAAAAGACAAGTCCGATCGTTACAACAATTAAAATCCTATAATAATTCACTGTTACGGATCCTATGAAACTGGTTTCGTCGAAATTCGACATAGTGATAGAAATAGCTATTTTTACGTTAATTAAATAAATTATTATTAAATTAATTAAATCTCCTTTTAAATTCAAATTTTATAACTAACAATTTTTATAATTTTTGATCACCTATTAATTTGTAATCCTTTAAACAAATTTCCATATCCACTTCAATATCCAGATATTGTACTTATTTAGCGTTCAATTTCAATTGCAATAAATCCATTAATTAAAATTTAAATTCCAATAAATTCATTTATTTTGATTTCACCTTATTATTAAATAAATTATAACCCTATGGATACAATTAACATTGGTTTATGTTTTATTATATCAATATTACACAGTTATCATCTTTTACCATAATAATTACAATATTTCAATTATACTAAATTTTTATCGATTTCCAAACTAATTTCAACAAACTAAATAAATAGGCGATAAATAACAATTGTTACCTTTTACTTAATTTAATCACGTTTATATGTTTATTATCTACAAACAAATGTTACAACTACTTATATAGCACTGATTATATTCAGTTTCAACTAATTACATATTATCTCACCATTTAATATAACATTTAATTTATTTCCTTATTTACAATTTATAACCAATTATAACTTTACAATCATTTCAATTAATTGGAATTACATTATAATAGTTAGCAATTACCTTTCTAATTTCATTTTAGTTATTTTTCTCATTAATAAATTACAAATTTTTGATTTCTTCAATATTAAACACCAAAACACTACATGAAAATCCGTTATTGGTAGCAATATATCGTAGCGTTTAATAATAAGTGCATCCATTTGTAAAAATAAAAAATAAAAAATAAAAAAATCAATGCTGCTAAAGTGTAATCCCACCAAAATTTTCACTTAGCGCTAAAACTTTCTCTTTCCCCGCTTTCCTTTTTATTTATTCGTTAACTATTATTCAATGAAAATAACCCAAATCAATAACTTAAACTTCTCTCAATAGGAAATAAAAGAATCTCTTAAATATGATTCAAAAAATATATGTACCTCCTTCATCTTCAGTTTTGGGCCTCATTCCACTAGAATATTCAGCCAATCTACCACATTCACAACACTACCTCACTTCTCAACCTCCTATGCCATGCTTTAGTGAGTTTTTCTAAAGGTTCATTAGTTTTTCAACTTTGTTCAAAAATTCGAATGATATTAGAATTCAAAATTTGAATCGACAAGGAAGTGGTCAATTTTCTTTCTTTATTATTTTTTAAAGAAATAATTGTTTTGCAACTGTAATTATATGAATACTGTGGTTTAATCGTTAATTGTTAATTTGGATTATCAGGATTTGGGAGAATTTATGAAGGATTTTATGTTTGCTTTGGAAGTGGTAAAGTCAGAGGCGAGATCATTGATTTACTAATCTGAATATTAGATATTTAATGTATGTTAAAAGTTTTCAACGTTAATGTTAGTAGATTTACTTTTTATCTTCCTATGAAGAGCTTTAAAGAAATACAATAGATGCTTGATGATTTGGATAGTGGAATGGGGATGGATTTCAGATTTCATATGTTATTATTTGCATAATTCAAATATGAGGAAATATCTATAACCATTTTGATCATTCAAGTTTTCCATGCACTTAATGCAAAAAGAGAAGTTCAAATCATAATCTAGAGTTGGAAAAGAATTGATCTTGACAAAATATTTTTAACCAAATAGCATGAATCTTTAATAGTTTTTCATTTACACATACATCATATATTTTATCATGCTATCAAATAAAGTCATGTAAAGTTTCTACATTAAATTTACTTGTCAGGAATATTGGTATGACTATAAAAGATAATCTCTTGTTAATTTGTTTGTTATATTGTCCTTGATATACTTTAAAATTTAATGTTAAAAAGATTCAGAGATAATGTATATGTAAACTAATTACTATGTCCAAATTCCTCCATCATGTTGATAGTAAATAATGAAAATTTAAAAAGTTATGATATATCTCTCAGATTCACTATCTTAACTAGCTGATAATAAGTTCTTCTATTAAGCTCTGTTAATATTTATTCCAAATTTCTTCCCATGAAATTGTTTCTTACAAAATTTAAGGAGCAACGGTATATATTATGAAGGATTGAGATTTGTGTGATTTAAAATAATAATAATAGAAAGGTTTCATGCTTTTTTTACATGACGAAACAGGTATATCCAATATTTTTAGTGGTCAGAATTGCTATCGGTAAATGTGGAATGCAACTGATCAGAAACATTACTAGTAATCCTAAAGTCAGGTATATATTACTTAAAAATCAAAGCTATATATAATTTCTAATACTCAGTTTTGTCTTTATGTATATGATGATTAAAAGAAGTGAAAAAAGCAACTGTAGAGCGTACTTGTTTGTTCATGTCATGCTGATACAAGTATAATGGATGGTAGTCAAATTCTATTAGACACAAAAACCATTTTTTTACAATGAAGATGGACTTATGGTCTCAATAAATTGATTGAATTTACACCTAGGTCAAGTCATATAACAGCACCAGTGTCTCAGTGGCAAAGAGTTTCGATTTTGATATGAGAGGTCATAGATTCGAAATTTGCATAGTGTGATTTGAACCGTTGAAAAAATATTGATGTGCAGTGTGATGTATACCATAGAGGACCTGTAGTACTAACATGTATTAGTGTAGGAAAAAAACATATTACCGTCTTAGGCTAGCTAGCTAACTAATTCTTAGTTGATACCTCAAATAATAAATCTAATTGGGATGTATGATGATAAGACCTACACCAATTAGGCGCAAAGCTTAAATTCTTAATTTTGCAACATTATTACCTTTCTATGGAAAAGAAAAACAGACAATGTTCAATCGTCTTTTTTCCATCTTTTTTATTTCCTTTTTTTAATATAGCTTTTTAATTAAATACTCATTAGAGTACTATAGCATAAAACCTTATTCTGTTGTTACTGTTTTGAGCTTTATTGTTATTTAAACTGGGAATCGTTGGATCGGGTGAATAAAGAAAACTGAGCTATAGGAATTTGTGACAACCATTCTGAAGGAGAAAGATATACTTAGCATAGCCTTCGCAAACTTGCCCGAAACTAGTATTCTGAAGTCATTCCTTCTTTTAATGGATTCTTTTAGAACCCATAATGAATAACAATTCATCTTCTCTTCTTCCTCTATTTCTTTTGCTTGAAGAATAATTTTCAAATTTACAATCTTTTTGTTGCAATAATAGAATCTCAGCAAAATTCTTGAATGATATTTTTTGATAATTTTGTCTGCATTCAATTCGTGGAACGTATTCATAGGTTATACTTGTAATTGTTTAATTTACATTATTCATGTCAACACAAAAAGCATGCTCTTTTTTGAAATCTACAATTTACAAATAAGTTATATCTTACGAAAGTCTCATATATACATATAATTATCTTTAAGAAATATAATTTCAAGAAAGTTTCACTAGAGTATTTTCTATAATTGTAAATTTCAAAATGAGATATTACTACACAATTATAGAGTAATGTTTATAGCTTACTCTCACAATATCTTACATTGGAAGCACAAACTTACTTGTAATACTACTTGGTTGAAATAGTTAAAAGTAAGATCGTGTTTATGAACGTTTTTCCATAAACGCATGCAAATTTATTGAAGTACACATCAGCCATATTCATTCTCCTTAACGTGGTTATTAAATTGCTAAGTTCTATAATAGCTTTATATGCACTCTTCAACGGCAAAGAAAAGGCATCGAGTTCTAACAAATTTCACCAAACAGTCATTGGATCAACTACTGCTATGTCCATGTCTTTGATCTTTCCTAGTGTTATAGTTTTAAGGTATTGATACATGTCATATTATATAGAAATAATCGCTGCTGTATATAACCGAAACGTGCAAGCATTATTATGAGAGAATGAGGTATAACATAAGGCTCTTATGTTATTTCACTAAGTATCAAATGCATGTGTGTGTTTGGGCCAACCCGCAGCCCAATCTCTATTATTATATAAGTAAAAGTAACACTGTACAAAGATGTATCAAATAACATCATCAATTAAGATCAGTTTATAATTTTCTCAATATCCATTATCAATTCATCTCAAAATCTTTCATGGTATCAGAGCAAAAATTCACTTAACAGCGTTGTGCCTTGCCATACCCTCATCAGAGTCTATCTCATTATTTGAGAATAGGCTGCATGATCTGCTCTCATCAGATCAGAGATCATCATATGAGATTCAAGAAATCCATCACTGTTCTTGTCATTTGATCACTATGTCGTGCCAAGTCAGAAGATGTCAGTACTCATCATTCACCATCCAACTGGCCGCATCAATTTTTATCAAAGAAGTTCATCGATTGTTAAATTTACCTATTCTGTATCAGCCTGAAAGGTGAATCAGAGAAGCTCACTCTTCATTGTCACCTACACCCTTTTTTTCCCCTCTATTCGTGTTTCTTAATTTAATCTGATCATCGTGACCGAAGAGGACATTTCTACATCCTCAATTTATGCATCAAGAAACACTCCAAGAACTGCTCAAACCCAATCCAACATCATCCAAGAACTCATGAATTTCATCATTAAACCACAAAGTCAAGCATTCAACATTCAATTGGAAGAATCAAATTACTTACTGTGGAAATTGCAGATGGAGACTGCAATCAGAGGATATGGGATTGAGGATTATGTTCTTGGCACTTTAAGTGTTCCACCCAAGTTCACTGCAGATCAAGATGGAAAGCTTGTAAGTAACGAAGATTATATAGCACATCAGAGACAAGACAGTCTGATTAGTTCATGGCTGTTATCATCTATCGGTGCCAGTTTATTACCATAACTTGTTGGATGTAAAACAACACATGAGATATGGACGTAAAACAACACATGAGTTTATTACCACAACTTGTAAGTTCTTTAGTATCTCTATGAAAACGTCATTATTTTTACAAATTTTTTCTAGGACTATGGACTAAAGCTCATTTTAACGTGCATTTTTGTGCACTTTCATAAAATCTTTATGGCCAATTTTTTATTCAATTGCCTGAAATTTATTGCTGATGTTGTGGGAATCAGGTGCTTTGGGATAGAGGATTGGATATGTGAATACAGGTTTGGCTGATCGTTTTAAAATATGAGCTTTGATTTGTACCAACATGTGGAAGTTGTAGAGCTATTGCATTGAGTTGTGGGACTGTTGCATGAAAAAAAATGTAGATTAATATTGCATATTGGCCAAAGGCTATAAGCTACTGGACTATGCATAGGTTAAAAGCTGAATGCATGTTGGACTGTATGTTGAGATAAATGGAGCAGTTGAGCTGTAGGTGAGTCGCTGTGGAATTACCAGGTCGAACCACTGATCTAGTCATATTTTTACAAAGCTTGAATTACTCATATTAAAAAAAGTATCAGGGAGATTAAAAAAAACATTTCAAACTAAACAAAGCAAAGATAAAAGTAAACGAAAGTTTTAAAATCTTACACTTTATTTGGTCAAATGTGATGAACGTTCTTTGCCAAACCAAAAACGACGTAATTAGAGGGGAAATAAATTTTTAAAAGGAAACTATTATTAAAATTATTTAAATTTAAGAAAAGTTCGACGAAGGATGTTTGATATACTTTAAATATGAAACATTTTCATAATCATTTGTTGATTGTTAAACTTGTCTGCAGGTAATTAGCTTTTTAGGAGTGAAGATTAGCTGCAGCAAAGAATTGTAGGTAATCAAGTAATGAACATGTCTTTAATTGTTATATATACTATAACATTTTGTTAGTACTTGTGTAAACTTGTTTATGAATGGTTACAGATTTTATATGAATTCGCTCGGTTTTTTGAAAAACCATTATCAAAATGGTTACGGATATTATATTTAATTATGTGATTAACGTATTTTTTTAATTATTTTGAATATGATGATTATGTGATTTATTGTTTGAATACGAAGATTATTTGATTGATTGCTGGTTGAAATGAAACTATTATATGAGCGATGGCTGAAAAGGGTACAAGCCATTTAGATGAAATAGTAGTGTGTATAGTATGCTACAAAACACTTAATAATTTTTAGTAGCGTTTTAAAAACGCTACTAAAATAAATGTAAATAGATGCAATACGAATTTTAAAGCGTTGATAAAAATGCTACCAAAATTTTAGTAGCATTTAGTAAACACTACGATGCGATACGACAAGCTACAAAAAGTCTGAAAATTTTTGTAGCATTTCTAAAACCCTATAATAGGTCAAGTTTTGGTAACGTTTTCTATAACGCAACAAAAAGTTTCAGACTTTTAGTTGTATGTCATATCACTGTGTTTATTGAAATGCTACTACAAGTTTTGGCAGCATTTTTACAACGTTACAAAAGACCTTTTCTGGTGTAGTAAAATCTTATGAAATTAATATTTAAATTATCGAAAATTACAGATCATTACAAAATATGAAGGGAAGATGGTAGGGTATTCATAGGAAAAAAAGAAAGAAGAGTGTAAAATAAGATATGTACACATTTCTTTTTCATGGCTTCGCCAACACACTTCCCTTCAAAATGCACGACCAAAGCCTCCCCCATGTGAACATCACTTCCATCATCTGATGTATGCATATATTGACTTATTTAAGCTTAAGGAGTAAGAAATATTTAAAATATATTATATATTTTATATTATATTTCTTATACTTTATTATATTCAATCATGTTTATATGTATGTTATCATGTGTATGTAACATATAAATGTATGTATATGTAGGTGTATAACACTTCGAACATCTTCGAACAACTTTTGTTTGTTAAATCGTTGAAATCTAGAGAACCGATTTTCGGTCATATTTTCACTTAAGCTCCAATGTACAAAAAATTGTAAACAAAATTCAAAAATAAACTTCTTATCATTTTAAACTAATTAAATGGTTACATTTGAATTATAAAACCATGTCAACTCATATTAATTTTTTTTACAAAAATTGGTATTATATGATATTGATGTTTTTCTTATATTTTCAAATCAATTATATCTCTTTATAAAACTATTATAATTGATTCATTATCACTTTGTAATAATTCAAAATGAATTTTCATTTATTTAATATAATTATTCTGATAATTAAAACAATTATTAAATCATTAAAACTTGATTTTATTTTAATAAATTTATATTTAAATACGATGTACTTATCGATATAAATTTCGAAGAAAATATTCTTGTAAATATTTATCAAAATAAGTTTACCATTAATTATTATCACTTGAAACGATATTATCTGTATTATCATCTTTCATTTAAAAATAAATTCAATTTATCAAAGTGATAAATTAGCAGATCGTTACAGACTCCTCCTCCTAAAAGAATTTCATCGTCGAAATTACCCAAAACAAAAACCCACAGGTATTGCCCAAAATATTTATTTTTAAATTACATCCGTATGATGTATATAGATCATCCATACGCCATATTGATTCGATCTTCTATTCGAACTCATAACTTTACTTCCAAATTAGCATTGATCCTCCAATCCATTAGTGCAGAATTTGACCAGGCTTTCTGATCTGAACTTTAGTTCTTTTTGCATAGCTCTCAACTATGATAGAAAACTTAAGCATCAAACCATAAACCTTCATCAATGTTTTTCGTCAAGAATCCAGCAATAAATTCTTTTTCGGATAAGTGTCAAACACGTCAAAGTTCGATACTCGATTCTTAGATTAAATCATGTGATGAAATAATCCATATACTTCATACGTATTTACTAATCTTTCAAAATGATTTATGAAAACATTTCATATACTTCCATTCCTTTTTTCGATCTTTTATAAAGATAACCATTTTACATTTTTATTTCCAAATATTTCAATGTAAAAAAACATTTCTTTTCGAAAGATAAATATCTTTTTACTACAATACATCTCTAAACATATCTTAATGGTTTCTCGAAACTTATTTTGTAACGTCCCGCCTTTTCGCACACTTTAAACCGACACACGTGCCAATTCAAAGCATACGCAAGGGCGGATTGTTATGGGGTAAATAAGAAAAACAGAGAAGAAATAAAACAAAATAGAATCTCACAGCGGAAGGATAAAATATAATAATCAATATACAGTTCATGATAACTATTTACAAAATATTTATTTTACTTATACAATGAATATCAGAGTTACACATACCAATACAATCAATGCAGCGGAAATTTAGAGTGTGGTGCAATACTATAAATAATATAATACGGATTCTTCGTCTTCGTCCTCCAAAGCTAAAATCTTCGATCCTGAAATGCTCGGACTGACCCGAGCGAATTTGAAAAGACAAAAACACTCGAGTCAGACTAAAAGATCTTATGTGAGTTAAATTAACAGAAATAAATATGAGTATAGTAACTCAAGAGATGTTCGGGATTTACATCTCCTAAGGATCCGTTAAACTATTTACTATGTAGTATATTGCGCTATTATAATAGTGTCTATTTATAAAATAAACTTACTTTTTAATAGCGTTAAGGGGTTACCCATATAGCCCTTAACACAAATAATGCCAATAGTCTATACAGTACCGTAATACCTCATGATCGGGAAGCTACCAGAGGATACTCCATAGGTACGACACAAATAGAAACTCGTAGTAAAGGCTCGGTATGGTAGGTGACACGGCACAACTAGGCAATGCCAGGGTAGATATACCAATTGCTATCCAGGCTGGTGGAAACGCGTAGCCGCAGTTACCGCCCACCTCGGACCAACTCCCCAAAATCAAAATATAGAAGTGGCCACTGAATCAATCCAAAATCAAAGTATAATATCGAAGAGGAGGGTCCGATCAGAGGAATGACCTCATTGGCCTGAGAATCGCTCCTGTTTTAGCCACCTTATGCCAACTCACGGGAGTCGGGTCCACGTTTTACCTTGCAGGAAACGTCGCCACCACCTACTTCATTCTGGAATCTCCACCGCGTACACGGTTAGTCAAAGTGGTTTTCGGTATCGACAGAGAGTATGTCAGATATCCGATCCCGGTCTCTTTGCCAACCCATCGTTATTATAACACCCCGGTCATTTAAAAATAGGTTATACTTTAAAAATCAGAATAAACATTCCATTTCATAACCACGAATACGATATCATTTCAAAACCCAAAACCATATTTTATCACTTATCCCAAATATAATTCTTTTCCAAAATCAAAATGCTTTAACTTCATATCGTTTGAAAATCAAATATTTTCAAAGCATAGCATTTTGAAAATCATAATTTAAAACCATAACTTCTATAAAAAAAAACTTGAATGGTTTGGACATTCAACGGTATATGAATTAAATGGTTTAACTTAAATGTTACTTTGTAAAGAAAATAGTTCTCATGGCTTTACAAATACATTTCTTTATTAAAGTCTAAACCAAAATTTATATTATCTCTCTCAAGTTCCAAAACCACTTCAATTTATTTATATATACGTATATCCATTTTGAGTAACAATATTTCAAACTAAAATTGAATTTTATTCTTTCAACAGATCAATTGTTCTATTAATTAGTCTTGAATATTCACATAAAATCCATAAATAATAAGACTTCAATTTCTAGTAATAAAATATATATATTTTCCCAATTCAAATTACACTAGAATATTCATTTCAATTTATTTTGGGAAAAATCCAATTATAAATATCATATCTTAAAATTTCCAAACTTAACATTTAAACATATGATATAAATTATTAAACTCCATTTTCTTAAATTTTTTCCATTTTTAAATAAAGATTTTTATACACCTTTTAATTTCAAAATTTTCAACTTCATATGTATATATATGGAAGAATAATATTTATACAATATAAAATTTAAGATTTTTAGAAACCGTATTCCATCCAAACCATAGAAATCACATTAAAATAGTTATATATAGACCGCGGTGCCTGTATAAAATTTTCTATCCTATGGTCAAGTGATACGGATATTTATCATTTCAATCCGCAATTTAAAAATATAAAATTTTGCGGTTATATATCATTTCAAACCACAATCCCGAATGAAATGAAATATGCATGATAATTTGCAATTTAATGATATACAATAAACATCCATTCATCAGCATCATCCATCATCCAAATCGCAATCATCAATCAATATCAACCAATAACAATATTATTTTTGGTACTACATAACAGGTAATACTGGCAATTTTATTCAAATTAAATTTAACAGCTATTAATCTACAGTCTATATTCAGTAATAAATTATATAACTGTTAACTAGCAGTTCATATACAAACAAATAAATTTTAACTGTAAATTCATACGCAATAAATTAATTAAATTAACAGTTAAATTAATTAAATGCAATTCAACAGATATGAATAAAATAAACATGCCAAATACTCATAAATAAATTTCTATTCATTTCTAAAATTAATTTAACAAACATAAAAGCTTCTAGTAGTTGTGTGTGGGTTAAAACACTCACCTTTGGAATTTAAATCGAATTTAAATTCAATTTAAACTCAAAATTTTGACGGTCTCAGAATTTGTCCAAACCAGCGTCAAAACGTCAGAAATTCTGATACGATCCTAGCAAAACAAACCGCGCGTGAATCCGAGCTCGTATGCAAAAGTTATGAAAATTTGAAAAATGGAAAATTCTGGTCCTGGGTCGACTTCGGTGCGCCGCCTCAATTCCCCGGTGCTTGCTTGGAGTTTTCGCCAAAACGACCCGGAGCGACCCGAGTCATTTTCTTCCTGACCCGAAGTTGCTCTAGGGTTTTTTCCCCTGAAACCCGAAGCGCGACCAGAAGCTGCTGCAGATCCGCAAATTTTTTTTTTTTTTTTTTTTTTTTTTGAAATTGAAATTATTTTTTTGGAATTTGAGAATTAGGTTTTTTTTCTGCCATTAGAATGAGGAGTTGAGAAGAAGATGAAGAAAAATGTACGTACAGCCAAATGACAATAGGAAGGAGGCTAGGGTTTATGATCGCATATATATAGACAAATAGAAGAAGGCTAGGTGGGTACGGATAACGAACGCGCTAAACGGTAGTTGGCCCAAAAAGCCCGTTCTGACCTTGGAACGAAATTTATCAAACCCATATATCCAGATAGGTAATTTAAAATATCCTGAACGCGATGGAAAAAGTTTCACGTCCAAATTTGATCGTATGAAGAAGTTATGCTGAAAACCAAATTTCCAAATTGTTTTCAAATTGATTTTAATTAATTCGATTTCAAGGCGTTTCGCGTCCGTACGATCAAACGACAGGTCCGATCGATACGAAACTTGAAACCCTATAATAATTCACCGATACGGATCCGATGAAACTGGTTTCGTCGAAATCCGAGTCCGTGGCCAAAATGGCTATTTTTAATATTCATTACATAAATTAAATAAATTATAAAAATCCAATTTTATATTAAAACTCTATAATTGACTAAATTTTATCGCCAAAAAAATTCATAATCAATTTAAATGACCTAACAAGTTTAGCTGTGAATTAAAGTTGACAAGTACATTAATTGCAATGTTAATTTCTACACTTTCTTATATTTAAGAATTTTATAAATTAAATCCTCAAAACCCATACTTAAGATTTTTTTTTTTTTACCTTTATATTCTAAACTTTTACCTAAAATAAAGATGCTACTAACATTAGTTCAAGATTTCACTATAATGTTTACAAATTCCATTTTAATTAATATTTTACGTTTAATTCCATTTTATTTGTAATAATAAATACCATTTGTTGAATTAAATACTCAAATTAAAAATTATAAATCTCGCTTTCTAAAGTCTATATCAACCAATGGTCCAATTAAAATAAAATTAGTATAGACCTCACCTTATAGAACTAACTACTGCAATTACAAACCAAAACTACGCAACTGCAAAAATTTAGTGAATATATTTGGGATTTGATTTCGAAATAAACTTAACAACAAATAAGATATGTAACGAACAATAATTATTGTTGTCAAATCTATTTCAAAAGTCTACACTCAAATATTACCTTAAAGTAAGTCTTACGTTTCTATAAATTTATTCATACTTCCGTTACTATATTTATGCTTAATAAAATAACGTTCATTCTTAATAACAACATTATAACTATCCAACATATAAAAGAACTCTATTCCCAAATACATTCATTGACAAATAAGTTAGGAAATTTATAATGGTTGTTATTCTTTGTAACAACCCTGTATTTCGTGTCGATTTATAATCGACATTAAACGATTAATATTTTCGCTTATTGCCAATTTAAGTTTTAAATTTGAATTAAAATTCTTTTATAAATTTTTAAAAGGGTTTATGGGCCGTGATTTATTTTCAAACCCATTCCTTTCTCTCGTTCTCTTTTTTTTTTTTTTTTATAACCCGGTCCCCCTCTTCCCCCTTTTCATTCACGAACCCTAGAATAAAAATGAACAAAGAAAATTAATGGCGGCCCGCCCCTTTCCCTCGTTCGTTCTTGTGGCGCTAACGTTGCTTGCTTCGACATTCGGTTGCTCCTTTAATTCGTCGACACGGTGAGTGATTCTATCTCACTCACATCTAGTTCGAACAGTAATGGCACTTGCTTCTCATAGTATTGATTTTGACTGATTCATTTTTATGGCTTTGAGGATTTTGGATTTTTGTTCGAATTCGAAATTTTGTGAATTATGAGGAGTTCAAATTCGTGAATTTCTTGCTTGATTTCTGACTTGGTCTTTGACCTGTTCCACTTGGATATGTGTTCGCACTGCATATGTATGTGTTAGTGCTATGCGCATCATATGTACTCTTGTTTGTGCACTGAACTCTGTAGACATATGCATTGACTTCGCCTATGACTTGATTTTGAGCTGCATTGCAATTTGGTTGAACTTGCCACAGTTTTGATTTTTTGATTTGAGATTGCTACTTTAAATCCTTTGCTCAATATTACCTTGACAGACCATACATTTAATTGCTGTTTCAATTGCAGTATGTAATTTGATTCCTTATTGGTTGATGTTGTTTCTCACAAGTATGTCGAGACTTTCTTTTGTCTGTGACATTGCCTTTTTCATGGTGATATGCACACTGCTGCATTGATTTGGAAGCTGATGTACTATTTATTGTTCCATTTTTACTGCTATATCACCAGATTTGTATATTCATGTGTTGAGGCTGCAATCATCTCTAGCTGTTCACTAGTCTAGTCTGTAGCTCTGTTCATCATTGTAGTATCATTGTGTACATATATCCACCTTGATGTTATATGCAACTGTAGAATTGTTTCACTAATGCATCACTTGTTGTCATTCACTTGTAGTTATACCTGTTTTGCTGTCTTCATGTACATGTAGACTTGCTATTGCTCGAGACAACTATCTACTTCATTTCACTGTTGCACTTGTTGCCATTTACTGTCTCACTGCTTTATTGTCACTGCCTATTGTTTGTGCAGTTGAGCTTGTATTTTGTCAGTTGCAGTGTCTTGACATTCAGGTCTGCACTCTTTCGTTTGATAGTTGCTTGTTACTTTGAAAGTGCAACACTTGCCTCTTTTATCATTTCTTTTTATTGATTCGCCCTTGATGGTTTACACTGCTGCCGCATATGTGCATCTGAGTACGCACATACATATGTATGTGTGGAAGCATGTATTGATTTGGGTCTGCTTTGTTGGTTTGTATCGCACTGGGTTAACACTCATGTGTGCTAAGGCATTGCATTTTCATTAGCCTCGGGCCTAGGCAGATTAGATGTGTGGGCCTTGCCTTGCAATGATCACTGATTTCATTTGCATTTTTTCCAGTTTCATTTAGTGGACACTGTTTCACTTCCACTTCATGTAGGGATTGCATTAGTTCTGTCCTCTGTTCTTCGAGGCATGTAGTTCAGTGTGTATTTGCTGTCTTCATGTACCTGAATACATGTAGCTGCAGTGCATTTGAAGTTGAATTGTGTGTGCTACTGCCTTCGTTATCGAATCTGATATTTGCACTGCCAGTTTCACAGTTGCAAACATGTTGTCTCTTTGGTACACTTGGTTCGTGATTCATTGTTGCATTCCTGTATATGCACTTGAATAATTGTGTTGCACTAAGTTCATGTGGTCTTCACCTAGGTGCAGACTGCGCTTGCATCTGTTTTGGGTGCTGACTCTTTGTTCATTAGCTGGTTCCTTCATGATCTTGTACCTGACTCATTATTGTTGTATGTAATGATGCATTCATTGTTGACTGCAGTTTTTTTTGGGTATGCGGTCTTGCCCTTGTTGTTTTGCATTGCATTGATGCAAATGGATTGTTTTCGAAGTCACTTGAGTTGAATCCGATATTTCGGATTTGACCTTGTGCCCGTTTGTGTACATCATCACTGTAGTGGCAAGGCAGTGCACGCAAGCGTGAACTGCAGCCACACGGCATTCATTGGGTACTTCGTCACTATAGTGGCAGGGCAGTGCACGCAAGCGTGAACTGCAGCCACACGGTATGGCGTGTATGATATTCTTTTTGTTTTGACTTATGGATCTTTTTGCGTATTCCATATTCTGTAGTGGCGAGGCAGTGCACGTGTGCGTGTACTGCAGCCCTACTTGAATTAATATTTTAATTGATATTTCAATGGTTTGAACTGTTTGTTCATTTCAATTCAATATTCTGAATTGCATTCTGATTTGGTTTAATTACTGTCGTCTATTCATTATTTAATTATTATTTCTTCTGTGCACTAATAACTGAGTTTGAATTAGACTGACCCGAGTATTATTTTCTTTTGAATCTAATACTCGGGTCAGACCGAGTATTTCAGGTTGTAGATATTCTGCTTTGGGTTGCTGCTAGAGCTATGAAGTTCTTTCATATCTTTTGGAGTAGTCGTCATTTGTAGTAGCCTGTATTATTGTATAGGAAGATATGTATTCATGTATATTATATGCGTTAATGTACTTGTATATGTAACTTCCTGAATCGACTGTTGTAGTTGTATCACATGTACCGTGTCAAATGTATTGTAACTGACATCAGTTATTATATATGTATATGAGATTTTCTGTTTCATCTGTGTTCCGCATTTTTATTCTCTGTGTTATTATTTTATATTTTGTCCTAGACTATTATAGCCACCGTGTAGTAGCTTTGAGTTTGCATCGGCATGTCGGATTTCCTCCTGAAATGAAATGCATGTTTTTTACTATCTGACATATCGGTGCTCGCACAAAGCAATTACACGGATGGTCACTCCTCAACAGCCTTATTCTCCGTGCTAGTTGACAGCACTACACCGTAGTGTTCTTGGCTAGTGTGGGTATAGAGGTAGGGCGTCACAGCTTGGTATCGGAGCCTGGGGTTTAGAACAAATATAAAACATAACTTAGATAGTACATGTGTTACAACTATTTGTCGATGTTTTATTTCACATCTTTATCTTAAGATCATCTTTGATTTGTTAGGAATGAATTCCTAACGCTTATTCGTGAGCATTGCTGCTATTCTCTGTCGCACTTGCTCACTTGAGTTTACACTTCTAAGTATCAGTGTATATATGCTCTACCAAGTTGCATATTGCTGCAACTAGTACCCACTTCGAGTTGAACCCGCATTGTTTATTCGAACTGCTATATATATGCATTCTTATCTCTGATTCGTGTACTTAATGCAGTCTCCATACAATAGGGTTTTGGGTATCAATCTATGAGACAAATTGCATTCCAATTGTCGACTCTGTCTGTTTATCCATGGTTTTTGGCTTTCATGTGCCTCTCTCTGATGGTTTTAAAATTTCTTTGGTATAAAAGAAATTGTCTTGGACTTTGCCTTGTCGATATCGACGTTGACTTGACTTTTACTTTTGCTAAAGTCATTCAAGCATTTATACTCGTTCTGCTTTGTTTTTCCAATTGTTGATCGGTTCTTCTTTTCCGGTTAGTTGTTATCACCTTTGTCGACTTTGATAACTTCTATTTCAGGAATTTCGGGTATTCCTACTTTGATGGATTTGGAATCGAATTCTTTGTATTTTATTCACGTCTTCGAATGTGAATCTTAGTGAATTGATTTGGTTTTCGAATTTAATCGATTCTTGATTATTTCCCGATGTGTTGCTATCATTTATTAGCAACTTTGATGACCTTTTCTTCGGGATTTTTGTGAACATACCTTTCGATGAATTCGGTATCGATTTCTTTGGATTCTATTCACGTCTTCGTATGTGAATTCTTGCGATTGATTGTTTCTACAATCATTTTTGTGATTTGTCACTTTAAAAATATAAAGGTTTCAATACTAGTAGTAAATATCAAAAACTCTTTTATCAAAATGTTTTCAACTCTATTTTCAATACCAAACTCGTTTTTGAAACTGTTTTTCAATCTATTAGTATATACAAATCTTTATTTCACTCGTATGAGAAATCTAATTAAACGGCTTAGTAAAACAAGTGGTATGAAACGCTTGCGTTTACTTCGTCGGTTAATTGTTGGACTTGTTCGATTGAACCTCTAGTGACAAATTTTATTAGTGAAGATTTACAGTTTGTTCGTAAATATTTAAGTTAAGTAAGTGGTTATGGGACATGATGCTAAACTTTTACATTTACTGACTTAGTGTAATTGACACTTCTCGTTGATCATGACGATCATTTTTACGGTTAGACTAGGCCTCATCGGTGTGATTTCGTCTCACACATATCTCTTGGGCTTTGAGGATTGTCTAGACACCACTTGTGTGATTTCATTCACACATACTTTTCTTTTGATTGTGAGGTTAGACTAGATACCACTTGTGTGATTCCACTCACACATACCTCTTTTGATTTTTGGTTAGTCTGGACCTCAATCTGTGTGATTTCGACTCACACATGTGGGGTAGCGCCCCACGGTCTTCGGGCCATTCGTGTGTCAAAATTAATGGCTTGCAACCATGAGATAGCGTCTCGTTATGCGTTGCACGTGTTGATGATTTTTCATGCTCGCGGGTAGGTGAGATTCCGTGCTCCCGTTCTCGCTTTGCGTTGCACGTGTTGATGATTTTTCATGCTCGCGTGTAGGTGAGATTCCGTGCTCCCGTTCTCGCTTTGCGTTGCCCGTGTTGGTGATTTTCATGCTCACGTGTAGGTGAGATTCCGTGCTCCCGTTCTCGCTTTGCGTTGCACGTGTTGATGATTTTTCATGCTCGCGGGTAGGTGAGATTCCGTGCTCCCGTTCTCGCTTTGCGTTGCACGTGTTGATGATTTTTCATGCTCGCGTGTAGGTGAGATTCCGTGCTCCCGTTCTCGCTTTGCGTTGCCCGTGTTGGTGATTTTCATGCTCACGTGTAGGTGAGATTCTGTGCTCCCGTTCTCGCTTTGCATTGCACGTGTTGGTGAGTTTTCATGCTCGCATGTAGGTGAGTTTTCGTGCTCCCGTTCTCGTTATGCGTTACATGTGTTGATGAATTTTCATGCTCGCGTGTTGGTGAGTTTCCATACTCTCCTTTGAGTTTTCATACTCTGTTCGAGTTTTCATACTCCGTTTGAGTTTTCGTACTCTGTTCGAGTTTTCATACTCCGTTTGAGTTTTCATACTCTGTTCGAGTTTTCATACTCCGTTTGAGTTTTCATACTCCGTTTGAGTTTTCATACTCTGTTCGAGTTTTCATACTCCGTTTGAGTTTTCATACTCCGTTTGAGTTTCCATACTCTCCTTCGAGTTTTCATACTCCGTTTGAGTTTTCATACTCTGTTCGAGTTTTCATACTCCGTTTGAGTTTTCATACTCCGTTTGAGTTTCCATACTCTCCTTCGAGTTTTCATACTCCGTTCGAGTTTTCATACTCGCGTTCGAGTTTTCATACTCCGGTTCGAGTTTTCATACTCGCGTTCGAGTTTTCATACTCGCGTTCGAGTTTTCATACTCTCATCTTGTGATTTCTGGATTTCTTGCGTAGATTCCTAGAATTTGTGCTTCACCAATTTTCGTGATTTCTATTGATAAGTTTTATCAATTCTTGTGCATTGGTGAATTCGTGTGTTATTGACTTGTTATGAATACAAGTTTAGGGTATGATACCCCTTTCTATCTTTGAGAAGATTCTTATGACACTTTGGATGAATGAAAATCCACTTATCGAAGTTGCTACTGATGTCGCTGTTTTAATCACGTGTTTTAAAAGTTGTTTCAAAATATAAATCAAAATTGTTTTCAAAATCTTTACGATTTGCGCTTTCAAAAGAATGAGGAAGCGAATTAAACGTTTCAGAAAAATCGAGGACTATGACCCCTTTCTTTTACTGATTCGCTTAATTCCGGACTTGTCCGTTTGAGAACGTAAAATGTTATTTATTTAAAATACACAATTTTGCACTTTCAAGGAAACGATGAAGTGAATTAAACAATTTAGTAAAACTCGTGGTTATGGGTCATGTGCGTTTGCTATTTCGGTTAATTTCGGACTCGTTAATTGAAAAATTTGTGATTTGAAATTTGATTACCGTTGTGGTAATTTCTGATTATCGTTTTGATAATTGGATGTTTATGAATTCTGATTTATCGTTTTTGATAATCAGATATTTATTGTTTCTAATTATCGTTTGTGATAATTAGATATTTTTGGTTTGATTATCGTTTGTGATAATTAAACATTTGTGATTTGAGATTTGATTATCAATTGTGATAATTAAGTAATCGTTGATTCGTGAATTCTGATTTATCGTTTTTGATAATCAGATATTTATTGTTTCTAATTATCGTTTGTGATAATTAAACATTTGTGATTTGAGATTTGATTATGAATTGTGATAATTAAGTAATCGTTGATTCGTGAATTCTGATTTATCGTTTTTGATAATCAGATATTTATTGTTTCTAATTATCGTTTGTGATAATTAGATATTTTGGTTTGATTATCGTTTGTGATAATTAAACATTTGTGATTTGAGATTTGATTATCAATTGTGCTAATTAAATAATCGTTGATTCGTGAATTATGATTTATCGTTTTTGATAATCAGATATTTATTGTTTCTAATTATCGCTTGTGATAATTAGATATTTGAGATTTAATTATCAATTGTGATAATTAAATATTTGTGATTTGAAATTTGATTACCGTTGTGGTAATTCCTGATTATCGTTTTTGATAGTTAGATGTTTGTGACTCGTGTTTTCTAATTATCTTTGCTGGTAATTAAATTTTTGTTGTCTTCAAATTATCGAATCGATGATTAGATATTGCTGTTTCGTGATTTCTGTATTCTGATTATCTATTTGATAACCAAATTTTGTTGAGAATTTGTGAATTTCTTTTATGAAATTAAAATCTTACCTTCTCATGCTCTTATGGTTGTTACCTTTTGTCCATTTATCCCTTAGGATTGCGTGGACGCAATTTCTTTAAGGAGGGGAGTCTGTAACAACCCTGTATTTCGTGTCGATTTATAATCGACATTAAACGATTAATATTTTCGCTTGTTGCCAATTTAAGTTTTAAATTTGAATTAAAATTCTTTTATAAATTTTTAAAAGGGTTTATGGGCCGTGATTTATTTTCAAACCCATTCCTTTCTCTCGTTCTCTCTTTTTTTATTTTTATTTATAACCCGGTCCCCCTCTTCCCCCTTTTCATTCACGAACCCTAGAATAAAAATGAACGAAGAAAATTAATGGCGGCCCGCCCCTTTCCCTCGTTCGTTCTTGTGGCGCTAACGTTGCTTGCTTCGACATTCGGTTGCTCCTTTAATTCGTCGACACGGTGAGTGATTCTATCTCACTCACATCTAGTTCGAACAGTAATGGCACTTGCTTCTCATAGTATTGATTTTGACTGATTCATTTTTATGGCTTTGAGGATTTTGGATTTTTGTTCGAATTCGAAATTTTGTGAATTATGTGGAGTTCAAATTCGTGAATTTCTTGCTTGATTTCTGACTTGGTCTTTGACCTGTTCCACTTGGATATGTGTTCGCACTGCATATGTATGTGTTAGTGCTATGCGCATCATATGTACTCTTGTTTGTGCACTGAACTCTGTAGACATATGCATTGACTTCGCCTATGACTTGATTTTGAGCTGCATTGCAATTTGGTTGAACTTGCCACAGTTTTGATTTTTTGATTTGAGATTGCTACTTTAAATCCTTTGCTCAATATTACCTTGACAGACCATACATTTAATTGCTGTTTCAATTGCAGTATGTAATTTGATTCCTTATTGGTTGATGTTGTTTCTCACAAGTATGTCGAGACTTTCTTTTGTCTGTGACATTGCCTTTTTCATGGTGATATGCACACTGCTGCATTGATTTGGGGGCTGATGTACTATTTATTGTTCCATTTTTACTGCTATATCACCAGATTTGTATATTCATGTGTTGAGGCTGCAATCATCTCTAGCTGTTCACTAGTCTAGTCTGTAGCTCTGTTCATCATTGTAGTATCATTGTGTACATATATCCACCTTGATGTTATATGCAACTGTAGAATTGTTTCACTAATGCATCACTTGTTGTCATTCACTTGTAGTTGTACCTGTTTTGCTGTCTTCATGTACATGTAGACTTGCTATTGCTCGAGACAACTATCTACTTCATTTCACTGTTGCACTTGTTGCCATTTACTGTCTCACTGCTTTATTGTCACTGCCTATTGTTTGTGCAGTTGAGCTTGTATTTTGTCAGTTGCAGTGTCTTGACATTCAGGTCTGCACTCTTTCGTTTGATAGTTGCTTGTTACTTTGAAAGTGCAACACTTGCCTCTTTTATCATTTCTTTTTATTGATTCGCCCTTGATGGTTTACACTGCTGCCGCATATGTGCATCTGAGTACGCACATACATATGTATGTGTGGAAGCATGTATTGATTTGGGTCTGCTTTGTTGGTTTGTATCGCACTGGGTTAACACTCATGTGTGCTAAGGCATTGCATTTTCATTAGCCTCGGGCCTAGGCAGATTAGATGTGTGGGCCTTGCCTTGCAATGATCACTGATTTCATTTGCATTTTTTCCAGTTTCATTTAGTGGACACTGTTTCACTTCCACTTCATGTAGGGATTGCATTAGTTCTGTCCTCTGTTCTTCGAGGCATGTAGTTCAGTGTGTATTTGCTGTCTTCATGTACCTGAATACATGTAGCTGCAGTGCATTTGAAGTTGAATTGTGTGTGCTACTGCCTTCGTTATCGAATCTGATATTTGCACTGCCAGTTTCACAGTTGCAAACATGTTGTCTCTTTGGTACACTTGGTTCGTGATTCATTGTTGCATTCCTGTATATGCACTTGAATAATTGTGTTGCACTAAGTTCATGTGGTCTTCACCTAGGTGCAGACTGCGCTTGCATCAGTTTTGGGTGCTGACTCTTTGTTCATTAGCTGGTTCCTTCATGATCTTGTACCTGACTCATTACTGTTGTATGTAATGATGCATTCATTGTTGACTGCAGTTTTTTTTGGGTATGCGGTCTTGCCCTTGTTGTTTTGCATTGCATTGATGCAAACGGATTGTTTTCGAAGTCACTTGAGTTGAATCCGATATTTCGGATTTGACCTTGTGCCCGTTTGTGTACATCATCACTGTAGTGGCAAGGCAGTGCACGCAAGCGTGAACTGCAGCCACACGGCATTCATTGGGTACTTCGTCACTATAGTGGCAGGGCAGTGCACGCAAGCGTGAACTGCAGCCACACGGTATGGCGTGTATGATATTCTTTTTGTTTTGACTTATGGATCTTTTTGCGTATTCCATATTCTGTAGTGGCGAGGCAGTGCACGCGTGCGTGTACTGCAGCCCTACTTGAATTAATATTTTAATTGATATTTCAATGGTTTGAACTGTTTGTTCATTTCAATTCAATATTCTGAATTGCATTCTGATTTGGTTTAATTACTGTCGTCTATTCATTATTTAATTATTATTGCTTCTGTGCACTAATAACTGAGTTTGAATTAGACTGACCCGAGTATTATTTTCTTTTGAATCTAATACTCGGGTCAGACCGAGTATTTCAGGTTGTAGATATTCTGCTTTGGGTTGCTGCTAGAGCTATGAAGTTCTTTCATATCTTTTGGAGTAGTCGTCATTTGTAGTAGCCTGTATTATTGTATAGGAAGATATGTATTCATGTATATTATATGCGTTAATGTACTTGTATATGTAACTTCCTGAATCGACTGTTGTAGTTGTATCACATGTACCGTGTCAAATGTATTGTAACTGACATCAGTTATTATATATGTATATGAGATTTTCTGTTTCATCTGTGTTCCGCATTTTTATTCTCTGTGTTATTATTTTATATTTTGTCCTAGACTATTATAGCCACCGTGTAGTAGCTTTGAGTTTGCATCGGCATGTCGGATTTCCTCCTGAAATGAAATGCATGTTTTTTACTATCTAACATATCGGTGCTCGCACAAAGCAATTACACGGATGGTCGCTCCTCAACAGCCTTATTCTCCGTGCTAGTTGACAGCACTACACCGTAGTGTTCTTGGCTAGTGTGGGTATAGAGGTGGGGCGTCACATTCTTTCTTAAATTTACCTCCAAATTAACGTACTATCAAATTTCATTCACTTATGTTCTATCCAACATTCCTTTATATTTTATTTCCATAAATTTGTTAATATTTACATTCATTTATTAACAATTTACTTCCATAATACAATTGCAATCTATTAAAGTTTTTATTACATTAATACTATTTCAACTTTATTCTTTTAGTATTAATTAAACAATCGTATTAAATTAAGAGATTATAATGATTTTTACTGTTTATATATACTCCATTAAACCCAACAGTCGTTCCAGTCACCTTTGTATTGCATTAAATTGGTTATCCCTCACTGCCATTTATTTTACTTCCTAAATTCCCATATAGTTACAATTTTACCAATATATATAAACACATAGGAAATTTAAATTCTTGTCATAAATTCTTAAATTTATATTTTTATTCAAGTGCAACAATTACGCTATTTCCCTATTTTATATTTCACCTAATTTTTCAACAATTAGATTAAATAACCGTTTCTACTATTCATAATTAACTATACATTTAAATCTCCTATACGGTAATTAAACAAATTTGTGGGTATAAATAACCTTTGCTTATATACATTTCACTTGTGCATTCCTTTTTATTTTTATAAACTCTCCCTTATTAACTAGGCACATAAACAACCCAAAAAAAATCTATTCAGATCTATTTCAAACTATTTCCATTCTTAACAAAATAAAATAAATGGTTAACCTACACTTGTCATTCTTTTATATCCAAATTCACTAACAACATTATTAACAACAATGTTGCTATAGACTTTAATAAAATAAATCATATGAATGGTAAAATTTGGTAATTATGGCAAACGCCCAAATATATGCATAAATTTACTACTTGTTATTATGAATCCCATCTATTACTTTCTAAATTCCTTTGTCTTCTCATATCCCATTTACTACCAAACTACAGATTTAGTTATAGCTTATCAATACGTAATCACCTAAACAAACAAATTTTATTACCCTTTTACGTGCATTTATTATTGACCATTTATGAAAATTTCCTACCTTCACATATTGCATTGGTTTATTCAACGGTCACTTTTACTTAGTCTCTATTTATAATTACAACCAAATGTACAATCACCACTGTTTATTTTATATTAATTGAATTCCATTCTAGTAAATATTTTTATTAATATCCACTGATTCAACATTTGTATGTTTCTTAAAATTAACTTTGAACAAAATGTGACAATTTACATTATACAAATCTATTGTCATAAATTTTATTGTTACTTTAAATTCCAATTACTATAACAAATTTCTACACTTACTCAAATAAAATCTTAAGACTTTATTTCATTCTAAATTAGATTAGAACATATTATATTAATTCATTTAATATTACCAAATTTAAAGGGTCGTTACAATCTCCCCCACTCAAAACTTTTCGTCCTCGAAAAGGAAAAAGAAGGGAGAAAGAAGAATAAAGCAGTACCTCTTATTTCAAATATTAACTTATAACAATAATTTACTAAATTAATTTCCTTAAATGAGATATGCCCGTTTTATAGTCATTATAACCTTTTATACTTAAATTATTAAAGTTGGAAAACATTTTCACAAAATTCTAAGTCCAAAATTTATGAAATTTTTTGGCAGAGTCTCCTTTGTACGGAGAGGTTTGAAAGAAAAATATAATATCAAAATATACAAATATATACATATATTATCCAAAAATTATATCCCAATCACGGGAGAATTATATAAAATAGCGCTACAAAACGTAATCCGGAAATGTACCTATTTGTCGGGTAATACGCTTATTATTATGGAACCAAAAGTAGTAGCAGTTGCTTCCATCACCTGTATTTCACTTATATAATCTAAAAGGTTAAATATTTATAACAAAGTGAAATATTCAAGTAGATTCAATCATTCATATCCCATCAAATGCAACAACCATAAATTTTAACAAAGAGCACACACCACAAACAAACAATCATTCAATCAACCAAACAATTAGTTGTTCGGGTTCAAATTCTGAAATTGTACGAAATGAAAAATAACTATCAAGTGCATCATTTACTCAACAGTCGTATATGGAACAAAGATAGATTATTTATTCATCCAACAACTTCAAATTCCTTACCCAACGAACATACATCAAACAAAACAATTCAAACCAACACCAAATTAGCTTATTATACTTTTATTTCAGGCTTCAGTGGTTTGATTTTCTTTTTTTCCATTTATGGAGGAATTTCTTTACTTCTTACAAATTTCATTTCCCATTTATTACAAAATTCATTATATTTGTATTCCAATTTACTGACTAAAGTTTATATCATCTATTTATACTACTTATCTTTTCTTATATAGTAAAATTTCCAATTTAGCTTAAGTTTATACAATTAATTCTCATTAATACAGCAAATTTAATGAATACTTTAATTTCCTCAAGCTTCACTTGTAAGATTTCCCTTACATTTTCTTACTAACATTGCAACTTTTATTATATGGTAAGTTATGTATGTTTAAGAATGTAAGTGAAAGTTTACAAGTTTGTTCTCCATTCCTTTAATTAATATATATTTGTTTTATAAATTACAATTTCAACTTACCTTTAATCTCATTCATTTATTTAATGTTGAAGTTTCCATTATATTTAATTACAGTAACCCTCTACTTACACTTAATTTATTAACCTTATAACTTGCATTCCTATAAGTGAAAGATTTTACTCATTATTTATATTACCTACTTTTTATTTTATTCAACTAGTAGCATTTGACTCATACTAAATATTATAACCCTACACATCAATCCTTATTTAATAAAGAATTTCATTTTATCTACTTAAGTTCATATCACCTATTAATAATACAACCTTTAATTTTTAGTAAAATTCCAATCATCACTTAAGTTAATACCATTAAATTCTTATTTATAACAGTAATTTATTGAATACTTCATTATTTCCAAAAATTCTACTTGCATAATATTCTATTCCACTCTTAATTTACATTTCAACTTTTTATACTTGGTAAGTTATTTATGTTAAAGAAAAAGCAAAAGAACTTATACAAGTTTAATCTCAACCCTTTTAATTCATTGATTACTTAACCTTTATTTTACTAACCTAAATTTTTTTATATTTTTTTTACAACTAATTAATGGAAATTCAAGAATTAATACCGGGTCAAATTCCAAAATTACTTTAAAATAATAGATAATTAATTTCTTACAACTTTTATATCTCTAATTACCTTTAAACAATTAAAATTTTAAATAATTTCAAAACAAATCTGCAGTAGAATTTACTACAGTGGCCTTTCCCTTAGAAACTCGAAAATGAAAGTCGATGATGTGGCCGTCATCACCGAAATTATTTTCCAGCGACAGAGAGGAAAGTACAAACTTATTTTCTTCAAAATCCTCTTTAAACCAATTCTTTCGAATTATACTAAATATTTATATAAGAATTTACTTATAAACTAAATCATTATATTTCATAAATCCTTTGAAAGCAGATTTCAAAAATCCTGGACTTAAGTTCTAAAATCTCCAATTTGATTTATTAAAATTCAACCTAGCTTTAATTCATTACAAATATTTTTATTACCTAACACCCAACTATAGCAACCAAAATATATCTTTATAAAAATATTTTTATATATAGAAAATATAATAGGCAAAATTATTTCATTCACCTATATTAAAAACAAATATTATGTCGGTCTGTCCTATTAAGTGTTTAGAAATCCCTATTGATGGCATAGCATCCCATGCATCAACCAGAATTTATAAATACAAAACGGAACAGAGTAACATAATATTAAAATCTTTTTATAAAACTAACAAATACGCTCTCTCATATATATACACTTAGCGACTCCCATAGGGTATTACTACCCTATTAACAAAGAGTCAAACCCCCACAAAGCCAAGGTTTGTCGCTAAACCAAAGCTCTGATACCAACTGTAACGTCCCGCCTTTTCGCACACTTTAAACCGACACACGTGCCAATTCAAAGCATACGCAAGGGCGGATTGTTATGGGGTAAATAAGAAAAACAGAGAAGAAATAAAACAAAATAGAATCTCACAGCGGAAGGATAAAATATAATAATCAATATACAGTTCATGATAACTATTTACAAAATATTTATTTTACTTATACAATGAATATCAGAGTTACACATACCAATACAATCAATGCAGCGGAAATTTAGAGTGTGGTGCAATACTATAAATAATATAATACGGATTCTTCGTCTTCGTCCTCCAAAGCTAAAATCTTCGATCCTGAAACGCTCGGACTGACCCGAGCGAATTTGAAAAGACAAAAACACTCGAGTCAGACTAAAAGATCTTATGTGAGTTAAATTAACAGAAATAAATATGAGTACAGTAACTCAAGAGATGTTCGGGATTTACATCTCCTAAGGATCCGTTAAACTATTTACTATGTAGTATATTGCGCTATTATAATAGTGTCTATTTATAAAATAAACTTACTTTTTAATAGCGTTAAGGGGTTACCCATATAGCCCTTAACACAAATAATGCCAATAGTCTATACAGTACCGTAATACCTCCTGATCGGGAAGCTACCAGAGGATACTCCATAGGTACGACACAAATAGAAACTCGTAGTAAAGGCTCGGTATGGTAGGTGACACGGCACAACTAGGCAATGCCAGGGTAGATATACCAATTGCTATCCAGGCTGGTGGAAACGCGTAGCCGCAGTTACCGCCCACCTCGGACTAACTCCCCAAAATCAAAATATAGAAGTGGCCACTGAATCAATCCAAAATCAAAGTATAATATCGAAGAGGAGGGTCCGATCAGAGGAATGACCTCATTGGCCTGAGAATCGCTCCTGTTTTAGCCACCTTATGCCAACTCACGGGAGTCGGGTCCACGTGTTTACCTTACAGGAAACGTCGCCACCACCTACTTCATTCTGGAATCTCCACCGCGTACACGGTTAGTCAAAGTGGTTTTCGGTATCGACAGAGAGTATGTCAGATATCCGATCCCGGTCTCTTTGCCAACCCATCGTTATTATAACACCGCGGTCATTTAAAAATAGGTTATACTTTAAAAATCAGAATAAACATTCCATTTCATAACCATGAATACGATATCATTTCAAAACCCAAAACCATATTTTATCACTTATCCCAAATATAATTCTTTTCCAAAATCAAAATGCTTTAACTTCATATCGTCTGAAAATCAAATATTTTCAAAGCATAGTATTTTGAAAATCATAATTTAAAACCATAACTTCTATAAAAAAAACTTGAATGGTTTGGACATTCAACGGTATGTGAATTAAATGGTTTAACTTAAATGTTACTTGGTAAAGAAAATAGTTCTCATGGCTTTACAAATACATTTCTTTATTAAAGTCTAAACCAAAATTTATATTATCTCTCTCAAGTTCCAAAACCACTTCAATTTATTTATATATACGTATATCCATTTTGAGTAACAATATTTCAAACTAAAATTGGATTTTATTCTTTCAACAGATCAATTGTTCTATTAATTAGTCTTGAATATTCACATAAAATCCATAAATAATAAGACTTCAATTTCTAGTAATAAAATATATATATTTTCCCAATTCAAATTATACTAGAATATTCATTTCAATTTATTTTGGGAAAAATCCAATTATAAATATCATATCTTAAAATTTCTGTGACGCCCCACCTCTATACCCACGCTAGCCAAGAACACTCCGGAGTAGTGCTGTCAACTAGCACGGAGAATAAGGCTGTTGAGGAGCGACCATCCATGTAATTGCTTATCACACGGTGGCTATAAATAATCTTCGGAAACAAACATAGAAATAATCATATCACAAATCAGTCACAGATATCCATATCACAAAGGCGGAAGAAGATATGAATATATAACTAACACATGAAAGTGTACATCAGAGTAGTGGTCAGTAAGATCCACGATAATACAAAAGAATAGCAACACGTGCTATACAAAAGAATACAACTATGAGTCTATCTCTCAAGTGTATACAACAAAAACTGCTAATCTAAACAGTTAGCCAAAAGTCAGAGTGATGAATCCCTGGGAAGAAGTCAAGCAGAAGCACCTGTAACATCTCGGTCTGACCCGAGTATTATTTAAGAAAATAATAAACGGATCAGTCTAGCTATAAATATCAGATGACATGATATAACATAAAAGATATGGCATAAACATAAACATCCATAACGACATACCACTATAAGTATGTAAATAATGATCAACAGAAGATCAATCAATAAGAGATAATCAATATCACAAGAATCTTCTCAAAGATTCGAAGAGGGCATCATACCCTAAACTTGTACTCATAACAAGTCAATGACATAAATTCCAGAAATCAACACGAGAAATCCAGAAATCATAAAAAGGGAAAGAGGCCTATCACATGACGGTCCGAAGACCATGGGGAGCTACCCCACATGTGTGAGTGGAATCACACAGATTGAGGACAAGACTAACCAAAAAGCAGAAAGGTATGTGTGAATGGAATCACACAAGTGGTGTCTAGTCTAACCTTGCAATGAAAGAGACATCGCACAATTGCTAGTCTAATTCATAAAGCGATCATCAAGATCAACGAGAAGTGTCAATTACACTAAGCTAGTAAATATAGAAGTTTAGCTTCATGTCCCATAACCACTTGCTTAACTTAAATATTTACGAACAAACTGTAAATCTTCACTAATAAAATTGTCACAAGAGGTTCAATCGAACAAGTCCAAGAATTAACCGACGAAGTGAACGCAAGCGTTTCATACCACTTGTTTTACTAAGTCGTTTAATTAGATTTCTCATCCGAGTGAGGTAAAGGCTTGTATATACTAATAGATTGGAAAACGGTTTAAGAAAAGAGCTTTGTTATTAAAAATAGAGTTGAAATTGTTTGTTAAAAGAGTTTTGATATTTACTACTAGTATTGAAACCTTTATATTATAAAGTGACAAAACACAGAAGCAATTGTAGAAACAATCAGTCACAAAAATCGCATACGGAGATGTGAATAAAATCCAAGGAAATCGGCTCAATGTTTTTCAGATAAGATCCCCTACGGAGGGGGGGTCCAGGGGGGTGGCAACCCCCCAAGGTGGGGGTGCGAGGGCAACGCCACCGCTTACGGGGTTCGACCTGCCCGGTCAGGTCGCGGGGGTCCAGGGGGCAGCTCCCCGTCCAAAACGGTACGACTTAGTGAAGACAAAATGAGGTCTAACGACCTAAGAGGGATAGGGTCGAGCGACCTAATGGTTGCGACCTAGGGGTCTAAGGAGAACGACCTAGTGGTCCAGCGACCTAAAGGGTAAAGGTCATGCGACCTAAAATGGGTTCGCGACCTAACACTCAAACGACCTAAAGAAATTAAGGAGCCGAGCGACCTATAAGAAGCAGCGACCTAAGTAGAAACGAGGCCCAACGACCTAAGGGTTAGGTCATGCGAGTTAAGTGGTCAGGCGACCTAAGGTCTTACGACCTAACGACCTACGGTCTAAAGGCCACGCGACCTAGAGGATCTGCGAGCTAACGAGGCCGACCTAAGGTGCAAGCGACCTAAGGGACAACGAGCTAAAGTATGGTACGCGACCTAAAAGATGGCGCGACCTAAGGTGAGAGCAGGTCGAGCGACTTAAGGCAATGCGCGACCTAAGACCTAGCGACCTAAAGGGATGCGCGACCTAAGAGAGGCATCAGGTCGAACGACTTAAGGGTGATGCGACCTACGACCTAAGCTCAAATACGAGCTAGCGACCTACGACCTAAGCTCAAATGCGAGCTAAGGCCTACGACCTAAGGCCCTAACGTACTAACATTTGTCGCGACCTAAGTGGTGACGACCTAACAAGGAAAGGCTGAGCGACCTAACGCTGCAGAGGGGATTTAAGGCCAGAAACGACCTACGACCTAAACCCCATACGACCTAACGTGAAACAACCTAACTCCAAAGTGAAAATTCAAGGCAGTGCGACCTAGCGCGATAACACGCGAACGACCTAAGGGTTAGGTCGCGAACGACCTAACTCCGAACACCAAAAATGGCCAGAACGACCTAAGTGCAGAAAATTCACCAAAACGCTAAAAATTGGAGTTTTTCGCCAATCCAATCCAAACCAAATGCAAATGTGCATGCAAAAGTGATAGGGAATCATTCCCAACAGTCCAATATAGTTATAGACTAGATTTGTGAGATAAAAATCTCACCTTTGCACTAAAATTTATGAAAATGAAGAACAAAGCTTGAAGGCAAATGGAGAAGCAACCACAAGCTTGAATCCGATGTCTTCTTCTTGAATTTGGAGTTGAATGTTGGAGTTGCAATAAAACAAAGACTTTGGAGTTTTAATTTCTCATTCCATTCACCATTTTTGTTGAAGCTTTAGTGTTAGGAAATGAAATGAAGCAATGAAGAAGAAGGGGGGTGGAACTTGGGCCTAATGGGCTAAAAGTCCAAACCAAAGGCTCGAGTGAAAAAGTGGTGAAATTCCACTAACCCCAAACATATCAATGTTTATACTTAGAAGATTGCAAACGACATTTCGAACTCAATGGAAGTGGTCTCGAGTCCTAATTTGACCGTTTGCAAAAAGTAGCTTCGGACCAAAATCGATTAACGATAAAATATTTAAATAAAATATTTAAATATAAAAATCGATAAATATGCGGGTTGTTACAGACTCCCCTCCTTAAAGAAATTGCGTCCTCGCAATATATAAGGTGGAAATAAGAAGTAACAACCATAAAAGCATATTAATACTAAAGAAATTTGATATTAGAAGTTCACCTCAAAGAGCAGGAGTAAGCAAGTCCGGATGTGTTCGCTCGATGAATTCTCTGGATTCCCAAGAATAATCCTTAGGATTTGAGGACCATTGAACCTTTACAAGCGGGACATCTTTATTTCGAAGTCGTTTAACCTCATAAGCTATAATGCGAATAGGATGCTGCTCATAAGTTAAATTTGGAGAAACTTCAATTTCTTCCACGACAGCGGGCTTAAGAATGGAATCGGAATCCCGAAGGCATTTCCGTAATTGAGAAACGTGAAACATGTCGTGCATAGCAGAAAACTGAGTCGGTAATGCAAGGCGACAAGCCATGGAATCTATACGTACGGTGATAGGGAATGGCCCAATATATTGAGGCGCTAATCTTTCCCTATCAACGGGAATGTACAACACCTATCATAGGTGAAACACGAGTAAAATTCTGGACCTAAAACCAGCTTCTCACCGACCTTAAGCCAACAAGAAGGAGATTGGCATAGCATTCCCTAGAGTGCCTCGAAGAATGCCATACCAATACTAGATTGGAAGCTATGATTATAGGAAAATTCAACAAGAGAAATATGATTTTCCCAACTTCCACAAAAATCAAGCACACAACACGAAGAAGGTCTTCCAGAGTTTGGTTCACACGCTCTACTTGTCCATCGGACTGGGGTAATAAGCGGTGCTTAAATTAAGCTTCGTTTCTAAAGCTTTTTGAAGACACTTCCAAAAATCCACTAGTAAACAATGGATCACTATCGCAAGCAAGCTGTGACGCCCCACCTCTATACCCACGCTAGCCAAGAACACTACGGAGTAGTGCTGTCAACTAGCGCGGAGAATAAGGCTGTTGAGGAGCGACCATCCATGTAATTTAACATCTCCTTTAACAAAGAGTTTGGGCCCAAAGAGGAACGGTTCGGTTAATCCGAACGGGGAATAATATGGACGGATTTAGTAAGTCTATCTACTATAACCCATAAGTTATCATGACCCGAACGGGAACGGGGAAAGACATCTATAAAATCCATGGAGATTTGGTCTTACTTCCAAATTGGAATTTCTAAAGGTTGCATTAACCCACCAGGCCTTTAGTGTAGGGCCTTGACAAGATGGCGAGTCATACAACACTTAACAAAGTTAGCGATATCGGATTTCATTCACTCCAAATAATAAAATCGCTTCATATCTACGTACACTTTACTACTTCTAGGATGAATGGTAATTTTAGAACGATGTGAATCTTCTAAAATATATTGACGAAGATCACAAATATTTGGTACGATAAGTCTACCAAACTTTTAAATGTCGCCACGAAAATCAATATCGAAGTCTTTCTAACTTTCAATAATAATTTTATCCCTACAACAATGGCTAAGAAGAGCCAATTCAGAATCTAGCCTTTTGAGCTACAAGAATGCAGTCTAAAAAGAATAAGGAACCCCTAGACTACATAAAACAAGGGATGCATATAAATCGGATTTCGCGATCTCGAATCTCTCAAGCGAATAGAGTCTCGAGATCGTTCCATTCGGATATCACCATAGAAAACAACTACTTGTTGCTTACGACTAGTGCATTGGCAACAAGATTTCCCCTTTCAGGGAGTATATAGAATATCAAGATCATAAGATGCAAGAAATTCGAGCCAATATGGTCGACGCAACTTAATTATGAGAAATAGATATCCCAATGATTTATAATTGAGGTAGAGAACAAATTTCTCCACCAAAGACGATGATGCCAAATATTGAAAGCAAAATCAATAGCCGCGAGTACCAGATCATAAGTGGCATTCCTAGTCTCGATCGGCCTCAAAGATTTAGAAGCAAAAGTGATTGCACGTTCTCTTCGGGAATCACAAGAATAAGAATATTGAAAAGAAGGAATTTTGTCCTCTTTCCCAAAAAGCTAAAACTTTAAAAATCACAATTACCTTTATAGAAAAATTTATATTTTACAAGTCAATTTATTGTGTCTGATTGTCTCATCAAAGCGTTTAGGAAATCTCTATCGATAGCGTTGATCAAGTGCATCGACCAGAAATCTTAAAACACTAAATGGGCAATACAACACAAAATTACCTTTTTATAGGAATTTAAAATATCTTCTTAAAAGATTTGTAAAATTTTAAATTTCAATTTTCATCCAAAATTAATAAATACAAGATTGGGATTATTGAGATATCCATAGAATACTTGATTTATAAAATGGATGAAATAAACTGGATAAACTGAATGACACAATATGTCATTCATATAAATCATAATGAGTGCGGAATGCGGTATGTGGAAGGCTAACTTCCGCAACTCGTAGTGATTGAAATTCGGTGGCAAGGTCAAACTAGAAAGACCTTAACACCACTTAAAAGGTTGCTTAGGTAATGATCCTAAGACAAACTCAAAAATATCGGAGAATTCTCAACCGATATGAATGAGCGAGATATATCTTTATTCAACATGTGAGCTTAAAGAATAAAATGATGCCATCGATTTGAAATCGAAATCACAAAGGAAAAATATGAATCTGCTTAACAGATTGAAAATGTCGAAAAAGGAATTGTCCATTCGGAACAATTGGATATGGGCTTCAAAGTGATTAAGCCAACCCTTTCACGCAAATCAATTCCGAAACATAAGCAATGCACAATACGCAAATCGGTTCGGAAAGAAAAATCACATGTAATAATTTCGACATCAATAATAAGGAAATTGAGTGTTGCGAATCCTCTGATTCGGATTCACAATCCTCAAAGAAGTCATCAAGCCCAAAATATAAAAATAAAGAGAATCAACAAGTTCTTATGATAAATAAAAATGATGAGGGAAACCCATATCAAAAAGAACTCGAATCGGATAATCGCAAACAAATGAAATCAAGGATTAAATAAGGAATACCTTGACCCAGAGAAGTTTCGTTAGAAGCTTTTAGCTTTCCTTCTCTCTTACTAGGTCGTGTGGGACATGTAGACAAATAATGGCCCGAGCCCTTGCAATAGCGGCAATAGAGGGGTTCCGGGCACTTAGTTACATAATGGTCTGAGGAACCACAATTGTAGCATCGTTTACGACTAGAGGTAGATGGCTTGGCTACCGAAGTTTCTGGTCCCACCTTCTTCTTACTTAGAAGTATGGGGCAGACAGAAATATGATGACTGGAATCTTTGCAGTAACGACAAAGGAGTGGTTCCGGACACTCCTTCGCATAGTGGTCCCTAAAACCACAGTTGTAGCATTTTCCACAATTAAGGATTGGAGTCTTTGCTCCAAAAATAGGTTGCTTCACCTTCCTATCGGGATGAGGGCTTTTGAATTTAATACGCCTCTTCTTGGAAATCCCAATATCACTATCAATTCCTCTATCAGCCTCTTTTTCTTGTAGCATGATATCTACAAGTTGGTCGAAAGGAACTTCTAGTTTCAGAGGTAAAACCATTTCGGGATCCTTATCCAAAGCACAGATAAACCTTTGATTCTGAGCAAGATCCAAAAGTTGTTGGGCAGACATGAATGCGCCATCCAGAGAAGGGCTACTGGATTGACCAGCGCTAGGACTGCTAGAACTAACCATTTCTCTTCCTTAAGAAAGAAAGAAGGAAGAAGAAGAAGGTTATTCACAAAATGAATATCAAGCAAGCTTGATAGGAAAAACAAGGAATCATAAAGAAAATAGGATGAATTGGTACGAAGACTCGAATTAAATCCTAAGGCACAACTCCTAAGAAAGACTTAGGACATGATCCTTGCTAGATTATTCTACATTGTTCCGAAGTTTGGCTCTGATACCAAGCTGTGACGCCCCACCTCTATACCCACGCTAGCCAAGAACACTCCGGAATAGTGCTGTCAACTAGCACGGAGAATAAGGCTGTTGAGGAGCGACCATCCATGTAATTGCTTATCACACGGTGGCTATAAATAATCTTCGGAAACAAACATAGAAATAATCATATCACAAATCAGTCACAGATATCCATATCACAAAGGCGGAAGAAGATATGAATATATAACTAACACATGAAAGTGTACATCAGAGTAGTGGTCAGTAAGATCCACGATAATACAAAAGAATAGCAACACGTGCTATACAAAAGAATACAACTATGAGTCTATCTCTCAAGTGTATACAACAAAAACTGCTAATCTAAACAGTTAGCCAAAAGTCAGAGTGATGAATCCCTGGGAAGAAGTCAAGCAGAAGCACCTGTAACATCTCGGTCTGACCCGAGTATTATTTAAGAAAATAATAAACGGATCAGTCTAGCTATAAATATCAGATGACATGATATAACATAAAAGATATGGCATAAACATAAACATCCATAACGACATACCACTATAAGTATGTAAATAATGATCAACAGAAGATCAATCAATAAGAGATAATCAATATCACAAGAATCTTCTCAAAGATTCGAAGAGGGCATCATACCCTAAACTTGTACTCATAACAAGTCAATGACATAAATTCCAGAAATCAACACGAGAAATCCAGAAATCATAAAAAGGGAAAGAGGCCTATCACATGACGGTCCGAAGACCATGGGGAGCTACCCCACATGTGTGAGTGGAATCACACAGATTGAGGTCAAGACTAACCAAAAAGCAGAAAGGTATGTGTGAATGGAATCACACAAGTGGTGTCTAGTCTAACCTTGCAATGAAAGAGACATCGCGCAATTGCTAGTCTAATTCATAAAGCGATCATCAAGATCAACGAGAAGTGTCAATTACACTAAGCTAGTAAATATAGAAGTTTAGCTTCATGTCCCATAACCACTTGCTTAACTTAAATATTTACAAACAAACTGTAAATCTTCACTAATAAAATTGTCACAAGAGGTTCAATCGAACAAGTCCAAGAATTAACCGACGAAGTGAACGCAAGCGTTTCATACCACTTGTTTTACTAAGTCGTTTAATTAGATTTCTCATCCGAGTGAGGTAAAGGCTTGTATATACTAATAGATTGGAAAACGGTTTAAGAAAAGAGCTTTGTTATTAAAAATAGAGTTGAAATTGTTTGTTAAAAGAGTTTTGATATTTACTACTAGTATTGAAACCTTTATATTATAAAGTGACAAAACACAGAAGCAATTGTAGAAACAATCAGTCACAAAAATCGCATACGGAGATGTGAATAAAATCCAAGGAAATCGGCTCAATGTTTTTCAGATAAGATCCCCTACGGAGGGGGGTCCAGGGGGGGTGGCAACCCCCCAAGGTGGGGGTGCGGGGGCAACGCCACCGCTTACGGGGTTCGACCTGCCCGGTCAGGTCGCGGGGGTCCAGGGGGCAGCGCCCCGTCCAAAACGGTACGACTTAGTGAAGACAAAATGAGGTCTAACGACCTAAGAGGGATAGGGTCGAGCGACCTAATGGTTGCGACCTAGGGGTCTAAGGAGCACGACCTAGTGGTCCAGCGACCTAAAGGGTAAAGGTCATGCGACCTAAAATGGGTTCGCGACCTAACACTCAAACGACCTAAAGAAATTAAGGAGCCGAGCGACCTATAAGAAGCAGCGACCTAAGTAGAAACGAGGCCCAACGACCTAAGGGTTAGGTCATGCGAGTTAAGTGGTCAGGCGACCTAAGGTCTTACGACCTAACGACTTACGGTCTAAAGGCCACGCGACCTAGAGGATCTGCGAGCTAACGAGGCCGACCTAAGGTGCAAGCGACCTAAGGGACAACGAGCTAAAGTATGGTACGCGACCTAAAAGATGGCGCGACCTAAGGTGAGAGCAGGTCGAGCGACTTAAGGCGATGCGCGACCTAAGACCTAGCGACCTAAAGGGATGCGCAACCTAAGAGAGGCAGCAGGTCGAACGACTTAAGGGTGATGCGACCTACGACCTAAGCTCAAATACGAGCTACGAGCTAGCGACCTACGACCTAAGCTCAAATGCGAGCTAAGGCCTACGACCTAAGGCCCTAACGTACTAACATTTGTCGCGACCTAAGTGGTGACGACCTAACAAGGAAAGGCTGAGCGACCTAACGCTGCAGAGGGGATTTAAGGCCAGAAACGACCTACGACCTAAACCCCATACGACCTAACGTGAAACGACCTAACTCCAAAGTGAAAATTCAAGGCTGTGCGACCTAGCGCGATAACACGCAAACGACCTAAGGGTTAGGTCGCGAACGACCTAACTCCGAACACCAAAAATGGCCAGAACGACCTAAGTGCAGAAAATTCACCAAAACGCTAAAAATTGGAGTTTTTCGCCAATCCAATCCAAACCAAATGCAAATGTGCATGCAAAAGTGATAGGGAATCATTCCCAACAGTCCAATATAGTTATAGACTAGATTTGTGAGACAAAAATCTCACCTTTGCACTAAAATTTATGAAAATGAAGAACAAAGCTTGGAGGCAAATGGAGAAGCAACCACAAGCTTGAATCCGATGTCTTCTTCTTGAATTTGGAGTTGAATGTTGGAGTTGCAATAAAACAAAGACTTTGGAGTTTTAATTTCTCATTCCATTCACCATTTTTGTTGAAGCTTTAGTGTTAGGAAATGAAATGAAGCAATGAAGAAGAAGGGGGGTGGAACTTGGGCCTAATGGGCTAAAAGTCCAAACCAAAGGCTCGAGTGAAAAAGTGGTGAAATTCCACTAACCCCAAACATATCAATGTTTATACTTAGAAGATTGCAAACGACGTTTCGAACTCAATGGAAGTGGTCTCGAGTCCTAATTTGACCGTTTGCAAAAAGTAGCTTCGGACCAAAATCCGATTAACGATAAAATATTTAAATAAAATATTTAAATATAAAAATCGATAAATATGCGGGTTGTTACAATTTCCAAACTTAACATTTAAACATATGATATAAATTATTAAACTCCATTTTCTTAAATTTTTTCCATTTTTAAATAAAGATTTTTATACACCTTTTAATTTCAAAATTTTCAACTTCATATGTATATATATGGAAGAATAATATTTATACAATATAAAATTTAAGATTTTTAGAAACCGTATTCCATCCAAACCATAGAAATCACATTAAAATAGTTATATATAGACCGCGGTGCCTGTATAAAATTTTCTATCTTATGGTCAAGTGATACGGATATTTATCATTTCAATCCGCAATTTAAAAATATAAAATTTTGCGGTTATATATCATTTCAAACCACAATCCCGAATGAAATGAAATATGCATGATAATTTGCAATTTAATGATATACAATAAACATCCATTCATCAACATCATCCATCATCCAAATCGCAATCATCAATCAATATCAACCAATAACAATATTATTTTTGGTACTACATAACAGGTAATACTGGCAATTTTATTCAAATTAAATTTAACAGCTATTAATCTACAGTCTATATTCAGTAATAAATTATATAACTGTTAACTAGCAGTTCATATACAAACAAATAAATTTTAACTGTAAATTCATACGCAATAAATTAATTAAATTAACAGTTAAATTAATTAAATGCAATTCAACAGATATGAATAAAATAAACATGCCAAATACTCATAAATAAATTTCTATTCATTTCTAAAATTAATTTAACAAACATAAAAGCTTCTAGTAGTTGTGAGTGGGTTAAAACACTCACCTTTGGAATTTAAATCGAATTTAAATTCAATTTAAACTCAAAATTTTGACGGTCTCAGAATTTGTCCAAACCAGTGTCAAAACGTCAGAAATTCCGATACGATCCCAGCAAAACAAACCGCGCGTGAATTCGAGCTCGTATGCAAAAGTTATGAAAATTTGAAAAATGAAAAATTCTGGTCCTAGGTCGACTTCGGGTTCGACATCGGTGCGCCGCCTCAATTCCCCGGTGCTTGCTTAGAGTTTTCGCCAAAACGACCCGGAGTGACCCGAGTCATTTTCTTCCTGACCCGAAGTTGCTCTAGGGTTTTTTCCCCTGAAACCCGAAGCGCGACCAGAAGCTGCTGCAGATCCGCAAATTTTTTTTTTTTTTTTGAAATTGAAATTATTTTTTTGGAATTTGAGAGTTAGGTTTTTTTTTCTGCCATTAGAATGAGGAGTTGAGAAGGAGATGAAGAAAAATGTACGTACAGCCAAATGACAATAGGAAGGAGGCTAGGGTTTATGATCGCATATATATAGACAAATAGAAGAAGGCTAGGTGGGTACGGATAACGAACGCGCTAAACGGTAGTTGGCCCAAAAAGCCCGTTCTGACCCCGGAACGAAATTTATCAAACCCATATATCCAGATAGGTAACTTAAAATATCCTGAACGCGATGGAAAAAGTTTCACGTCCAAATTTGATCGTATGAAAAAGTTATGCTGAAAACAAAATTTCCAAATTGTTTTCAAATTGATTTTAATTAATTCGATTTCAAGGCATTTCGCGTCCGTACGATCAAATGACAGGTCCGATCGATACGAAACTTGAAACCCTATAATAATTCACCGATACGGATCCGATGAAACTGGTTTCGTCGAAATCCGAGTCCGTGGCCAAAATGGCTATTTTTAATATTCATTACATAAATTAAATAAATTATAAAAATCCAATTTTATATTAAAACTCTATAATTGACTAAATTTTATCGCCAAAAAAATTCATAATCAATTTAAATGACCTAACAAGTTTAGCTGTGAATTAAAGTTGACAAGTACATTAATTGCAATGTTAATTTCTACACTTTCTTATATTTAAGAATTTTATAAATTAAATCCTCAAAACCCATACTTAAGATTTTTTTTTTTTTACCTTTATATTCTAAACTTTTACCTAAAATAAAGATGCTACTAACATTAGTTCCAGATTTCACTATAATGTTTACAAATTCCATTTTAATTAATATTTTACGTCTAATTCCATTTTATTTGTAATAATAAATACCATTTGTTGAATTAAATACTCAAATTAAAAATTATAAATCTCGCTTTCTAAAGTCTATATCAACCAATGGTCCAATTAAAATAAAATTAGTATAGACCTCACCTTATAGAACTAACTACTGCAATTACAAACCAAAACTACGCAACTGCAAAAATTTAGTGAATACATTTGGGATTTGATTTCGAAATAAACTTAACAACAAATAAGATAGGTAACGAACAATAATTATTGTTGTCAAATCTATTTCAAAAGTCTACACTCAAATATTACCTTAAAGTAAGTCTTGCGTTTCTATAAATTTATTCATACTTCCGTTACTATATTTATGCTTAATAAAATAACGTTCATTCTTAATAACAACATTATAACTATCCAACATATAAAAGAACTCTATTCCCAAATACATTCATTGACAAATAAGTTAGGAAATTTATAATGGTTGTTATTCTTTCTTAAATTTACCTCCAAATTAACGTACTATCAAATTTCATTCACTTATGTTCTATCCAACATTCCTTTATATTTTATTTCCATAAATTTGTTAATATTTACATTCATTTATTAACAATTTACTTCCATAATACAATTGCAATCTATTAAAGTTTTTATTACATTAATACTATTTCAACTTTATTCTTTTAGTATTAATTAAACAATCGTATTAAATTAAGAGATTATAATGATTTTCACTGTTTATATATACTCCATTAAACCCAACAGTCGTTCCAATCACCTTTGTATTGCATTAAATTGGTTATCCCTCACTGCCATTTATTTTACTTCCTAAATTCCCATATAGTTACAATTTTACCAATATATATAAACACATAGGAAATTTAAATTCTTGTCGTAAATTCTTAAATTTATATTTTTATTCAAGTGCAACAATTACGCTATTTCCCTATTTATATTTCACCTAATTTTTCAACAATTAGATTAAATAACTGTTTCTACAATTCATAATTAACTATACATTTAAATCTCCTATACAGTAATTAAACAAATTTGTGGGTATAAATAACCTTTGCTTATATACATTTCACTTGTGCATTCCTTTTTATTTTTATAAACTCTCCCTTATTAACTAGGCACATAAACAACCCAAAAAAAATCTATTCAGATCTATTTCAAACTATTTCCATTCTTAACAAAATAAAATAAATGGTTAACCTACACTTGTCATTCTTTTATATCCAAATTCACTAACAACATTATTAACAACAATGTTGCTATAGACTTTAATAAAATAAATCATATGAATGGTAAAATTTGGTAATTATGGCAAACGCCCAAATATATCCATAAATTTACTACTTGTTATTATGAATCCCATCTATTACTTTCTAAATGCCTTTGTCTTCTCAAATCCCATTTACTACCAAACTACAGATTTAGTTATAGCTTATCAATACGTAATCACCTAAACAAACAAATTTTATTACCCTTTTAAGTGCGTTTATTATTGACCATTTATGAAAATTTCTTACCTTCACATATTGCATTGGTTTATTCAACGGTCACTTTTACTTAGTCTCTATTTATAATTACAACTAAATGTACAGTCACCACTGTTTATTTTATATTAATTGAATTCCATTCTAGTAAATATTTTTATTAATATCCACTGATTCAACATTTGTATGTTTCTTAAAATTAACTTTCAACAAAATGTGACAATTTACATTATACAAATCTATGGTCATAAATTTTATTGTTACTTTAAATTCCAATTACTATAACAAATTTCTACACTTACTCAAATAAAATCTTAAGACTTTATTTCATTCTAAATTAGATTAGAACATATTATATTAATTCATTTAATATTACCAAATTTAACGGGTCGTTACATATTTTCTAAATAACTCACTAAATTGATAAAATACTATAAACTTCCTTTAACTAATATCAAACGAAACATTCTTTATTTAGTTAAAACTTTCTTTGTTAATTAACATTCCTTTATCCATTAAACTTCCTTTATATTTACTTATACCAGTTTTAATATTAAAAATATTTATATACTTATTCAAATGTTTTAAGTGTGTTCACAATTTACTTAACAAGTTTTACTTACTTTATGCTATTAAAGAGATCAAAACAATTACTACCAAAACATTATTATAATGAACTTCTCTTTTTAAAATATGTTAATTATTATATTTTCTATCTTTTTATAATTGACTCCAATACTTGTTATTATCTTCAAAATCTCATCATTAAAGATCTAAATACACCCATAAGATTTCTTCCAAAGTGTCAATCAAGGGTTTAAAAACTAATGTTGCTAAAACATCATTTAATACAAACCCAAAACCATTTATTATTAACTCAAATATTTATTTAAAAGATCAAAGCATACCATGCTTATTAATTAAGATAATACATTTCGATATAAACTACAACCACTAATTTGTCAAATAAACGGTTCATATTGTTTTTTAACTTTAGAAAATTATATTGATCGAGTAACTCAAAAATGATACCAAGAAACTAGGTACTACCAATGGAATCAAATATTTCCTTAACAAGAAGGCAAATTCCTAAGAGAAGCGTTTACCATTCGAAAACATCTCATGCTTATTTTTAGTTACTTACGAGCAACTCGAATCAATTAATCATAAGTTTGCTTTCCGTTTTCAAAAAATCCACTTCTATAAATAATACTATTATCATTCCTTCCAAAAATCATTTGAAATTCCTTTCAAAAATACCGAAATTCAAATTCTCAAAAATTCCTTTATAAAGCACATTTTATAAATCCAGTTTATAAAATTACGTATATAAAACGTATTTATAAGATTTATTTATCTAAAATAAATCCCTTTAATAAATACTTATTGAATACCTCATAGTCACATTGTGAAATTAAATTCACGAGGTATTCATGCTTAAACTTTAAATAAAACAACCGACCAATTTCTGATAATAACTGAGTATTATCTTTTACTTAATCAAATAACTATATTACTTGAAAAAATTTCTTTATATTGAAAATATGATCGTTGTTAAAATTATTTCATTTACTAGTTTTCAAAGCCAAAATCATTTGGATCTTATGGGGATAATCTTCCTCGATCAAAAACCTACCATTGTTAGGCAGATATTCTGGCTGTTCCTTTTCGTCGCTAGAGAGAACTACAAGGTTATTCTCCTTGCTCTAGTTCACTCTAGAGGACTCCCGTTTCACTTAACTTCCCATATATGGTTTATACAAGGCAAACAATCATTCTTTTAGACACATGTAGTAGGTAATTGCTAGCGTATTCATAGGTAGAGAGGTTTGGTTAATACTCAAAAAATGTTTCGAGGTTTCTAAAGATAGATTTTAAAATTCTTTGTATAAAAGGTTTTATTATTTTGAAAAATCTTTGAAAATTTTACCAAAATATTTTTTTCCTTTCAAATACATACATACATATTTTTAGGTATAAAGATTTAATATAAAACCAAATTCACTTGTATATTTTGTTAACAAATACGTGCTCATATATAATACAATCAAACTCATTCTAGGGTATTACGAACCCTATCTCTAATGAGTTGTAGGGTATTACTAACCCTATCTCTGATGAGTCTTTTACCCTTATTAGGCTCAGGTGTTTTCTCAACCTAATCTCCCTTAGAAATCGACACCAATACATCTTCGATATTCACAGCCGTAAATCCAAGTGCCAGAGAAGCGGAGACTAACAACCAACCCTTTTCCAAGGGACATGTCAGGGTAAGAGTCTCTTGCTCGCCACCAAGCAGAAAGCGAGAACCCCCTATCATGCTGCACACTCCAACTGATGGAGCATACCCCAACACGAGGGGTAAGTGCTAGATCAGATCCGATCTTAGTTCCTTCGAACCAATCATCGATAAAAAGAGGTTCTTTGGATAGGGAATCATTCTTTAATTAATTAAGTTCTATTTATCGAAATCACTTTCAAATATATATATTTCTAAAACACTCTTTCCGATATATACAGAAATATTAAACCTCTCTTATCAAAATCTTTGACTTCTTAAAACTCTTTTAATTTTAATAATCCGAAATTATTTCATTTTTTAATTAAGATTTTTTTTAAAATTATTTCATTTAAATCTTTACAAAGAATCCTTAATTCAAAAACTCATAATTTTGATTGAGTTAAAACCATGTTATCTAAGATGTTAATCTGAAACCGGTAAATCTAATTATCGAAATCTCGATTTTATCTCTTCATTGGAAAACTATGGATATAATTGTTTGGAAAATTCTTATCTCGAAGAATTCCAAGTAATATTCCAACTTTTACACTTGTTTGACTTTTATAGCGTGAAATCGCAAACTACCGTTACGCAACAAGCTTATTTTTAACTAAATTTTCTATTTCTTTTCAAACTACACCAGAACACTTTTAAATGCTTAGAAAACATTTCAAATACATTTTAAACCAATTTTAAGAGGTTTAACAATTTCAAACACACAATTTCATTAATTAAAGGAAAGTGATTTTCTTTGTACTTATCGACATGTATATTCGTAACTTGCATATATATTCAACATTCATATGAAAACTACAAAACTTGATGATCAAAGCATATTAAACATCCATTTGCAAAAATCATATAATCATTTAAAATATAATATAGTAGTTTTGGAGTTCTACGTTAGATCCAAACGATTTAACTTTAAATCAGCTATAGTTCGACTACGATTGAATTAAACTCTACGGAATCGAGCTTCAAATCCTTGAAGTGGCTAGGCATAGCCTTGGGAGTAGTCATGACCATGACTTGGAGGTAGGAAAGGATCGGCCTAGTGTGGGTCTAATGGTGGCCGTGAGTTTGAGGGGGGGGAAAGGAGGAGATTTGTCTTCTTTTGAAGTGGATCGATATTATATACATGTGTATATATTTTACTAATATTTTTCCATAACTTTTTCTCATTATTTTCTAAGGCATGGAAGCCGTTGAAGTGGAAGAAAAAGCTTGAAAATACAAAGAAGAAGATGAATGAAAATGAGGAGAAGACGGTAGGGTATTTATAGGAAAGAAAGAAGAGTGTAAAAGAAGACATGTACACATCACTTTTTCAAGGCTTCTCAAATAAATTTCCCCTTCAAAATGCATGGCCAAAACCTCCCCCCATGTGCACATCACTTCCATCATCTCATTGACTTATTTAAGCTTAAAAGTAAGAAATATTTAAAATTTATTATATATTATATTTCTTATACTTTATTATATTCACATATTTTTGTTTATATGTATGTTATCATGCGTATGTAACATATAAATGTATGTATATGTAGGTATATAACATTTCGAACAACTTTTGTTCAATAAATCGTTGAAATCTGGAGAACCGATTATCGGTTATATTTTCACTTATGCTCTAACGTAAGTTTATTTGTAAACAAAAGTCCAAAGGTAAATTTATTATTGTTTTAAACTAAATAAAATGATTAAATTTGAATTATAAAACCATATAAACTCATATTAAAAATCATTTACAAAATTGCTATTATGCCGATAAAGTGATATTGACTTTTTCCATATATTTTCAAATCAATTATATCTCTTTATTAAACTATTATAATTGATTCACTTTATAATTTATTCAAAATGAATTATCATTTATATAAAATAATTATTTGGATAATTAAAACAATTATTAAATCATTGAACTTGATTTAATTTAAAGAAATCTATATTTAAGTATGATGCCACTTATCGATATAAATTTTGAGGAAAATCTTCCTTTAAACATTTATTCAAAATAAATTTACTATTGCTTATTATCACTTGAAATGATATTATCTGTATTATCATCTTTCATTTAAAAATAAATTCAATTTATCAAAGCGATAAATTGGCGGGTCATTAAACATTTGGTGATTGATGTTGTGCTACTATTATAGTGTGAATACACATTTGATGGTTTATACTTACATTGATGATGAGTTGCTATAATAGGTGGTTAGTATGTATGTAAGTATATTAATGCCATCTTTATTTTCTTACTTAGTGACTGAGGTTGGCACTAAGTGTTGTTAATGCTTAATGGTTGTGTGATGTTATCGTATTTCCCTATATGATGATTTATTTTGATGGATGAGTAAGAATACAATTTTTTGCTTCTACTATTTGCATTGCTTATATTAGTTGTGATGGTCGTACGAATGCTATGGTTGTTTTGCACTAATAAGTACTTGGATTCTGGAGAAGAGTAGGAAATAGAACTATGTGGGCTTGATCCTCCAAAAAGGGGTATTGTAACAACCCGGATTTGGAGTTTACCTTTCAATATTAAATTATAATGATAATTATGATTTAATATTGTAAATTGAATTGAGATAAATTGGTGAAAATAAATTGTTTATTTATTATAAACAACGATTTTGGGAAATAATTGTTGAAAATAAGCATAAAGCTTTATTTTAGTGGTTTAGGTGGTAATAAATGTGGGAATAATTTTATTTGAGTGAAAATGCAATAATTTTGTTAATTATTGCTTTGTGGCTTCCTTTAATAATTTAAAAAAAAGAAAGAAGTAAGTTCTTTTAATAAGTGTTTAATGAAATAAAAAGGAGAAAATGTGATTAAAAATAAGTTTTGAGTGTAAAGAATATTTGTAAATAAACGGAACATAGTTTTTGTTTAGAAAAAACGCAATAATTGTATTAATTATTGCCAATTACTTCTTCTAATAATTTTTAAAAGAAGTATTTGATTTTTAAAGGTTGTTTAATCAAATAAAAAGGTGGAAATTGATTTAAAAATGAGTTTTAATTATAAATTTGAGTTTAGAATGGTTAGTTATATTTTTCTAAGCAAGAAAAATATTTTTGTTGAATTTTAGAAGTTAAAAATGTAGACTTTTACATTTATTTGGTGAAAATTGTTTATTGTTGTAAAATAAGGGATTTTAATAATAAAAATGTTTCATAACCTTTTTATATAGTATAAAATATGCTATTTCTTAAGTATGTAAAATTACACACTTTGTTGTGTGAAAGTTTGAAAGAAAATGCTTTTTTGTTGTGTAATTAGTGTAAATATGAAGCCTTTATAATATAGGTGTGAATAATAAACTTGGCCATTTATTTTCTTTTAATTCTTGGAACCCATTAGGCCCATTAGTGCTAAACCTGGTTTGAGAAATGAGAGAAAGAGAAGTACGTTCTTTTCTCCCATCTTCTTCTTCTTTCAACCAGTAAACAAAACCCACATTCTTCAAAAATAAAAACCCCAAATTTCTTCATATCAATTCAACAAATTACAATCTTTTTCGGCCTAGATTATTAATACAAAGGTAATCTAACTCCAAACACCACAATTTCATCAAAATTTCTGATTTGTGAGAGTGATTTTCTAATTTATTGTATATTTTTGCTTGCATGTATTGTTCTTCTTTCCATAGGTTCTTGAAAGCCAAAATCTAGCTCAAGCTCCAATCTTTTTGCTTAAATCCGGGTATTTAGGCAAATCAGTAAGGTGAGAACAATATCTCACAAATACTAGCTAAATTGCTTGTGAAATTGATTGAATTTGCTGCATATGTGAAAGTTTATTCGATGTATAGTCTATTTTCGTTTCTGGCCTAAAGTGCCAACTTTGGCTATCCATAACTTTCATCTCCGACAACGAAATGCTGCCGGATCTTTTTCTGAGTCAAGCTTATATGTTAAACTTCATTTCTGAAAAGTTTGATTGAATAATATGGTCATTTGAGTATTCAAATCGTCACTGCAAAATCAATGCATAGCCTGCAAATGTTCTGTGCACATTTTGTTTTCTGAGTTGTTGCAAACATGGACTGAGTCCATGTTTGAGTCATCGTATCTCTTTCGTTTCTTTCTCAAATTGCACGATTCTTTTTTTTCTTGAAAGATGAAGTTCTCTAATTTGTTCATACCAAATTACAGGTCATTTTGACATAGATAGCTTATATAAATCCGCTGTTAAACTTGGACCTGGACCATGTTTTTGCCCAGAGTTCAACAGTGAAACACTGTCTGGGTTCAATTTTGAGAGATCAGAACTTTCTCAAATTTTATCAAATTTGCTTCGTTCTTTTTTTGTTTAAGAGATGAAGTTTTCTACTACATGTTTACCAATTTTGAGCTTAATATGATGCAACTTGATTCCCTGTTTTATGACCGAAAGTTGAGTCCAGGAGGGTTTTAGACCTGCACATTTATTTGGTTTTTGAACTGTTGCAAACATGGCCCGAGTCCATGTTTGTGACAGTATAACTCATTGGTTTCAAATCGGATTTGCGTGATTCTTTTTGAAAATTAAACTGGGAATGTTGCTTTACATTACGGTGAAGTTTCAAGACAATCTGGCTTGGTTTGCTATTTCTAAACTGCTGTCGAACTTGTACTCGCAGCTTGTTAATTCAGTGTTTTAAACCTTGTTTTGGTGCGACTTTGAAACGACGCAGATTCTTCGTTTCAAATCGGATTTGAATGATTCTTTTTGCAGAATGAAGTAGGAATGTTGAACTATATTTCTACCAAATTCCATGTCATTTGGACTCTGTTTGTAGGTTGAAACCTGCTGTCGAACTTGGGTTCGCAGCATGTTGTCACCGGTTTTTATACTTGGAATAATTTCCGGCTTTTTCTGATATTTTCCGATTTCTTTGAGATTTTTCTCTAAATTCCGTACACGGGTTTTATAAAGCATTACAAAATGTTTTTCAAGTAAATTGACTTTTGAAATTATAATTTAATATTATTTTTAAGTATTAAATTAATTACTCCATAATAGGAGAATTTCAAATGCAATTTATAAAGCGATTTTGAAGCGTTCATAAACTCATTTTCTTCAACTTAATTTCTATATAAAACACACAATTTTGCACTTTGAGCGAAGAGGGAGGAGAATTAAATGATTGGATAAAACGCGTGTATGAACACGTGCGTTTATCTTTTCAGTTAATTCCTAATCTATTCGTTTGATCATTTTGACCTTTAGATCTGGTTTACCGATGAGATGAGGTAAACTTTGTACTGCTTTGAGTGTGGAATTGACTAACGGTTAGTAAACCGTTTAGTGAGAATGTGTGGTATGGGACACACGTTAACACTTTTCGGGTTCTTTTCCGAGAGTTTGTGACACATATTGCCAGTTAGTGGTGTCCAGTACTGGGCCTCCGGACCTTCGCCACTACGGTTTGTTGCCTTCGGGTTTGTTGCCTATAGTATCGCTTTTGGAGTTGGTCCATCGTCACCGCTCGAGAGATACTTGGGTTTTTTGCCTTCGGGTTCGTTGCCCTATAGTATCGCTTTTGGAGTTGGTCCATCGTCACCGCTCGAGAGATACTTGGGTTTTTTGCCTTCGGGTTCGTTGCCCTATAGTATCGCTTTTGGAGTTGGTCCATCGTCACCGCTCGAGAGATACTTGGGTTTGTTGCCTTCGGGTTTGTTGCCCTATTGTATCGCTTTTGGAGTTGGTCCTTCGTCACCGCTCGAGAGGTACTTGGGTTTGTCGCCATCGGGCTTGTGGATCCTTGTTTATACAGTACTGAGCACGTGCATCTTTTGTTTCATTGATATTTATATTTCCCTAGAGTATCGCCTTTCGGAGTAGGTCTTTTGAACCACTCGATACATAGCGATTACCTTGTGGAAACTTGTGTTACCTTTATTGGTATTTGTTATTTGCCTTTTTGGCTTGATTTGGGATATTCATATCCTTTGTATATTTGAGATGCCGATGATATGAGGCTTGTTATGATTCATCTTTTGCTAGATGATTGAGTAATCTCGTTTAGAGATATTTGGGGTACTTTATGATATTGCATGTTCATTATCATTTAGCTTATCTAACTGATTTGTTTAGCTAGACTGACCTGTGTATTTTGTACTCGGGTCAGACCGAGATGTTTCAGGTTAGGTACATTCAGACTTAGCCTATTCTGCTTCCGTATGGACTATTCTGCTATCTCCTTTTGTTATAGCTTTTCGTGTAGCCGTTTTTGGTTGTAACTCTGATATGTATACTCTTTTGACTCACCTGTATATTGTGGTTGCTATACCACTTGACATATATCATTTTGTATACTCTGTGATGTATCTGTATATATGTATATGTATGTGATGATCTACTGTTCTGTGATGTGGTTTACATTTGGGTTATTATATTTTGTTCTGTTAGATCTTATAGCCATCATAGTTTTGTATTAAGTATCTATTGGATATGTCGATCCACATGGAAAAAAATGCTACATTTATCGACGTATTCAATAGATAGTTAAGACAAGGCCATAAATGGTCACTCCTATCCAGCCCTATTCTCTACATTAGCAGACAGTATTACCCAGTAATGCTCTTTGTTAATGCGGGTCTCGGGGTGGGGCGTTACAGCTTGGTATCAGAGCTGAGGTCAAAACAAAATATGATAAACACAGAATAGAAACACATATTACAGTACATCCAAGTATAATACAAGTGATGACATAGTTTTTCAATCGTGCCTTTAGTCTTTTCATTTCCTTAGATTGGGTAATAAGTTTGAAAAAATTATAAGGGTTTTAAATATCACTATTTTTTTTAAAATAGTAGAAATTAGACCTCAGATGTCTTAGATTTAAATTATGTGTTTTGATCCTTAGTGATTAAAGTTGCACAGAAAAAATAGTGTGACCGTTTTCGCTGGGCACATTTAGTGCTTTGTTTTTAATAAATGCTTGTTTGGTGGATAATTGCATGAATGTGTGTTAGCTTAGTAATTGTTGAAATAATATTGAGTAGGTGAGATAATTGAGAGTTAGAAACCTACTCAATGCACATGATAAGAACTTGCGGTGCCTTCAAGTTGTAGCTAACGCAAGAATTTCTAGAAAGATCAAATTTTGAAAATAAAATGTAATTCATAAGTAGTATTTAACCAAAGGTTAAAATGAAATAAAAATTTAATGTCTAATAATTTCATGGATGCATTTTAAAGAAGTAAAATTACTAAAAGAATTTTTGAGAAAGAAAGCATCCATATGAATAGAAAATCTTTCTAACAAGAAATATACTTATGTATATATCTTGATTGTTTTATGAATTGATTGTATGGTTGTATAATAAGAAAATGTTTTATGTTTTGTAAATAAACATTGTTGTAACCAAGTTTAAGATTTCTTAAGAAATCAAACAGGTTTTATAATTTCATGTGTCAATTGGCTAATAAGTATTTTAAGAATTCTGGTCGATGCGTCTGATCAGCGTTGTCGATAGGGATTTCTAAATGCTTATGAGGCGATGTGATACATGCTTTTGAAATGGCAATAAATAATATATACTAGTATGGATGTTGAATGCAAAAATATATAGATATCGCAAAGATTTTGAAAATTATAAATTGCAATTTAAGATAAATATTTCATATACATACTTATGGACTTATGGAAATAGTGTGACATAGAGGGCAATGGAGAGGCAATGTTGATCTTGGTCAACTTTTCAGTCCGTGAAATGTCATCCACTATAAATGTATTAGTTAGATGTTATCATTTTAAAAACTGATAGTTGGAAAATTTGAACATGGTTTCATTTAAATAAATTGTATTCATTATTGGTTATAGTAAATGTTTGTGAAATTTTACATACATGGAAAATTTAGAATGCTTAAGTAAGCTTTTGGATAAAGTATTTTGGAAAATATTACCTTATGTTAATTCATTTATATGGCAAATAATTTTAATTTAGAAAATACCTTAATTGGATGAAACTATCATGTGATAAGAGATTAATAAAGCAGTGTAGTAAAACTAATGAAATGAATTAGTTAGAAAACTAAAATATTGATTGGAATAATATTTTAGTAAAATGCAAAAATGATAGTTATGAAGATTAGTTTAAACACTTAATCATTTGATTAATAGTAAGTGATAGAAATAAGATGCATATCTTTGAGAAAAATTAAGAAATGCTAATTTGGTACTTTTGAATTAGCATGAAACTGAATAAAGAAGCTAAACCATTAGAGTTAGTTTGGTTTTAAATTTAAAAAGTATTAAAATTTTGTTAGATATGAATTTGTGAAATTCAATTGAAAAACAAGTTTGAGTTAAGATCAACCTTGGCTAGTTCTTAGTGATAATAAAATAAATGTTTAGCTTTGTGGATTAAGAGAAAATTAAATATAAAAGAGTCATTGTTTATAAAATGCAAAATTTTGTGAAAATCTAGAAATAATAATAAATAGAGCAGCAAGATAAGATTTTTAAAATAAAAATAAAAAATTAAGTAGTTTGGATTTAATAATTATTTGAAAATTTTGACAATAAAATGTCTTGTTTCGGAAAATTTTAATTGAAAAGTGCTGTTTTAAAACAACGATAACTTGTGATTTACAAATCCAAATGAGTCCATTATTTTTGCAAAAGAGAGTGCTTTCAGTATGCTAGAAATCATATTTATATGATTTTTGAAAACTTTGCAGTTTGGTTATTCAAAAATGAGTTTAAAAACTGATGGACATCTATGTCCTCTTTTATAATTTCTGAGTTAAAAGCTGAAAGAAATTGGGCATAACTTTCAAAACGTAAATCCTATTTTGATGAACTTTATATCGTTGGAAAGCTTGGGTCGAGTAGAATAACTTTTATTTTATGAGTATTTTCAAATTATGAGTTTTACTATGTCAAAAGCCTAAGTCTTTGTAGCAGACCTGAATTTGAAAATTTTGAAGTTTTGAGTTGTTGTCTTGTTTAAAATATGATTTTAATGCTTCATATGTTTATAATTGAATGCTAATATGTTTCAATAAGTTAAGTGCAGGTACAAAAGGATATTTGAATGATTAATTAGCAAAATAGTAAGTACAAAAGTAAGCATGCTTGCATTTTAAACGCTAAAAATGAAAGATATGAATTTTTTAAGTGTTTATGTGTTAAGAATTTATATATATATGTATACATATATACATATTGTGTTTCGACCTTTTGGTCGATGTATATCTATAATTCATATTTATGAAATTGTAAAGGGCTCTCCATGCAAAGGAGACTCCGTCGAAGTTTTCAAAAAATTAAACACTTAGAAAAATTTTCAGAAAATTTAATTAGTGAATTTTTAGAGCCATCGATGAAGGGCCTAATAAGTGTCCTTTTTAAATAATAAAGTAAAATGGTTTAAAATTTGATAAATTTAGTGGAAAAAATATATATATTACTTATTATAGTATATTTATTTTTGGAATTAGAGTATGGAACAACTCTAATTTAATTTACTTAAATTTAAAGTAATAATGATTGAATTGAAAATTTAAGTAAGGGACTTCAAAAATTATCAAGTATTGAAGTTTAAGTTTTGTGTATAAAAGAAAATTGATTTGAGTGAAAACTCTTATAACAAATTTTTTGAGAAAATTTCTTGCAATCCATTCTTGTGTGTCTTGCCTTAGTGCGATTCTTGTGATGACTTGCATTCATGCAGTCATGTGTTGTGATGATAGCTTGAAATACCATCTATCTTTTGTTGAATCCTCTTTTGATGATTGTGCTTATCTGTGTTACTGCTTTAAAGGAATTAGGTGCGTTTCAGTATATTTGGAAAGTTGGCTCCTAATTATATAGGACCATCTACTATTACTGAACGCCTTGGTTCGATTGCTTTCATGCATGTTTTCTATTCAGTTTTGGGTATGCATGATATGTTCCAGGTAACCCAATTTCGTTGTATCCTTGAGATTTAATCTCGATTGTTAATTCTCTTGTGTTTCATGATCATGAGTCTCGCCGACTTGTGTATTGTGCTGAATTCCACTCTTGTGCTTGATTCGGAGGTTAAGCGCCTTCGAAACAAAGGGGTTCCGCTTGTGAAAATTCAATGGTCCGCTTATCCTAAGGATTGTACTTAGGAAACTAAAGAATTCATCGAGCGATCTTATCTCGGTTTTCGTTCTTTCGGTTGAGTGAGCATTCTTCACTACAACAAAAACACCCTTTAATAGCGTTGAAAAAACGCTATTATAGGCTACTATAGCGTGTTTTGGTACGCTGCATATTAACATGTTGTTATAGGTCAGTGACCTATAATGGCAACATAAAAAACGCTATAAGAGACGCTATGGACAAGGACTTTTCATAGCGGTTTAAAAGTGCTATAAACATGATTTGTAATAGCCTTGAAAAATCGCTATGAAGTAAAACTATAGCGTTTTTATGAATGCTATATAACAATAAGTTGCCATACATACGAAATATACAATAGCGTTCAAAAACGCTATACAAAACAAAATTCAACAGCGTTTTGGGATGCAATCGTAAATTGTATGCTTAAATACAACTACTTTTTATAGCGTTTAGCTGTCTTTTATAGCATTGTTTATTTGCTATGAAAACTGTTTATAGCACTATCATAATGCTGTAGTATATTAAAACTGGGAAAAACCATCTTTCCATAGCACATTTACAACGCTATAAGTTTTTATCATTGCTGCTACATACATTCCAGCTTACAATTTACAATTCTACGAATATATTATAAAATTTCAAAAAAACACAATTATCACATTGTGATGTCCGTAATCAAATGGAGACATCAGCCAAACCACAATATATATATATATATATATATATATATATCCATAATATTTCGTAAACAAAGTTTCAAACATTAAATATTTGTGATCTAAAAAAAAAAACAATAACAACCGTAGCTAACCAAAACGATACATACTAAAAGCAAAGATATACGTCAATACAAAATACATTAATCCAAGCTTTAGACCGATTTGAAAGAGAATGAATGCAGCAAAATAATTTTTCCTCCCTTGCAACTTGTAGTAACCCTGGTATCATCATACAGCACCTGTCAAAACGAAGCACATAGGTTATTTTTCAACCTAAACATCATCCGCAAGTTATATAATTTTTCATAACAAAAAAAGATAAGGACTGTATATGAGCTGATTGAGCTCATGAGCTCAGCCTACTAAATGAACTAGTATATGAGCTGAGAATACTTTAGTCGAAAAAAAGAAAGAAAAATCAAAATCAAAATCAAAATCTTCAGGTTGCTTTACAAAATTTAGGTGATATATCAGTCAGCGGTAGTCATTCTAACTGTTGACTGAGTGAACTAACATATTTATTTATCTTTCCACTTCATAAATTACCAACCTTTTGCAGGTTTAAATTTATAAACAGTAAAACATTGTCTTACATTTTGATGTTGATTAATTTTCTATGTACGCCAATTGTTTTGTTCCATTCATTTCCAGCCTATTTTATATTAATAAATACCCTTTTACATATTTCGCAAATTTTCTATCTGACATTATTGTTGCATAAGCAGTACACATGCACAACTATTAACTTCCATACCTGCACACTCCTTCCACCGTAAAATATTTTAGTCTGACGAATACCCCTTTCAGATTCATACCATTTTACTTATATCACTCTTTAACTATGTGCTGATTTCATCCATATAAGTAACACTGTGCAATGTTAAAGTTTAGCTCCTCCGTGCTTTTTGCAGTTAGCCTTTTCAAACAAAAAAATATTCTAAAGTTACCACTATCATTGTTCAGTGTAAAATTTTGACTCACTGCCTACTCTGACTTAAACTTACATATCCTCTGCCTACACTGACTAAAACCTTCTCCTCTTCCATCACCCTTCCTCTGCCTACAGCTGGACTCTTAACATCCACTTCGACTCCTTCTAACTCATTGCCAAACACACCACATTCACCATCAGTTCAATTACTTTCCTATCAACTAAACTGCACCAATTCACCACAAACCACCAGTCTTAAAACTGTCAACCCTGCACAGAAACAATCAGACACCCATTTGCCATTCACTGCCATCAACTCCTCTACTCAATTTCACCACCTCTGCCAACTTAACTACCCCACTTCAGTTTCCACCTTACTGCCAAGCCCTCTGCCCCTTCAACTGACCATCTAAACTAACTGCCTTCTCAACTTACATTCACCACAAACCATATCACCTGACTTCCCATAACCAACAACAACTTCCTCCATCCTCATTCTAACCCAGTTTTTAACCGAGCTTATGCTCAGTTTTTTACCCAGTTTTTAACCAATCTTATATTCCATTTTTAACCGAGCTTGTACTAAGCTTTTAACTGAGCAACCTTGCTCAACTTTAAACTGAGCATAGACTCAGTTTTTAACTGAGCATAGACTCAGTTTTTAACTGAGCAAATGCTCGGTTAGATGTTCAGTTTTTAATTGATAAAACTTGCATAGTTTTTAACTGTCATTGTATCAGTCTTTTTTACTCTTTTTTTACTCTGATGTGTAATGCATTTGACTGTAAGCAAATATAACGAATACAATTCAAATTTGAATATCTTGTATTTCATTTTATAAGCAGAAACTAGAAGGAAAAAGGTAGAAATATATGAGATATTTAAAGCAAGCAGGATGACTGCGTGGGCATGAATATACAATTTTAAGACCATAGACATGGCTGTCACTATTGTTTAAAGAGCATCCATACAAATCAATAAGTAAATGATCTATAATATGAAGATTTACCGGGAGATCAGCAATTGCTTGGCTAACTGAACTACAAGCTGCCGCAGTAGCACCTGTTTGTAACGCATTCATTGATACGTCAATTAGGAAGAAAAATACAGTGGGCATTGGATCGCGAACCTGCAGTATAGTAAAAAAAGAAAGGGTAAGCAAAATTGCAAACATCTAAGATGACAGCGTGATATTCATGAACAAGAAATTTAGTTGTGACAAATGTATTTCAGGATTGCATCTCTAGCAAGTATATTTAATGCACAAGATACTATTGGGGAAAACAGGTAAATGTACAAAGAAAATAAACAATACAACTGGTTATAAAAGAAATTCGTTCTGCAGTTTATAATCACTTAAGCAGCATGTGTTACCTACTAGGTCAGTACTTCCAAAGAATTTCTGTCTGATAAACTTTCAATTTACAAATACACAGCAGGAAGAGTTACCATCAATAAAACAGTAACAATTAACAAAACATAAATGGAAAGTTGAGTGCGAATTTTGCAAGTTCACGTAATGATATAGTCTTGACAAATAAACTAAAAGAAATATAAGATAGATTATTACTTTACAAGCTTGCATACCATGTATTCTTTTGTAGCAACAAACTCCACCGTTCCTCTACATAGCTCAGCTCTCTCATCAGCATCTCGACGCCTACCGTCTGGACCAATGTTGCAAAAATAATCTCGTGGAGTCTGATCAGTAAATCCTGCCAAAAGCAAAGATGCATGTTAAGCTACATATAGCTTTTTCCATATACAAATAGGATTTATAGACTTCTCTTCTTATAGGTAGACTAGCTCAGAACAGTTGAGATCGCAGACCCACATAATAAACATGAAATTTAAGGTGGAGAAACAGGACTGAAAACAGTGGAGAAAAGCACAACATGTCCAAGTTTGCAATATCAGCTACTAAATTTTCTCCAAAAAAATAAGAAAGGTACTAACAAGCAGTTTTCCTGTAGGGAAGACTTATACTTTGATTATCAAGCAAAAGTGTCTAATTACTATGCAAACGCAACAAGAAAAGTATGACGCTATATCCCACATAACCAATTTTTTGAGTCGGCTTGCTGAAGCCTTTAGTACCTTCTACCAAGATTGCTAATCAAACTATGTATCACGTCAACCACTTTAATACAAACCCAAAAGAGGAGTGTAGTGGATCCTTAATCCCACACGCATGCACGCGCGCACCACACACACGCGCGGGCACGCACACACATCAAGCACTCACCACATAAGTTGCAAATGAACCGTCTTCCATGGTTAACAAATCTCATAAATGGATTAATGTACCCCTTGCAGCGTGAACACCTTAAAGGTCCACTTTCTCCAAAATCAACGACCTGGAAAATGAAGGGAAACATCATATTGAAGTAGAAATAAATAAAAACATCAATGCAGGATGAATAGAAAATGTAATGAAGAATAACTTGGCAATTCAATCAATCAATTATTTAATAGTAAAGCAGAAATTTTGTTCGCTCTTCTTAATGATATAGCTATGCTTTCATCTATATCCTTTGTATCTTCGAATTCTCGATTACTTCCAGTCAATTTTCATATATATATTTTCATTCAACTTCTCCATATATTCAAAATTCTCTCTGTTCAGTTTCATTGGCAATATTTTCACTTGAATCCTCCAAAATTTCAAAATTATCATCCGCTCAAATACAAACTAACTTAAATCCAACTTTTTCAAAATTTTATCAACCGCTTAAATACACATTTTTCAATTTTAAATTCATTTCATCTCATCTATCTAAGCAATTTTTCCATCTAGCAAACTTGTATCTTTTTCTTTTTAATTTTTTAATTACGTAAATATATGTGATTAAGCACTTATTACTTCATGTAACAAACAATACGCCTAAAAAATTAACTTCTACAACTTGTTTATCTTAACAACCATTTAATTTATGTTGAAATTTTAAAATATAAACAAACAACAAATATCAATTTGCTATACAATATATTTACAAATTTAACTAACTTTTACAAGTTACAACACTCCATATTTTCAAAACTCACTCTATTTAATATATCATTACCAATATTTTCACTTAAATCCTACAAAACATTGAGATATTCATCTACTTTATTACAATCCTACAGTTTTTCAAATATATCATCCACTGAAATACAAACCTTCAATTTTAGATCCATCCATCATCTATTTAAGCTTTTCTTTTGGGTACATCTAGCAATTCAAATTTATCGAGGTTCTTTTTAGTATCAAATTTGTTACCAAATAAACATAATTAAGTATTTATTAATTCATACAACAAATATTAAATCTTAAAAAAACAATTTCAATCTATAACTACCTTTTTTAACATGATTCATTAATGCCAACAAGTGTCAATCTCGAGGATCGAACTCATGACATTTAATCTCGTGGTCTGAACTGGCAACCAACCGAGCCAATCCTGTTGGCAATCTATAACTAATTTATTTTAACAAAAGCAACAATTTCATTTATGTTCAATTTAAAAAAAACAGAATAAAACTAATTTCCAGTCCAATATATTAAAAAAATTAACATTACAACAATGTTGTGTGCAAGCATGGGTTACGTTGGCTTTATATTCATGAAGGAATATTGTCATCTTTGCTAGTTCTTTACATGGTTATACCAAAAACTACTAGCATTGCCAAAATTGAAGAGCCAAAAGATGCAGATACGATAATGATTGAGGATGCAAAGAAAGAACTTATAAACAAAGAATTGCCATGCTTCTGTCATTGTATCAGTCTTCAATAATGATGTATTTTGATTTTTTTTTTTAAAAAGGTGAAGCAAAATCGATTCACGGCAATCTGTAATATAGGAAAATAAAGTATCATGACATACATGCCATGGTTCTATATTATCTGAAAATTTTATTTGGGGGTGTGACATCATAGACTCAACACACAAACACATGAACACACACACGTGAATATATGTATATATTTATATATATGTGCATGCGCATGTGCACGCTATGCGATTTAAAGAATAGTGAACATAGACACCAAGGGAAAGATCATACAGAGATTTTATGCACTCGCAGATTCAAAGATGAAACTTCACGAATAATCAAATCATATATGCATCTGCAATATAGAGGACAGGGCATAAAAGTAAATAAAATGGCAGGGTATTCATATTACTTGTATAGGTTCTTCTTCTGGATGAGGAAGTGCCAGCGTTTGAATCATTAGCGCCAACGACATGCTAGATGTCGACAGGAGATCTCCAGTACATGGTATCTGGTATTACAAGATAATAGTACTTAGCAGTAAAGAGTGTAATCCAGATAGTTAGGCTCGTAGGTACAGAAGGGTCTGAGAAATGTCATTTCAAGAACTAGCATTCACTTAAAAAATGAATATTCCACAAGGTCATGTTCAAGACTCGAACTTGCATCTGAGCGAAAAACATTGCTTCAATGTACTATGATGCCAAATCAGTTGCAAGGACTGCAGTTAGTTGGCACTATTCAGTGTATTCATAGCTATCACTATTTGGCCTATGTTTTCTTTAACCTTATTATTTTCAGAATCAGCGATCAAAATTACTGTCTATTTTAGATAGTTGTTTTTCACTAGTGAATGCCTGATCAGTGTGCGTTGAACTCTTACAAAGGCTTAGATATGTATACATAGCGATGACATATCTTTTGTCTGGTAATAATATGGCATTGTGCAGCCTAAAATGTGATAAAAATTGAAAACAATACCTGAGCCATCGTACATCTCATTAAGCGTGGACTGCAATTTCCAGTATCCCTAACAATGAAATCGCCTGTTGTATATACTTTAAAAGTCAAATACCCTACAGGAAAAAAGAAGCAATTAGAGCATGTCCTAGATTACTGCTTAAAATCAAATTAGAAAGTAAAATTAAAGCAATTAAATCAAATTAGATAAATTCGAATTGAAACCGGATTTAGACTGGAGTTCTCATCTTTGCTGATCTCGTCGTTGCTGATCTCGTCTTTGCTGATCCCCTTAAGTCGCATCTTGTTGCGAGAATTGCTGCTTCGTTTATAAGAGTTTGAAGGTATGCCCCAGTAAAACTTGGAGTTCTCCTTGCGATTTTCTCAAAATCAACATTCTTTCCTGCTTTTGCTCTTAGATGCACCTAGTAAGAACAAAATCACATAAATCGGTTCCATCAATCATTGAGAGATATGAAAAAGAAAGTTAATTAAAGGAATATATTACGGAGAGACGACTTTGGAGTGTAGGATTCTAAAGATGCGATAATACCGAAAGATAGATTCGAACGCGTTAGGATTTTGATGAGCGATGAAAATGGGGAGTTTTCTGTGATTTAGGGTTTTGGACTTGGCAGTGAAAATGGAATTTCGTGGTAATGAAAATGGGAGGGAGGGAAATAATACGGACCGCCTAATTTTTCGTTTTGTTGTGGGAAACTTTAACAGCATGGATAATGCGTTGTATTTGACGCTAAGCAACTAAAAATTAAACAAAGACAGCAATTTATGTTTCAATGTTGTCCATTCTTGCAATAAATATACCATTTTCTTGTAGTGACGTTGTTTAAAGCATACAATCTCATCAACAATAAATGTGTAACTACTGCTTAATTTCATCAACAGAACCTGAAACTGACTTTACCTTAAACTCTGGAGTTGTTTTGGACTTGACAAACTTCTTCCACTCATTCATACTTAGGTTGTCGGGTTTCAATTGATTTCTTTCTTCTTCGTTCCTTGCAACTGCTATTTTGCGAACTAATCTAGCTTTTGAAGCTCTAAAAATGCACCCCGTTTGCTGAAATATGCCCTCTTTTTGCCATTCCTCATCCAATTTAAATCTAACCTGCAACACAACACATCAACAAAGTTGACGTTGAATAAGTGTAAATTTGAAATACTTCTAACTTTACTTCTTAAGTCAAAGCTTATGTTCAAATGTACGTAAGCCAATGACACACACCAATGCTACCATGTATGTAAGCCAATTGTGCATATGTTATATAAATAAGTGTTGAAGTCATGATGAAAGTGTGACTCTTTTTATAGATATCGGTGGTAGTTTGGTGTTATATAAATACGAATATGATAGAAGCTGAAAACTGAAGGACTAAATTGGTGGACAAAAATTAATTGCATGGACAACTACAACTGAATATTAATTTGTTTGTGCCTTTTGTTTTAAAACATTTTCATTTACAATACCAGTTGTTATAGTCTTTGCATGTGATTCAAATAGAACTTTTGTAGGACTTTTGTTTTAAAACTTCACCACTCAATAATCATACCCATTCATCATCACAGCCTCTTCTCTCAACAAACGTCACTACACCATCAAACTGCATGTGCTTTTAATACCCACAACCTGACCAAAACTGTCATATCATGCAACTGATCATCCATCCGCCCTTACTTTCTGACCATCACTGTGCATATCAGTGCACAGTGCATACCCAGTCAACGGCCCCTAAACAATCAACATCCTTGCCATACTCTATGCCATACTATGTGCATATAAAATATATCACTGCCCCCATACCACATTTTGCAGCTGTCAATTCATTTGCACTGTGCATCAACCAAACAAAATTCCACACTGCTCCACTGCTACCCAATCAAACAAACAACCACTCACTCAAACGGACATCCCCTATCACATAACATCACTACCGCCACCAGATCGACCATAAACTGCCCATCCTCTGTTCATCTCACAGTCACACAACAACATACTTCCTTTACAACTACTGCTCAACAGTGCACCTCCTCAACAGCAACTACACAAACCAAATACAACTACCCCAACCACCAATTTTCAATATCAACACCCCACTTCAGTTCACCATCAACATCATCACAATTTCACCATCCCACTGAGCATGCAAATACAAAACTGTCAATACTTCAAACCTTCTGCCTGCCTTCAACCTCCACCAACCTCTTACTGCACCAGTTCCAATCCTATGCATACATTCCTATTTTTTTTTTAAATAAAACCAATTCACATAATTCTGCATTTCAGTTACATTCAACCATAATGCTACTGCCTACATACCTGCTGCCTCCACCTCTGCCTGAACCACCTCTTCAACTTCCTCTACCCGCAACCTCTCTAACCAACTATCTTCACCATAAACCCACGAACGACCTCCTCCAATCGCGAACATCCACAGCTCTCACAACCACTGCAGCAACATCCGCTTCAACCTGAAACCCCCTCCCCCCTTCACCAAAACAATCAATTATTGCCATCCTCCAACTCACCCAAACCCGAACTTGAGAATCTGCAAAATCACTTATGCTTCCAGTTCAAGCCAAAAACAAAATTCACCCCAAATTGCTTGAACCTAGATCAATTACAAAACCCAAACTAAAATCTAGAATTTTGTTTGCGAAATTGAACCCAAAACACATCGCCTGAAACGATAAAAAGATGTCACTTTTGTATAACCTGAATTTGACTTAGTTCGTTGCGTTGTTTAGGTCAAAAGATATCTGGAAAATATCCAATCCATTCTTCAAACATATGAAAGCAAACGTAACCTCAACCAACAATTTAAAGGGAGGATTCAGGAAATCAACTAAACATCCAACACAGACGAACAAATTATACCTATAACTGTGATTAAACAGGTGCGAGGTACGTATGAATGTACATATACAAACATAAAAGACATGTACGTTCGTACATATGCAGAAAAATAAAAGCACAAGTATGTGTGCAGGCATTCTATTTTGAATCACTGTCATCTACTCACGCAAAATTATTCAGTCCAAAACGTCAAACCATTTTATTCATACTATTTATATTATTCAGTAAACATGGCAAGTGAAATCGGAACTCAGCTAACATTGTCAAACTTATATACAAATCAAAGCTTACCGATTTCAAAATAAAATACAGATCGAAACATACAGGAACTAAAAAAATACCAACATACAAATCAAAGCTTACTGTTTTCAATGCTTCAGCTTCTTCGGCGATGCCTGCTACAGATTCTTCAACGATGCCGGCTACTACTTCTTCAACGACGCCTGATACTGCTTCTTCAAGGATGCGTGGAGAGTCAGAGCAATAGGCGACAGCTTCAGGCGTGGATAGTTGTGGAGAGTCGTGAGTTGGGGATCGAATTTCTCTGGGCTTTTATGAGATGGAGATTGAATTTGAGGGGGTCGTGGTTGAAGGATGAATTTAGGTTTAGAGCGGGATCTTTTTTTGGGGAGAACGAAATAGCGAAATTTAGGGGGGCAGGAATAAGAAGTCCGCGAAGTAATTTTCTTGTCTAATTAACTGCGGCTAAACGCGTTATCAATTAAATAAGAAAAGGGATTAGCATCAAATGACAGCAAGCCAATTTACTGTGCAATCCCTACTTGCTATTAAATCAACATTTTGTTGTAGTGCTTGATCTATCTTTTGATTTGAATCTCTGTCGTGATGAAATAAAGGGTTGTAGATAACTTCCATTAGAGAAATTGCGGGGACGCAATTTTGTTAAGGGGGGAGTCTGTAACAACCCGGATTTGGAGTTTACCTTTCAATATTAAATTATAATGATAATTATGATTTAATATTGTAAATTGAATTGAGATAAATTGGTGAAAATAAATTGTTTATCTATTATAAACAACGATTTTGGGAAATAATTGTTGAAAATAAAGCATAAAGCTTTATTTTAGTGGTTTAGGTGGTAATAAATGTGGGAATAATTTTATTTGAGTGAAAATGCAATAATTTTGTTAATTATTGCTTTGTGGCTTCCTTTAATAATTTAAAAAAAAGAAAGAAGTAAGTTCTTTTAATAAGTGTTTAATGAAATAAAAAGGAGAAAATGTGATTAAAAATAAGTTTTGAGTGTAAAGAATATTTGTAAATAAACGGAACATAGTTTTTGTTTAGAAAAAACGCAATAATTGTATTAATTATTGCCAATTACTTCTTCTAATAATTTTTAAAAGAAGTATTTGATTTTTAAAGGTTGTTTAATCAAATAAAAAGGTGGAAATTGATTTAAAAATGAGTTTTAATTATAAATTTGAGTTTAGAATGGTTAGTTATATTTTTCTAAGCAAGAAAAATATTTTTGTTGAATTTTAGAAGTTGTAAACTTTTACATTTATTTGGTGAAAATTGTTTATTGTTGTAAAATAAGGGATTTTAATAATAAAAATGTTTCATAACCTTTTTATATAGTATAAAATATGTTATTTCTTAAGTATGTAAAATTACACACTATGTTGTGTGAAAGTTTGAAAGAAAATGCTTTTTTGTTGTGTAATTAGTGTAAATATGAAGCCTTTATAATATAGGTGTGAATAATAAACTTGGCCATTTATTTTCTTTTAATTTTTGGAACCCATTAGGCCCATTAGTGCTAAACCTGGTTTGAGAAATGAGAGAAAGAGAAATACGTTCTTTTCTCCCATCTTCTTCTTCTTTCAACGAGTAAACAAAACCCACCTTCTTCAAAAATAAAAACCCCAAATTTCTTCATATCAATTCAACAAATTACAATCTTTTTCGGCCTAGATTATCAATACAAAGGTAATCTAACTCCAAACACCACAATTTCATCAAAATTTCTGATTTGTAAGAGTGATTTTCTAATTTATTGTATATTTTTGCTTGCATGTATTGTTTTTCTTTCCATAGGTTCTTGAAAGCCAAAATCTAGCTCAAGCTCCAATCTTTTTGCTTAAATCCGGGTATTTAGGCAAATCAGTAAGGTGAGAACAATATCTCACAAATACTAGCTAATTTGCTTGTGAAATTGACTGAATTTGCTGCATATGTGAAAGTTTATTCGATGTATAGTCTATTTTCGTTTCTGGCCTAAAGTGCCAACTTTGGCTATCCATAACTTTCATCTCCGGCAATGAAATGCTGCCGGATCTTTTTCTGAGTCAAGCTTATACGTTAAACTTCATTTCTGCAAAGTTTGGTTGAGTAATATGGTCATTTGTGTATTCAAATCGTCACTGCAAAATCAATGCACAGCCTGCAAATGTTTTGTGCACATTTTGTTTTCTGAGTTGTTGCAAACATGGACTGAGTACATGTTTGAGTCATCGTATCTCTTTCGTTTCTTTCTCAAATTGCACGATTCTTTTTTTTCTTCAAAGATGAAGTTCTCTACTTTGTTCATACCAAATTACAGGTCATTTTGACATAGATAGCTTATATAAATCCGCTGTTAAACTTGGACCTGGATCATGTTTTTGCCCAGAGTTCAACAGTGAAACACTGTCTGGGTTCAATTTTGAGAGATCATAACTTTCTCAAATTTTATCAAAATTGCATCGTTCTTTTTTTGTTTAAGAGATGAAGTTTTATACTACATTTGTACCAATTTTGAGCTTAATATGATACAACTTGTTTCCCTGTTTTATGACCGAAAGTTGAGTCCAGGAGGGTTTTAGACCTGCACATTTATTTGGTTTTTGAACTGTTGCAAACATGGCCTGAGTCCATGTTTGTGACAACATAACTCATTGGTTTCAAATCGGATTTGCGTGATTCTTCTTGAAAATTAAAGTAGGAATGTTGATTTACATTTCGGTGAAGTTTCAAGAAAATCTGGGTTGGTTTGCTATTTCTAAACTGCTGTCGAACTTGTACTCGCAGCTTGTTAATTCAGTGTTTTAAACCTTGTTTTGGTCCGACTTTGAAACGACGCAGATTCTTCGTTTCAAATCGGATTTGAATGATTCTTTTTGCAGAATAAAGTAGGAATGTTGAACTATATTTCTACCAAATTCCATGTAATTTGGACTCTGTTTGTAGGTTGAAACCTGCTGTCGAACTTGGGTTCGTAGCATGTTGTCACCGGTTTTTATACTTGGAATAATTTCCGGCTTTTTCTGATATTTTCCGATTTCTTTGAGATTTTTCTCTAAATTCCGTACACGGGTTTTATAAAGCATTACAAAGTGTTTTTCAAGTAAATTGACTTTTGAAATTATAATTTAATATTATTTTTAAGTATTAAATTAATTACTCCATAATAGGAGAATTTCAAATGCAATTTATAAAGCGATTTTGAAGCGTTCATAAACTCATTTTCTTCAACTTAATTTCTATATAAAACACACAATTTTGCACTTCGAGCGAAGAGGGAGGAGAATTAAATGGTTGGATAAAACGCGTGCTATGAACACGTGCGTTTATCTTTTCAGTTAATTCCTAATCTATTCGTTTGATCGTTTTGACCTTTGGGTCTGGTTTACCGATGAGATGAGATAAACTTTGTACTGCTTTGAGTGTGGAATTGACTAACGGTTAGCAAACCGTTTAGTGAGAATGTGTGGTATGGGACACACGTTAACACTTTTCGGGTTCCTTTCCGAGAGTTTGTGACACATATTGCCAGTTAGTGGTGTCCAGTACTGGGCCTCCAGACCTTCGCCACTACGGTTTGTTGCCTTTGGGTTTGTTGCCTATAATATCGCTTTTGGAGTTGGTCCATCGTCACCGCTCGAGAAATACTTGGGTTTGTTGCCTTCGGGTTTGTTGCCCTATAGTATCGCTTTTGGAGTTGATCCATCGTCACCGCTCGAGAGATACTTGGGTTTGTTGCCTTCGGGTTTGTTGCCCTATTGCATCGCTTTTGGAGTTGGTCCTTTGTCACCGCTCGAGAGGTACTTGGGTTTGTCGCCATCGGGCTTGTGGATCCTTGTTTATACAGTACTGAGCACGTGCATCTTTTGTTTCATTGATATTTATATTTCCCTAGAGTATCGCCTTTCGGAGTAGGTCTTTTGAACCACTCGATACATAGCGATTACCTTGTGGAAACTTGTGTTACCTTTATTGGTATTTGTTATTTGCGGCTTGATTTGGGATATTCATATCCTTTGTTTATTTGAGATGCCGATGATATGAGGCTTGTTATGATTCATCTTTTGCTAGATGATCGAGTAATCTCGTTTAGAGATATTTGGAGTACTTTATGATATTGCATGTTCATTATCATTTAGCTTATCTAACTGATTTGTTTAGCTAGACTGACCCGTGTATTTTATACTCGGGTCAGACCGAGATGTTTCAGGTTAGGTACATTCAGACTTAGCCTATTCTGCTTCCGTATGGACTATTCTGCTATCTCCTTTTGTTATAGCTTTTCGTGTAGCCGTTTTTGGCTGTAACTCTGATATGTATACTCTTTTGACTCACCTGTATATTGTGGTTGCTATACCACTTGACATATAGCATTTTGTATACTCTGTGATGTATCTGTATATATGTATATGTATGTGATGATCTACTGTTCTGTGATGTGGTTTACATTTGGGTTATTATATTTTGTTCTATTAGATCTTATAGCCATCATAGTTTTGTATTAAGTATATATTGGATATGTCGATCCACATGGAAAAAAATGCTACATTTATCGACGTATTCAATAGATAGTTAAGACAAGGCTATAAATGGTCGCTCCTATCCAGCCCTATTCTCTACATTAGCAGACAGTATTACCCAGTAATGCTCTTTATTAATGTGGGTCTCGGGGTGGGGTGTTACAGGTATGTAGGTAGTATTTTTCTTTACAATAGCCTATGGTTCCCTTGTAGTCATTGTGTATAGAAATTGGACGGTTCCAAATATAGTTGACACCATTTACCTTTATTATATGTATATAAGTATTTGTAAGTTTGCAGGTGGAAGTTAAAAAGAAAGCAAAGGTCAAGAACGAGTCATGTCCGCTGAATGGTTCAATATACCCTTGCATCATGGCTACATAGTTATTGTGTGATAATTGATGTATTGAAATGTGTAGATCATGTTATATATGAGATTTAAGTAACATTTAATTGTCGATATAATATACATATATATATGTGTATATTTATAAGTGTATGTATACATTAATTTAAAAATTCTACTGTGAGGATTCCATTTTTGTTTTTGTTTATCATTTTAGAATTTTTAATTTTATATACCCATTATCGTCTGTTTTTAACATATGAAATTAGTTGTGATGTATTTTATTAGTGTTGATAATTACTTTTTGGTGTTAAAAATAGTGGATTGTTAGTATCAGGGCCGAGGTTTAACGATTCCTTGAGCCTTGGGTTGGTTTAATTAATAGTTCATCTTTCTAACCTTAGGGTGGGTTGAAATATAGAACGAGAAAACATTTTAATTAAATATTACATTCTTTTTATATATAAAATATTTGTTTAACTACCATTACCTCACCCTAAAATGATGTTTGTTTATGATTGATAGAGTTAGGGATATGTCTTAAGGGTAGTTTTGTAATTTGTTACATATATCTAACTCGATAATCAATCTTCTTTGAAATAAAATATATTTTATTTCTATTATATACTTGATGTACTGTGTTATATATTAATCAATTAATTTAATTTAAACTTTATTATACAGAAAATTCATAAATGGTATGTTTTATGGTAGTAATTACAATACGCTATAGTCATGAGTGATTTATCAAAATAAAATAAACATATCACTTTAAACATTTCTAGTCAAGATGTAGCGAGACTGGATATTGATACATCCATTGATAGTATATACCGCTCTCTAAATTTTAGGTAGTGCATTATTCAAGACTACTGGTGGCGCCTAGTGGTTTCGTATTGATACTTTATGGAATTGCCCACTCAATAGTTTACTGTTGGTTAATATTACTAAGGTTAAACGGAAAATATCGATATGAAAAAATTACATGGTTCTCTTAACTTGAGGATATTTCCATTCTTTAATATGGAAGCTCCACTTTGGGTCGAGTGGAAGCATTGGAAGTGAAACACTACTTAAAAGAGTATTCATCTCCTTAGTTGTATGAGGCTAGTATCATGATCAACTAAAGTCAACTCAAAGTCCAAGTCTCTGGCCAAAGCAATTCAGTTAATAATAATTGTTATTGTTGAATCAAGGACTTTGTTTTTGAACAATAGAGTTAAATATGGATGATATTGGAATTTTGATCGTTGTTGAATTCCGTAAGTCCAAAGTGATGTAGTTTTACGAAGAGAATTTATGTAAATAATTGTCGCTGCTAGGTAACGTTTAATGAAGTAAAATTAAATTTTACTAAAACTAAATAAATGATAAATTTGGCCATAATGTCACAACAACCGTTAAGTGATGTGTGAATATTAGTATTTAAATTGTTCAATATTAATCGCTAGCCAAATTTACAACTAAGGGCCACACAACCGAAATGTTGAATCATCCTTTTACCATCTAATTTATACATTATTATAAATTAATTAATATTTATTAAATATCAATAAAATATTAAAATTTTATTTGATGTATATTGAACAATATTAAATACTGTGTTTATAATAGCTATAAATATACCGATTGGTGTACGATATCGATATGCGATCAAATAAGATTTAAAATTGCATTAAATAATGTTTGGACATAGACCAGATTTGAGGCCCATACAGATATGATAGTTTTAGCCGTATGGTGCATCATTTGGGTGGCCATATGATGAAAATTGGAGAGGATTTTGAATAGATAAAATAGTTGAATTGTTAAGAGAGAGATATTAGGATGTGATGCACTATTCTCTTTCTTAACTTCCTATTTATATGCTACCTTTTATGCCATTTCATTATGCCTTTTTAACTTCTCCCTTTGATAATTTCAGTCAACAACCATCCTCCTTAAACCCCAAAAAATCCAAGTACAGAAGTTGCACTAAAACTCTTCGGTTCGGCTCTCAGTCGTAAGGCAAATCAAGAGCTAGCAACTTCCAATACGCGAATGGATTCAAGGGGTTTGATTCAACGATTCAACATGTGCAAAGAATTTAGTGAAAGGTAATTGCTTTTTTATTTTGTTATATCATATTTATATATTATTTATATAGTAGGATGTAGATTATATTATGAATCTTGTATATCAAAATGCTACCATAAATTCATTAGTTGTGTATATTATAATATATATACTAGTACACAATGCACTTACGTGCATCTAATATCCAAAGATGTCTACTTTGGGTGGATGTGTGTTTTAAGTGAAAATGTTTTCGTAGCCAAAACATAGTTCAAGTGTTTTGTTGGTGATATTGAAGACAAATTAATAGTAAAATTCTATTGATGGATAGACGGAAAGGGAGGTGAGATTACATTAACTGACGAGGGTAATTTTAGAATTTCAAAAGAAACCATGTAAATCATGTTGATTGAATTCTCTTTATTAATTGTAGAGATATATATAACTATTTTGTATGCTTTCCTACTAGATTCTCACGACACCTAAATTTAAAAAATGAATTTTCTATATTCAAATTATATTATTAAATGAATTAATTATCAAAATACATATTCAAAGATTAATGTTATATACCATATGCTTTAAGCTAAAAAAAATTGTGCATGTATAATATATATTTGGTAGTAAAAAATTATTTGGATAAATGATTTAATTATTTAGTTTACTTAAAATTGTTATGTAATTTGAAATACTTGTGTGTGTATTGTAAATAATATAATTTTGCATTAAAATATTACATAACATATATTATAGAGAAAACTTTCAAAAATAATTTTTATCTAATTTCACATGGCTTTTAATTTTAAAATGTATTAAAATTCAAAAATCGAAAAGAAATAATGTATATATAGCCGAAAGCAAAAACACGCTGAAGAATAATTAAAAAATTTATTTCATTATTCGAATTAATATATATACACATTTATATCTAATTATATATATTCATATGTATTTTATAAATTAATTTAAAATAAAATATTATTTTTGAAAATTGTTTTCGGCTTTCGCTTTATATATGATACACGCACATGTGTATGTTAAGTAAATTGTTTTATAAATTAGTATTTAATTAATTTAATAATTAATATATATATATATATATTTATTTACATACATACATACATATATATAGACACACAGATATAAATTTTATAAATGTTTTATATATAAAAAATTTCATAATTAGCACTTTATATGTATATGTGTGTGTGTGTGTGTGTATATTTATACCAAATGTTTACTTATTTATAATATTTTGATGCATACATGCGTGCACACACATAGATAGTGAATCAAAATAAGAGGGGTTAATGTGTCCATTGCGATGTAAATCCCAACATCTATAGACTGACATGTCAAACCATTTATGCGTGGTTCTTTAACACCTGAATGTACAGAAATATGTGTATATGATGAAGATATTACATTATAATTACAAATATGACAATAGTATAAAACTTTATATTACAAATTAAATGAAAAATTGATTTTGTTTCAAGATAATTTATAAAAAATCTAAACAAATTTAGACTTCAAAGGCCTAATAAGATCCAAAATAGAATATATTTTTTGAAATTTACCCATTTACACCACTGCATTCTAGTCCAGCTCCAACAGTAATGACCTTCATATGGAATATAAATAAAGCTAAAATGGGGTAGGACAAACACTTATAGGGGGGGTTAAATATTGATTATAGCTAAGTGACACGCACCTGATGTTAAATTATAATAGAAACTGGACTTTAGTAAGATAGAATCATGTAACGACCCGTAATTTTCGATAATATAAATACAGTTAATTTAATAAAGTTTTGTGATTTAATGTTGGAATAAATAAAAATTTGTGATTTAATAACAAGATTATAACTGGAATGAAATGTAATAACATTAATTTAAAATAATTGATAACCTCTTTAAATGTAAATTCCAATTAATTGAAAGGATTAAAAAGTTATAATTAGTTACGGATTGTAAATTGAATGTAATAATATATGTATTGATTTACAATTAGACTAAAGGAGTAATTGATAATTTAAATGTTGGATTAATTAACAAAATAGTAAGCAATAAATTGTAATTGAATAAAATTAGTTTTTGTGTAAATAACTATAACATTTGTGTATAGATAACAAACATATAAATGTGATTAAATGTAGAAAATTTGACAATTATTATTTGTTACCAATTTATTTAATCAACTATAATTAAATGAAATTAAATGTTACGTTAATATGAGTTATGTAACAACCCGAAATTTTCGACCTCAAAGGTCGACACTAATACGTTCACTGTAGAATTGCCGAGCAATCGAACGCCGAAAATTTAAGATTGTTAGAAAAAAGAAGAAGAAGGTAGAAGAAGAACAGAAAACAACAGCATCTCACATTCGCAGTGGATTAAATATAATTTCAAATAATAGCATTTACACAAAGAAAGCTGTAATTGTCAAATTTTATATCAATACATCAGAATACAACCATTCACAATATAAACTGGACAGTTATATCAATATGTCCCAGACTACTAACAATACAACTCTATTACACAGTGGAAAATACTCCATACGTTCCTGCCATCCAACTCGCCACATGAGCTCCAGAACGTCCTAACCTGAAAATCTGTAATACTCGGTCTACCCGAGCATTATAATAAAGTAACAACTGGGTCAGGCTGGAAACCAACAAGAGTAAACCCATAAAATTTTAAATACTAAGTTATAAAACTTAATTGGAAACCCGGGGTAACTCATACCTTACTAGGAGTTCTTTTCTTGTTAAAACAAATACATATATCACAAATCAATCTCTAAGTACCACTATATAATTTTTAATGGTCCAGTTTATTTAAATTATTCCATTCCAACCTATTTATTTCACATATCAAATCTATAAAGAATCATTGCAGATTACAAATCGAAGTGGTTTTGGGTATTTGCTGATACCAGACCCCAGTCTCTTCGAATCCAATGTCGTCTTTAATCCGAGTTGTTTAAGTGAACACAAATAAATTTTAAATACAGGATATCACATTTACAACAGAGTTCATTATTAATAGATAACCCACATTATCACAGTTCAGCCTGATCATATCATACAACAGAACAACACAAATTATCAGTCTAGAGATATTAATCCAAATATCCAATACAATTTAATCATCAATAAGCAAGATTAATTTTGTCACCCAATCTAATTAATTTAATTAACACAAAATAAATTGATTACTTTTAAATCCTGCTTAATTAACATCAATTAAACCATTTAATTAATTATTGAAATTAATTAGTTATTCTTTAATCATTTAATCATTCGCATTAATTAACTTTTAATTACTTAAATTATTTGGTGATCCTATAATTGAACACACAAATTAATGATCCTTTAATTACATTAATTTCATTAAGTAATTACCCTTTTATTTCATAAATTAATTATCCTATAATTACTTAAGTTAATTAATAAACCCTTAATTTCTTATTGTAATTAATAACTTTTAATTAATCACATTGATTAATTGTCCATTAATTTAAAGTAAACATTATCTTAATTAACTATTTCATTATTAAATTTTATTTGAAAACACTTAAGAATTTAATTAGATAATTAACCTTTTAAAAAATTATATTAATCAAACAATTTGAATTTCAAAATCATTTGTATTTTGCAATTTCTATTGAATCTTGATTAATACCTTGAAAATTTGTTACTAATTTGCTTGAAGCTTGTATGTGTTCTTATTATTTGTTAAATCATTTCTACAAATTTAAAAACCCGGATGACCAAAGAAACACACCCGAGCTAAAAAATTCGAAATACTCGAGCAAAACCCAATCAGATTTCGATCCATACCCCAAACTTCCCTGACACCTTGGTCTTCTTCTTCATTTTTCTCTTCTTCTAATTCTTGTTCCTCTCTTTTACCTGCACACCGTATCACGGTGTACATGCATACCCACCTCCGACCGTATAGCCCACCGCCGATCAACTCCATAAGTCATCGCTGATCACTACCCTCGGCTTCCCTACCTGAAAACGCAAACCACATCTCTTAGTGCAAATTCAATCCTCGACCATAGCCTAGCATGAACGACACCACCCAAAACCGCCTCAATCCGACACCACAAACCTCCAACATCCACCGTATTTCGTCAGAACCCGCGCCACCATCTCCCCTAGCTTTTCCCCTACGTGCGCACGCTCGTACCTTCCCCATCATGACGTCATCCAAAACGACCAGAGACGTGCCAAAGCTGCCACTAAACCCTACATCAACTTTTCCCGCCTCTACATCCAACTATACCCTTCCACACTATTTTTCTCGTGAGCGCCCTTGACTGAGCTTCGCCTACAACTTATACCATCCATCGAAGTTAGCCAGGTTAGCGGAATTTGGCAAATCCCCAATTTCCGTTCAACTTCCCCTTCCTACCTCCTTGCAATCCTAAAAATTACCACCCCACTGTTAAAAATCGTGTTTTCCTACCACAATCATGGGTAGGTAATCCATTTACGAAATTTTGACACTTGAATTTTACCCAAATTCAAGACATCCACTAAAACACCCAACATTCTTTTCCTATACATGAAGAATTTTAATGAAAGATTTTTAAAATGAACTACCCTCTAAAACAAACAATATATTTTTTTGGAATCATAAATTAAAACTTAATGGATATTGAGTTGTGGATTTTTTTTCTTTTTAACTTTACAGGTTATGAAATGAATAACAAGAACAGAGGAACTAACTTATTACTGTGTTCCTTCCACACCCAAACATGGCTAAATCCTGATGTACACAACATATATATTAGTTGATACATATATACTTGACAAAATACATCCATTCATACAAACTTTAAAGATATGTAGGGTATAGGAGGGTTATAGCGATCTAGGTTGCATATACTCTCTGATCTTTTGAAAATTGTTGTTTCTTCTTCTTACTTGATTGAAGTGACAGGTTCCTCCCTAACTAACACACATATATAAACATACAGACTGATTTCATCATTCATTCTTGACAATAAAGAACATCCGAGTTCCACAAACATGCAATTGTATATAAGATTTGCAATAAAAGTTTAAAGACTTTGTACTTCACAGATTTCACTAAGGTGAATAACTACTGCTTATACATATATTTACACTTCTAGTAAAGCTAGATCAAGTGATTTACTCACTATAATAATATCGAACATAGGACACAAAGCACTGAAACCTGAAATCTAGATATGCCTTTGGGATTTGAACTGTTTTTTGAATTCGATCTGGATTTAATTTAACTGTGTTGAACTTATGAAAACTGCACTGATACAGATTTATACAATTGCATGTTTGACCCACCTTATTTAAGTTGAAATTGAACTTAAATTTGAATTTCTGTTTCATTCAATTGAAACCTTGAAGTTTTGAATCTTTGCTTTTGTTTCAGTTTTGAAAAACTTGAAAGGATTTGTTTGATTTTTCTTTTTTCGTTGCTTTAGGTTTTTAGTTTTGAGAATAAAAGTTTTTGAGCTGGAAAATAGCCTAGTTCTCAACATTTTATTATAATTCAATTTAAAGAAAACATTGCCACATGTAATTTTGAATGTTATCTATATTACAAATGTTTAATTATATGTATACCAAGCTTAAATATGTTTTAAAGCCTTTATTTAATATTTATTATGTGTTATATATATATATATATATATATTATTAATCTATGTTTATATCTTTATTTATAAATCAAAATTAGTTCAAGTAATTTAAAAGAAAGTATAATAAACTCTTTTATCAATCCTATTTTTAAATTAATAAATAATTATCTTACGTGATTTAAAACTATAAAATTAACCTTAATTAGCTTTTGAAACCAATGCTTTCAAAACACAATATATATACATATGTATATACATACTTATATACTTGTATAAATTTACATTTTATAATTTTCAACATTATAGAGTTTGCATGTACCTATTCATATATATATATATATATATATATATATATATATATATCAGAAATTTATTTGTCCAACTTACAAATCTGTATTTTAATAAATTAAATCCTGTTAACTATCAATTAACAGATATCCAAAATCCGGGTTATCACATTCCTCCCCCTTTAAACCTTTTCGTCCCAGAAAAGGAACAAAGCTAGAATTTATTAAAATGCTTATTGTCAGCTTAAATTTCTCTTTGATCATTTCCAATTAAAAACTCTTTTTACTTAATTTTTTAAAAACACTTTAAAATCTAAATAATATTACCAAAATAGTTTTTACAAAAATACTTTTTATAACTCGATGTCTCAACAAGTCCATCCTCGTTCTTATAGAAATTTGTTCATACGTTGATCAGGCGTAGGACTGAAAATCTATAAGTACTTAGCAAACCCGTCTTCAACACCTAGTGAAAATACTTAGGAAAACATTTTGTTGAAAATATAGAAAACATTTTTGAAAATAGAGGAAATATCTTTGGTGAGAATGCACTAGAAATCATCACCCCCTTCATGGTCGCAGTTAACCCGATGGTTACGTTGCCATCCCGGAAAAATCCATAGATAACTATAGGCACTCCGCACCCCTCGATTATGCCATGGAACCCGCCATAGATCGAAGCTACACCCAGGGTTAAGCCGCCATCACGACAAAAATCGATGTAGCAGTAGGCATCAGCAGCTTTGAATTTCGCTGTCAAATGAAACTTCACCACTCCTACATAGGTCGCAGACTACATCAGTCGAGTCCCAATATAGCCTTAGGCTTTCACGGCCTCTCAACCTTTTCTATTTCTTCATATACCGGAGTCTACCAATGTTACGTTGCCATCACAGCAAAATCAAACGTAGATCGCTGGCTCTCACATCACACACGACTTCCTCTATGGTCCGCAGTAGATCGCAGTGACATCGAGTTACACTGTCGTCATAGCATAACCCAAATGTCTCCATAGGCATCAACGCCCTCGACTTTCGCTACCTAGAACACAAAATCCTCAGGAACTTCAGTTTGTCCGGACTTCCTCGTAGGATCCAATTTAGAGCCTGCCCCTTAGGGCTCACGGCAGAACCACCCTGTGGATCTCCTACGAAGTTCATTTCAACGGGAGCGCCTTTTTCCCCGAGCCAATCTCAAAAAAATTTATACTATACACATATAGTATCTTTCAAATCATACTCTTTATGATTCACATCAAATTCTTCTTTACACAAAATCGATATCCCAAATCGATAGTTCCAACTTAGCTTTCCAAATTCCCAAAATTGATTTTTCTCAAAAATCAAAAGCCTTTCCGAAATTCGTAGGTTCCCAAACCTTTTCCAAAATCATTCTCATAAAACCATTTATATATATGTAGATATATATAATCTTGAAAAATCTTGGATCACTTCATACTTATATAAATTCCCTTTTATATTTCAAATCTTCAAAAACCCTTTATTCTGGTTTTAAATCCAACATATGGGGAACATATCATATATATATATATATATATATATATATAACTTTACTATGTCAATCAACATTCAATTTTGATTTTCTTTTATAAAGTTACTTACCATATCACTTGTTTTTCATAAAGTGAATTTCAAAAGATATCCAACTTCCACCTTTATTCATATATTTCTCAAAATATATTTCAAAAAAACATTTTCATTTCCTTCAAAATTTCATTATCTATTTCATTTAAGCACGTACGATGTACATATACAATCCGTACGCAATATCAAATCTGATTGCTCACTCGATCACACAATTTCACTTCGGAACTAGTATCGTCCACCCGACTTCCTAGTGCAGACTTAGATCTGGTTTCTTGATCAGAAACCGTCATTCTCCTTGCATAGCCTAACTATGATAGAGAATTTCCAGAACCAACCAAAAATCCATATCCAGGATTCGCCGTCGAAAATCGAGTGAAGAATCCCTACTCAGATCGATATACTATCTCGAAATTTTGTGCTCGAATCTGGATCAAATCATTCTGCGAATAGAATAATATACATACATCGTACATATTTATCTACATTGATTATTAGCTAAATCAATATTCTTTCTATTCACCTTCACATTGATTCTATTCACTTATTTATAATTGCTTAATTTTACTAGATTAATCTCCAATCATAAACAGTTTGCACTCTGATCAACTTGAATTTAGAAATTGAAAAAGTTTTAAATAGTTAAGTGGTTGAAAAATAGTTATTAGTTGTAAAATAGTTGTATAATTGTTATGTAGTTATAAAATAGTTGTAAAATAGTGATTGGTTTGTAAAACAGATGTAAAATAGTAAATAGTTTCATAATAATTGTGAAATAAATATAAGGTAGTTTGGGTTTTAAAAGGAAAAGTTGTATAGCAAATAGCTAGGAAAATAGATTTAAAAACAGTTATACTAAAATAATTTATTTGAAAAAAATAGTTTCAGAGTCAAACTGGTTCAATTTCCCAATCTCTACTTTATTCAATTTCTCATCCCATTAAATTGATTTAATTCCAATTCAATTTGAATTAACTTTAATTCCTATCCCAAATTCAAGTCAATTCCTATTTGAATTTAAACTTATTCAACTTCAATCTCATTTCCATTTAATTCAATTCAATTTTCCATTTGAATTTATTCAAATTCCAAACTCAACTTTAAACCATCTCGAATTATATAAATTCGAGTTATTTTTTTTTAAATGTTGATTTGATTCTTTAAATCAAATTAACCTTTACTTTTAAATTAACAACTTAAATCTTTAAACCATTTAATTTTGAGTCCCAATTTCAAAATTCCATTTTAAATTACCTTTACTTAACTTATTCCAAAGTTCAAATAAGAGTTCAAAACTTTTTAAACGATTTAATCATTAAAATCCAACTTATTACCCAATTTTAACTTCGAAACCAATTCTTAAACAATCTTAGTCGCAAGTTCATTTTTTTTAACATTTGAATCTTAATTTCAAAGTGATCCCATTCTATAATTACAATTTCATTTCAAGAATCAAGCCTTTTAAATAGTTCAACATAAGGCTTTCTTTTAATTTATTTTCAGCAATGGATATATAGAGTATTTCAATCCACTTTTTAATTCATTTTAAACCAATTCAGTTCACAGTTTAAAAATTATTAATAACAACAGGATGATATCAGGATAAAATAAATAAACATCCAACTTATTTTAAAACATCCATCCATAGCATCCATTACCCATTTTTAGATCTCAAACCCGTTTTGAGATTACACATAACTCCCATTTAAACCAACCATTTAACTTCCCTAAGTCAAATCTCAATTTCATCTTGAAATTTCCAGTTCAGGTTGTTTGTTAAACTTATTTAACTTCCCCTAAGTTAAATTCCATTTATTTAATCCAGTCAATCCTACTAAATATTAATTCTTCATTTCAAATTTTAAACTTCTTGTCAATATTCCTTCTCACTTATAAGTTCAATAACTTATTTCACTTTGGGTTATTACATCACATTTCAGGGAAAATTCAAAACTCAACACCTAGTGTTTACTTCCAATTTTAAACCATGCTTGGTTTTTAATTCAAAACAATTTCCTTTGAAATTTTCAAAACACTCCTGTTTAAAACAAGATCCTTTTATTTAAAAATATTCTGAATAATCTGATAACACTTTGAAACAAATTTCAAATTTTGCCGACTTAGTTTTAAAACTTCACAAATTAAATTATCTTCAATTCCAATTTATAAGTCATACTCACCTAAATGTTTACTTCCCTAAAACATTTCATTTTTCTTAATTATTAACAAATATTTCATTATTAAACACAACAACCATTTATGATAATAACCAAGATTATCATATCTGGAAGCCAATTCACTATATATTATCTTATATTTTATTGGAAAATAAAATCAGGGTAACTTAATTCAACATTCTGAAAACACTTTTACAAATTCAGGATTTTATTTTCTAGTTTGAGTCCATTTCTAGCTTATCTTATTTGTATAGTTCATATTATCCAATTTCCCATTTGGTTGTATTTCTATTACCACTTAATTCATATTATTAATTTTAATTCAATTAATACAACAACTAGTTACCTTAATATAATAGAAAACAATTGCTTTATATATGAAAATATAAACTTATATAAGGACTAATTTTAAATCCGATTTTTAAAGTCTTTATATAAGAAAATAAAAATACGCTCTCATATAGATTACACTCCACTCATTCTAGGGTACTACTTACGCTATCCTTAATGGGTAAACCCCCCAGAGCCAAGGTCCTCGCTTAACCTTCTGCTCTAATACCAAAATGTAACGACCTGAAATTTTTGACCTCAAAAGTCGACACTAATACGTTCACTGTAGAATTCTGAGCAATCGAATGCCTAAAATTTCAGATTGTTAGAAAAAAGAAGAAGGTTGAAGAAGAATAAAAAACAACAACATCTCATATTCGCAGTAGATTAAATATAATATCAAATAATAGCATTTATACAAAGAAAGCTGTAATTATCAAATTTTATGACAATACATCAGAGTACACCATTCACAATATAAACTGGACATTTATATCAACCTGTCCCAGACTACTAACAACACAACTCTATTACACAGCGGAAAATACTCCATACATTCCTACCATCCAGCTCGCCACTTGAGCTCTAGAATATCCTAACATGAAAATCTATAATACTCGGTCTGACCCAAGCATTACAATAAAGTAACACCCGGGTCAAGCAGGAAACCAGCATGAGTAAACCTATAAAATTTGAAATACTAAGTTATAAAAGTTAATTGGAAACCCAGGGTAACTCGTACCTTACTACGGGTTCTTTTCTTGTTAAAACCAATACTTATTTCACAAATCAATCCCTACATACCACTACATAATTTTCAATGGTCCAGTTTATTTAAATTATTCCATTCCAGCCTATTTATTTATATCAAATCTATAAAGAATCATTGTAGATTACAAATCAAAGTGGTTTTGGGTATTTGCTGATACCCGACCCCGGTCTCTTTGAATCCAATATCTTCTTTACTCCAAGTTGTTTAAGTGAACACAAATAAATTTTAAATATAGGATGTCACATTTACACAGCAGTTCATTATTAGTAGATAACCCACATTATCACAGTTTACCCTGATCATATCATACAACAGAACAACACAAATTATCAGTCTAGAGACATTAATCCAAATATTCAATACAATTTAATCATCAATAAGCAAGATTAATTTCGTCACCCAATCTAATTAATTTAATTAACACGAAATAAATTAATTACTTTTAAATCCTGCTTAATTAACATCAATTAAACCATTTAATTAATTATTGAAATTAATTAATTATTCTTTAATCATTTAATCATTCACATTAATTAACTTTTAATTACTTACATTATTTAGTGATCCTATAATTAATCACACAAATTAATGACAATTTAATTACATTAATTTCATTAAGTAATTACCCTTTTATTTCATAAAATAATTACCTCTAATTACTTAATTAATAAACCCTTAATTTCTTATATTAATTAATAACTTTTAACTAATCACACTGATTAATTGTCCATTAATTTAAAATAAACCATTATCTTAGTTACCTATTTCATTATTAAATTTTATTTGAAAACACTTAAGAATTTAATTAGATAATTAACCTTTTATAAAATTACATTAAATCAAACAATTTGAATTTCAAAATCATTTGTATTTTGCAATTTATATTGAATCTTGATTAATACCTTGAAAATTTTCTACTAATTCGCTTGAAGCTTGTATGTGTTCTTATTATTTGTTAAATCATTTATGCAAATTAAAAAACCCGGATGACCAAAGAAGCACACCCAAGCTAAAAAATTTGAATTACTCGGGAAAAACCCAATCGAAACTCGATCCACACCCCAAACTTCCCTAACACCCTGGTCTTCTTCTTCATTATTCTCTTCTTCTAATTGTTGTTCCTCTCTTTCACCTGCACACCATATCACAGTGTACATGCACACCCACCTCCGACCATATAACCCACCACCGATCAACTCCATAAGTCATTGTCGATCACTACCCTCTACTTCCCTACCTGAAAACGCAAACCGCATCTTTGAGTGCAAATTCGATCCTCGATCAAAGCCTAGCATGAACGAAACCACCAAAACTGCCTCAATCCGACACCACGAACCTCCAACATCCACCGCACTTTGTCAGAACCCACGCCACCATCTCCCCTAGCTTTTCCCCCACCTACACTCGATCATACCTTCCCCATCATGACGTCATCCCAAACGATCAGAGATGTGCCAAAGCTGCCACTAAACCCTACATCAACCTTGCCCCGCCTCTACCCCCAACTATACCCTTCCACACTATTTTTCTCGTGAGTGCCCTTGATTGAGCTTCCCCCACAACTTATACCATCCCTCGAAGTTAGCCAGGTTGACGGAATTTGGAAAATCCCCAATTTTCGTTCAACATCCCCTTCATACCTCCTTGTAATCCTAAAAATTACCAAACCACTATTAAAAATCATGATTTTCTACCAGGATCATGGGTAGGTAATCCATTTACGGAATTTTAACACTTGAATTTTACCCAAAGTCAAGACATACACTAAAACACCCTTCATTCTTTTCCTATACATGAAGAATTTTAATGAAATGATTTCTAAAATGAACTACCCTCTAAACATTTGCTTTGGAATCATAAATTAAAACTTAATGGATGTTGAGTTGTGTATTTTTTTTCTTTTTTAACTTTATAGGTTATGAAATGAATAACAAGAATAGAGGAACTAACTTATTACTGTGTTCCTTCCAGCACCCAAACATGGCTAAATCCTGATGTACACAGCATATATATTAGTTGATCCATATATACTTGACAAAATACATCCATTCATACAAACTTTAAAGATATATAGGTGTATAGGAGGGTTGCAGCAAGCTAGGTTGCATATACTCTCTGATCTTTTTAAAATTGTTGTTTCTTCTTCTTCATACTTGACTTAAGTGACAGGTTCTTCCCTAACTAACATGCATATATAAATATAGGACTGATTTCATCATTCATTCTTGACAATAAAGAACCTATCTGAGTTCCATAAACATGCAATTGTATATAAGATTTGCAATAAAAGTTTAAAGCCTTTTTTACTTCACAGATTTCATTAAGATCAACAACTGCTGCCTATACATATATTTACACCTCTAGTAAAGCTAGACCAAGTGATTTACTCACCTTAATAATGTTGAACAGAGGACACAAAGCACTGAAACCTGGAATCTAGATATGCCTTTGGGATTTGAACCATTGTTTGAATTCGATCTGGACATAATTTAATTGTGTTGAACTTATGAAAACTGCATTGATACAGATGTATACATTTGCATGTTTGATCCACCTTGTTTAATTTGAATTTAAACTTAAATTTGAATTGTTGTTGCACTCAGTTGTAACCTTGAAGTTTTGAATCTATGCTTTTGTTTCAGTTTTGAAAAACTTAAAAGGATTTGTTTGATTTTTCATTCAATTTTGCTTCAGGCTTTTAGTTTTGAGAATAAAAGTTTTTGAACTGGAAAGTAGCCTGGTTCTCAACATTTTATTATAATTCAATTTAAAGAAAACATTGCCACATGTAATTTTGCATGTTATCTATCTTGCAAATGTTTAATTGTATGTATACCAAGCTTACCAATGTTTTAAAGCCTTTATTTAATATTTCTTATGTTTTATATTTTTTTTTTCTTATTAATCTATGTTTATATCTTTATATATAAATCAAAATTAGTTCACGTAATTTAAAATAAAGTATAATAAACTCTTTTATTAAGTCCTAATTTAGATCATAAGCTATAATACCTTTTTTAAATTAATAAATAATTATCTTAAGTGTTTTAAAAATATAAAATTAACCTTAACTAGCTTTTGAAACAAATGCTTTCAAAACACAATATATATATATATATATATATATATATATTTATTTATATATATATATATATATTATACATACTTATATACTTGTATAAGTATACACTATATAATTTTCAACATTAAAGAGTTTGCATATACCTATTCATATATATACATACATACACACACACACACATATATACATATATATCAGAATTTTATTTATCCCACTTACAAATCTGTATTTTAATAAATTAAATCTTGTTAACTATAAATTAAAAGTTATCCAAAATCCGGGTTATCACAAGTTAAGATGATAACTATAAAATGTGAATGTAAAAGAAGGTGTAGAAATGTTAATTATATTTACAGGGCAATAATTGATTTAATAAAAATAGTGAAATAAAGATAAATTAAATTATTGATATTTTAAATTTTAATAAAATTGACAAAAATTCAGTGTAACTGAAATACGGCAACTAATATGCTAAAAGATGATAACTGTAGAATATTAGTGTAATAAGATATTAGCAAATGTTAACTATGTCTATAAAGTAAGAATTGATTGAATAAAAAGATTGAAATTAAATTAAATCAATTTATGGAACTTAAATTATAATTAACTGGATTTAATTTCAATTGAAATTGAACATGGTCACTGGTATAATAATTAACACTGAATTGATATGTAAATTTGTTTTAAATTAGTGTAAATGTCTGAGTAATCAAAAATGATAAAATTTGTAAGTTCTTAAAAGTGGAATTAAAAAGTGATTTAATCAATTTAATAATAATTTAATTAACGTGAAAATAGCCATTTTGGCCACTGACTCAAATTTTGAAAAAATTCGTTTTATCGGATTCGTAATAGTGAATTACTGTAAGGTTTCAAGTTTCGTAGCGATCAGACTTGTCGTTTAATCGTACGGGCTCGAAACGCATAGAAATTGATTTAATTAAATTCGATTGAAATCAATTTGATATAAGCTAATTTTAAAGCTAACTTCTTCATACGATGGAATATGAACTTAAAACCTGTTCCATTGAGTTTAAAATTACGAAAACATCTATTTTGATATATGGGATGGCCCACTTTCGTTTTGGAAGCGAACTGGGCTTTTCGGGTCATTATTATCAATCCGAACCAATTCAAGATGTTATTCATTTCCTATCGGGCTTCGTTTTTATAAATTGTCCTATTCTAACGCTAATAGCCACTTATTTTTCTCATCTCTGTAGGTATAATCCCATCTGTCAAGCTCCTTTCTCAATGGCAGAAACCAATTCAAATTACAAAACCCTAAAATCCAATTTCAAATCAATTTCAAAATCAAACTTCTCAAAACCCTATCATATTGTATATCGATTCGAAGCTCTCGATGAGCGCATTCTAGATTTATAGTTTGTTTTTCATTTGGGTCTCTATGCATATATAATTTGAGGGTTAATTTTCGACCGTTCATTTGGACGATGATCAACGGGGCCGGATCGTCGATTCGATGGTACTGTGTTGTGGAGAGGGGATTGACGGCAAAAACTCGATTAGGGCTATAATCTTGGGTGGCGGCGGCTTCCTTTTTGCTCGCGATTTCTGATCGGAGGGGGTCATGTTGGCTGAGGGAACTTTGGCGTGGCAGCGGTTGTCAGAGGTGGGCAGTCACGCATGCGATCAAGGCTGTAGGTGGTGGTGTTGCGATAATTGTGGTGGCGGCACCGTGTTGAGTGCTTATTAGGGTTGCTGGGGATGAAGATGAATAGGTAGTGTCGTGTACAAGTTATTTTTTTATTTGTTTTAATTATAATCATATAATGTTCCTACTTATACAATTTTTGCATACCAATTCGGATTTGGGTGCAGTTTGTTTCATTGGGGTTGTATCGAAATTCTAGACATTTTGACATTGGTTTGGACGAATTCTAAGACTGTTCAAATTTGAGCCCTATTTTGGATTTCAAATTGATTTGAAATCAAAAGGTAAGCGTTTCGACCCACTCAACTACTAGATTATCTTATGTTGGTTAAATTAAATTTATAATGTGATTAGAAATTAATTGATTGATGTTTGGTATGTTTAAATTGTCATTCTAGTTAAATTTGACTTTTATTGCATTTAATCATCGTTTAATTTAACACTAAATTTAATTGTCAATTTAATGCCTGGTAATGATAATCGATTATCTATTGATGTTATTGCTTGATTTGGATAATGATTGTCATGGATGTTTGATTGTTGATATTGAATGACTGGATGTTGTATTTTTAAATTTTTTATAACATGACAAAGTTCCCTATAGGTTGAAATGATACATATCCGAATGATCTATAGATTAGTAAACAATCATCATGGGTTAAGATGATAGACTCGAGCGATTTTATGGATTTTATTTAATGTGGGATTGTGGTTTGAAATAATATATAACCGTAAAATTTTAAATTGCGGATTGAAATGATAAATATCCATATCACTTGACCATAGGGTAGAAAGTTATATATGGACATCGATCGGTTAAATTAAATGATTTTTAATTCTATAAATTTTGAATTCAATTAACTGGCATTTTGAAATAAAAATGGATTTATATAAACTGAATTATTTTTTATAATCCAAGCGTTAATGCTGAAATTGGAATTGATTTTATGAATTGTTCATAAGATTTAAATTGAAATTTCAAAGTTGAAGTGTCAAATATAAATGAATTTATCAAAATTGAGTTATTGGAAATGTTTGGGTATAACTTTGAAATCTAATTTTAACTATTTTAACTAAATTGACTATTTTAATTTATTTAAAACTATTTTAATTCATTTTAATTTATTATAACCCATTTAATCTATTTTGCCCATTTTAAACGGATTATATTTATTTAATCTATTTATAATATATTTAATATAACTTAAATCTATATAACCTATTTTAAATTTATTTAATCTATTTTAAATTTATTTAATCTATTTTAAATTTATTTAATCTATTTAAAATCTATCTAATACAATATAAATCTATTTAATCTATTTTAAATCTATATAAATCATTTTAAAATCTAACTAAATCTATTTGAAACTATTTCTACTATTTAAACTATTCTAATCTATTTTAAACTATTTTAAAACTATTTAGGACTATCTAAACTATTTTCTAAAATTTTAGACTGTGCAAAGTTAAAGTATTTACATTTGAACCCTTAACGATAATACAACCTAAGTTGGGATTTAAAATTGATACCCTTTTTGTGAAATGACATATTTGAGTAAATATGACGATTTTGGAATGAGAATTTAGTTAACCAATCTTACCTACAATTTCTAAAGTTAATATGATTTCAAAAATGATATGATTTGAAATCGAATATGACATTTTGATATTAATTATGAATTGACTTTTGAAATGTAAAAGAACCATCCAGTGTGTAATAAGCATTTGGTTGTTAAAAAGACCGGGACTAGATATTGTCATAGTCTCTGCCAATACAAAAAACCACTTTAACAATTGTGTACGTAGTGGAGATTCCAGAAATGAAGTAGGAAGGTTTGGCGAACGATTCTGTATGAGGTATTCATATGACCCCGACTTCCGTGAGTCTGCTTTGATTTGACTAAAATAGGAGCCACGCCGGGCCAAGTGAGGTCGCATCTCTGGCCGGACATATTTCTTCGATACCATATTATGACTTTGGATAATTTGGTGGCCACCCCTTGATTTTGATTTTGGAGTATGGTCCAAAGTGGGCGGTAGTAGCTGCTATGCATTACCACCAGTCCAGATTCTCAATTGGTATATCTACCCTGGCATTGCCTCGAGTGCCGTGTTCAAATGCCGTATTTTGCCTTTTACGAGTTTGGTTTGTACCATACCTATGGAGTGCCCTCTGATGGCCGTCCAGTTTACGGAGGAATTACTATACTGTATAGACTATGTGAATAGATAAAAATGTGTTAAGGGGGATATGGGTAATTCCCAATGCTATTTTAGTACTTTACTGTAGACACTATTATAATAGCGTATTGTACTACATAGTAGATAGTTTAACAGATCCTTAGGAGATGTGCATGCGGAACATCTCTTAAGTTATTGCACGCATGTTGACACTGGATAGGAGATGTCAAAACCTGTAAACATCTCCGATGCCGTTACACTCATATATATTTACTGTTGATTTAACGTACGTAAAATTTTTTTAGTTCTAACTCGAGTGTTTTGTCTTTTCAATTCACTCGGGTTAGCCTGAGCTTTTCAGTTTATCGGAGACTACTTTCTGGAGGACGAAGACGAAGATTCTGTACTATTATTATTTACTATATTTATTCCACTTAATCATGTTGTTCCAATGCACTTGTTTATTATTTATTCTTATTTATGTAAGTCTGATCTGTATTATAAAGGTTAAATCAATGTCAGTTATAAACAACTTCATGAACTGTTTATTTGATTATTATATTTTGTCATTCCGTTGTGAGAATCTGTATTTGCTTTCTTTCTTTCTTTGCTTCTTCTTATTTACCCCATAACAATCTACCCTTTTGAATAGTTTGAATCTGACGTATGTCGTTTATCGTTAATTTAAACCATTCAAAATGGCGATGTAGGATCAATTTCAACTTAGAGGAGGGAGGGGTGAATAGGGTGACACTATTAATTATAAAAATTATTGCAGAAGTTTATAAAATAATTTCAACACAGATATAGCAGAATAATAGCAGCACAGATAATAGCAGAATAAAAGCAGAAAATAGAGCACACAAATTTACCCAACTTCGGCAAAACCCTGCTTACGTGTTGCCCCCATGGTTTCTACTAGAAATTAAGTAGTCAGACGCTTACATACGAAAACTCGTGACATCCACTATCGACTAACCTAACTCTACACTTAAAATCCAACCACAATCAGCCACTGAGTTGCGAATTCTTAAACTACACCACCATAGTTCGTCCCCTAGTCACACGACCAGAATTTACAATGGTTTAAATGAAAATTTCAAATTTTTAAAAACAATTTAAAAACAAAAACCCTAATTTTAGTAATTAAAGCCCAAATTAGATTATTAGCCGGCATAAAATAGTGAAAGAATGTCCCTTTATCTCTTTATGAGACGACCCGACTTTCTCACCATAGAAAATCATATCATCTTGAAGAAAGAAAGGGATAGAAAGAGAAAAGAAAGAAGAGAAAAAAGAAACAACATCAGAATCTAAACAGCGGAACGAATAAATTATATTAATAACATAAATATTACATAGTTTACAATCATTATCAGAGTTACATAGATTACACATCACATGCTAGACAGTTATAAACATCTGTCTAGTTGTAGAACTCAATACAATACAAGGAAAACTACTCAGAGAAATCAACACAGCGGAATACTATATACCTACACGCAGAAGCCTCCTGCTCCATTGCTCCTCCACAATTCGTCAAAGCTAACCTGAATCCCTTGGCTACTCATAAAAATTTGAGTACCCATGAGTTTAAGAAAACAGAAGATAAACTCCGGGTCAGACATGGGTCTGGTGTGAGTAACAGGTTAAGGTTGCTTAACTTTCAAAAACCTTTTGGAAAGAAAGGTATCACGTAAGACTTCCCACACACAAACATGGAAAAGTTTTTACCTTACGCTAACCAAAACATTTGATAGGAAATCCGGTGATATTATAACAGGTCTAGGGTTTTCAAGAAAATATGAAATAGCTGAAATTGTTACATTCATTAAATTCTAGCTACTAGCCATAAAAGTGGGTAATACAATCAAAACCGAGGGCACTTATTGGATTTTGGATTCCATACAATGGCAGGGCTACCGGGGTACCGCCCGTCACAGTACGTGGCCTAGATCAACGTACCGAGGATCACTCCTAATCCCCTGCAACACAAGGCCGGAACCATTCCTTACTGAACATTCCGAACAAGACAACCCCGCGGTTGTAGCTAGCATCCGCCCACAAAATCAAATACAAATGGACCTCTAGACAGGGGGAAATCTCGTCCTACTTGGGCATAACCCACTTAACCTTGCTGCACCTCCCTTGTTTTAGCCATTCCCGGTTGATGAGGCTTAAGGCTACGATTTCCTTTATAGGACATATCACTTAGAATGCTCATCGTCCACCTGACGATGTTCTAAAAGCATCCATCCATACAAGTTCGTTCCGGGTTAGAACGAAACCGAAGGCATTATCTCGTTACACTCATTTTGGAATCACCCTCAGAGTTAACGACGACAACCCTTGCACTCTGAATCTTCATCTTCACTTGAGATTCACGACCTATCGTTCATTTGGATCGATGTGGTTTTCGGATATCCAAATATGGAAACCCGATCCCGGTCTCATCAAAATCCAAAACGTGTCTTTTAGGTCCAAGTTGTTTTAAAGTTTAAAACAATTCAATTATCTATATACTCACAAATAGATAACTCACAAATCACAATTGATAATTAACATTATCAAATAAACACGTAATCCACATTATCATCAAAATAGGTAATCCATTTCATCATCACAATTTGATAATCTATATTATCATCACAATGAAACCAAAGCATTCATATCATACCACATTACTTATCTCATTTCTGAGATCACAAAGCATCCATGGCAATCAATATCACCCATTCATACATAAGCAAAGACTTACTTCACACATCATCTATAATTAATTTAAAATGAATTAAATTAACTACATCCATCTCTAATTAATTTAAAGTGAATTAAATTAATTACATCATCTTTAATTAATTTAAATAAATTAAACTAATTACTTCATCATTAAATCTTACTTACTTAACCATTTAATTGATTACAATCAATTAATTAATCATTCAAATTAATCACCTTAATTAATCACTCTTGATTAATTATCCTTAATTACATTCATGTAATTATCCTTAATTAATTGCACAAATTAATTATTCTCAACCAAAAACAGTAATTAACCTTTAATTACTTTAATTAATTATAATTAATTACATTAAATCTTAATAAATTACATTAATTAATTACCTTTAATCACTTATCATTCAATAATTAATCAAAATAAGTCAACTTTAATTACATCATTAATTGTATTAATTAATGATCCTTAATTATACTTAATTAATTATCCTCTTAAATTATTTACCTTAAGTAATTAACTCATAATTATTAATCCCCTCTTGATTAACCATATTCAGTAATTAACTAACTTAATTACCTCACTAAAACAAATTAATTATTCCTTAATTAATTTCTTAATTAATCCCTTGATTAATTACTAAGTAATTTGATCTAAATTACTTACATTATTAAACATCTTCCATTAATTACAACTTGTAATTATCAATCAATTACTGTACTAAGTAATTTCTAATCCATTAATTACATTAAGTAATTATCATTAAAACATCAAGTGTATAAAATTAATTAAACTTAATTAATTAAATTAGACAATCATATTTAACACAATTAATTACCTTAAGTAATTAATTTCTTAATTACTTCATTAAGTAATTATACTCAATAATTCACAAATGATTATTATTAAATTAATTAATCTAATTAATTATTAAAAATTAACCACATTAATTAATTATTAAATAATCCTGGTTAATGACCTTCACTAACATTTCTTTAATTATTTTCATTAAGTAATTAACTTAGATTAATCCCAAATTAAATTATCTTTAATTATCCATTAATTAAAGTCTAATTATTTTATTAATTAAGAGCTAACTATCACTTAATTAATCCTTAATTATTCAATTAATTAACCATGATTATAACTTAATTACTTAATTAATTATCTTTAATCATTAGTTAACAATCTAATTAATAATCTTTAATTTCAAATTGATTAACCCTTAATCAATATTTATTAAATCTTAATCAATTAATTAAATAAATTAACTAGTTATTCCTTAATTACTCTATTAACTAAATTAATTTCAAAACATTAAATCTTTAACTTAATTTTAAGATAAAACATTTCTTAACTATGTTTAAAAACAAATTTATTTGAAACAAATTACTTTTGAAATTACTTTGGAATTAGTCTTAGTAAAGAAATTCATAAGTTTTGAAACTAATTTCATTTCAAAATTCAATAATTTAAATTTATACTTTTTTTAAATCTTTCAAATTTAAATCCTTTTTTAATTTCAAAACTGAAGTTCATATTTAACTTTTGATTTCCAGATTTAAACCTCATTTTAAACTTGCTCATATTTTAACACTTCAGTTTTAAAAGAAATTCAAACTTCTTAACTATTTTACAGTAGTTAATAATTCCAGTTTTTAAACTTTATTACTTCTATATTTTTTTATTTAAAACTGAGATTTTAGATTTAAACTTGGATTCCAAAATTCAAACTTGAATTTTTAAAACTTTGTTTAAACTTTTCCTTTCATCAAAAGCTTCAGGTTCTAAAAATAAAAAATAAAACAGAAACTGTCAGGTTTCTGAAACAAGACCTGAAACCCCGAGCCAATTACCCAAAAACTTCGAGCAATCCAGAGATTTCCTCGAGTACCAAAACTAAACCAGACATCATCAGAAAATCTCATCACTGTGCATATGCACGGCGACCCCGGCCACCATTGGTCATCGCTGATGAACGCCACACTCCAGCAACCACCTACGACCATCAATTCGAGTCCACCACTAGAAATCAAATTTGATTCCCTAATTCCAAAACCTAGAACAACTGCCCATAACCAACCCCAAACCTGGAAATCCTTCTCCATTCATCCTCCAACCATCAGATGAACAACAATTCCGGCCATGAGCTTGTATACGTCTAAGCTTCCATCTCCCAAAAACTTGAATCACTCGATCCATTGTAGAAGACGAAATTGATCGTTCAAACTAACCCAGTTTAACTAGGGTTCCAAATGAATTTTCACCGCCGCAACCTCTCTGATAAATTTTATCACCATTACCCATTTTTCTTAGGATCTACTAACATTCCTCTATTACCAAGATGAAACCCGAGCCTCCATAATTCATAGATCACCAGAAAATTCTTAAAATTCATTTTCTGTTCAATAACAATCTGCACCCTTAACTAACTTCTAAAAACCCTAATTCTTGATTTAAAAATCATGCTTTAGCTAATGCTTTGGATTTATATTGCTGAATTTCAAAATTAACCTGTTTGAATTTTACAGTGGTTTGAGTTTCCTGTTAAAATCTTATTTCCAGAAGCAAACAGACTCTGTTTAGTTTGATCTAATTTTTTTTCTTTCTTAATCTACGATAAGCAAACATCTTTAGTTTAAAAATTCAGATACCATCACAAATTAAATCAAGTGTAGGGGATTTTAAATGCAAAGATGGAACTGGGAACAAAGTAGAGCACATAGCATACACATAAATATTTAGATCATATTTCTGTCCATACACATGAAATACTTGTTTATATCCAACCATACTAGCATGCAACCTAAGTTATAATTTAAGGTTTTAAAGTTACTCACAGTTTTAAAAGGTAGCAGAGCCTCTGTTGATATGCTTTGAACTTGCAGATAACATCCAAGATTCCAGATTCAACTTGATTGAATTTAAAGCTTCTTTTAATTTCAAGTTGAAAGAATGAATGCAGATGTTTTTTGATTTCAGGTGGCATGCAGAGCCAAATACCATATTGCAGAAACAAGAATGCAGATTTGAAATTTGCAGGTGCATGAAGAAATCATTTTTCCAAATTTTACAAAAATACAAATTTTCTTTTTGAAGATGATCACTGACATTTAGATAATGAGGAGTTTTGAAGTTCTCTTTTGATTAGGAAATGAGAAAAAAACAAGTAAGAATGAAAATGCATGTTTATATAGATGTATTTTCAGATTTTGTTAAATAAAAGAAAATTGATTTTAAATGAGGCCACTTGTACAATTTTTTTAATATTTGTCAAGTGAAATGTTTTATCTTATAACATTTGTTAAATGAGGCTTAAGAATACAACACTTGTCTTTGTAAGGTAATTTGTATATTAATTTACATATTAATGTATGTTAAGCCTAATTTAATTTGTTAATTAGGATTTTATATGTATATAAATTTAAAAAGAAATAAAAAAAACTATACTTATAAATAAAGCTTATACATATAAAAATTAAAACAATTAAAATTTATACTTTGGAATTTAAATTCAAATTAAATTCAAAATCTAATATTTAAAAAACAAAGTTATGAATACAAATTAAATTTGAAATAATAATTGCTATTTTTATTCAAAATCTATTTATAAAGACAATACACTATTAATATTATTTTTAGAAATAACTCATTATTAAATTAAAATAATTATAAAAGAAATTAGTTCTTTATTAATAAATTACTTATTTATTAAGCTATAAAACTTTTTGTTAACTCATTTTAAATTTAAAACTCAAGCCAAAATTATTTTAAACATTTAAACATTTGTCTTAACAATTTAAAAATCATATATTTATTTATTAAATAGTTTTGAAAAACTAAATATTAAATTAAATCAAAATTCCCAAATTATTAAATATATATATATATATATATATATTAGAATTTTAAATCAAGATTCATTTATTAAGTTTAAACCAAGATTTATGTTAATAACTTTGAAAAGCTTACAGATTAAATAAAAATTATTTTTCCAAATTACTAAAAAATATTAGAATTAGAAAACATGTTTTATTTATTAAATTTAAAACAATGCTAATCTATTCACTATATGAACTATATATTTATTTTATAAATTGAAACCAATTTATTATTTTTAAAAGATAGAATAACCAATTAAATATTTATTGAAGAAGATTATTAAATCAATTTGAATTATTATTAACAAAAATATCTTATCAATTTAATTTTTAATACAGATTATTAAATTGATATTGTCAAAAATAACGGGATGTTACAATCCTTCCCCCTTAAAAGAATTTCGTCCCCGAAATTTAAAACAAAGGTAATTTAATAATCTCATTAAAGATTTTGAATTTTAAAACACAAGCATAAATCAAACATATGCTATCAACTATAGCAACCAATTCATCCAATCAAACAAATCTAACTATCGCGACAAAATTCTGGATAGAATGTGACGCCCCACCTCTATACCCACGCTAGCCAAGAACACTACGGTGTAGTGCTGTCAACTAGCACGGAGAATAAGGCTGTTGAGGAGCGACCATCCATGTAATTGCTTATCACACGGTGGCTATAAATAATCTTCGGAAACAAACATAGAAATAAACATAACACAAATCAGTCACAGACACCATATCACAAAGGCGGAAGAAGATATGAATATATAACTAACACATGAAAGTGTACATCAGAGTAGTGGTCAAAAAGATCCACAATAATACAAAAGAATAGAAACACGTGCTATACAAAAGAATACAACTATGTGTCTATATCTCAAGTGCATACAACAAAAACTGCTAATCTAAAGAGTTAGCCAAAAGTCAGATTAGCAAATCCCGGGAAGAAGTCAAGCAGAAGCACCTGTAACATCTCGGCCTGACCCGAGTATTATTTAAGAAAATAATAAACGGATCAGTCTAGCTATAAATATCAGATGACATGATATAAAATAAAAGATATGGCATAAACATAAAATATCCATACTGACATACTACTATAAGTATGCAAATGATGATCAACAGAAGATCAATCAATAAGAGATAAATCGATATCACAAGAATCTTCTCAAAGATCCAAAGAGGGCATCATACCCTAAACTTGTACTACAAGTCAATGACATAAATTCCAGAAATCAACACAAGAAATCTAGAAATCACAGAAAAAGGGAAAGAGGCCTATCACATGACGGTCCGAAGACCATGGGGAGCTACCCCATATGGGTGAGTCGGAATCTCCCAGATGAGGTCTAGGCTAACCAAAAAGCAAAAAGGTATGTGTGAGTGGAATCACACAAATGGTGTCTAGCCTAACCTCGCAACAAAAAGGTATGTGTGAGTGGAATCACACAAATGGTGTCTAGACTAACCTTGCGGACAAAGAGATATGTGTGAGTTGGAATCACACCCATGAGGTCTAGTCTAACCTTGCAAACAAAGAGACATCGCACAATTGCTAGTCTAAATCATAAAATGATCGTCATGATCAACGAGAAGTGTCAATTACACTAAGCTAGCAAATATAAAAGTTTATCTTCGTGTCCCATAACCACTTGCTTAACTTAAATATTTGCGAACAAACTGTAAATCTTCAATAGAAAATTATCACAAGAGGTTCAATCGAACAAGTCCAAGAATTAACCGACGAAGTGAACGCAAGCGTTTCATACCACTTGTTTTACTAAGCCGTTTAATTAGATTTCTCATCCGAGTGAGATAAAGGTTTGTATATACTAGTAGATTGGAAAACGGTTTAAAAAAAGGGCTTTGTTATTGAAAATAGAGTTGAAATCATTTTGTTGAAAGAGTTTTGATATTTACTACTAGTATTGAAACCTTCATATTTCTAAAGTTGTTATCCCGCCTTATAAGCAAGGCCGTGATACCATAAAATCGACCGAGAAGCCAAAGATAGTTTGTCTCGAAGAATGGTCAACTCAGCATCTCAACAAAGCAAGTTATGTTGAATGTTTTTCAGATAAGATCCCCTATGGAGGGGGGTCCAGGGGGTGGCAACCCCCCAAGATGGGGGTGCGGGGGCAACTCCCCCGCTACGTGGTTCGTCCTGCCCGGTCAGGTCGTGGGGGTCCAGGGGGCAGCGCCCCCGGCGGGGTGCGGGGCAATTCCCCGTCCAAAATGGTACGACCTAGTGAAGACCTAAGGGAGGATTGGATCGAGCGATCTAAAGGGGCAACGACCTAAGGTCTTAAACAAGGTCGAGCGACCTATAGAGGCATAGGGTCAAATGACCTAATGTGTCGCGACCTAGCGAACTAAGTGGGTTCGCGAGTTAATGGTACAAAGACCGAGCGACCTAACATTCGAACAACCCAAGGAAGTAAGGGGCCGAGCGACCTGCGAGTTTAAGGGGTCGAGCGACCAAGAGGTGTTCGCGACCTAGTGGTTGAGCGACTTAAGGGGGTACGCGACCTAACATTGCCGAGCTAAGGTAAGGTGCGACTCAACCAGGTGAGCGACCTAAGGAAGACGAACGACTTAAGGAACTCGCGGGTTAGAAGATGTGAGTGACCTAAGGGTTTAAAGGCCACGCGACCTAACGCCTTAACTAGGCTGAGCGACCTAACGTTGCAGAGGGGATTTAAGGCCAGAAATGACCTACGACCTAAACCCCATACGACCTAATGTGAAACGACCTAACTCCGAAGTGAAAATTCAAGGTAGTGCGACCTAGCGCGATAACACGCGAGCGACCTAACTCCGAACACAGAAAAATGGCCAGAACGACTTAAGTGCAGAAAATTCACCAAAACGCTAAAAATTGGAGTTTTTCGCCAATCCAATCCAAACCAAATGCTAATACGCATGCAAAAATGATAGGGAATCGTTCCCAACAGTCCAATATAATTATAGGCTAGAATTGTGAGATAAAAATCTTACCTTTGCACCAAATTTATGAAGAAAAGCTTGAAAGCAATGGAGAAGTAATCACAAGCTTGAATCCAATATCTTCTTCTTGAATTTGGAATTGAATGTTGGATTTGCAAGAGTATTTGAGCTTGGAATATTAATTTCCCCTTCTGCTCACCATTAATGCTAAAGCTTGGTTGTTAGGAAATTTACGAAGGGTGAGGAGAAGGAGAGAAGTGGGTTTGAGTTATAATGGCTAATCTAACCCAAAGTCCAAAGCGGGAAAAGTAAGTGAAATTCCACTAACTCCAAACATATTAATGTTTATACTTAAAAAAATTGTAAATGGCATTTCGAACTCAATGGAAGTGGTCTCGAGTCCTAGTTTGACCATTTGCAAAAGGTAGCTTTTCGGACCAAAATCCGATTAACGACAAAATATTTAAATATAAAATCGATAATGCGGGTTGTTACAAACTCCCCTCCTTAAAGAAATTGCACCCTCGTAATATAAGATGGAAATAAAAAAAATAACAACCATAAAAGCATATTAATACAAAAGAAATTTGAAATAGGAAGTTCACCTCAAAGAGCAGGAGTAAGCAAGTCCGGATGTGTTCGCTCGATGAATTCTCTGGATTCCCAAGAGCAATCCTTAGGATTTGAGGAGCATTGAACCTTCACAAGCTGAACATCTTTATTTCGGAGTCGTTTGACCTCCGAAGCAATAATTCGAACAGGATGCTGCTCGTAAGTTAAATTTGACGAAACTTCAATGTCTTCCACAACACCAGGCTCAAGAATAGAATCGGAATCTCGAAGGCATTTCCGTAATTGAGAAACGTGAAACACGTCATGCATGGCAGAAAACTGAGCCGGTAATGAAAGGCGATAAGCCATTGAACCAATACATTTAGTGATAGGAAATGGCCCAATATATCAGGGTGCTAACTTTCCCGATCGATTGAAACGTACAACACCCTTCATAGGTGAAACACGAATAAAAACAGAATCTCCCACAGAAAATTCTAACTTCCTTCTTCGATTATCGGCATAGGATTTTTGTCTACTCCGGGCTTCTTTCATCCTATGTCGAATAAGTTCAATCTTTTCTGTGGAATCATGAATAAAGTCTGGACCTAAAACCAGTTTCTCACCGGCCTCAAGCCAACAAGAAGGAGATCGACATGGCCTTCCGTAGAGTGCCTCGAAAGGTGCCATACCAATACTAGATTGGAAGCTGTTGTTATAGGAAAATTCGACAAGTGAAATATGGTCTTCCCAACTTCCACCAAAATCAAGCACACAAGCTCGAAGAAGATCTTCAAGAGTTTGATTCACACGCTCGGTTTGTCCATCGGACTGAGGGTGATAAGCAGTGCTAAAATTAAGCTTCGTTCCCAAAGCTTTTTGAAGACTCTTCCAAAATCCACTAGTAAACAATGGATCTCGATCGCTAACAATAGAAGTAGGAACTCCCAATTTAACAATTTCTTTGATAAAGAGTTTGGCCAAAAGAGGAACGGTTCAGTTAGACCGAACGGGAATAAAATGGACGGATTTAGTAAGTCTATCAACGATCACCCATAAGCTATCATGACCCGAACGAGAACGGGGAAGGCCCTCTATAAAATCCATGAAAATTTGGTCCCACTTCCAAAATGGAATTTCTAAAGGTTGCAATAACCCACCAGACCTTTGACGTTCGGCCTTGACAAGTTGGCAAGTCATGCAACACTTAACAAAGTTAGCAATATCCGATTTCATTCCCGCCCAATAATAAAGTCGCTTCATATCAGCGTACATTTTACTACTACCGGGATGAATGGTGAATTTAGAACGATGCGAATCTTCTAAAATATCTTTACGAAGATAACCAATATTTGGTACGATAAGTCTACCAAATTTTCGAATGCCGCCACGAGAATCAATATCAAAGTCTTTCAAACCTTCAATATCAATTTTATCCTTAACATTTTGGCCAAGAAGAGCCAATTCAGGATCTAGCCCTTGAGCTTCAAGAATGCGGTCTAAAAGAGAAGGATCGGCCTCAAGGCTACATAAAACAACTGATGAGCATAAATCAGATATGCGCTCTCGAATCTCACAAGTGGATAAAATCTCGAGATTGTTCCATTTGGATATCATAATAGAAACAACTGCTTGTTGTTTACGGCTAAGAGCATCGGCGACACGATTACCCTTACCGGGGGTATAAAGGATATCAAGATCATAAGGTGCAAGGAACTCGAGCCAACGCTGTTGACGTAAATTAAGTTCCTTTTGAGAAAATAAATATTTCAAAGACTTATGATTCGTGTAAAGAATAAATTTCTCTCCCAATAGATAATGACGCCAAATTCGAAGGGCGAAAACAATAGCCGTGAGTTCTAAATCATGTGTGGCATATCTAGTCTTGGTCGGCTTCAATTGCCTAGAAGCATAAGCAATAACACGTTCCTTTTGCATAAGAACGGCACCCAAAGCAACGTGACTAGCATCAGTATAAACAACAAAATCTTGATTCCCTTCGGGAATAACAAAAATAGGAGCATCGGAAAGGAGTTCTTTCAATTTCTGAAAAGAGGCTTCACATTTGTCCGACCAAATGTATTTAACTCTCTTCTTAGTTAAGCCAGTAAGAGGCACGACAATCTTAGAAAAGTCTTTAATGAAACGACGGTAATAACCCGCCAATCCGAGAAAACTACGAATCTCTGTCACACTCTCCGGTCTCTTCCAATCTTGAATCGCTTCAATCTTTGAAGGATCCACGGAAATTCCAGATTCAGAAATAATATTACCGAGAAACTTCACACGAAATTGCCAAAAGTGGCATTTAGAAAATTTCGCCTTTAATTGATTACTCATAAGAGTTTCCAATACAATCCGAAGATGCTTTTCATGCTTCTCCTCGGTTTTAGAATACACAAGGATATCATCAATGAAGATGAGAACAAACAGATCGAGGAAATCTTTGAAAACTCGATTCATGAGGTCAACGAAATAAGCTGGAGCATTCGTTAACCCAAATGGCATAACAAGCCATTCATAAGATCCATATCGAGTACGGAATAATGTCAAAGGAATGCTATCCTCTGCGATACGAAGCTGAAGGAAACCGGTAGCCAAGTCCAATTGTGAAAAGACCTTAGCACCACTAAGCTGATCGAATAGATCATCAATCCGAGGTAAAGGATATTTATTTTTTATAGTAAGATCGTTAAGCTTGCAATAATTAACGCAGAGCCTAAGAGTACCATCGGATTTCTTTATGAAAATAGCCGAAGCTCCCCAAGGCGAGGAACTAGAGCGAATAAATTGCTTCGTCTCCAATTCGGATAATTGTTTGCGCATCTCTTCATTTTCCTTATTGGACATGCGATAAGGAGGACGAGTAATAGGTTGAGCTTCAGAGGTAAGGTTAATTCTGAACTCAATTGCTCACTTAGGTGGTAAACCTAAAACGGGCTCGAATATGTCAGAAAATTCACGGACAACGTGAATTCGAGAAATGACGTCTTCCTCATCATCACCATCACCGTCTCGAGGATTTAAAGAATATAAAGATGCAGTCAAAAAAGAATCCGAATCTTTAAGAATAATAGAAATCTGATTTACAGATTGCGGATGTCGGAGATAAATAGTTCGCTCAGGACATAGGATATGAGCTTCATAACGGTTAAGCCAGTCCATACCCAATATCATTCCAAAGCCTAAGTAACGCATAACATGCAAATTGTCTAGGAAAGAAAAATCGCATAAAATAATCTCCACATCTTTACAAAGCAAAGTAAGAGTTGCGGATCCACCAACAGGATTCGCAATTTTTAAAGAAGTCATTAATGCAGTAACACTTAAGGAAAAAGTGTCTACCAGTTCCTTTGATATAAAAGAATGGGATGCACCCGTATCAAAGAGAACCTTAATAGGTTGATCATGAAATAAAATAATACCATCAATAATGGAGTGAGAAATACCTTGGCCACGAGATGTGTTGCCAGGGGCTTGAGCCACATTCGACTTTCCTTCCTTCTTACCTTCACGTTTGAGGCATTGATGTTTGTAATGATCTGGGCTCTTACAATAGCGACAAGATTTGGGCTTAGAGCACTTATTCGCAAAATGATCCCCAGATCCACAGTTGAAGCATCTCGCACCACTAGGAGAAGGAGACTTTGTCGCAGGGGTTGCTTGCTTACTCTTTTTGTTGGGATAAGGGCCTTTGAATTTACTGGGCCTCTTTTGTTGTTGAAGTTGGGTTTGGAAGCTACTACTTCAATATCACTTTCTTTATCAGCCTCTTCCAGACGAAGAGCGATATCTATAAGTTGGTCGAAAGGAACTTCTAACTTCAGAAGTAATAGCTTCTTGAGGCTTTTGTTTAAGCCATAAACGAACCTCTGGTTCTTCTTCAATGGGGTGTTGATGTATTCAACCCCATATTTGGAAAGCGACTCAAAGGCTGTGACGTAATCAGTCACAGAGGACTCACCTTGAACAAGGTCTATAAAGCGTCGAGCCAGAGTTACCTTCTCTGCTTCTGGTACAAATTTTAACTCGAAGCGTGTCCGGAATTGCTCCCAGGTGAGGCCCGCTTCGTTGACTTCAGAAATAAGAAGTTCATACCAGTCCAATGCTCTCGCTTGGAGCATACTGGATGCCACCTGAACACAGTGAAGATCGACGAGATTCATGCGAACGAAGATTCGATCGTAGATCCTCAACCAAGCCTGGACCTCGATGATAGTTTCAGAACCTTTAAATGGCTTCCCACCCAAGTTGGTGTAATCATTGCACAAACGTGCAAAACCCAGATTTAGGGTGAGTAGGTTCCGTATTAGAACCAGCTGCTTGAGCATTCGTGACAAGGTCAAGAAGTTACTGGGTAGTCATAAAAACTCCATCTTGGGGTAGAGCACTAGATGGTCAGCTCTGGGACGACCAGGTCTAACCATTTCTCTTCCTTAAGAAAGAAAAAAGAGAAAGAAGAAGAAGATTATTCACTAATGAATATCAAGCAATCTTGCTAGATAAAATAAGGAATCATAAAGGATATAGGATGAATCGGTACGACGACTCGAATTAATCCTAAGACATAACTCCTAAGGTGGACTTAGGACGATGATCTTTGTTAAGTTATTCTACATTGTTCCGAAGTTTGGCTTCGATACAAAGCTGTGACGGCCCACCTCTATACCCATGCTAGCCAAGAACACTACGGTGTAGTGCTGTCAACTAGCATGGAGAATAAGGCTGTTGAGGAGCGACCATCCATGTAATTGCTTATCAAACGGTGGCTATAAATAATCTTTGGAAACAAACATAGAAATAAGCATAACACAAATCAGTCACAGACATCCATATCACAAAGGCGGAAGATGATATGAATATATAACTAACACATGAAAGTGTACATCAGAGTAGTGGTCAAAAAGATCCACAATAATACAAAAGAATATCAACACGTGCTATACAAAAGAATACAACTATGAGTCTATATCTCAAATGTATACAACAAAAACTGCTAATCTAAAGAGTTAGCCAGAGTAGCAAATCCCGGGAAGAAGTCAAGCAGAAGCACCTGTAACATCTCGGCCTGACCCGAGTATTATTTAAGAAAATAATAAACGGATCAGTCTAGCTATAAATATCAGATGACATGATATAAAATAAAAGATATGGCATAAACATAAAATATCCATACTGACATACTATTATAAGTATGCAAATGATGATCAACAGAAGATCAATCAATAAGAGATAAATCGATATCACAAGAATCTTCTCAAAGATCCAAAGAGGGCATCATACCCTAAACTTGTACTCATAACAAGTCAATGACATAAATTCCAGAAATCAACACAAGAAATCTAGAAATCACAGAAAAAGGGAAAGAGGCCTATCACATGACGGTCCGAACGCCATGGGGAGCTACCCCATATGGTTGAGTCGGAATCACCCAGATGAGGTCTAGGCTAACCAAAAAGCAAAAAGGTATGTGTGAGTGGAATTACACAAATGGTGTCTAGCCTAACCTCGCAACAAAAAGGTATGTGTGAGTGGAATCACAAAAATGGTGTCTAGACTAACCTTGCAGACAAAGAGATATGTGTGAGTCGGAATCACACCCATGAGGTCTAGTCTAACCTTGCAAACAAAGGGACATCGCACAATTGCTAGTCTAAATCATAAAATGATCGTCATGATCAACGAGAAGTGTCAATTACACTAAGCTAGTAAATATAAAAGTTTATCTTCGTGCCCCATAGCCACTTGCTTAACTTAAATATTTACGAACAAACTGTAAATCTTCACTAGAAAATTATCACAAGAGGTTCAATCGAACAAGTCCAAGAATTAACCGACGAAGTGAACGTAAGCGTTTCATACCACTTGTTTTACTAAGCCGTTTAATTAGATTTCTCATCCGATTGAGGTAAAGGTTTGTATATACTAGTAGATTGGAAAACGGTTTAAAAAAAGAGCTTTGTTATTGAAAATAGAGTTGAAATCATTTTATTGAAAGAGTTTTGATATTTACTACTAGTATTGAAACCTTCATATTTCTAAAGTTGTTATCCCGCCTTATAAGCAAGGCCGTGATACCATAAAATCGACCGAGAAGCCAAAAATAGTTTGTCTCGAAGAATGGTCAACTCAGCATCTCAACAAAGCAAGTTCTGTTGAATGTTTTTCAGATAAGAACCCCTACGGAGGGGGGTCCAGGGTGTGGCAACCCCCCAAGGTGAGGGTGCAGGGGCAGCGCCCCCGGCGGGGTGCGGGGCAGTGCCCCGTCCAAAATGGTACGACCTAGTGAAGACCTAAGGGAGGATAGGATCGAGCGATCTAAAAGGGCAACGACCTAAGGTCTTAAACAAGGCGAGCGACCTATAGAGGCATAGGGTCAAACGACCTAATGTGTCGCGACCTAGCGAACTAAGTGGGTTCACGAGTTAATGGTACAAAGACCGAGCGACCTAACATTCGAACGACCCAAGGAAGTAAGGGGCCGAGCGACCTACGAGTTTAAGGGGTCGAGCGACCTAGATGTGTTCGCGACCTAGTGGTCGAGCGACTTAAGGGGGTACGCGACCTAAGGGAAACTCGCGACCTAACATTGCCGAGCTAAGGTAAGGTGCGACTCAACCAGGTGAGCGGCCTAAGGAAGACGAACGACTTAATGAACTCGCGGGTTAGAAGATGTGAGCGACCTAAGGGTTTAAAGGCCACGCGACCTAACGCCTTAACTAGGCTGAGCGACCTAACGCTGCAGAGGGGATTTAAAGCCAGAAACGACCTACGACCTAAACCCCATACGACCTAACTTGAAACGACCTAACTCCGAAGTGAAAATTCAAGGCAGTGCGACCTAGCGCGATAACACGCGAGCGACCTAAGGGTTAGGTCGCGAGCGACCTAACTCCAAACACAGAAAAACGGCCAGAACGACCTAAGTGCAGAAAATTCACCATAACCCTAAAAATTGGAGTTTTTCGCCAATCCAATCCAAACCAAATGCTAATACGCAAGCAAAAATGATAGGGAACCATTCCCAACAGTCCAATATAGTTATAGGCTAGAATTGTGAGATAAAAATCTCACCTTTGCACCAAATTTATGAAGAAAAGCTTGAAAGCAATGGAGAAGTAATCACAAGCTTGAATCCAATATCTTCTTCTTGAATTTGGAATTGAATGTTTGATTTGCAAGAGAATTTGAGCTTGGAATATTAATTTCCCCTTCCACTCACCATTAATGCTAAAGCTTGGTTCTTAGGAAATTTATGAAGAGTGAGGAGAAGGAGAGAAGTGGGTTTGAGTTATAATGGCTAATCTAACCCAAAGTCCAAAGCGGGAAAAGTAAGTGAAATTCCACTAACTCCAAACCTATCAATGTTTATACTTAAAAAAATTGTAAACGACATTTCGAACTCAATGGAAGTGGTTTGGAGTCCTAGCTTGACCATTTGCAAAAGTAGCTTTTCGGAACAATATCTGATTAACGACAAAATATTTAAATAAAATATTTAAATATAAAATCGATAAATATGCGGGTTGTTACATAGAATTTCCTCGAGTTTCCCCAAGTATAAATACCGGGATACTCGCTCTAAATAATCAAAAATACTAAGCTACAGAGCTCCTATTCTTCTATATCTATAACACTAGACAAGATATCAAACTACAGACGAGTCTGGCTCAACAATCAGAGATAGATCATACACGTACTCCCTCAGAGATACGTGAAACTCATCGAATCCCAGTTATCCAAACTGGCAATCCAATCCTGTAGATCAATCACTTAACCTCCAAGATCACAGAAAAGATCCAAAACACTTCAGAGTTAGCTTCCCAGCCTTGCCTAATATTATAGCTCCTTTGCAATTGGAGAAAACTTATCCAAAATTAAATCTCCGACTCGGAATCCAAATTCATCCGTCTCTCATCCACAAAACTCTCCAGACGATCCTGGCTGCCTACACCCTTTCTGATCAGCTCAACCTTCGCTGATACCTCTAGAAACATACAAAGCCAATCATCTCAACAAAATGATCTCCTCAAGATCAACCTAGATCCAGGAACTCAAACTCTACCTCTCAAATATCAAAAGACATAACTCACTTCTTCTGACCGGAAAAGAAAAGTATATGCACTCCCAAACTGCTTCCGCTGCACAACTCTGATCCGAAGTAGAAGAGAATGCTGAAGAAGAACACGAGCAAAACTAGACAACCACACCCCAGAAATATGGTTCATCAGATCCACAAAAAACTCAGAAGTTCCATCAAATCATGAGTTGTTACACCAACTCAATCTCTTGGAACTACCTTTACATTAAGTTGAACCACCGGTAGCAATCCTGGAATCCCAGTCGATAAGGAAACTCAATTTCCAAATGCGAACAAACCTCTGACTTCCCTGAAGACATCCAGAAAAAATCTGATAACTCAAGAGAACACTCAAACAATCGCAAGTCACTTTTGTGATCAATCCAAACCAAATCCATGGAAAACTGTTCTCCCTTTATCAATCAGAACAGCTTACTCTTAACTAGCTAATCCATCGAAGAAACGGCTCCACTCTGCTGCTTTTGAACTCTACTTCAGAACTGCTAAGCCAGAAGACTTCTTGCCAACAAACAGAACACTTCAAGCTGCACTGCTGCCACAGACGCCAAAGGCTTCCAAATCAAAGCTCTTCGAGAAACTCGGACCTCAAATCAAATAGAAACACCAGCTGAACACAGACACAACACCGAAGCAGACTCACTTCCTTAAACTTGTTCCAAAGGAAACTTCTTCAGAAATATCCATAGTCACCGCATCTCATCACGCAGCTACTACTTCTTAAGGTATCCAAAATACCATCACTTGCTTCTGCTCAACCGACAGATCCAAACTCCACTAATCTAACTCAAAGATGAACTCCGAACCTTAACAGGTTTCCTCCAGAGATCGATGAAATCCTTCATCACTCCAAAACTCAATCGAGACGGTATTGGGTCTACAGTCTCGACAAATACACTTCCAACCTCAAACATTCAAACTCCAACCAATGGTAGTCGTGTTACACCCACCACTACCCCATCTACCCTTATAACTTATATTGGAAAAACCTGTACGGGTAACCCAACAAAAAGGTGGAAGTGTGTGTGTGTATATATATATATACATATATATATATTTAAAATTATAAATACACTCTCTCAAGATAGACACTACTCCAGAGCCTAGGTATTCACTCAACCTAATGCTTTGATACCAACTGAGATGACCCGACATTCTCACCACAGAAAATCATATCATTTTGAAGAAAGAAAGGATAGAAAGAGAAAAGAAAGAAGAGAAAAAAGAAACAACATCAGAATCTAAACAGTGGAACGAATAAATTATATTAATAACATAAATATTACATAGTTTACAATCATTATCAGAGTTACACAGATTACACATCACATACTAGACAGTTATAAACATCTGTCTGGTTATACAACTCAATACAATACAAGGAAAACTACTCAAAGAAATCAACACAGCGGAATACTATATATCTACACGCAGAAGCCTCCTGCTCCATTGCTCCTCCACAATTCGTCAAAGCTAACCTGAATCCCTTGGCTACTCATAAAAATTTGAGTACCCAAGAGTTTAAGAAAACAGAAGATAAACTCCGGGTCAGACATGGGTCTGGTGTGAGTAACAGGTTAAGGTTGCTTAACTTTCAAAAACCTTTTGAAAAGAAAGGTATCACGTAAGACTTCCCGCACACAAACATGGAAAAGTTTTTACCTTACGCTAACCAAAACATTTGATAGGAAATCCGATGATATTATAATAGGACTAGGGTTTTCAAGTAAATAGCCACAAAAGGGGGTAATACAATCAAAACCGAGGGCACTTATTGGATTTTGGATTCCATACAATGGCAGGGCTACCCGGGTACCGCCCGTCAGGCCTAGATCAACGTGCCGAGGATCACTCCCAATCCCGTGCAACACAAGGCCGGAACCATTCCTTACTGAATAGTTCCGAACATGACAACCCCGTAGTTGTGGCTAGTAGCCACCCACAAAGCCGAATAAAAAGGGACTTTTAGACAGGGGAAAATCTCGTCCTACTTGGGCATGACCCACTTAACCTTGCTGCACCTCCCCTGTTTTAGCCATTCCCGGTTGATGAGGCTTGAGGCTACGATTACCTTTATAGGACATATCACTTGGAATTCTCATCGTCCACCTAATGATGTTCTGAAAGCATTCAATCCATACAAGTTCGTTCCGGGTTCGAACGAAACCGAAGGCATTATCTCATTACACTCATTTTGGAATCACCCTCAGAGTTAACGACGATAACCCTTGCACTATGAATCTTCATCTTCACTTGAGATTCACGACCTATCGTTAATTTGGATTGATGTGGTTTTCGGATATCCAAATATGGAAACCCGATCCCGGTCTCACCGAAATCCAAAACGTGTCTTTTATGTCCAAATTGTTTTAAAGTTTAAAACAATTCAATTATCTATATACTCACATATAGATAACTCACAAATCACAATTGATAATCAACATTATCAAATAAACACGTAATCCACATTATCATCAAAATAGGTAATCCATTTCATCATCACAATTTGATAATCTATATTATCATCACAATGCAACCAAAACATTCATATCATACCACATTACTTATCTCATTTCTGAGATCACAAAGCATCCATGGCAATCAATATCACCCATTCATACATAAGCAAAGACTTACTTCACACATCATTTATAATTAGTTTAAAATGAATTAAATTAACTACCTCCATCTCTAATTAATTTAAAGTGAATTAAATTAACTACATCATCTTTAATTAATTTAAAATAAATTAAATAAATTACTTCATCATTAAATCTTGCTTACTTAACCATTTAATTGATTACAATCAATTATTTAATCATTCAAATTAATCACCTTAATTAATCACTCTTGATTAATTATCCTTAATTACATTCATGTAGTTATCCTTAATTAATTTCACAAATTAATTATTCTCAACCAAAAACAGTAATTGACCTTTAACTACTTCAATTAATTAATTAATTATAATTAATTACATTAAACCTTAATAAATTACATTAATTAATTACCTTTAATCACTTATCATTCAATAATTAATCAAAATAAGTCAACTTTAATTACGTCATTAATTGTATTAATTAATGATCCTTAATTATACTTAATTAATTATCCTCTTAAATTATTTACCTTAAGTAATTAACTCATAATTATTAATCCCCTCTTGATTAACCATATTCAGTAATTAACTAGCTTAATTACCTCACTAAAACAAATTAATTATTCCTTAATTAATTTCTTAATTAATCCCTTGATTAATTACTAAGTAATTTGATCCAAATTACTTACATTATTAAACATCTTCCATTAATTACAACCTGTAATTATCAATCAATTACTTTACTAAGTAATTTCCAATCCATTAATTACATTAAGTAATTATCATTAAAACATCAAGTGTTTAAAATTAATTAAACTTAATTAATTAAATTAGACAATCATATTTAACATAATTAATTACCTTAAGTAATTAGTTTCTTAATTACTTCATTAAGTAATTATACTCAACAATTCACAAATGATTATTATTAAATTAATTAATCTAATTAATTATTAAAAATTAACCACATTAATTAATTATTAAATAATCCTGGTTAATGACCTTCACTAACATTTCTTTAATTATTTTCATTAAGTAATTAACTTAGATTAATCCCAAATTAAATTATCTTTAATTATCCATTAATTAAAGTCTAATTATTTAATTAATTAAGAGTTAACTATCACTTAATTAATCCTTAATTATTCAATTACTTAACCATGATTATAACTTAATTACTTAATTAATAATCTTTAGTCATTAGTTAATAATCTAATTAATAATCTTTAATTTCAAATTGATTAACCCTTGATCAATATTTATTAAACCTTAATCAATTAATTAAATAAATTAACTAGTTATTCCTTAATTACTCCACTAATTAAATTAAGTTCAAAACATTAAATCTTCAACATAATTTTAAGATAAAACATTTCTTAATTATGTTTAAAAACAAATTTATTTGAAACAAATTACTTTTGAAATTACTTTGAAATTCCATTTCAAATATGGAATTTGTAATGAATATAATTTAAACTTAAACAAAGTTTTAAACAATTTAAAACTTTTTTTAAAATTATAAGCCAAACAAGTGCTTGTCTTAGTAAAGAAATCATAAGTTTTGAAACAAATTTCATTTCAAAATTCAATAATTTAAATTTATACTTTGTTTAAATCTTTCAAATTTAAATCCTCTTTTAATTTCAAAACTGAAGTTCATATTTAACTTTTGATTTCCACATTTAAACCTCATTTTAAACTTGCTCATATTTTAACACTCAGTTTAAAAGAAATTCAAACTTCTTAACTATTTTACAGTAGTTAATAATTCCAGTTTTTAAACTTTATTACTTTTATATTTTTTATTTAAAACTAAGATTTTAGATTTAAACTTGGATTCCAAAATTCAAACTTGAATTTTTAAAACTTTCTTTAAACTTTTCCTTTCATCAAAAGCTTCAGGTTTAAAAAAAAAAAAGAAACTGTCAGGTTTCTGAAATAAAACCTAAAACTAAACTCACCCGAGCTTATACTAATTTACTTCGAGCAAAAAGCCCATCCACCCCGAGCCAATTACCCAAAAACTTTGAGCAATCTAGAGATTTCCTCAAGTACCCAAACTAAACTAGACATCATCAGAAAATCTCATCACCTGCATATGCACGGCGACCCCGGCCACCATTGGTCATCGCTGATGAACGCCACACTCCAACAACCACCCATGACCATCAATTCGAGTCCACCACCAGAAATCAAATTTGATTCCCTAATTCCAAAACCTGCAACAACTGCACATAACCAACCCCAAACTTGGAAATCTTTCTCCATTCATCCTGCGACCATTAGATGAACAACAATTCCGACCATGAGCTTTTATACGTCTAAGCTTCCATCTCCCAAAAACTTGAATCACTCGATCCATTGTAGAAGACGAAATTGATCAATCAAACTAACCTAGTTTAACTAGGGTTCCAAATGAATTTTCACTGCTGCAACCTCTCTGATAAATTTATCACCATTACCCAATTTTCTTAGCATCTACTAACACTCCTCTATTACCAAGAAGAAGCCTGAGCCTCCATTATTCATAGATCACTAGAAAATGCTTAAAATTCATTTTCTGTTCAATAACAATCTGCACCCTTAACTAAATTCTAAAAATCCTATTTCTTGATTTAAAAATCATGCTTTAGCTAATGCTTTTGATTTATGATACTGAATTTCAAATTTAACATGTTTGAATTTTACAGTGGTTTGAGTTTCCTGTTAAAATTTTATTTCCAGAGGCAAACAGACTCTGTTTAGTTTGATTTAATTTTTTTTCCTAATCTATGATAAGCAAGCATCTTTGGTTTAAAAATTCAGATACTATCACAAATTAAATCAAGTGTAGGGGATTTTAAATGAAAAGATGGAACTGGGAACAAAGCAGAGCACATAACAGCATGCATACACATAAATATTTACATCAGATTTCTATCCATACACATGAAATACTTATTTATATCCAACCATACAAGCATGCAACCTAAGTTATAATTTAAGGTTTTAATGTTACTCACAGTTTTAAAAGGTAGCAGAGCCTCTGTTGATATGCTTTGAACTTGCAGATAACATCCAAGATTCCAGATTCAACTTGATTGAATTTAAAGCTTCTTTTAATTTCAAGTTGAAAGAATGAATGCAGATGCTTTTTTGCTTTCAGGTGGAATGCAGAGCCAAATACCATATTGCAGAAATAAGGATGCAGATTTGAAATTTGCAGGTGCATGTAGAAATCATTTTTCCAGATTTTATAGAAATACAAATGTTCTTTTTGAAGATGATTACTGACATTTAGATAATGAGGAGTTTTGAAGTTCTCTTTTGATTAGGAAATGAGAAAAAACAAGTAAGAATGAAAATGCATGTTTATATAGATTAAATAAAAGAAAATTGATTTTAAAAGAGGCCACTTGTACAATTTTTTTAACATTTGTCAAGTGAAACGTTTTATCTTATAACATTTGTTAAATGAGGCTTAAGAATACAACACTTTTCTTTGTAAGGTAATTTGTATATTAATTTACATGTTAATGTATGTTAAGCCTAATTTAATTTGTTAATTAGGATTTTATATGTATATAAAATTAAAAAGAAATGAAAACAAACTATACTTATAAATAAAGCTTATACATATAAAAATTAAAACAATTAAAATTTATACTTTGGAATTTAAATTCAAATTAAATTCAAAATCTAATATTTTAAAAATAAAGTTATGAATACAAATTAAATTTGAAATAACAATTGTTATTTTTATTCAAAATCTATTTACAAAGACAATACACTATTAATATTGTTTTTAGAAATAACTCATTATTAAATTAAAATAATTATAAAAGAAATTATTTCTTTATTAACAAATTACTTATTTTATTAAGCTATAAAACTTTTTGTTAACTCATTTTAAATTTAATACTCAAGCCAAAAGTATTTTAAACATTTGTCTTAACAATTTAAAAATCATATATTTATTTATTAAATAGCTTTGAAAAACTTAATATTTAATTAAATCAAAATTTCCAAATTATTAAATATATATATATATATATATTAGAATTTTAAATCAAGATTCATTTATTAAGTTTAAACCAAGATTTATGTTAATAACTTTGAAAAGCTTATATATTAAATAAAAACTAATTTTTCCAAATTACTAAAAAATATTAGAATTAAAAAAATACGTTTTATTTATTAAATTTAAAATAATGCTAATCTATTTACAATATGAACTATATATTTATTTTATAAATAGAAACCAATTTATTATTTTTAAAAGATAAAATAACCAATTAAATATTTATTGAAGAAGATTATTAAATCAATTTGAATTATTATTAACAAAAATATCAATATCAATTTAATTTTTAATACAGATTATTAAATTGATATTGTTAAAAATTCCGGGATGTTACACTTTATTTCTTCGACCCGTTTCGTTTCTTTTGTTTGTGATTATTGTTTCTGCATTCCTCTGTAGAAAATTAGGGTTTTTTGAGAATTGAGAATCATCGATACTAGTTGATCAATTGAATGAATGTTTTGAGTTGATTGCTTCATCAATCAATCGTTCCTTTGATTCACACGGCTGTTTCAATTCTTCGAGTTTGATTAAAATGGTATGTGATTTATCCTTCTTGCTTTTCTGGTTAGCTTGCTTGAACTCGATGCCTTATCTACCGATGATGTTAACACTTAAATAGGGTTTAATTCCCTTGATTTTCAATCGTCTGATAATTTGTTTTGTTGTTCGATTTTTCTTGAATGCTTGAGATGTTTCTGACTTGTTCAAGTCGTATAGCTACGTTACTTGATTGTCACGGCTTTTTTGAATTTGAACTTGCTAGATCCCATGGTCACCACGGCTTTGAATTTTCTGGTGCTTTGAATTTATGTTGACTTCGGCACTCTTATATTTTTGAGATGAGAATTTTATTTCGACTTGTTCAAATTCTTCTATCACTTTGACATTCAAGGCAACTTGTTGTGTTGATTAAACTAACGGCTTGATTTGTGATAATTTGAAATCTACTGTGACACTGTTTCGGTTCGAACCGCTACTTGGAAAAAATTTCGACCTAAAACATTTATCATTTAATTTTTACTACAGCTGGTTCTGTGTATACATATATAAGTATTTATGTATACATGTGTGTTTGTGAAATTATTGCAGCACAATTTTGTGGATCGATTGTGATTTCTTTAGACTAGTTCAATTTCGTATATTTTGTTGCTTGTAGTCCATTGCTTGACCATATGCATTTTTCTATTGAACTTTATGTTGAGGTTGCACTACTGTTGTCACTACATACTTTGTTTGCATATTGTCTGGTTGCCTCGAGTACATATGTATATCTGATATTGTGTTCCTTTTGTTTCACCGGTGACATTGATATTCGAGTCTGCTCTGAATCTTGAACTTGTGACGTAATGAACTACTAGCTTGCATTTTGAACCGGTTCGTGATATCTTTTTTCCAGACTTGTTTATGTGCATACTGTTTCAGTCCAGAAATGTTGGTTGAGCTTCTTGTCATTGTTCGTTCGAGTTTGGGCTGTGTCTTGATTGCATTGAGCTTTGTAGCTTCTGGGTTGCATCGAGTACATCCATTTGCCTGATATGCTAGCTCGAGTCTGGTACCTTTTGAAGCTTGATTCTCTTTATATTGATTCTTTTGCACTTATGGTTGGTTTGCAATGCTGTCGTATGCATGAAATTGAAGTTGTACATTAGGTTCTTGTGTATTTGAGTTCATTTGCTCATTTGAGCTGCTGTTTTCATGTTGACTAATCCGGTGCAGCTTGAGTTGCCTTCATGTGTACATTTTGTTGAGACTCCATGTTAATTGTTAGCTCGATTCTTATTTACTACCTATTCAACAAGTACAATGATGTCATCTCTGACCTTGGTTCTTGTGCATAACATATTAAACTGGCGCATGCTTTAGTTTAAACTACAGCTTTTACTATTGGATTTTTGTTCAGGTGTATGTTTACTGATTTTGACCCAAATCATGTTGTTCTTGTTGTCTGGATTAGTGCAGTTTCATTGTGGCTTCACTTTGAACTTCATGTGCACATTTGGATTGCACCCGTGTTGAATCCATCTTATAGCTCGGGTTTGACCTTGTGCTAATATCATGACTTTATTTGTATTTCACTTGAGTTGAACCCGACTTTTGATGGGGTTTGACCTTGTGCTCACCTGTCCCTGTTTTTTTATCAAGTGTATATCGATGTGCATGGCCTTGTGGCATGTACAGTGATACACTGTGCATATCACTAGCTGTTCATGTATGATGAATTCAAATTTGAATGATGACGAACAACCTAAATAATGGAGGATTATTTTCAAAAATCATTTTATTTTACAGTGCAAAATATTTCTTTTTCAATTTTACTGCATCAATGTTTTCTTTGCAAAATAATTCAGATGCTGGATTCAATTTGGAATAGAGTTGAAGATAAATACGAGTGAATGAGTGATATGTAGTGAGGTGCAAATGTATGTATAGTGAAAAATGTGATGTGATTGAAATTATAATGTAATTGAAATTTGTATATATATATAGGGAGAGCTCAAATTTGTACTATTCAAAATTGTAATAAATATTTGTTTGAATAAAATATCTGTTTGAATTTAAATTCTATGTTATTTATTTTATTCAGCAAATATCTATTTAATTAGGTGAAAAATAAAATAGTACATTATATATGAATATATATATATATATATATATATATATATATGTGTGTGTGTGTGTGTGTTTGTTATCAAAAAAAATGATATACTTTCATATTCAACAAGGTAAGATTTTGAATTTATTAAATGTATTTGATCATTGTTGGACTCTATTCGCTCCCCCTATTTGAATGCTCCCTCTCTACAACAAAACTCCCCCGTCATATATGCGTGAAAATAAATAAAAATATGCAAATGAGCCTAGATGCAAATAGAAAATACAAAACAAAATATTTGACCTTTATTTGCCAAAATCTTAACTTTTCTCTCCCTTTTTTGTTATCAGCAAAAGAGTAATTGTGTTAGAAAAATAGAGATAAAGTGATAGACATAAATACAATATTAATACCTAATTGGTTATAAATATTAAATTTCAATAAAAAATCGAACAAAAATCATAAATACTCTGTTAGGCGCATATTCCACTTTAGAATGATAGGGATGACGCAAAAACATATAGTTGTGTCTATTTGTGAAATATTTATATCAGGAATTTAAATATCTACTAACCATGCATAACCGTTAGGACTTTTAAATGAGATTAGTAGTATTCCAAATTAAAAAAATAAATAAATAAATTCAAGTATCTTCTAACCACACATAACCGTGAGGATTTTAAAAGGGATTAGAATCAACTTTTTTATTTAATTAATCAATTTTGATAGGTGTTCCATACAGGCATAACCGTGAGGACTTTTAAATGAGCATGAAAGCACATAATAAAAAATTTCAAATAATTCACCCATGCATAACCGTGAGGACTTTTAAATGAGAGTGAATACTTTGGATGTTTTTACTACTAAAATATAATAAAATGAAAAACGAATGATTTTCCTTTTAAAATACCACATATTGACATACTATATTGGATTTTTATGAGTGATGGTTGATAGAAATATGATAGAAATAGAAATGGTCATTGAATTTTTACTAACAAAAAGTTCTCATAACTCTTGTTTAAATTTCTAAAGAAATTTACTAAGTATACCGTCTCAAGTTATAATATATGATCAATATCAACACTCATCACTTTTTCAATCACTATTTATCTTTTCGATAATCAATAGGGAGTCAGATTAGTTAATGTAGTCATTTAAGATTAAATTCAAAAAATAATTATTAAATTTTCTAAAATGACTAATCTGAAACAAGATCAACAAAAACAATTTTCTAGAAGGGGTTTAAGAAAATTGCCTGCTATTTGAAAATTATTCCAAGTGAAAAATATGCATATATTTTCTTTGAAAATGTGATGCAGCTAATGAATGTCTCAACATAAATCACGTTCCACTAGTAATTTTTCCACCAACTAGATTACTAGTGTTATCTGCATGTGAATTTCTCTTAGACTCAAGTTATCATTAGTTTGATGTCATAGACCAGACCGTGAAGTGTGCAACAAAATATCTTAAAATCATTTTTCCATCTTTTAAATGAAACTGTTTTAGATTTATACTGAAACCGTGCAAATAAACAATGAATATAGTGTCAGAACAAATACATCCACGTGTATCTTGAGTAATCATCAATCAATAAAACAACATCATTAGTTTAAACAAATTTATATGAACTGTCCAAAAATTATAGATGTACTTATAGTGTTCTCGGCATAAAATATAATTGGCCAACAATTTTGAAAAAATCAGAATCAATATCATTATTCATTTCTTTATCACATAACTGGCTGATTTAATTCAGATTATGGTGCATATTATCACATTTAATAAATCATTCAAGATGAATATACAGTTACCTATTTTACCTTTAACGGTAATATTTCGTTATTGCCCATTGTGATTCTGCCACCTTTATACTAGGCTAAGGAATTTGAATTGTCGCTCGTTGTGTGCCTGTAATAGCCAGAATCTAGATAACACTATTGTTGTTCCTTAGCCTGCCACCGTACCTACACGAGAAAATATTTTTGTGACCTATTTGTTTTTATAGGTCCATGGTTGTTAGTGGCAAAATATTTTGGAAAATATAATTGTGTAGATCCAAAACTATTTATATATGTTCCTTTCGGCACACAGATTTGTTTGACTTTGAGGAATTTTATATTGTGCCTTTTGGAACACAAATTAGAATGGTTTTCACGTGTTTGGGCCTGTACCAGCAAATATTCTGATTGTGTCCAGTCTTTCTACCAATTGTGCACTCATATTTGACTTGATTAATTTCGTTTGTAACATGTTCAGAGTGTATACCCAAGTCCTTGTCTATCAATATTGACCTTTTGTTTTCCTATTAGCATATTTAGTGATTTTTCTCCTCTGGACAATTTTCGTAAAGTCATTGATAGTTGTTGGACTTGTGTTTTGAGTGATTCGTTTTCATTCAATAATTTTGCAATTTTTAATAGAATTTTCTTTCCTCCTGTTTACTTTCTTTCAAAATCAGAATTTCATTTTCAAGCGATTTAATTTTAATTTCTTCTATGAATGTTGGACACTTATCACACTTATGGCTCTTGCTTTGATAGTTTTTAACTAATTGGTCAAATTGTTTATTTAAATCTATCAAAGTATCCCTTTGTCATTCAATTTTAGTGTTTTTCTCCCTAAGTCGTTTGAAACAGCCATTTACTTCGTGAAAATATATAAGCAATTTTGAATGAGTAAGTTTTGATACCTAACTTGCTCGTCATCATCACTATCAGTTGTATCACCTCGAAGGCACATATCTGCTTTTTCACTCTCACTACTAGTGCTTTTATCATCTTCATCCGTTTCATCCCAAGTGGCTGCAAAACTTCTCCTTTTCTGTTTCTTTCCATGGCTGAATCGATTTTGTGGACAATTGGGCTTGATATGACCACATTTGTTGCACTTATGACAAATGATCTCTTGCTTGTCTGAGTTGTCTAGTGCTTTGACTATTCTGCTTTTCAATTGTTGATTTAGAGCTGGATTTCTATATATGTGGTTCCACCTTTTGAATTTCTTTATTAATAGTGCCAGCTCAGCTGCCCCATCGTCGTCGTCACTTTCTATTGTTCCTTTAAGAGCTATTGATTTCTTTCGAGTATCACCTCCTTCTCGTTCTTCCTTGAATTTCATCTCTAGCTCATAAGTGGTGAGATTTTCGATGAGTTCATCAACTTTAATTTGTTTCAAATCTTTTGATTCTTGAATGGCAGTGACTTTGGCTTCAAATTTCCATGGAAGGACTCAGAGGATATTTCGAACTATTTCCAACTCTGTGTATGATTTTCCAACAGCTTTTGATTTGTATTTGATATTGGAAAGTCGTCCGTACATCTCCTTGACATTTTCTTCCTTGGCTATTATGAAATTCTCGTATTCGCTACTAAGCATGGCAAGGCGAGATTTCTTGACTTGAGATGTTCCTTCGTGAGTCACTTCAAGCATGCGCCATATTTCCTACGCAGTTAAACAATGTGAGACACGATTAAATTCAATTTGATCTAATGAACAAATAAAAGAATTCATAGCTTTAGCATTAGCATTCTGTAATCTATTTTCTATATCTGTCCATTCATCCATCGGTTTTTCTATTTCTTGATTATCTACAACTATAGTTGGTGCTCTATAACCTGCCTCAACAATATTCCAAGCATCAATGGTTTTTAGAAAAAATTTCATTCTACTTTTACACTAAGCATATTCACCATTGAACATTGGTGGTCTAACTATGGACTGACCCTCTGCAAAAGCATTATTAAAAGAAGCCATTTTAAAATTTCGAATTTTTAAAAAAAAATTGTTTTTGAAAAAAATCAAAATTTTAAAACAACAACTGACTTTTGTTCCTAGCTTTGATGCCACTTGTAGGATCGATTTCACCCTAGAGGGGTGGGTGAATAGGGTGATGCTATTAATTATAAAAATTATTGCAGAAGTTTATAAAATGATTTCAACACAAATATAGTAGAATAATAGCAGCACAGATAATAGCCGAATAAAAGCAGAAAATAGAACACACAAATTTACCCAGCTTTGGCAAAATCCTGCCTACGTGCTACCTCCAAGGTTTCTACTAGAAATTAAGTAGTTTGACGCTTATACACGTAAACTCACGACACCCTCTATCGACTAACCTAACTCTATGCTCAAAACCTTACCCAACTCAGCCACTGAGTTACGAATTCTCGGACTACACCACCGTAGTTCGTCCCCTAGTCACACGACTAGAATTTACAATGGTTTAAATGAAAAATACAAATTTAAAAACAATTTAAAAACAAAAACCCTAATTTAAGTAATTAAAGCCTAATTTAGATTAATAGCCGATCCAAAATAGTGAAAGAATGTTCCTTTATCTCTTTATTTCTTCGGCCCATTCCTTTTCATTTGTTTGCAATTATGGCTGCTTCGTTCCTTTGTGGAAAACTAGGGTTTCTGAAAATTGAGAATCATCGATACTAGTTGATCAATTGAATGAATGTTTTGAGTTGATTGCTTCGTCAATCAATCGTTCATTTGATTCACACATGGCTGTTTCAATTCTTCGAGTTCTATTAAAATGGTATGTGATTTAGGCTTTTTCCTTTTCTAGTTAGCTGGCTTGAACTCAATGCCTTATATGCAGATGATGCTAACAGTTAAATAAGGTTTAATTCCCTTAATTCTTTTCATTTGATAGTTTGTTTTGCCGTTCGATTTTGCTTTAATGCTTGAGATGTTTCTGACTTATTCAAATCGTATATCTTCGTTACTTGATTGTCACGGATTGTTTGATTCTGAACTTGCTCGATCCCTTAGTCACCACGGCTTTGAATTTTCTGGTGCTTTGAATTTATGTTGACTTCGGAAATTTTATATTTTTGAGATGAGAATTTTATTTCGACTTCTTCAATTTCTGTTATTACTTTGACATTCAAGGCACCTTGCTGTGTTGATTGAACTGCGGCTTGTTTGCGATAATTTGAAATCCCCTACGACACTGTTTTGGTTCGAACCGCTACTTGGAAAAAAGTTCGACCTGGAACATTTGATCATTTGATTTTTACTACAGCTGGTTCTGTGTATACATATGTAAGTATTTATGTATACATGTATGTTTTTGAAATTATTGCTGCACAGTTTTGTGGATTAGTTGTGATTTCTTTAGACTAGTTCAATTTCGTATATTTTATTGTTTGTAGTCTGTTGCTTGACTATATGCATTTTGCTGTTGAACTTTATGTTAAGGCTGCACTACTGTTGTCACTACATACTTTGTTTGCATATTGTCAGGTCGCCTCGAGTATATATATATATATAATATATATATATATATGATATTGTGTTCCTTTTTCTTCACTGGTGATATTGATTCGAGTCTGCTCTGTATCTTGAACTTGTGAGCAGAATAAGGTACTAGCTTGCATTTTGTACTGGTTCATGATATCTTTGTTGCCAGACTTGTTTATGTGCATACTGTTTCATTTCTGAAATGTTGGTTGAGCTTCTTGTCATTGTTCGTTCGAGTCTGCACTGTGTCTTGATTGCATTGAGCTCTGTTGCTTCTGAGTTGCATCGAGTACATCCATTTGCCTTATATTGTGACGACCCGCAAATCCATACCCTTTGAATCGACAATAAACCACACATGTTCGACCCAAAAATCACAGACTGATGTAAAGTCAAGAGAAAGAAAAGAAGGGAAAAGAAGAGAAGAGAAGAAAGAGAGAAGATAAAACAAAACAGAACAACATAGAATCTCACATTGCAGCGGAAAACCTATACATATTAATGATTTTTTACAAAACAGAGACTGTATATATACATACATCATTTAGAGTTCAACAATCAAACAATAGTTATCATCTTGGACAATTATAATAACCTCCCCTTACAATTGCTGACAACATACAATAACAAATCACAACAGATAATCAGTAATCAAAACTGATACGTGTATACAAAATGAAGATCTCCAACTCTCCTGCTGAAGCTCTGAAGCACCATTATGAACCTGTAAATATACTTGGTCTGACCCGAGCATTGAAAGGGAAGAATGCCCTGATCAGTCTGGTCAACCAGCGTGAGAAACACACTCAACCGAATTTATTAAATTACCAAACTTTTCCTTTATCAAAACAAAAGTATCTCGTAAGACACGTCCATACATAAACACGAATAATATTAAATTCCAACATACTAGGCTCTACAAATAAAATGGCAGGTATGTAGTGGAGTTTGGATTTCCATACAAATCACCAAGTGAAGGGGCTACCTTTCGATGGGTACACCTCTATATGGATGTCCCAAGAAACCATCACAAAGTTCCTCTACCAACACAAGACCGACGCACCTCTATATCTAGACGGCACCGAATATGTCATCCTCCGGTCGTTACCGACCTTTATCGAGGGCCCTCGAAGCATACAAACCACAATAATCAGATACACGACGTCATAACATGTGAAGATATATCTAGAAGAGGATGATCATATCCTACTTAGGAATGACCCACTTAGCCCTGCTGCATCTAACGATGTTTTGGTCATTTCCGGTTGATGAGGCTAGAGGTAAAGATTACCTTTCACACATCACTTTGAATGCCACACGGCCATTTCCATTAACTACCAATTGCCTTTCACAAAAATACAACCCTTGTGTAATATCCAGGAATTTTGGACAATTTAAATTTAATAATCTGGGTTTAAATTTAAATTGAATTGATAATTTTTGTTAATAAATTTGATTTGATTTAATAATCTTCTTTATTTAAATATTTAATGTGTGAAATTATTTTTAATGAGTTAGTAAATTGTTTCCTATTTAATAATGTATATGTATTTATATATATTTTTAAATAGACAAGTTATTTTAATTTAAATTAATATAGCATAATTTTAATGTTTTAAAAATAGAAATTGTGTTTATTTTGGATTTAAGCTTTTCAAAAATATTTAATTAGAATACTATATGATTTTTAAATATAAGAAAAATGTTTTAATTAGTTTCAAATTCATTTTAATTCAAGTTTGTATATTAAATTATGTTACAAAATATTTGTGTTATTCTTTTTAAATTATTAATTGATAATTTTGATCAGTAAATTTAATTTGAAATTTAAAATACAATTTAAAATGTGAACATGTATTCATGTAAGTTATTGCAAACTCTTTTATAAATTTATTTTAACTATTTAAAAATTTCTTTTTCAAAAATAAAATTAATTTGTATGTTGTTTTATATATTTTAATACTTTGATTATTCTTTAGAAATTTATTTAAATGCATAACTATGTATAAGAAACCAGTTAACTAAGTTTAAATATTCATTTAGCTTAATATTTCATTAACTTTAATTAAAATACTAATTAATCATAAATTTACATGTGTATGTATGTTAGAACATTTGTTAACATGTGTAAACTTATCATCCGTTTTAAAAGACAAGTGTCAATTTTATTTTAAATTTTTTCTTTTAATTCATTAAATCTGAAAATTACCTTTATATCATCTCGTTTTTCATTCATATGCATTTTTTTTTCATTCCTTAATAAAAGAAGGCCAAATCTCATTCTCACAACCATATTCAAGTCTGCATCTTCCAATATACAAACTTGCATTTATTCTTTTCCAAACCTGCACAACAATTTCCTACAAATTCAAATGCCTAGCAAAAAAATTTGCATTCAACTCCTCTTTTCCAAAATACTACCTGCATTGCTTTGAATCTGCAACCATGAAAGTATCATTTTCAATCAAGCCTGTAGCTCCTCTTTTCAAACTCAAAATACAAAACCTGTATTTGGATCTGAAAGCTCTGCATTTCATTTGCAAGCAAGAGGATCTGCATTCCCCAAATTACTACCTGCATGCAACAATTTAAAAACCTGCATTTCAATCTTCATCAAGTAAGGCCTGCATGCAACAGACTTTAACATGCATACCATTTTCAAACAATCAAACTCTGGAACATGCAAATTTAAAAACAAGTTGAAGCTCTGCATTTCAGAGGCCTGCATGCATCATTATGAAGCAAGCATCATTTTTAAACAAAGGGCCTGCATTTCAAATCTGGAATGGTACTCTGCAAATTGAAGTGGGCTCTGCATTTTACAAAACAGTGAGTAACTCAACTTTTATAAACTGTTTAATATGTAGTAGTACATGCTTATAAATTACAGATAAATATATATGAAATTGCTATGAATAGTCTACCTGTGATATATGTATTGTTGAGCATTTATATTTGAATGTGATGCATGTCTGTTTCATCAGGGTATTGACTGTATACCCATTTAATAATTTTCTTCTGATTTGGCTGTTGTTATGGATTAACATTTGAATGAAATATGTTGAGTTCATAATTAAGTAAAGTTAAAACATTTTATATAGGTTAAATAAAATTTGGATTGCTTGGAAAATTTATAACAGAGCAAACAGTAAATTTGTAAAAATTCATGTATGAAGATTTGATAAATCGGTTATATAAAGTGAAACCCTATACTAAATCATGATTTATAAGATCAAAATATAAAATTTTAGAATAGAATTGGAAATGTAGTTTGGAATTAACTGTATTTTACATTTTAGTCAAGTTCAATTAAAGCTTGCATTTGATTTGGTTGAAATTGTTTCTGGTGATAATTTATCTATCAATGATCATGGGAAAATTATTTAGTTGAGTTGAATTAGGTTTTAGTGTTGAAATTTAGGATTTAAGGTGTAGAACCCTAGTTTACTGGGTGTAAAATGTTTTGGGTGCTGCGGCTTCAAAGGTGCATCGAGTTCAAAGCTGTTTTGGGAATTGATAGATGGTGTAGTGATGAAGTTATTGCCGGAATTTGGTCGATGATGATGACCGGAGATGGGAGATAATGGTGATGGCAGGTTTGAAGTGGTGGGGGGTTTGGTCTGTTCCAGGTTTGTGATGTGTTGGTTGCAGTGTTTTTGACTCGGGATGGTCTCGGGATTTTTGAGGGGGAACTCGAAGAAAGTGGGTTACTGACTCGAAGTAAATTATTAGATGATCGAGTTGGTGTTAAGTGTTTCAGGTTTTATCTAACAGAAAACTGTTCTGTTCTAAGAATTTTTAAAAGTGAAGTTTAAATTAAATCTGAAAATTTAACTTAGAATGAAACTTGAATCTTAAGATAAATTCAAATAGTTTGAATTCTGATGTTGAAATGATTTGAATGCAGGAATTCAAGTTTGTTTGAAAAAAATAAAAATAAAGAAGAAGAACAGGAAACCTGTTCCAGTTTATAAGATTTGAATTAAATGCAATCTAAAATTTTAACTAGTATTTAAAACTGAATTTAACTATGAATTCAAATAAGTTTGAATTCTGTTTCCTTTTGAAATAATTTAAATTCAGAAAATTTCAAAGTTTGGTTTTTAAATAAAACAGAAAAACTGTTTTCTGTTTTTATATGTAAAGGTAAATTTAAATTTGCAGGTGGAGATTTAAACTTGGTTTTTAATCTGAAAATTTTGAAATATGAATTCAAATTTGATTGTCAGAGATTTGAAATCATTCATGTTTTTAAATTTTAAATTTGATTTTCAAACTTTCAAGTGTAAATGAATATGTGTTTTGCATTTGTATTGCAAGGTTAAATATTTAAATTAGAAACTCAAAATGAATTCAAATCTGATTTTTTAAATCTGGAATAAAAATTTAAACTTCAGATTTTGAAATAAAGGTTTAAATATAAATTGCTTTTAAGTGATTAAAATGATTTGCATTTGAATTGAAGGTGTAAATTTTAGAAAGAGTTTTAAAGAGTTAAATCTAGAATGAGTTGGAAGTTGTATTTAAAATTTTGAAATTTTAAAGAAATTTTTAAATTGGTTTGAATTTGATTTGAATTGAAATTTAAATTCTTTTTAAAACTTATTAGCAAAGTAGATGTTCTTTTAAAAATAAGATTGAGTTTTGTTTTAAAATCTTATTTAAGACAAATTTGAGTCTTAAAGTTTTAAAGTGAATGTTAAATGGAATTTAATGTAAATTTAAGAACATTTTGTTTTAATGCTTGATTAAATAAGAAACATCTATCTAAAGGATAAATAAAAGTTTAATGATGGGATTCATTTGATTATTAAGGTAATTAAGTTGAATATTAATTATTTAATTAATTAATTATGTGGATGTTTAATTAAGTAATTAATAATTTTTAAGTTAATTAATTTAATTGGAGATTAATTAATTAAGTTTAATTAATCTATAATTAAGAATGATTAATTAAATTTTAATTTATGATTAAGATTCATTAATCAAGTGATTAATGATAATTAAGATTTTAATTAACACTTAGTTAATTAATAATTAGAGATTAATTAAATAGTAATTAAAAATTAATTACTTAATAACTAATGATGATTAATCTCTTAATTAAGTAATTAAGAAATATTAATGAAGTCATTAACTTAAGATATTAACAATTAATTAATGTGATTAATTTTGATAATTAATTAGATTAATTAATTAATAATAATCAATTGTTTAAATTTAATTACTTAATGAAAGTAATTAATGAATTAATTACCTGGTGTAATTAATTTGATTAAGGTAATTAGTTTAGATTAATTAAGTTAAATTAATTTAAACAATTATTGATTGTTGATAATTACTTTATGTAATTTATGAATATGTAATTACTTAAGGAAGTAATTAATTAATAATTACTGAATGAAATTAAGGATATTTATATAGAAGTAATTTGGATTTAAATTACTTTGAAATTAATCAAGGGGATTAATTTAGATAATTAATTTATGGGTTGAGTAATTAATGTAGTTAATTACTGAATGGTTATTAATCAAGGGTGATTAATATATATGTATGGATTGATTTTAGATTAATTACTTATGCAATTAATTAAATGTAATTAGAATCATTAATTTATTAATTAATGATGTAATTTGGAATTGATTAATTAAGGTATAATTAATAAATTAATTAAGCAATTTCAAGTTAATTATTTGTAAGAAGTCTGAGTAATTAACTTGTGTAATTAACTTATAAGCTAATTACTTATCGTAATTAGAGATAGTTAATCAATATTAATTGAAATGAATATTGAAATGATGATTTATAAATTGATTTGTAATCAATGGATGGTTAAGTTAAGCAGGATCTTGATGATTAATTTAATTCATTTTAAATTAATTATAGATTGAGTAATTAATTTAATTCATTTTAAATTAATTATAGAAGGTGTGATCATTATATCAATTGCTTACGTTTGATGATTGGTTTTGATTGCTTGGTATGGTTTGTAATCTCAGTTATGAGATTAGTAGAGTATGTAATATGGATGCATTGGTTGCTTTTGGATGATAATAGTAATTATCTGATATGAATTATCTGCTGGTAATGATAATGTTGATTATCTATTGTGTTGTGAATTATCTATCTGTGTACTTTTAGATAATGAATTGAATTGTTTTAAAGTTAGAACAACTTGGCCTTAATAAGATACGCTTTGGATTTCGATGAGACCGGGATCGGGTTTCCATATTTGGGATCCGAAAACTACATCGACTCTAAATAACGTTAGGTCGTTAATCCAAGTGGAGCGAGTGAAGACTCGAGGTGTAAGGGCTATACGTCAGTATAACTCTGTGGGTGATTCCGTAATGAGTTTGACGGAATAGTGCTTATAGATTCGAGATGGTGAATTAGAGTGCAAGGGTTATTGTCGTTAACTCTGAGGGTGATTCCAATACGAGTGTAACGAGATAATGCCTTCGGTTTCGTTCGAACCCGGAACGAACTTGTATGGATTGAATGCTTTCAGAACATCGTCAGGTGGACGATGAGCATTCTAAGTGATATGTCCTATAAAGGTAATCGTAGCCTCAAGCCTCATCAACCGGGAATGGCTAAAACAGGGGAGGTGCAGCAAAGCTTCGTAGGTAGCACCCACTTGAGAGCAAGATTTATCGCTGTCTAGAGGTCCCTTTATATTTTCGGCTTAGTGGTGCGGTTGCTGATCACAACTGCGGGGTTGTCTTGTTTGAAACTGTTCAGTAAGGAACGGGTCCGGCTTTGTGTTCCAGGGGATGAAGGGAGTAATCCTCGGTACGGTGATCTAGGCCACGTACTGTGACGGGCGGTACCCCAGTAGCCCAGCCATTGATGGAATCCAAAATCCAATAAGTGCCAACGGTTTTGATTGTATTACCCACTTTTGTGGCTAGTAGCTGGAATTTAATGAATGTAACAATTTCGGCTATTTCTTATTTACTTGAAAACCCTAGACACTATTATAATATCATCGGATTTCCTATCAAATGTTTTGGTTAGCGTAAGGTAAAAACTTTTCCATTTTTATGTGTGGAAAGTCTTACGTGATACCTTTTCTTTTCAAAGGTTTTTTTAAAAAAGTTAAGCAACTTTAACCTGTTACTCACACCAGACCCATGTCTGACCCGGAGTTATTTCTGTTTTTCTATAACTCTTGGGTACTCAAATTTTTACGAGTAGCCAAGGGAATTCAGGTTAGGATTTGGATTAGCTTTGACGAATTGTGGAGGAGAAAATGGAGCAGGAGGCTTCTGCGTATAGTTATATAGTTTTCCGCTGTGTTGGTATCTCTGAGTTTTACTGTATTATGTATTGAGTTGTAATAACTAGACAGGTGTTTATAACTGTCTAGTATGTGTTGTATATGTCTGTGTACTCTGATATTTGATGTATACTGTAATACTTATGTTATTAATATAATTTATTCGTTCCGCTGTTGAGATTCTTGTGTTGTTTCTTCTTTCTCTTCTTTCTTTTCTCTTTCCTATCCCTTTCTTTCTTAATTGATGATGCGATTTTCCGGGAGTGGAAAGTCGGGTCGTCACACCTTGAGTTCGTACCTCTCAAGGAGGGTGTTAAGCTAAGAGAAGTTGTCTTCTCTACCACCAATGATGCATGTTTGTAAAAACCAATGTACGTAATCTTTAGAAATGCAATGTCGCACAAACATCCATACAAGTTGTCCAGGAATAGGACAAACCGAAGATACTTCCCTACCACATCCTATCAGGAAATCCCTAGGATTAGTAGCGAATGGTCCTTGCATTGGTATTTCATAATGAAGAAACCGCGCTACTACACGTATGTTGAGATTTTAACCCTAAGCGATCAACAAGCAGTCCCTCACTATGAAAATCCTAAATATCAATATCATCAATAACCTGCACAAATTGAACGCATATACGTTGGTCCAAAGTGGTTTTTAGATAAATCTAATCTCGATCTCTTCGCACCAACAACGCAAAATCATCTCTCAACCTCACATAGAAACTAAGTCTCATAGACTTACCACGTCTCCAACTTTTAACTTGCTATCCTTCGGGCCAAGAAGGAAGCTAGATAGGTTGGAGTAATACTCTTCACCATACGAATCAACATCCTCAACACAAACGATAATCAAGCCTACATAGAAGGCTACGTACTAAGTGTACGATTAAATAGTTCCCACATTAAGTCGAGGAACTAAAATGGCCAAATTTAATAGTCGGTTATTTAACTATCAAAACAAACAAACAAATATTTAGCACCATAACAATCACCAGGTGTTAACCCGCCTTTTGACAAGGCCAAGGAAGATGGATTTAACTTAATCGACTTCACATTTTTCGAAGCTGGTTTATGACAAACTTAATCAACTAGGTTGATGGACGAAGGTTATTGGACATTTGAATCTTGGGTTTCGATATGTCTCGAGTTGTCTTAGATTAGCTTTGAATCGTATGGAGTCGAGCTTCGAGTCGCATGTGTGATTTCTTTGGGTCTTTGAGGTGGTTCGGCATTAGTTGCACGACTCAGTTTTGGTGTGGTAGTTCGGCCAAGATGAGGTGGCTCGGCATTGGTGGAACGACACGGCCTTGGTGTGGTGGTTCGGCCTAGATGAGGTGGCTCAGCATTAGTGGCATGGCTCGGCCTTGGTGTGGTTGTTCGGCATCAGTGGCACGACATGACCTTGGTGTGGTGGTTCGGCCTGGATGAGGTGGATCGGCATTAGCGGCACGACTCGGCCTTGGTGTGGTGGTTCGGCCTAGATGAAGTGGCTCGGTGTTAGTGGCCCAGCATGGCCTTGGTGTGGTGGTTCGACCTGGATGAGGTGGCTCGGCATTAGTGGCATGGCTCGGCCTTGGTGTGGTGATTCGGCCAAGATGAGGTGGCTCGGCATTAGTGGCATAGCTCGACCTTGGTGTGTGGTGGTTCGGCCTGGATGAGGTGGCTCGACATTGGTGGTACGGTTCGGTCTGGATGGGTCGTCCGGACAGAATAATGTGGCTCGATGTAGGTCGTTTGACATGTATGGGTCGGCCATACTCGTTCGGTTGGAGGGGTCGGCGTATATGTGCTACGAGTTCTAGCATTAACTACTTCGAGTCAAGTGCAGGACTACTTCGGGTCGTCACCTAGGAAGGCTCGGATTGGCATGTACAGAATTTTGGGTCAGTTGCAATGAAGGGTGTAGGTTCGACAAAGGTCTTGATGGCCCCGAATTACTCAGGAAGCCCAGTAACTCGGCATTTGCCTAAAATACAGCATGTGGGGCTTCAGAAAGGGGATCTTCTTTCTGCTCTCTAACGTTTTATTTTCTAAGGTTAAGACTACTCTGCCATTTTGTAACCGTAATTGATTATTATAGAAATAAAAGCAAATTTCTGGAGTGGACGAAGGCCAAAGTCAGCCAAACCACTATAAATTCTATGTCTTTACTGCTTTCTCTTTAAATTTTACTATTCTTCATATTTATAATCTCTACATACACTCTGTGAGTGACCTATGACTGTGATTTGGTGCTATCATCTGGGTTTTGGTGTTAGTGACCAATTTTGGTGCTAACGTTTTGGTGCTTTCACTGAGAGGGCAAGCACTCAAGGATTTTGAAGCTAGGAACTTGGATTCTAGGAGGAAATGGATAGGCCACCAACAAGGAAGCAAGTGACAGAAAGAAGAAATCAAAAGGGAAGTCAAGAGGCCACCTCTAGAGCTGGAGCTAGTCAAGCATCCGCCTACGTCACCAGAGATGAGACGGAAGCGATGCTGAAAAGAAAAGAGGAGATGATGCAGACTCTTCTCAGACAATTTGGATAAGCAGGAGCTACAGGAGCTCTGATCCGTGGAGATGGATCAGTAGCACTCAACTAGCAAACAAAGGGAGTGGCTCAACAGGGGGCAACCCCCAATCAACAAAGGGCTATCGATCAGGATGGACCTAGGCTTGGGGGCACACCACCAGGAAATCCTGGACCAATCCACCGAGAGATGCCATGTGACGCTATGCAGCCCAACGCCAACAGGAATACTGGAGTACGTGATAAGGAGCATATGCCAAGATTCCTCGTGAACTCGAGGGATAGATCGGAGGCAACGAACAAGGATTGCGGCTTAGCGATAATGACAGATTAGCGGAGATGGTCAGACGAGATGTGAGAGGTGGATTGGTAAATAAAGACTTGGAGGATGTAAATAAGAGTCCCTTTACTCCTACTATCAGGCAAGCTAGAAACCCACCGGATTTTAAGCTACCAATGTTGGAAATGTATGGTGGTAGAACGGATCCCTCCGTTCACCTAATAAGGTACATGAGGCATATGGAGGTACTGGGGGCATCGGACAAGGTCATGGCTCGATGCTTCCCTTTGTATTTGACGGATATCGCAGCTATGTGTTTCAAACAACCGGAGAGCGGTTCTACTGACACTTGGATGGAGTTGACTGAAAGGTTTATGAGGCAATTTCTGGTCCATATAGTCAGACCCAAGAACGTAATGACCTTGACAACGATGAAACAATGGAAGAGAGAGTCGCTCAGGGATTTCTTGACCAGATTCAATGTGGCGGTTGCTTCAGTGGATCAGCCCGATCCATCGATGGTTTTGATGGCGGCAGTTTCAGGAATTGCAGTTAATTCGGATTTCAAGATATCATTGGAATGGGACCCACCAAGGAATCTTAGGGAGTTCTACCATGAGGCAGGACAATATAAAAAGTCCTTGGCCGAAGAGCCGAGGCCGGAGAATTTAAAAAGTCCTTGGCTGGAGAGCCGAGGCCGGAGAATATAAAAATTTCTTGGCCGGAAAATATAAAATGTTCTTGGTCGGAGAGCCGAGGCTGGAGAATATAAAAAGTCCTTGGCCAGAGAGCCGAGGCAGGAAAATATGAGAAGTCCTTGACTGAAGAGTCGAGGTCGGAGGACATACGATCCCATGACCTGGGAGTCAAGGCTGGAATGGGATAACATGACGGGGTCTACAGATTCAATGACTAAACCCGGAGAGGTAAGGGATTCGGATTTCGGCTTAGGATAAATGGACCCGGTGAGGTCCTGGATTGGCAAAGGGCCTGGAGCGGTCTCGAATTTGGACAACGACAAAGAAAGGTCATAGATTTGGTTAATGGTTATTGATGGATTAAAACTTAGTTGACGGATAGGATGGCTTGATTCTGGATTGGATTATGGGTTGAATGGTATGGTTATGAATAAAACATGGACTTGGGATATTGGATTTGAGGCTATTCAAAACACACCTTCCAATGGTAGGGCATGTTTTGGGGGGCAAATGTTAACCCACCTTTTGACAAAGCCATCGACAGGCAGATTTAACTTAATCAACTTCTCATTTGTCAAAGCTGTTTATGACAAACTTAATCAACTAGGTCGATGGACGAAGGTTATTGGACACTTGAATCTTTGGTTTCGATATGTCTCGAGTTGTCTTAGATTAGCTTCGAGTCGTATGGAGTCGAGCTTCAAGTCGCATGAGTGATCTCTTCGGGTCGTTGAGGTGGTTCAGCATTGGTGGCACGGCTCGACCTTGGTGTGTTAGTTCGACCAAGATGAGGTGGCTCGGCATTGGTGGCACGACACGGACTAGGTGTGGTGGTTCGGCCTGGATGAGGTGGCTCGGCATTAGTGGCACGTCATAGCTTTGGTGTGGTGGTTTGGCCTGGATGAGGTGGCTCGGCATTAGTGGCACGACACAGCCTTGGTGTGGTGGTTCGGCCTGGATGAGGTGGCTCCGCATTAGTGGCACGGCTCGGCCTTGGTGTGGTGGTTCAGCCTGGATGAGGTGGCTCGGCATTAGTGGCATGGCACGACCATGGTGTGGTGCTTCGGCCTGGATGAGGTGGCTCAGCATTAGTGGCACGGCACGGCCTTGGTCGGTGGTTCGGCCTGGATGAGGTGGCTCGGCATTAGTGGCATGGCTTGGCCTTGGTGTGGTGGTTCGGCTTGGATGTGGTGGCTCGACATTGGTGGTACGGTTCGGTTTGAATGGGCCATTCGGTCAGAAGAGGTATGGTTCGTTCAGAATGATGCATCTCCGCGTAGGTCATTCGGCATGTTTGGGTCGGCCATACTCGTTAGGTTGGAGGTGGTCGGCGTATATGTGCTTTGAGTTCTAGCATGAACTACTTTGAGTCAAGCGCAGGACTACTTTGGTTCGTCACCTAGGAAGGCTCGGATCAGCATGTACAAAACTTTGGGTCAGTTGTAATGAACGGTGTAGGTTCGACAAAGGTCTTGATGGGTCCAGATTACTCAGGAAGCCCAGTAACTTGGGTTTTGCCTATAAATACAACATGTAGGGCTTCAAACAGGGGATCTTCTTCCCGCTCTCTAACTTTCTATTTTCTAAGGCTAAGACTACTCTGCCATTTTATAATTGTAATTGATTATTACAGCAATAAAAAGCAAATTTCTGGAATGGACATAGGCCGGAGTCAGTCGGACAACTATAAATTCTGTGTCTTTATTGCTTGCTCTTTAAATTTTACTGTTCTTCATAATTATACTCTCTACATACCCTCTATCAGTGATCTTTGACTGTTATTTGGTGCTTTCATTTGAGTTTGGGTGTTAGTGACCAATTTTGGTGCTAACACTAGGCCCTTTTAATTAATCTTTTATTAATTAAATCACTTGCCAAATATTCACTTCAAATTATCTGCATAAAGATATAGCCTCAAACCATTTCAACATTTCAATATTGGAAAACATTTCCATATACTTATTTAATAATAAGTAATTCACAAATATCTTTATTTTCAACATTTAGAAAATATTACATATACATAAATTAGGATTAAGTATATAATTTATTCTTTAAGGAAAACATTCTCTTTAACACATTTATTGGGTCAAAACGAATGTTGTGCAAAACATCGTTATGACAACCCAAAATCACTAATATAGGGATTGGAAAATAAGATAGATATATAAATCCCATATACTATATAAAACATTTTCTTTCGAAAATCATTTACTATAACAACAGTGTTATAGTCCATTATTTCCTTATTTCTCGAAAATGCCTATTTCAACAATGAATGTTCTATGGTTTCGATACTTAACACATTTTATAAGATCTTTAAAACATTTAACTCCATTTACCATACCACTTTCCAAAACATTTATTTATTATATTATTCACTTTCCAAAATAGTGAATATAGTTCATTTATCAAATTCAATGTTTCTACACATTTACATTAAGGATAATACACTGTCCAAAATCATGAATATAGCTCTCTTTTCCAAATTCATTATTCTACATATTTATTAAAGGATTATCCACTGTCCAAAATCGTGGATATAATACCTTTAATAAACTTTCATTCTTACTTATCAAATTCAGCTGATTTCGGATTTATAAAACAATGTTCATAAATTTCATTTATATTTTATAAAAACTACTATATATAAAAGCCCTTATTTAACCAATTCCATCTATATCATTTATATGCCAAAAATCCAAATTATAAGTTAATTCACTTATAAATCTCTTATTTACAAAATTCGTTCTTTTATAACTTCACAAATTATAAATCTCATTCACTTATAAGATTCATTTATAATTCCATTTTAACACTTATAAAACTCGTTTATAATTCCATCACTTTGATTTATAAAAATATCAATTTTATAAATCTTATATATAAACTGTTTATAATACTTCAAAATCACACTTTAAACTATTTTACCAAAATAGTTAATTCCATGTTTCAAAAATCACATTCTGATTATATTTCACAAAAATAATAATTTTTATAACATAAAAATTATAACATTTATTTACTTAAAATAAATTCCTTCATTTATAACAATTTATAATATATATTTTCAAATTACTTTAAAATCCTTTTAAATTTGGAAATCATCACTTTAATATTTTTAAATTACCAAAAATAGGCCCAATGCTACAACAGCACCAAATACATCAATCACGACATCCGAACATCATATATCATATGATAACAGCATATGTCACAACATCTATAAATAAAACCAATACTGTTGAGGAATCCAGTTGGATCCCTCCAACCTGTCACCTGCAACAAATATATATATATATATATATATATATATATATATATATTAGAATATGTGTACAATCTTCGCTTCGAGACAGACGTGCATACAAAGGGTCATCTAATCATACACAGAAACGTATAGGGTCTCATCTGCTCCAATAGGCAGAATATATCCAAATATCAATCAATATCTATATATAATTTATCATATATCATCCGAATAATCATTGTTAGCACCAAAATTGGTCACTAACACCCTTAGAAAGATTGTGTAGAGAGATTAATGAAGAAAGTAAATTAAAATAGAGAAAAATATGTAAATTTCAGTGCAGAGAACAAGAACACCAAATTTATAGTGATTCGGCGTAACTGCCTACGTCCACTTTGAAGTTGATTTTTATTGATTTCCTTGATAGTTGATTACAGATGCAATCCGTTTCTAATTGCTTGAATACAATTGCAAAACCAAAGACTAAGTCTTGAAAGAGTGTTGAATGCGGTTGAGTTTTCCCACTGTTCCCAAAAAACTGATCCCCTTTCACCGTGCCCCTACCCCCCCATTTATAGACGAAGGTGGGTTGGACTTCCCTGGTGGGCCTGGTAGCTGTACGCCTTGCCTCAAATGGAGCAGGCTCTGTGTGCCGACCCGAATATGACGAATGGCTAAATGTCGAACCATCATCTTCGTGCCGAACCATGCGATGTGTTGAGTGAGGGGTGAAGGCCGATTGAGGATCGATGCCGAACGAGGATGAGACCGAGCGAGGCTGAAAGGCTGAATAGTCCAGGAATGCCAAGTGAAACATGTATGCCGAGCGTCCTGAATGCCGGGCACCCTAAATGCCGAGCGTTATCAATGTTGAACGCCCTTCAGATGCCAAACGTTATCCAATGCTGAATGCCCACTAGATGCCGAGTGCTCTGCCATGCCGAACGAACTTGTCTGCCAAACACTTCCCAATGCCGAACTCTTCTGAGTGCCAAGCGCTCCTTTCTGCCAAGCGTCCCTTTATGCCGAGCGCTCCTAAAGGCCGAGTACTTCTTGGATGCCGAACGTGACGATGTGCCGAACAATCCATTTGAGCCGAGTACCAAGTTGCCTGGTTAAAATCTCCAGGAAACACTTGCCCCCCAAAGTGTGTCGCATGACCAAACATGATGCGCTTTGAATTACGTATCCCCTGGGATCCTCTTCAACCCTTGATTTATTTCTCTTGGAGGTTGTTTTCCCATGAATATCAGATGTGGTAGTGTGTGTCGAGCGTAACATGAATGTCGAGTAGTACAGCCGAACAAACCGAGGCCGAATGATGTTGCTTTGACAGGTTCTACCGGTCACTGTCGTTTCGCCTCCTTCTTCTTCCCTATAAAAGCCAGTATGTTCCTTCTTCTTCTTTTTTCACTTTTTACTTTCGCTACTTTGTACTTGCTAACCTCGTCTGTTAACGGACACGAAAGAGTTAACCAATCCTTCCCAAGCCTCGATCTTCCAACTAGGTACTGACTCCTCTATCTGTGTCCTTTCCGTGATTAAACAGTTTCAATAAGAGGCTTGAGTTCGTAACTTAGAACCGTAGCCAAGAGGGAATCAAAAATCGATTAGGATATTTTTAGGGTAAGCAATATGGAGGAAAGGAAGGAAGAATTGGCCAAGGATGAACATGTGAGGGAGTTGTTGAGTGATGTATTGTGGTTTGGCATGGTTTCTTCGTGCCGAACGAAATTGGAAGAAAAGAAAGAACAGAGGAGGAGTTGGAGGAGGTTAGGATGCCGAACGGCACGGTCTGGAATGACTCGCCGAACGATGTGTTCTTGTTGTTCGGCGTGGATGGAGGAGGAGAGGAAAAAATGAAATCGTAGTTAAGGGCGCAGTGCCGAGGTTGGGGCTCGGCGTAACTCTGGCTTGGCGTGACTTACCATATGCTGAACAGTGGGATGGAAGGTGAGAGAGGAAGCATGAATTAGTGGGGATGCCGAACGTTATTTCGGCCGAGCAGAATTTTGGCCGAACGATACCTAGGTCGAACGATGCTTTGACCGAAGGATACCTAGGCTGAACGATAGTTTGGCCGAACAATATTCAGGCCGGACAACTTTTAGGCCGTGCCATTATGAATGCCGAACCACCCCTTAGCTTAGGCCAAATGATCACTTGCCTTGCCTAATCATATAGCAAAACAAGGGAAGAGACCTAGCATACTATCATATTGAACTGATCCGGGCCGATAACTTAAATTGACAAGAATAGACAAAAGCTTTTAACACATAGTGCCAATGCCCGAGTCCAAAATTGAAAGCATCGCAAGGCTAGTTTTCGGAGACGGTCAGCGATGACGGTCTTCGAAGGTGACATCCCAAGCTCGACTTTATATCATTAATTCTGTGAATCATAATCTCTTAGCACTTAAACACGAATGATCGCACTAGTTCACACAACGCACGGGGGGAATTCTTGTGTTGTTAATTCTGACGTCGATTGTTTTTCGAGTATAGTTCAATTAGGTACTCTGCAGGATTCAATATTTGGAAATGTCTAAGAGATCTAGCTCCGCCATGATTTCTGATAGACCGGGACCGTCCACCCGACAAGAAGCCGCGGATGTTTCAAACCCGTCAACCTCCCCTATACATAAATTAGCCCCCGACGCTTTGGAGGCATCGATTCTTTTGGATAATCCTATTGATTCACTGGCTTCAAAGGTCAATGAAGTTGCGCTCCGGTGAATATGCTCCATCCATGGGATCCCTTTTGACGACATGTTGGTTCCCTCGGGGTACGATCGTCCACACTTGTCCCCAGTTGGATACACGGCGTGTAATAAATTCATGTGCTGGGTGGGTAGCGGGCTACCGTTCAGTTTATTTCTTCGAGATGTGCTGCAATACATTGACATTGCCCCGTCGTAATTGCACCCGAACGGCCACGCATTTATCGACGATACCTACATCCTCTTCATGACCGTCCACTCTAGGCCTCCAACTCTTGGCGATATCGGATATATTTATATGGTCAAGAAGCGGAGAGATAGCCCGTCTTACATGTTTCTCGAGCCCTATCATAAATGCCATATTTTAATTGGGGCACGGAGCAATTTTTTCCTTTACAAACAGGAATGGTTCTATGTGCGTTGCCCTCCTAGTTTAGCAAGGAGATGGGTTGAAGGAAGTAAGTCTTCTTCTTGAAACGATACTCATGTTTGGTCGATGCTGTGCCTTTTTTAACTATTGTTTCATCTTCTTAGGTATCAATCCACGTCCTAACGGCCGTGGATATTCTAAAGCCGTTGAAGCTATTAGAGCTCTTCCCGTCAAAGAACGAGACATCCGAACTCTCATTTCAAATGAGTCACTATCGAGGTTCGGACTGTTAGCAGAAGGTCGTCGGGTAAGCTTCCCTGAGGGGATCTTCATGCCCAAGCCCACATCCGGTAAAGTGAAAAAATTAGCTGAGTCATCATCACGTCAAACCCCTGGTGCACAGGAGGAGGGGGAAATTCAAGAGAACAAAACACCCGAAGCACAAGGTGAGAACTTGGGTCCCACTCAGGATCCGATAGTCGAAGTACACGATATCGAAACATCGTCTTCCCCTTCAAAGAGGAAAAAGGGATTGACGTACAAGATTAGAAAGGTGAAGGTTGGTGGAACTTCAAAAGTTACACTCATTCCAACGGAGGAAGAAGCCTCTTCACAGCATGTAGAAAGTTCTTTAAAGGGCTTATCGAACCTCTCCATTCCCGATGACCTGCTCAATTATGAATTCGACGATCTGGAAGCATTTCAACTTCACTCGCCCATCAAAGGCAATGCAGGTGCTCTAGCCCAGAGTCAAGGAGAGAAAACTCCCATTAGCAAAGCGACTGGTCTGTCGAGGGGAAACACTAGGACACACACGAACACTTGTACTTCAATTGGCACCTAGATTTTTGTCGTCACACTATTCTTTCCTAATTCGCTGATATTTGAATTCTGTGCAGGTGACGTAGGGCACTTGCATGGATTCGATCGTCTTCGTGGCTCATCTATTTTTTATCAGTCGGGACAGGACTCGGGTTCCGGGAGATGTCGAGATAAAGATGGTGATGGTGATAAAGACTATCATTCTCGGGACTCGTCATCTCGAAGGGAAACTTACTATCAGCCAAAATACCACCATGATACCTCTTCTCACCCGGAGCAAAGTAAAGATAGGCGCGGCCATAAGAGATCGCAATCTGATGCTCCCCAAGACCAACACTCTGAGTCCTCTTCCACTCGTAGTCCCGAGATTCTCACAAGAGAGGCGAACTTTCAAAGCCGTCTCCTCCGCTCCCGCAACAAAACCATCAGTATCGGAGAGGCTGGCCGAGCTTAAAGATAAATTTTCGAAAATCTGCTTCGACGGCCTGAAATTCCTCAAGCAGAGCCCCATCGCCTGTACAAACGATGTCTATGTTCAACATGACGTGTTTGTTCATTTGGCTGAAAAACTTTCGAAACTCTCCGTGGAGCGCCAACATGAAATCGATCGTCTGAGGCTTGAGGTTATCCACGACAAAGATATCATTAAAGCTCAAGACAGAAAGATTGCAACTTATAAATCTGAACTTGAGGTCGCCCATCAGAGTGCCAAGGACACTGCCGAGGACGTCATTCATCTGGAATCAACTCATAAGAAAGAACTCGACGAGGCGATTCAACAATGTGGGGCTTTTGCTCTAGAGAAGGACTCAGTTCAAAAGGAGAGGGATGCACTCAGCCTTCTAGTCAAGGAACTTGAGGAGCAGCTTCATAGGGAGAAGGAAGAGAAAACGGCTGCCCAAGAAGAGTCACAACGATACTGTGACGAGATCGTTGCCACTCGACTTTTAAAGGAAAAACTTGAGGGCGAGCTTTCTAGGGTTGAGGCGTTAAAGTGTGAAGCCCGTGAAGAGGGCAAAAAGATGGCGTCCATGGATATCGACTCGCGTCTCGAGACGGCTAGGGAAGAAGGCAGGGAAGAGGTCAAAAGCATGTTTGACCCGCTAATTGTTGAATTCAACGCCCGCGTTCTCATGCACCGAGACTTGACTTTTTTGGATGAGGGCTATCTTGAATCTTTAGCTGAGGCATGGAAGGCCTTGATAGAAATTAGGAAGGCCGAGCACGGCACCGAAGAGATTGATGAGGGGGCCTTGATAAAAGAATTCTTCAAGGGAAACGAGCCTTCAGACTTGTCTGCAGCTAAAACTATATATGGCAAAGGTTCCCCCTCAAAGAAAGGGAAAGAAGTTATTACTGGTCCATCCGGGGTCGTGCCTCCAGCTCATGCGCCTACTCGATCGGCCGATCGGCCGATATTCGATCCATTTGAGCAGCATATTGGTTACAATCCGGAGGACCCTGGCCTTGGCGTCCATATTCTGTCTCCCATTCCGGAGGGTGAGACCCCCTTGACGGCTGAGAACCTGCTGGAACCTGGTAGATAACTCTTCACTTTAAGAATTCAAATGTCGTCATTCTTTATGAAGGACTATTGTATTCTAATGCTTGTTTTGCATGCTTTCATGCAATTTGTTCTGACTCGGGCCCACTCCAAGGGGCGATGTCGCCAAGGAGGTGGAGGAAAAGATAGGTGAGGCCAGTCAGGCAGGAGAAGCTCCCAAGCCAGATGCTCAGGTGATTGGGGCGCTGGATGAAGACAAATCTGGGACTTCTTTTCCCGTCGAGGGGAGTTATGATGTAGAGATCACAGGCGCCTCCGAACACACATCTGAGCTAAGTATGAAGGAGCGGCTCGAGAAGGAGAAGGAAGAAACGACCAAGATCAAGGTCGAACCTCAAGCCATGGACCCCGACGATCCTTTGAATAGGCCGCTGAAGATCATTCTCCCTGGCAGGTCCAAACCCATGGATGTCCCTCATGCTTCCTCGGCTGTCACTCCTCTATCAAAGAAGGGTGCCAAGGGTAAACGCGGAGGAGAGGAGTCGTCTGAGAAGACAACGGAGGTAAAGAAGGAGAAGAAGCACAAGAAGTAATCATTACCCTCGTTCAACGAGGGCCAGTTTATATTATGCAAGTACTTTTGTTTTCTTAGTTTGTGTAAATAAACTTTTGATTCCGAGCTTCAAAGGAGTTGTAATGGAAACTTATCTTCGATGAGTAAAACTTAGTTTTTCTGTCTTTCCATGGCTCTTATCGTTCAATTTTCTTTGTGATTGTGATTCAAATCCAATCTGTTGTGAATATAATAGACCTCTCGGTTCATCTTCATATAGCTCGGAAATTTTTTTTGAGAGCTATTCATTCTTCCTTCTGCGCTTCAAGCACTCAGAGTATTTTTTTAGTCCGCATATCGGGGACTTAGAATACTCTAGTCCGCACTCTGGGGACTTGGAGATTTGAGTCGATTATACTCGAGTCCGCACTTTGGGGACTTAGAGTACTCCAGTCCGCACTCCGGGGACTTGGAGATTTTGAATCGTTTATACTCGAGTCTGCACTCCGGGGACTTAAAGTACTCCAGTTCGCACTCTAGAGACTTGGAGATTATGAATCGTTTATACTCAAGTCCGCAATCCGGGGACTTAGAGTGCTACAGTCCGCACTCCGGGGACTTGGAGATTTTGAATCATTTATACTCGAGTCCGCACTTCGGGACTTAGAGTACTCCAGTCCACACTCTGGGGACTTGGAGATTTTGAATCGTTTATAATCGAGTCCGCACTCCGGGGACTTAGAGTACTCGAGTCCGCACTCTGGGGACTTGGAGATTTTGAATCGTTTATAATCAAGTCCACACTTCGGGGACTTAGAGTACTCCAGTCTGTACTCTAGGGATTTGGAGATTTTGAATCGTTTATACTCGAGTCCGCACTCCGGGGACTTAGAGTACTCCATTCCGCACTCTGGAGACTTGGAGATTTTGAATCGTTTATACCCGAGTCCGCACTCCGAGGACTTAGAGTACTCCAGTTCGCACTCTAGGGACTTGGAGATTTTGAGTTGTTTATGCATGTCGTACATCAGCCAGAATAATACGGTTTTGTTTGCCTGTCATAGGATTATCATACGCAAAAACATTAGTCATTTATGGAAAAGATGCCTTCAAGCCTTTATTAATGAGAGCAAGCTGAATTTTCTTACTACATGCCAAGAGCTAGAAATAAAAGCATACTGGAAATAAGTGCAACTAATACATGAAAGAAATAGACTAAGTGTAATAATATCGCAAGTGCTCACTGTTCCATGCTCGAGGGAGTGTCCACCATCGACGGTCGCTAGCTTGAAAGTTCCTTCTCCAAGCTTCCGTTCGATGACGTATGGACCTTCCCATGCGGGATTCATATGAGACAGAATCAGAAAAACTCATTTCAAAACGAGGTCTCCCACACTAAAAATTCTTGGTCGGACCTTTTCGTTATAATATTTTGCGACTCTATGTCTGTATGTGGCCGCTCTCAAATTGGCCTCTTTGCGTTTTTCGTCAATGAAGTCCAATGATTCCAATAAAATATCCTAGTTCGACTCAGGGTCCTAATAAGTTACACGATGTGATGGAACTTCATGTTCCACGGGTATGACAGCTTTCATGCCATATGCCAATGCGAATGGAGTGTGACCAGTCGCGGTCTTGTGGGTTGATGTGCACGTAAATGTGCATATTTTTATCATCATATTTATTCTTTTTAAATTAAATAAATGATCATATTGGGTATTTTAACTTGTTTAAACCAAAATTCATATTATTTGAAATTGTCACATATTCATCTTCATCCAAGGGCAAAATGGTCATTTTTGTGCGTATACTAATTTGAGAAAAATTAATTGAAAATTTGTATATATTTTTGTAGGAATTTGATCTCAAATAGAAGTGGTTTCATGAAGATATGCATGCACAAAATTAATACAAAGGAATGAAGATGGAAATAATTCAAAGTGAAGAACATGGAGGACCCCACCTATCCACCTACCTTAATGTACAAATTAAAGGCTAATGCACATGCTTTTGGAGTTAATGGCTTCATGTACACTTAATGGGGGATTAAGACATGTTAATGATTACTTGGCCACCACACTTCCTAAGGGGCATTTTGGGCATTCCCCAAAAATATGAATTAGGGTTTCATACATGTATAAATACCCATATGTTTCATGTAACCAATCTCTTCTCTTAGTCTCTCTTAGGCCTCCTTCTCTTTAGTTTAGTTTGGATCAAATAAAAGAAAGCTCTCTTTCTCTTTTAATGGCTACTTAGCCAATTTTTATTTCTTGTAATCTTTTTTATTTTATGCAATTTAATACATGCTCTTTCCTTTTCATGTTCATTTACTTTCATGTTGTAGTGTAGGTTTCTCTTATTTCATGCAAGTAGATTAGTTTTGTTTCTTTGCTTTGCTCTCTTTTTCTTTCTTTTTTGCTTTCATGTAGCTTTCTACATTTGTTGATTTGATAACAAATATGAGAGCTTAATCCCTACAATTTAGAGGTAATGAAGCTCTCTAGTATGTAGATGCAACATTTTGATGTTTATACTCTCTTTTTGTGCTTTAATGGAAACATTTGAAGTGGTTTAATGATGTTGTTTAGCTTTAAATTTGATAGTCTATGTTGTTCATAACAAATAGGCTATGCTTAAACAAACATAACACAAATTGTCTCTTCATCTAAATATGACTATGGCAAAGAAGTTAATGTTGAAATTGAAATTTGATAGCCTATATTTCTAAACAATAGTTAATAGGCTATGCTTAAAATAAATTTTGCTTTCAACTTGTTGTCATATTTCATGAGAGTTAAATGTGTATTAGTGGTTGTGTTATAGTTTGATGGTTTATATTGAGCTAATTAATAGCACAAATATACCATACTTATAATAAGCACATCAACTAATTCACTAATGACAAGAAAAGAGAGATCATAACTTCATTTTGTTGATTTATGTGATCTAGAGAGTGGAAATTGCCTCTAAATTGTCTTAACACTCTCATATTTTTATCTATTTTCTTTTCTCATTTTTCTACATTTTTTTTAGTTAATCACTCTTTCAACTTCGGTTAATTTGATTGAATAGAATTTTAAAATCATCAATTCCCTGTGGATCGACCCGTATTCGCCACGTACTACGATAGTACGCCGTGCGCTTGCAGTTATTTTTAATTTAAATTCGTTCGACGGTTTTCTAAACCGATAGAATTTCCGCCGACGAACAAGTTTTTGGCGCCGTTGTCGGGGACTTGCTTTGATTTTGATTTTCTATTCTTCGGATTAGTTTTCTTTGATTTGTGTGTTTTATTTTGTGTGTTCGCCTACATTAAAAAAAAAATTGTGTGTTTGTTGTGAAAACTTTGTTTTCATTTGCTGTGTGCTTGTTTTTCTCGATTTCTATTCTACATTTGCATTGCATATTCTACTTAAAAAAAAAAGGCATACACTATTTCATTTGAAAGAAAAAAAACAAAGAAAATTATTCCATTTCAATCTTCTCTTTACAGATTTCACAAATTTACAATTTTTTGCAATACATTTGCAATTTACTTTTCTGTTCTACAAATTTCATTTGCAATACAATTTAAACTCTCTGTTGTGTGCACTGTATACAGTCCATCTTCCCTTCTGTCAATATTCTGTTGTGCACTATGTTGCCCTGGCCATTAACAACTGTTCACCATCTACCTTCTACCCATCACTACCTTTCAGCAACAAACTGCCACATCACCAAAGCATAACACACCTGACCTCTGTCGACATCCCAAGTTTTCACAAAACAGTGCATTACTGTCAAATTGATACATCTGCAGCTCCTCCTACCTAGTGCCACCATCACACAACCTATCAGCTTCCTTCACCCAACTTCATCTTCACCGCCTCTGCACACTACTTTCAATTTCCATTCACAAGTAGTCCTGTAGGCCCAAAGCATTATTGGAAGTTCATCCACCCACTTGCCTCTAGCCTTTTCTAGACGTTTTTTCAATATGGACTTGATTATCTTATTTACGACTTCTACTTGTCCGTTGGCTTTCGGGTGAGCAACCGCTGCAAACTTCTTCTCAATGCCGTATTTCTGACAAAAATCGTTGAACTCCATGCTTTCGAATTGAGTCCCATTGTCTGTAATGATGGTCCATGGAAGGCCGAAACGGCATATGATAATTAGTACGATGAAATTAATAACCTTCTTGGTGGTTATTGTGGCCAAAGGCTCTGCTTCTGCCTATTTGGTGAAGTAGTCGACCGCAACTATTGCATATTTTGCTCCACCTTGGGATAAGGGTAAAGAGCCGACTAGGTCAATCCTCCACATTGCAAATGGCCAAGGACTAACCATCTGCGTGAGCTCCGTCGGTGGAGCTCTCGGGATTTTTGCATATATCTGGCATTTGTCACATCTTCTCACATAGTCTGCGGCGTCCCGATTCACAGTTGGCCAATAGTGTCCATAACGGAGGACTTTCTTTGCTTATGTCTACCCCCCAATATGGTCACCGCACTCTCCATCATGGACTTCTTTCAGGACTCGTTTTATCTCATCATGGGCAAATGCATCGGAGTAATGGGGTTGGGAATCCCCTTCAACACATTATTCCGTCCTGTATTACATAACGACAAGCCTTACGAAGGACTTGTCGTCTTTCGCTCCTTTCTTTGGGTAAGATCTCGAATAGCAAGTACTGCCTGATTAGGGTCATCCACGATTCCTTCTCGATTTCTATTTCTAACGCGAAATCTACCTCCACCATATCTATAATCGAGGCATGGAGGGTCTCAACAGGAAATAATCCCATTTGTTGTGCATCGCCAGGGCTTGCGAATTTTGCAAATGAATCGGCTGCTCTGTTTTGCTCACGCGGGACATGTGAAATATCATAGTACTCGAGATTCGCTAGCAACTCCTGAACTCGGACCAAATATGGGGCAAGTCTTTGCCCCTTGCTTGGTAGTCTCCTCGCACTTGGTACACCACCAGATGAGAGTTGCTAAAGATTTCAACCGATTCTACTCCCAGCTCTTTAATAAGTCTTAAGCTGGCGATCAACGCTTCATATTCGGCTTCATTATTCGTCGCTGTGAATTCGAGCTTCAAAGCATAGCAAACAGATCGGTTTTCAGGAGTTACAAGAACTATGCCAACCCCCGAACAACGGTTGTTAGATGCCCCATCAGTGTACATATTCCATCGAATGGGCGGTATGACATTGTGGTCGTTTGACTCGCTTGTCATAGTAAATTCAGCAATGAAGTCAGCTAGTGCTTGTCCTTGTATGGCCCTTCGCGGAAGGTAGGTAATGTCGAGCTGAATTAACTCAATATTCCATTTAAGCATTCTCCCGGAAGTTTCTGGTCGTTGGAGTATCTACGCAAAGGTTGATTAGTGTAGACACTGATCAAGTGTGCCTGAAAATACGGACGAAGCTTGTGTGATGCAATCACCAAGCAATAGGCTAGCTTTTCAATCTTTGGATAATTTCTTTCTGCCCCCGTCAAACGTTTATTAACATAGTACACTAGCTTTTGAACTCGGTCTTCCTCGTGAACCAAGGCTGTACAGATAGCGTGTTGGGATACAACCAAGTATACGTACAACATTTCATGGTCTATTGGTATCGACAATACCGGGGTACTTTCTAAGTGCCTTACAAGAGCTCTAAATGCTTCCTTACAGTCGGATGTCCATTCGAAATTCCTCTTTCCTTTCTTTATGACATCGAAGAAAGGAATACACTTGTCTGTAGCCCTGGATATGAATCAGCTCAGCGCGGCCACCTTTTCGTTCAAGCTTTGCACCTGCTTTATGGTTCTGGCCACTTGTATATCACGGATGACTTGAATCTTCTCTGGGTTAGCCTCGATTCCTCGTTCATTCACGATGAAACCCAAAAACTTTCCCGACGCTACACCGAATGAACACTTCAAAGGATTGATCTTCATTCCATATTGTTTGAGTATGTCAAACATCTCCGCTAAGTCTCGGATGTGGTCGTTTGACTGCCGCGACTTCACGAGCATGTCATCCACTTAAACTTCCATCGTTTTACCAATCTGGTCTTTGAACATCCAATTCACCAGGCGCTGATAAGTTGCTCCCGCGTTTTTCAATCCAAAGGGCATCACTACATAGCAATACAACCCAACGTTTGTGACAAAACAGGTATGTTCTTGGTCTGGGAGGTGCATCGGGATTTGGTTATATCCGAAGTACGCATCCATAAATGATAGTAATTCGTGTCCGGTGGTAGAGTCGACGAGCTGGTCGATCCTAGGCAATGGGAAACTATCCTTCGGGCATGCTTTATTCAGATCGGAGTAATCAACACAAGTTCTTCATTTTCCATTCGCTTTCTTTACTAGCACTAGGTTAGATACCCATTCAGGATAGAGGGCGTCGTGGACGAATCCATTGGCTTTGAGTTTGTCCACCTCCTCTTTGAGAGCTGCGGACCTCTCCGGGTCCATACCTTTCCTTTTCTGTTTTACAGGAACGTACTTGGGGTCTATGTTCAACATATGACTCGCAACTGTTGGAGAAATCCTGCACATATCAGAGTGAGTCCAAGTGAAAACATCAAGATTCGCTCGGAGGAAGTCAGTGAGGTTCTCGGCCACCACGGGGTCGAGTTGTTATCCAATTTTAAGAATTCGTGACAGGTCATTCCAGCTGACTGGGATGTCAATTGGGAGTTCAGCCGGTGCTGCATTGGTTTACCTGGGTCCCCCATCATCGTCTCTCGGATCTATGTCTTTATAGATCCGAGAATGTTGCCCGAGCCAAGGCTTGGGCGCTACTTGTCAATTATCAAAATTTTGGATGCGGACGAAGCTATCTACAACCTTTCCTTTCTCTCTACGCCGAGCCTCTCTCATCTCAGCCACATAGCATGCACGTTCGATCGCCTGATCGCCGTGTACCACTCCAACACCACTGTCTGTGGAAAATTTCAACGTCAAACACCAAGGGGCCAATGCTTCCCTAAATTCTGCCAAGGTTGGACGTCCTAGAAATACGTTATATGGAGAGTCAACAACCAACACTATGAATGGTAGGATTCACACCCTCATACGCTCGTCTTGCCCCAGTTCAACTAGTAACTCCACATATCCCTCTACATCCATTGTTGCGCCGTTAAAGCCATGGATTCTGACATTGGGTGGTTTCAAATCCTTAGCCTCCAGCTTCATTTAGTCATATGCCTTCTTGAAGATGATGTTAACGGAACTTCCGCAATCAATTAGAATTATCTTCACAAATGCCGGCCCGATTGTCGCAGATATGACCATCAGGTCGTTAGTAGGGGCCTCCACCTTATCCGCATCTCGGCTCCTGAATACAATATCATCATCCATCGTGTGCTGCTGCTTTGCAGGAGTCCCATCCACCACATTCGAACAACACTCATACTCCACATGTCTTAAAGAGTTAGCATATCATTCCATCTCCTGCCAATTCTTATCCGCAGGATGAGGTCCGCCCGCAATCGTGTTGATAACCAATCTACCCACAGTTCGAGCAGGTTGTTCTGGTTGGCGTGGAGCTGGCCCATGTCTGGGGTCCGATGTCTCTTGTCTTCTATCTTGTGGGCCTTTGACGAACTCCTGCAGCTTCTTCTGTCTAATCAACTTTTCAATAACGTCATGGAGGTGCCTGCACTCCTCTGTGTTGTGCCCATAAAACTAGTGAAAGCGACAGCACTTCCTAGTTCGCTTCTGTTCCTCCGTTGATTCCTTTGGGCGTGGTTTCCTATACTGAAAAGTGTTGCAAGTTGAAAAATAGATGTTATCAAGTGATGCGTTGAGCAGGGTGTATTCAGTGTAGGTCGGGATCCTTGACTTCCATTTCCCCGTCTCTCTCTTCTTTCCAGGATTTCCACCTCCGGATCCTTTAGACTGCCCAGGCTTGTTTTGGACGTTGACTTGGGCTTTTCCCGAATTATCGCTGGTTTGCTTCATGGCGACGGTACTTTTCTCAATCTCCTTCACAGGCCCTGGTGCCTTATCTCGTCTTGTCCATCGAGCTTCTTCCCTTCTTATGAACTAATGAGCTTTTGAATAAAAACGCTCCTGTGTGGCTGGAGGCTTTCCCGCCAACCAATCTCCAAATTCAGAGTCTGGATCCACTCCACGCACTACCGCCATCAAAATTGTGTGGTCGTTGGAATTGCTCACCTCAGTAGCAGCAACATGAAATCTCTGTAGGTATGCTTTCAATGACTCTTCCGGAGCTTGGATTACGCTTGATAAGGAAATCACATCCTTTGGATGAGTGGTGTGTATCCTGAATTGCTCTATGAATTTCATTGCCAATTTGTCCAAGATGGATATAGACCGTGGGGGAAGTCGAGTAAACCACATTGTGGCAATTTCGGACAGGGTGATTAGGAAGCACCTACACTTGGTTGCATCATTAGCTCTTGCAGAATCCATCATCCATCCGTACCTCATCACATGCTGGCTGGGATCAGTCTTCCCTTCGTAGGTTGGGATAGTCGGCATATTGAACTTCTTGGGGGTACTCAGCCTACAGGATACCATCCGTAAAGGGAGTATGGCTTCTGGACACTCCCCAATCTTCATTGGTCAAGCCTTAGTTTTCTCTCATCAACTGCCTGACCATAGCTGTTAAGTCTGGAGTTTGTATGCAGGATGGAAGGTTGGGTTCCGTTCCGTGGGACCATGCGGGTTGATGTCCCACCTGATTTGGGTCTTGGAGATTAGGACGTCCGGTCTCCTCATGAGATTGATCCCTAGTCGATCGATCTGTGACACCTGCCTGTGCACCTTCATCCTTACGGCGCCTATGCGTAGGAGGTTCATCACCTGAGGTTGAACTATCAGATTCAGAATAAGGGGCAGGGTTACCTCCAGCATCCTGACGCTGCTGCTGAGTGAGCTGAGTCATGAGGTTAGTGTTGGCTTGAATCTGCTCAGCAAGTTGCCTTCTACTTTCCTTGAGTTCTCTTATCAAGTCGTTGAACTCTGTTCGGGAAACAACTTCTGCTTGGTTTTGGGCGGAGGGCCCTACACCTCGAGTTGCTTGCAGATTTCTAGGTCCAACTTGTTGCATGCTAGCAGTCTCATGGACATCTGCGTTGTGAGAGGCCGATCTAGTTCGTGGTCTCCCCGTGGTAGAGTTGTTGGCTGTAACTCTAAATAGGGTCAATAGATGCCCTGTGACTGATCTTGGATCTCCTTTGGGGGATTTATGCAATCCAGTAGCTACAAAGCAGATCACTAACAGCCAGAGAATTCAATTCTCAGTGAAAGCACCAAAATGTTAGCACCAAAATTGGTCACTAACACCCATAGAAAGATTGTGTAGAGAGATTAATGAAGAAAGTAAATTAAAATAGAGAAAAATATGTAAATTTCATTGCAGAGAACAAGAACACCAAATTTATAGTGGTTCGGCGTAACTGCCTACGTCCACTTTGAAGTTGATTTCTATTGATCTCTTTGATAGTTAATTACAGATACAATCCGTTTCTAATTGCTTGAATACAATTGCAAAACCAAAGACTAAGTCTTGAAAGAGTGATGAATGTGGAAAAGTTTCACAGTGTTTCCAAAAAACTTATCCCCTTTCACTCTGCCCCTACCCCCTATTTATAGACGAAGGAGGGTTGGACTTCCCTGGTGGGCCTGGTAGCTGTACACCTTGGCCCAAATGGAGTAGGCTCTGTGTGCCGACCCGAATATGCGGAACGTCTAAATGCCGAACCATCATCTTCATGTCGAACGATGCGATGTGTTGAGTGAGGGGTGCAGGCCGAACGAGGATCGATGCCAAATGAGGATGAGGCCGAGCGAGGCTGGAAGGCTGAATAGTCCAGGAATGCCAAGTGAAGCATGAATACCGAGCGTCCTGAATGTTGAATGCCGAGCGTTATCAATGCCGAACGCTCTCCAGATGTCAAACGTTATCCAATGCCGAATGCCCACTAGATGCCGAGTGCTCTGCCATGCCGAACGAACTTGTCTGCCGAATACTTCCCAATGCCGAACGCTTCTAAGTGTCGAGCGCTCCTTTCTGTCGAGCGTCCCTTTATGCCAAGCGCTCCTAAATGACGAGTACTTCCTGGATGCCGAACGTGACGACGTGCCGAACAATCCATTTGAGCCGAGTACCAAGTTGCCTGGTTAAAATCTCCAGGAAACAATCATTAATCATCATAAAATAAATGTATTCTCACTTATATAAAAATATTAGTGAGTCAGAAAGAGTGAGTTGCACTCACATTGATTCCAATAGCGGTTGTAGTGTTTTATTCTAAATAAAATTAAACAGTCGTTTAATTTTACCCAAAATTTACACTAGCTCCAGTAAACTCCAAACTAGCTCTAGAAGTAGTGCTCGTCAATATGGATCCAACGCAACCTGTTTCGTCAAAAACGGACCTCGTATAACAAAGTTATAACTTTTTAAAGTTTACATAAATTATTATATAAATTAATTTCAAATTTTTATTTTATTTTTAGACCTAGCTTTAATCTTGGCCATGCGTTTCCACTCCTCGACATCGGGTTATTGTTTCTATTTCTTCCTCCAGGCCAGTCACGAACATAAGCAACCCGAGCCGCCGATCTACTTTGAACTTTCACTCTACCTTCGTTGCCTTTGAAGACGACTGGGCTTTGCCACATGAACGACCACCTCTTGCTCCACCTTCACCTTGGACAATGGCAAACTCAGCCCCCCATTTTCATATAAAATCATGCTCAAACACATGATGACACAAGCTATTTGTCGTCAATCCATGGCTTGAAATCCAATCTCGATCGTACGGATTGAAAGGTCTCGGGAAGCTCTACAATTCTCGTGTTGGAAGTTTCTCGAATAGATTTATGGATCGAGAGAGATTAAGAGAAGAAATTTAGAATTTTTAGGCCATTGGTTTTGAAGGTGGCGACTAGCCCTAGCCTTGTTAGGGTTTTGGCAAATAGAGAAAAAAGTTGGCCTTTTATAGAAAATTTTGCGTCACTATTCACCCGAAATTTTTTCGAACTCCAAACGAAGTGTGCCACCTGGCGTTTATAATATTTTACCCCTATTTCGAACACAATGGGATATATATCGAGAGCCAACTCGATCATATTTGGAAGATAGATTTTAGAATCGACTAATTAAATTAAAAATTCACTTAAACCGATTTCTATGCATTTTAGCTTGCCATGATTAAACCGTAAATCCGAATGACACAAAATTTGAAATCCTACAATAATATAACATTACGGATCCAATGAAACAAGTTTTGTCGAAATCCAAGACTTTTTGAAAAACGACTATTTTCACTCATTAATTAAATATTAAAATATTCAATTTTAACAAATTAACTTTAAATCAATTTAAAAAATTCTCTAACATCATTCTAGTTCAAATATAATTTAATTAAACATTATAAATCATTTTAATTCACATTAAATTCAAAATCCAATTATTTCCATAATTTCGAATATTAAATTAACAATTTAATTATCCCATTAAATCACTATATTTCAAATATAGGTTATTCAGCTTATAAAATTAACTTATGAATATTTAAAATCAAATATACCGATTTCAAATAACAAAAATTCTAGGTCATTACAAATATGCTAGCTTGAGTCCGGTACCTTTTGAAGCTTGATTCTTTGTATATTGATTCTTGTGCACTTACGGTTGATCTGTAATGTTGTCATATATGTGAACTTGAATTTGTACATTAGAGTCTTGTACATTTGAGTTCATTTACTCATTCGAGCTGCTGTTTTCATGTTGATTGATCTGGTGCAGTCTGAGTTGCCTTCATGTGTATATTTTATTGAGACTCCATGTTAACTGTTAGCTCAACTCTTGTTTGGTGCATGGTCGACATGTACATTGATGTCACCTCTGACCTTGGTTCATGTGCATAGCATATTAAACTGGTGCGTGCTTGTTTTAAACTACAGCTTTTACTATTGCATTTGTGTTCAGGTGTATGTTTACTGATTTCGACCTAAACTTGTTGTTCTTGTTGTCTGGATTAGTGCAGTTTCATTATGGCTTAACTTTGAACTTCATGTGTACATTTGGGTTGCACCAGTGTTGAATCCAGCTTATAGCTTGGGTTTGAGCTCGTGATAATATCATGAATTTATTTGTATTTCACTTGAGTTGAACCCAGCTTTTGATTGGGTTTGACCTTGTGCTCACATGTCCCTGCAGCTTTATCAAGTATATATCGGTGTGCATGGCCTTATGGCATGTACAGTGATATACTGTGCATGTCACAAGCTGTTCGTGTATGATGAATTCAAATTTGAATGATGAAGAAATCCCTAAATAATCGAGGCATATAATATTTCAAAAATCATTTTATTTTACACTGCAAAAATATTTCTTTTTCAATTTTACCGCGTCAGTGTTTTCTTTGTAGATAATTCAGATGCTGGGTTCACTCTGGAATAGAGTTGAAGATAAAAACGAGTGAATGAGTGATGTGCAGTGAGGTGCAAATGTATGTATATTGAAAAATGTGATGTGATTGAAATTTTAATGTCGTTGAAATTTGTATATATATAGTGAGAGCTCAAATTTGTGCTATTCAAAATTATAATAAATATTTGTTTGAATAAAATATCTATTTGAATTTAAATTCTGTGTTATTTATTTGATTCAGCAAATATTTATTTAACTATGTGAAAAATAAAATAATACATTAACAAATACATTTAAATGAATATATATATATATATATATATATATATATATATATTATCATCAAACAAAAATTATATACTTGCATATTCAACAGGTAAATCGTTACAGTTGGTATCAGAGCTTTGGTTGGCGATAACCTTAGCTTTATGGGGTCTGACTCATTAGAATAGGGTAGTAATACCCTAGAATGAGTCTTTGATTGTATATATGAGAGAGCGTATTTGTTAGTGTTGTAAAACGATTTTTTATTGTGTTAATTTGTTCTGTTTAGCTTTTATAAATTCAGGTCGGTGCATAGGACGATATGACATCGATAGGGATTTCTAAACACTTAACAGGAATGACTGACACAATATTATTTTGAAATATAGGTAAACGAAATAATTTTGCCTATTATATATTTTTGTATATAAAATAATAGATTTTATAAATGATATAGTTTGATGTAATATCTTGTTTGTTCGGTAGAGAAATTTGATAAATATTGATTTAAAAATAGGATTTACAAGTAAAATAAATATAAATTGGAAGTTCAGAACTGTAGTTCTGGTATTTTTTAAAATTTCTTTCAAAAGATTTTGGAATGTAATACTAGTATTTTTTAGAAGGAAATAAGTTCTGCACTCCCCTCTCTGTCACTGGAAAATACTTTCAGTGATGAGTGCATGCATCATCGACGTTTATTTTCGAGTTTCAAAGTAGGTAAACGGTTGTAGTAGTTTTACCACACCTTGTTATGATAAACGAATATTAATTTTGAATTCCTAAATTTTGTTTGATCTATAAATGATGAATAAATATATTATTTTAAAGTGATTTATAAATATAATCGAGAGTTAGTTCTTAAACCTTTTGATAATTAGTAGTTTTCAGTTAATGTAATAAAATGAAATCTTATCTGTTCGAATGTTTGAAGCTGCTAAGATGTGAAATAAGAAATTAGATTTTAAGAGATTAATGAAATATAAATAAATTGAATGTTGTCATCTACAAATTTATAAATGGAAATAAGAAAATGTAACCATTGAACATTTTGTTAATTAAAATAAATATGATAACTTGTGCAGCTTTCTATTGCATTCTAAAAGGCATATATATAACCTACCAAAATGTAAAAGTTTTAAAGTTAAATAGGAATATGTAATAGAAGACTATACAAGTAAAATTTAGTAAATGAAAGTGTTCTATGTAATTAATTTTATAAATAAGAATTCTGATATTATAGATTATTATAAATTTAGGTTAATAGTTCGAAATGTTACTAATCAAATATAATAGAAAATTGAATAATGTAAGAAAAACGATTATAAACTTAAGTTAATATTATAAGCTATTTATAATCAGATTGAATAGTAATAGGTGAATACTATAAGTAAATAATTATAAACTTAAGTAATGTTAAAGCCATTTATAATTCAAGTAAGTACTATATGAATTGAATGATTATAATTTCAGAAAAAACATTGAACTAATTTAGAAATGGATTTAATAATACTGTATATATAGAAGAAATGAATGTAAAAAGGAAATAATTTATTAACGATGAATTAAATTGTAAGGAAATTTACATAATAAATAATCTAATATTTGAAATGGAAATAACTTATGTAAGCAATGAACGTAAAGTAATGAAAAGAAAAATGGCATTGTGTAAATGAATGGAAAATGAATTTTGTAAGTCATAAATGTAAAGAAATTAAACAAGCATTATATGAACAAATGAAAATGAACAGTGAATAATGTGAAAAAGAAATAGTAATAAGAATAAAACTTAAATATTATTTGGAATATATTGTTTTTTTGGCTTATGGAATGTTGGGAAAGGATACTTCTAACTGTATGAAGATGTATAAATAATCTAATGAGTTTTATCTAAGACTGTTGAGTGTACGGTATACTTAGTAGTTCATTTATCATTTTATATGATTAAAAGTTTCTGAACCCAAACAAACTAATTGTTTTTGGTTGCTATGGATGGATGATAGCTCTCTTTGTTGAAAATGATGTTTGTGCTATTTGTATGCAAATGATTATTATTATGTTGTTATTAATTGAAACAACTTAAATATTTCACTTTTACTTAATTATTTATCTCTTTAGATTGTATAAGTAAAATACAGTTTATGGAAGCAATTGCTATTGCTTTTGGTTTCATAAATAAGTGTTTGTTTGCCCGACAAATAGGTATGTTTTTGGATTACCGTTTTATAGCGATATTATATTGTTTTTTCTGTTTTTTAGGATATATTATTTTGAAATATGTGATATATATTGTTATTATTTATATTATTATTTCTCTCAGACCTCTCCGTACAAAGGAGACTCTATCAAAAAATTTCGTAAATTTTGGACATAGAAAATTTTTGTTAAATGTTTTCCAAACTTTTGTTAATTTGAATATGAAAGGATTTAATTGCTTATAAATTGATATATTTTATTTAGATTATTTAATTATGTAAATTAATTGTTTATAAATTGAATACTATGAATAAGATACATTGGTCCCTTAATTCCTTCTTTTCCATTCTTTTTCCCTTTTCGAGGACGAAAAGTTTTGAGTGAGGGTGTGTAACGACCCGTAATTTTCAATAATAAAAATATAGTTAACTTAATAAAGTTTGTGATTTAATATTGGAAGAAATAAACATTTATGATTTAGTAACAAGATTATAACTGGAATGAAACTAATAGCATTAATTTAAAGTAATTGATAACTGCTTTAAATGTAAATTCTAATTAACTGAAATGATTGAAAAGTTATAATTGGTAATTGGATTAAAGAAGTAATTGATAATTTAAATGTTGGATTAATTAACAAAATAATAAGTAATAAATTGTAATTGAATGAAATTAGTATTGTGTAAATAACTATAACATTTGTGTGTAGATAACAAACATGCAAATATGATTAATTGTAGAAAAGGTGACAATTGTTATTTGTTACCAACTTATTTAATCAACTATAATTAAATGAAATTAAATGTTACATTAATATGAGTTAAGATGATAACTGTAAAATGTGAATATAATAGAAGGTATAGAAATGTTAATTATATTTATAGGGCAATAAACGATTTAATAAAAATAGTGAAACAAAGATAAATTAATTTATTGAGATTTTAAATTTTAGTAAAATTGAAAATCTGCAACTAATATGGTAAAAGATGATAATTGTAGAGTGTTAGTGTAATAAGATATTAACAAATGTTAACTACGTCTATAGAGCAATAATTGATTGAATAAAAAGATTGAGATCAAATTAAATCAATATATTGAACTTAAATTATAATTAATTAGATTTAGTTTCAGTTGAAATTGAACATTGTAACTCGTACAATAATTAACATTGAATTAATATGTAAATTTGTTTTAAATTAGTGTAAATATCTGAGTAATCAAAAATGATAAAATTTGTTAGTTACTAAAAGTGGAATTAAAAAGTGATTTAATCAATTTAATAATAATTTATTTAATTAACGTGAAAATAGCCATTTTGGAAACTGGTTCGGATTTTGGCGAAACTAGTTTCATTGGATCCGTAACAGTGAATTATGGAAAGGTTTCAAGTTTTGTACCGATCGGACTTGTCATTTGATCGTACGAGGTGGAAATGCGTAGAAATTGATTTAGTTAAATTCTATTGAAATCAATATGAAATAAGCTGATATTAAAGCTTACTTCTTCATACGATGGAATTAGGATTTGAAACTGTTCTATTGAGTTTAAAATTATCAAAAACATCTATTTTGATACATGGGATGGCGCATTTTTCGTTTCAGAAGCGAAATGGGCTTTTTGGGTCATTATTGTCAATCCGAACCAATTCGAGATGTTATTCATTTCTTATGGGGCTTCGTTACTATAAATTGGTCTGTTCTAACCCTAGCAGCCTCTTATTTTTCTCATCTTTGTACGTATAATCCTATCTGTCTATCTCCTTCCTCAATGGCCGAAACCAATTCAAATTACAAAACCCTAAAATCCATTTCAAAATCAAACTTCTCGAATCCCTATCATATTGTATACCGATTCGGAGCTCCTGACGAGCGCATTTTAGATCTGCGGTTTGTTTTTCAATTTGGGTCTCTGTGTATATAGAATTTGAGGGTTAATTCTCAACGGTTCATTTGGATTATGATCAACAGTGTCGAATCGTCGATTCGATGGTACTATGTTGTGGAGTGGGTCATGGGAAATTCATCTGTGATAGTCGCTTGTCGATGCAGCAGTTAGATCGACGGTGAAAATTCGATTAGGGCTATAATTCATGGCGGCAGCGGCCTCCTTTTTGCTCGTGATTGCTGATCGGAGGAGGTCGTATTGGCTGAGGGAGCTTTGGCGTGATGGCGGTTGTCAAAGGAGGGCAGGCGCGCATGCGCTCAAGGCCGTGGGTGAAGGCATTGTGATCTTCATGGTAGTGGCACCATGCTTAATGCGTATTTGGGTTCCTGGGGATGAAGATGAATAGGTAGTGGCGTGTACAAGTTATTTTGTTTTATTTGTTTTATTCATAAATCATATAATGTTTTGACTTATATAATTTTTGCATACAAACTCGGATTTGGACGCAGATTATTTCGTTGGTATCATACTGAAATTCCGGACATTTTGACACTAGTTTGGACGAATTTTGAGACCGTTCAAATTTGAGCCCTATTTTGGACTTTAAATTGATTTGAAATCAAAAAGTGAGCGTTTTGACCCACTCACAACTAATAGATTATCTTAAGTTAGTTAAATTAAATTTATGATGTGATTAAAAATTAATTAATTGATGTTTGGTATGTTTAAATTGTCATTCTAGTTAAATTTGACTTTTATTGCATTTAATCATCATTTAATTGATATTGAATTTAATTTTCAATTTAATGCATGTTAATGATAATCGGTTATCTATTGATGTCATTGGTGGTTTGGATGATGATTGTGATGGATGTTTGATTATTGATATTGGATGACTGGATGTTGTATTTTTATATTGTTATAACACCGCAAGTTCCCTATGGGTCGAAATGATAGACTCAAGCGATTTAATGGATTTTCATTTAATGCGAGATTGCGGTTTGAAATGACATATAACCGTAAAATTTTACATTACGGATTGAAATGATAAATATCTGTATCACTTGACCATGTGGTAGAAAATTATATACGGATACCGGATCGGTTAAATTAAATGATTTTCAATTCAATAAATTTTGAGTTCAGTTAACTGGCATTTTGAAATAAAAATGGATTTATATAAACTGAATTATTTTCGATAATCCAAGCGTTAATGCTGAAACTGGAATTGATTTTATGAATTGTTCAAAGGATGCAAATTAAAATTTCAAAGTTGAAATGTCGAATATAAATGAATTTATCGGAATTATGTTGTTGGAAATGTTTGGGTATAACTTTGAAATCTATTTTAAACTGATTTAAACTATTTTAATTAAATTAACTATTTTAATCAATTTAAAACTATTTTAATTCATTTTAATCTATTATAACCTATTTAATCTAATTTAATCTACTTTGCCTGTTTTAAACTAATTAAATCTATTTAAAATCTATTTAATATAATTTAAATGTATTTAATCTATTTTAAAGTTATTTAATCTACTTAAAATATATATGATATAATTTAAAGCTATTTTAAATCTATACGAATCATTTTAAAATCTGATTAAATCAAATTTAAATCTATTTTCAACTCCTACTATTCAAGCTACTCTAATGTATTTTAAACTATTTTTAAACTATTAAAACTATTTATGACTATCTAAACTATTTTCTAAAATTTCAGACTGTGTAAAGTGGAAGTATTTATACTTAAATCCTTGATGATGATACAACCTAAGTTGGGATTTGAAACTGATACCCTTTTTGTGAAATGACATATTTGAGTAAATATGATGATTTTGGAATGACGATTTTATTAACCTATCTTACCGATAATTTTAAAAGTGAATATGATTTCGAAAGTGGTATGGTTTGAAATTGAATATGATATTTTGATATTAATTATGAATTGACTTTTGAAATGTAAAAGAACCATCCGGTGTGTAATAAGCATTTGGTTGTTAAAGAGATCGGGATCAGATATAGTCATACTCTCTGCCAATATTGAACACTACTTTAACAACTGTGTACGTGGTGGAGATTCCAGAAATAAAGTAGGTTAGTTTGGCGAACGATTCTGTATGAGGTATTTACATGACCCTGACTCTTGTGAGTCAACTTCGATGTGACTAAAACAAGAGCCACGTCGGGCCAAGTGGTGTCGCACCTTCAATCGGACACATTACTTCGATACCATATTCTGACTCTGTGATGATTTGGTGGCCACCCCTTGATTTGATTTGGGAGTGTGTTTCGAGGTGGGCGGTAGTAGCTGCTATGCGTTACCACCAGTCCGGATCTGCAATTGCTATATCTACCATGGCATTGCCTCGATGCCCTGTTCACATGCCCTATCGTGCCTTCTACGAGTTTGGTTTGTACCATACCTATGGAGTGCCCTCTAATAGCCCTCCAGTTTACGGAGGAGAAACGGTACTGTATAGACTATGGGAATATATAAAAATGTGTTAAGGGGGATATGGGTAATGCTTTAACACTATTTTAGTACTTTACTTTACTGTAGACACTATTATAATAGCGTATTGTATTACATAGTAGAAGTTTAATGGATCCTTAGGAGATATGAATCTCGAACGTCTCTTAAGTTATTACACTCACTCATGTTGACACTGGATAGGAGATGTTAACCCCCGTAAACATCTCTGACGCCGTTACACTTATATTTATTTATTGTTGATTTAACTTACGTAAGATCTTTTAGTCCTGACTCAAGTGTTTTATCTTTTCAGTTCGCTCGGGTCACCTGAGCTTTTCAGTTTATCGAAGACTGCTTTCTGGAGGACGAAGACGAAGATTCTGTACTATTATTATTTACTATATTTATTCCACTACATCATATTATTCAGCTGCACTTGTTTATTATTTATTCTTCTTTATGTAACTCTGATTTGTATTATAAAGGTTAAATCAATGTCATTTATAAACAGCTTCATGAACTATTTATTTGATTATTATATTTTATCATTCCGCCGTGAGATTCTGTATTTATTTTCTTTCTTTCTCTGCTTCTTCTTACCCCATAGCAATTTGCTTTTTTGAATGGTTTGAATCTGACGTGTGTGATTTATCGTCGACTTAAACCGTCCAAAAAGGTGGGTCGTTACAAATCACTTTTTATTTTTAAAGTAAATAATATTTATTTGAAAAATTGATAAAATATACAACTCTGATTGTAAAGTTATTTTATTATAAAGGGCATAATGGTTATTTTTGGGTATGGAAATGATTTGTTGAAATTTTTAACAAGGATAAAGTATTTACTTTAAAAATAAAATATTTTTATGAAGATATTTTCGAAAGGAAAAGTGAACATAAAAATAATTGAAAGTACTTTTAGTAAAGAGATGTTTTAATTAGATATTAGTAGTTGGATTTATCTTTTAAGAAACATTTTTGTGTTAGAAATTTTAATTATTAAAACATCCTTTGGAGCACATTTCTATTTGCATTATGATCTAGAAATGATATGTTTGGAAAAAAATTATCTAAGGAAATCGAATTTTTATTGATAAATAGTTTATCTGAGAATGGTTTTATGAAAAGAAGTTTACTTTAAAATATTTTATTTTGATAGAAATGTTTTATTGAGTAGATCTTAGCTAAAATTGTTTCTAATTTGGGAGTATCCTTTGAAAAGGGTGTATTTTGTAATCTTGTTATGATTCAGAATACTTTGTAAGAATATTTTAACTGAGGGATTTTTTGGAAAGAAATATTTTTATAAAAGAATATTTTAAATAAGTACTGTAAGTTTTAAGAAGTATTAATTTAACAAGAAGTTCGAAGGAGACAACTATTTTGGTAATTGTATAAGATTAAAAATGTTTTTGTCAAAGTTACGTTGTTGGGAAATATCTAGTAAGAACCCTTATTTCAAAGAAAGTAATATTTTGTTGCAATACTCTTTATGATGAATATTATATGATTTAGAGAAAATTTATTACAAGAAGGTTATTTCCATAAAAAGATATTTTACTTTTAAGGAATTATTTTATCAAAAGAAGAATTGGAACATAATACGGCGAAAATAATTTTTATCTGAGAAATTATATTATAGGTAGAAATATTTGAAAATTGCCTAATGGAGGTATTTTATTTGAGAAGCATGTTTTTGAGTTAGGAATGCCACAAAATATTTATTTGAAAGAAAAGTCTTACCAAAGCAGTATAACTGATTTCAAAAAACTTATCGTTTGTAAATTAATTTTGATCGTAAGGATTTTCACCTAATAGGTACTCTTTACAAATATATTTTGAAAAGAAAAGCATTTTTTGGTAAAAGGTTTTGGTAGAAAAACCTAATCTGAAGATTGTTTTATTGAGAATATATTTGTAAATATATATGGAGCATATATATTTATATATGGTATAAAGTAATAATTTTACAATAATTTGAGAAAATATTTTACTAAGATAAGAATGAATTGATCTAGTGGTAAATGATTGAAAACGTAAAATATTTTCTCAAATAAAATCTTTAGAGGTGTTTGGTTAAAAGCATTTTATTAAAAAGATGTCTTATTTGGGAATATTATTTAAGAGCTGTAAAACCAAATTTTGTAACACGAGATGTAAGATGACGAGGTAGAATGAGTTTTGGGTCTATCTAACACATATTATGATGATGTTACCTTTATGATTGATGTGTGTGACTTTCCCTAAGGAGTTTTTGGAATATCTAGTTATTCCATTCCATATAAGGGGTGGGATATGGTGTAGTACTACCCATTTCAATGTTTGGGATATTACCATTTTACGGTGTTTATTTTTTTGTTGAATTGTATGCGCTTATTTAGTTCTTGTTGCATTACATTTGATTCCTTATCTGTATTGTACTATTTGATTATTTATTTAATTAGTTGTGTCACGCTTATTTTAATTGTTTCCATTTGTTTGTACTGTGTTAGTTTCCTGATTTTCTATTATTGGTTTTTAATTATTGTTTATTTACTTGTTAGTTTGCTTAGTTGCTTATTTGCTTGTGCACTTGCCTATTTGTTTGGTTCCTATGTATGACAAGTATAAAATGTGATAGTTATCCAAAGTAAACTTTTAGTAGAATGTATATTGGAGAAACTAATGAATTGATAAGGATATATTTGGTTTAGTCATGGTGGTATAACATAGTTCCTAAGCGAGGAAGACTATATATTCAGAATGACTAAAAGATTTGAAGATGTTCCTGGAATATAAGAATAGTAACTGGAGAATTTTAGCGACTAAAGACTTGATGAGTGCCACCAAGGAATCATGATGAGGATTGAGGAGGCTTGTTATATATTTATCAAAATATGCATTCTAAAATTTTTATTTTTCCAAAAATTACCGCTTCAATAGATATTTAGAAGAAAGAGTTTCCATTTTGAAATTTTTACAAAATGATTTTTTTCTCGAAATTTATTTTGAAATTGATTTACAATGGTAGAAATATTTTGGAAAATTGTTTTATGAAATGGTGGAGATATCTTCGGAAGAAAAATGGTTTTAGTTTCAAACGTAGATGGAAGTGTTGGATTCATAATAAAAAGTTTTTCTTTAAAAATTTATTGGAACACTCATTGCTAGTGGATCCCTCTTTGGTATTTTGTATGAGTTATCCTTGTCATCAAATAAATAAATTACCATCAAAGGATTTTGGAATCAAATTATTTTCGATGTTATCTTAAAATGTGAAGAGAAAAGATCCAATATTGATGTTTCGAACTTAATGATTCAATGATGGAATTTATGATGATGATCTATAAGGATAAGTTTTAGGATGTGAACTTGTACAGTGAAATTAAGACGCGCTCTACTGTGGATATGAAATGTATTGAGGGATCATTGATACTCAAAGGTTTAGATGTGTGATCATAAAGAAAAGGTATGCAAGGATGCTCATATGGGCTTTAACGGACCTTGGATCTTCAAACTAGGGAATTTTCTTACCCTGGACAATCAGCTGAGTAATTTAGTTCCAAGCCTTCTATGTGAAATGGATTCAAGCACTGAGAAAAAGGCTTAAATATCCTCTAACCTAGGACACGATCATGTGAGTTATCATATATCCTAAATTACAATGCTTCTATGATGGAGAGTATTCATTAAATAACGATGGTAGTCACTTGGAAGACATCTTATAGTGTGGGTCTAAGGATCGAGGATAGATGCAGCTCTTGTATGAGTGGTTGACTATATTGTTTTAAGGATGTAGAAATAACTACACACACACATGCACACACACTATTTTTGAGGATGTGACCATGAGCAGGTGCATGCAATATTTTAGATGGTATTGGTATGAGAGGGTACACCAGTTATCTTGATAATAGGGCTATGAGGAAGTTCATTGATGGTTTTGAGGATATACATATTTTGATGGACGTGTAGTCATAGAAATTAATAAACACACGTATTATTAGTTGATGGGTTAGTACATTGATAGTACCATATTATTTTAGGTGTATGTGCTTTATTTTGACAAGATATTCTAATTATTGATTTATAATCATTTATTGTACATGCATGTTTTGATCATCTTATGTTTTGTTGTGGACTTTTATTATGGAAGATTTGGTTGAATTGTTGAGATGCATGATATGGATTAGTATATCGTTGAGATTGTTTGACCCTTTTGAAGAAGTGTCATTTTACATGTTATTGTTATTGCAAGATTGAGGAACAATATGTGTTACTATAGTATGTGTGAGTGTAGAAATTTGAATTCATTTTTTGGATGCATTTGATTGTATCATGGTTAAATCTATATGGTTATTATCTACTACATTATAAGTAGCTAACTTGTGACTAACATATTTCCCCACATTTTTTATTAAACCTGTAATGATGATTTATTGATTTGGTTAGGGTTGAATTTTGATAATTGCGAGGATGTAATTCTTTTAAAGGGGAAGGATGTAATGACCCGTAAATTTGACAGAATAATTATTAATTTTAAAATAATAATATAAAAATTACGGTGAAAGGAAAATTTGTTTAGGTTTGACTTTTTGGGGATTTAGATGGTTCCATTAGGCTTAGAAATATTGAAAACATATATTTTGATATAAATCAAGTTATACTTTCGTTGACGTCTGATTGGGCTTTTTGGGCCAAATCGAGCAGACAATCCATAACCTAGTTAAAGCGATTATGAAAATGAGGCTAGGAACCCAAGCCGCCACCTCGATCCTTACTTTTTAGTTTAATCCCAAAAAATTTCTTAATCTCATTTTAATGGAAGATGATTTTCGCTAGTTACAAATTCCTTTTAAATGCCAAAGTGTCCAATACCCATCAAATTGTATATTATTTCGAAGCTCTCGATGAGGTGAATCCATGGCCATGTCTATTTTTCATAAAAGTGCTCGAGTGAGCAGCAAATCACGGTGTAAGATCTTTGGCTTTGGAACTATAAGTGGATTTGGGGATTTATTCATTTGGAGCGACGATTGGTGAAATTGTGTAGTGCTCGTCCATATGAACTCAGATCTACCTTCAATTTGACGAATACAAGACCAGAGCTCCAGCAATTGGTGAAAGAAAGTGACGGCGATAGTTTCCATTATGGTCGATTTTTGCTATAAAAGGTGATCGCGAGGGTACAAAGAGGTAGGGCGTGAAGCGTGAGTTTGGTGATGATGGCGGCAAAGGCTATGTCGATGCGTGTAGGGAGAAATCGATGGTCAAAGATAGTGAAAATCGACGGCAAAGGGTTCCAATAGTGATAAGAAAATTTCAAATGACCCCTTATATTCATTTTAGACCCTAGAACTTGTAACCTCCATATCTTTAAGATATAAAATCCGATGTTTCTTTTGTTGGACTCGTGGTGGAATTCCATACCATTTGGTTCTAGGTTCACTAAGTTTTGAGGCTATTTGCAAAAGTGCATTGGTAGGGTTTAATTTCTTTAAGCAATTAAAGTTTAAAAATAATAAATGTGTATTCATTGATGAAAATTATAATTATTGATATTTTTTTTGAATTAATGATTGATTGGATATTGCGAATATTTTGGATGTTGGCTTGATTTGATTGTTCTGGTGTTTGTTACCAATTATTGAAAGTTTTATCGTAACCAATTATGTATTAAAATTTGAACGTAATTAATTGAAATAAAATGGATAATAATGGGGAAAATTAGATAAATAAATGACTAATAAGTTTATTTTTGAATTTTGAATGGTATTTGTAAATAGTAATGATTAACAAAGTTTACTAAAATTACAGTATGGAATTTAATAAGGTTATTACTTATGAATTTCTAGGTAAATTGATAAATAATAACTAAAATTATATTTTAAATTGAGATTTGGGAAGTTTATTATTATTTATAAAATAAAATGGAATTTTAAATAAAAGTAGTAGTGTGAAATATTGTGAAAATAGTGTTGTTTTGTTAAATAGAATATGATATATATAATAGGAAAATGTTATTATTACTATATAAGAGCAATAACATAAAGGGCATTTTCGTAATAATAATAGTAGCGATTATAGGAGTAGTGGTGGTGGTGGTGAATACATATTTCCAAGAGTATTATAGATAAAATAATTACTATCTTGAGATGGACAGAAATGGAATTGAATTTTAGGGATTTAAAGTAAAATATTGTCATATTTTAGGAAAATAGCAGTAAATTGTTTCTGGAATTACTACAATGATTTTAGAATATAATAGTATTCTGATCTAAAATAATATTATTATTGTTTTGAAAAGTAATCTGAGGCAAATCAGTATCTTTGACATGAGATATAATGTTTTGAAGAATTTGAAGCAATATAAGTATAATAAAGGAACTTTGATGTATATCATCTTTTTAGAAGAATTATTGTTGTTTCTAGGATGAATTAACAAAGGTGACTTTATAATAAACAATAACAAAATGATTTTATACTTAAGAGGATAAGGATTATAAATAAAAATTTTGGACGAATGTTGATTGTGTGATTAACTATCGAATCTAATTATCACATATATTTGATGTTTTATGATGATTTTTCATTTTGATGAGTATGCAATATTCTACCATTATTACTAATAGACTATGAGTAGTTGACTGTGGTTATTTGAAGTTTTGGTGTTGTGTTACTAATATTTACTGGGTTAATATTTACGTTAATGATGATTTACTATAATCGGTGGTTTGTATATATGTAAATATGTTAGTGTGGTTATTATTTTCTTATTTAATGACTAGATTCTGCATTAAGTATTTTTAATGCTTGATGGTTATGTACTAGTATTGTATTTCTCCATATGATGATTTATTTTGATGGATGAGGAGGAATACCATTTTTTTTCTTATATGCTTTGCGTTGGTTGTATGGATGTTATAGTTTTCATGTGCTAAAAAGTATTTGGATGCAGGAGAATAGCAAGAAATAGAACTACATAAGCTGATCCCTCCAAAAGGGGTGCGCAGGTAGTCTTTTTCGCTACAATAGCTTATGATTCCCTTATGGTCGGGGTATACAGAAATTAGCGCAGTCCCAAAAATAGTTGACACATTTTCCTTTATTATATGTATATATGTATTTTTAAGTTTGTAGGTGGAAGCAAAGAAGAGAGCAAAGCGTCTAGAATATTAATATCTACTAAATAGTTTATTATACCTCTTGCGTCATAATTATACGGCTATTGCTTAATAATTGTTATATTGAAATGTGTATATCATGTGATATACATGATTTGAGTAATATTTTATTGATGAAATGATATATATATATATATATATATATATCTATGTATGTATATATGTATATATATGTATATGTATATATATGTATATGTTTAAATTCCACTATGAGATTTCTCCTTTTGTTCATTGTTTTAGAATTCTTAATTTATATACCTACAGTCTGTAAGTGGCAGTGCTATAGGATCATGTGATATGCATAAACTACTTGTGCGGAATAAGTAAATAGTAATAGTAGTAAAGTAAAGGACACCAAAAAAATTTATACTGGTTTGAACTCTTGTTCTACGTCTAGTCCTAGACTCCTTCTGGAATTAAACTAGCACCCCTTACTTAACCCGGAGGAATAGGTTTACAGCGTTTGAGCAACCGAACAGGACTTCTACCACCTAAGCAATTGAACAGGACTTCTACCGCCTGAGCAACTAAACAGGACATTTGTACAAATAACAAAAATATTTGACTGTAGTATGCTCTTTAAATAGCACTGATAAGTCAATTACGTACAATCTTCCTATAATCTTCTCCTTTATGATATATAGTGTAATGTGCTTGAGAACTGTAGCAGATAAAGTGATCAACGATGAGAGAATGTGAGCAGTTTGAGTGCAGTTTGAAATTAGAGAATAGATAAGAATCCAAGAATATTAAAATCAGTTTCGGTGAATTTTTTGTTGAATTTTGAAATCTATTTATAGAAATTAAAAAATTGCAACCATTTTTGAAAGGTAACGATGAAAAGAAACAGGTGCAACTGTTCATTTGAAGATGTTTCTCTTTGATGAAGAGAAGTGTCTTTCAGAAAATAGCCGTTGAAAAATATTTAGCCGGCTGAATTTATTAATTCAGCCGTTCGAATTAAAAAAATCGTAAATGGCAAGGAAATAGGCTATTTTTGGCCTGATTCACCGGTTGAATGAAATCATTCAGCCAGTTGAATATTGTGAAACAATAAAATTGTTTCAGCATTCAGCCGGCTGAATTAATGTATTCAGCCATCTGTTTTCAGCCCGTGTTCATGGTAGAATATGTGTGTGTGTGTGTATCAATCTAGGAGAGATTTTAACATAATACTAAATGATATAAATACTCTAAACAAGGAATTTAACAGCTTCAAAAACACTCTGAATATAAATGTGCAACAAAACTCCAGCAAAAATGATTAGTACACACAAAATATTGTATATAGCATGTCAGTGATCAAAACAATGTTAAATTGAGATTCCAACATTCTCCCCCTTTTTGATGATGACAACTATATAAGCAATAAAATAAATACTTATAAAAATATTGATACTTCCCCTGCCAATATGCACAAATATTTAGTTAACTTTCTCCCCCTTGTCATTGACAAAAAAAGATAAGAATACATACAGAGAAACATTGTTATGCAAAATATGTCTCTTTACTAGAGATGTCATTACAAAAGAAGAATAGAAATATTCATACAACATTACATCAAAAACTAGATAGAAATATAAAAGAAGTTTGAAAAAAAAGGAGATAACATAAACTGAATTAGAACAAAGATAATTAAAACTGAGTAGAGAGAGAAGGCTCATCATCATTAGAATTCGAACTCGAAGATGACCATTGAAATGGAGATGGATTGTGAACTTCGGTGGATGTAGATCTGGAATAAGAAATTTTATCCCATATTTTATTAAGAAAACCTTTTATGGAGTTGAATTTCTTTTCCGTTTTCTTTTGAAGAGCCTTAGTATCCCAATGAAGTTTGGATTGATTTCGAGAGAGAGTGATGATAGCTTGTCTAGAAGAGGTTTCCAGGACAACAATTTGAATGGAATCATCGTCCTCTTCTTCTTCTTCTTCATGTTGGGTATATGAAGAGGAGGCAACATTAGTGTCATGAGGTTGTGGAACACCTTGTTGAATATTGTGAGACCATTGTTGAAAAGAGATGATTTGTTGTGGAGTAGGCCGGTGAGGAAGACCCATCAATCCTAATGTTTTTGCGCCTAGCTCACCAATACTTGAAAACTCGAAATCGGGCATTGGAATACCACAGTTAAGAAGGATGAGCATAGTATAAGAACCGTAATGAATGGTCTTATATTTTCTTCGGATTATGATGTCTTGAAATTCATCTAAAATGATTTTACCCTAATTTACTTGTTGGTTGGAGTAGATGGAATAGAGGGCTTGAAAATCTCTTTTATATACTTTTTCATAACTTCCCATTCGAGGTTGTAGAGAGCGAATGAAAGTATGTTGAAATAGGCATGCTTGTCGCCTTAAGATGCTAGATTTTAATCCACTTAAGTTTGTAAGGTGATTGGACGAGAAACGATGAGAAACCTTATCTCTATGATCCACATCAACTACAATATCATCAATGTCAATGCCTTGTTGAGGACAATTTAAAATATTTCCTAATATTTGTAGAGGCAAGAAAATCTTAATGTCACAAACTTTTGACCAAACAAAATCTTGTCGATTTTGAGGATTATGGTGGTCTAAATTCAGATTAGCAAGAAAGAGTTTGATCAAAAGATTATTAATTTTGACATTATTTGGAGCATACCTTATTAGACTGTCAAAGTGGAATTGCTCCACCAATTCTCTAATTCTATAAGCCGCAAAATACGAAAATTTCATGAAAGCCCCTTCATAGATATTTGAATTTTTCATAGAATTGAATCGGGAGATTGCAACATTATTCCAAAGCCATTGACAAATCTAATTTTTGGAAGGACCGGAGGCGGATTCCCTTAAGCGTTTGGATCTAGGAGCCATTAAAGAGTAAAATGAGGAGTAAAAGTTGAAAAAATTATGAGAAAGATGAGCTAGGGTTCTGAAGTGAATGGGTAAATTGTGAAAAGATGAATATATAGTAGGTGAAAAGTAAGGGTAAGATTGGAATAAAAATTTGTAGGCTTAGTTAAAAAAATGCCTCAGAGGAAATTCAGTCGGCTGAATGATTGGAATCAGGCGTATGAATTACTATGAATCTCAACCCGCAAGAAAACAGTTCATTTTTAAACTAATTCAGACGATTGTTTAAATAGATTCAGCCGTCTAAATTTGGGGAAAAATTATTCCCTGGATAATATTCAGCCGTCTGTTTTATAAGAGACAGCCGGCTAAATTTTTTTAGGAACTTATGCCAGCCTTTTATTTTTATAACAAAAATTGTATAAAAACAAAACAAAATAATTTTTTTGAATAAACAAAAGGAAAATACATATTAATAACAGAATATATATTTAAATATATTTGGAAGAAGTGCTTGGAGTGTGATATTAATCTGGTTCCATTTTTGTGTTCTCCTGAAAAGGCCGGAGTGGTGACCATCTATTGCCGCGTTCCTAAGAATTTGGAGATATTGGCGGACACTATGGTGATGGTTCCCAACTATTGTGTCGGATTGGAGAAAAAACAGGAGATGGTTGATGAACCGTGTTCTTGGATGAAGAACCATAGAATTTTAAAACAACTTGTTCCAAAAAGCTTAAACGCTTGGCGTTAACTTTTTGTTCATACTAAAGTTTGCTTTGTAATTCCAGTGATTCCCTTTGGTAATGACGAATGTCATCTATTTTTTCTTTGGTAGATGGTGAACCAAAGAATAGAGACCTTCTCGTTCTTTTACCAGGTGGAGTGTAACCAATGTGTATATAAGGAGGAACAATTAGAACTGGTTCATAAATCGGTATTGGAGTAGGTAAATTCACTGATCCCGAACTAGCAGAAGAATATGATAGATCAGAAGAATCAGAATAATGCCGGGAAGACATATTTTTGTAAAGTAAGAGAGTTGAAACAGTTTTTATTTTTAATTGAATGAAAAAACATGAGGAGAAGAGTCATTTTACATGAAAACTTTCATATAAATTGAAAGAAATTGGCGGCTAAGATGATAGGAACCAGAGGAAAAAAATGTTTGGTGAAGAAAAATTGTGAGGTAGAAAAAAATAATTGAATATAATCCAAAAATAGATGTAAACAAAAGATTAGTGAAGTGGAAGAACACCAAATTTCTAAGGGGAGATCCTGAGTTCGAGTCTTCGAAAAAAAATATAAATCTTTAAGAGATACAACTCCTAATTCCCTTCTTAATTTTATGAAGATATTTTCATTTAAAGGTTTTTTAAATATATCTGCCAATTGATTTTTAGAGGAAACAAATTCTAGTCTAACTAAATCCTTTTCAATATTATCATGAAGAAAATGATGACGAATGTCAATATGTTTAGTTCGTGAGTGATTGACTGGATTTTTTAATAAGTTTATAGCACTAGTATCATCATAAAAAATTGTTGATTTAGATAAATTTACATAAAAATCTTCAAGTGTTTGTTGCATATAGATGACTTGAGCACAAGCTAAGACAGCAGAAATATATTCTGCCTCACAAGTTGAGAGTGAAACACGGTTTTGTTTCTTGCTAAATCAAGAGACTAAGGATTGTCCAATGAAGTGACAAGTCCTATGAGTACTTTTTCGATCCATACGACATCCTCCAAAGTCAGCATCACTATATGAAACTAACTCGAAAGGAAATTCTTTTAGATAAAAAAGTCCAAAATCTTTAGTTTTGCTTAGGTTACGTGATATGCGTTTTACTACTCGCATATGTGATTCTTTAGGATTTTCTTGAAATCGTGCGCAAAAACAAACACTCATCATTACATCAGGTTTACTAGTAGTTAGATAGAAGAGTTTGATCAACCTTTCCAATTTCAAAACCAGAATCTATTAGATAGCTCTTAAGACGTTCGAACCAAGAATGAGGTGCTTGTTTTAGACCGCATAAGGTTTTTCTAAGTTTATAGACATAGTCAGGAAATTTTTCATGAGTGAATAATGGAGGTTGTTCAACATAAACATTTTCTATTATATAACCATTTAAGAAAGCACTTTTAACATCCATTTGATAAAGTTTGAAATTATGAAAACGTGTAAAGGCCAGTAAGATAAGTATTGCTTCAAGTCGTGCAACTGGAGCAAATGTTTCTTCGTGTCCAATTCCTTCTTCTTGATTATATCCTTGTGCAACTAATCTAGCTTTATTCCTAGTTGTATTACCTTGTTCATTTGCTTTATTTTTAAAGACCTATTTAGTACCGATGACTGTTTGATCACTTGGTCTAGGAACTAGTTCCCAAACTTCGTTTCATTCAGATTGGTTTAGCTCTTCTTGCATAGCTATAATCCAATAATCATCAGTAGATGCTTATTTGGCATTTTTAGGTTCGATTTTAGGAAGAAAAGCTACATGGCCCATTTGATTAAGTTGATTTCCAGTTCTACCATGTGAATCAATTTCTCCTATAACATTTTCTGCTAGGTGATCTTGTAAAATCCTAGGAGAAGATCTTAATTCATTTTCATTTTGAAAAATGTTTTCATTTCCTTCAAGTTATAAACAATGTTATCATCTTCTCCAAAATTATTTTGAGCAATGGTATTCGTGACCGTCTTAGGTATATCCTCTTCATCCTAAGAATTATTATTAAATTTGAAATTTTCATCGAATGAAACATGAAGAGTTCCTTCGATTGATTTTGTTATTTTATTGAAAATTCGATAAACTTTGCTTCATTATGAATATCCTACAATGATTCCGTCATGGGATTTTGGATCAAATTTTCCAAGCTAATCTTTTGTTTTTAAGATAAATATTTTAAACCAAAAGTTTTAAAATATGAAATGTTTGGTTTTCTTTGATGAAAAAGTTCATATAGAGTGTGTTTTGTTAAAGGTCGGATGGAAAAACGATTTAGAACATAACAAGGAGTTGCTACAGCTTCTTCCTAGAAATGTTTTGGTAATATGTTTCCATTTAACAAAGTTCTTGCATATTCTTATAACGTTCTATTTTTTCTTTCTACAACACCATTTTGTTGTGGTGTTCTAGGAAAAGAGAAATTATGGTAAATTCTCTTTTATTACAAAACTGATCAAATGCTTCATTTTCAAATTCTCCTCTATGATCACTTTTGATATTTTTGAAATTTGAGAATTTTGAAATTTTGAATTCTCTTTGCAAAATTCTTGAAAATTTCAAAGTATCACTTCCAGTTTTTAAGAAAATAGTCCAAGTATATCTTGAGAAATCGTGTACTATAACAAACACACATTTACTGTGGTTTATAGATTGAATTTGAGTTGGACCAAAGAGTTCTAAATGTAATAGTTCTAGTGGTTGCATAGTAGAAATATTTTTCTTTGATTTAAAGGATGATTTTGATAATTTCCCTAATTGACAAGCATCACCAATATTGTTTACTTTGAAGTTCATTTTTGGTAAACCTTTTACAAAATTATTTTTTGATAATTTATTTATAATTTTGAAATTGATATGACAAAATCCTTTGTGCCATAACCACGGATCATTCTCTTTGGCTATTAAACACATATTTGTATTATGATTTATATTCATATTTAAAACATGTGTTACGATTTGTATTCATATTTAAAACATAATTATTTTTATCTTTAAAACCTTCAAAAATAATATTTTTATTTTGATCAAAAATGCTACACTTATTTTCAGAGAAAGAAATATTGAATCCTTTATCACATAATTGGCTGATACTAAGTAAATTATGCTTCAATTTTTTAACTAATAAGACATCTGTAATAAGAAGTGAATTAGATGTACCATTATTGCTCATATTGCCTTTGCCGATGACATATTCTTTGGAATTATCTCTAAATGTGACAGATCCTTCATTTGAGTAAATAATGTTTGTTAGCATCCCTTTATTTCCTGTCATGTGTTTTGAGAAACCACTGTCTAGTATCCATTTTCCACTCTTTTTAGATGGTACCTACAAAATATAGAATTAACATTAGTACCCACCATTTTTATTTTGGGTCCTAAGAATTAGGTCTTAGGAAGACAAACCCAATAGGGTTCAAAATTCCTTTAGAAAGAAATTTTTTTGTTTTTATGAACAGTTTTTATAAAAGATTTTATATACTTATTTCTAATTGAAGAGTTATTTGTTTTATGAACCTAACTTTTAATAGATGTGGTAAAATTTGAAATTTTAGAACTAGGTTTTTTATTTTTACATGATGAATTCTTTTTCTTTGGGATAATTTTAGAGGATTTTTTATATCCTAGTCCTCTTTTATTTGAAACAGTTTGAGAATTTTCTTTAATTTTGGAAAGATTTTCTCTACCTTTATTAAAATTAGAAACATTTTTAGTAATGTCTTCTAAATTTGTTTTAAAGCTAGAGTTATCTAACTCTAAAATATTGATATTTGATATAAGGTCATGATTTTCAATTAATTAAACATCATTCTTTTCTTTTTGAGTTTCTATCTCTTGACATGGCAGAGAAAGTTGAGATGTCATATTTGTAACGGCCCGATATTTTCAACCATTCGCATCCGCACATGTCGGACTTGAATTGCTCAAAATATCGAATTGTTAATTTATATTTTGCAAACTCGGCATATATAGTAAATAAATCGATCACAGAATCACAAACACAGAGTAATATAATAATACGCAGCGGAATCAATAAATAGTAGTTCATGAAACTACTATATAGATATCAGAGTTAGAAATAAAATACAATAGAATAGCTCAAATGCAGTGAGGTCTCTAATGCAACAGATGACTTCTCTGAACCAATCAACTGGAAATGCTGAAAGCTGAATCGATAGTTGGATCTCCAAACGAAGCTCCAAACTCCAAAGGTGAGTCTCAAATGCTGTATCACTCAGTCTGACCCGAGCGTAAAGCAAAAACACAAAACACTCGAGTCAGGATTAACATTCTTATATCAATAAATCCAACTCAAGTGAAATATCAACTGAAATACAAGTAACTTAAGGATATTTGGGATAACCATACTCTATGGGTCCATGAAACTATCTACAAGGTAGAAATATACACTATAACACCGAGGTCATTTCAAATTAATTTATACTTCACAACAAAATATCATTTCGTTTCAAATATATATATTTCCAAAATATATATAAATATTTTATAAAGTAGAATATTTGTAATTTCCTGAAACTTAACAAATCACTTCAAATTCAACCCGACTTCCCTATTCAAATTAAATTCAATCTCAATTTATCAATTTCCATTCAATACAGTTTCTGACCAAACAAATTCAAATTATATATATTTCAAATACAGATCTAAATCACAAATTAACCATTTAAATTCTAGTATATTTCAAAGCTTAAATATTCAACATTCCAAAGTTCAATTTAATAGTTACATATAGATCACGATTTAACCTTATTATTTAGTCTTGAAATGTTCACTTAATAAATTCAATATTTATTAAATAACCTAAGTTTACCCTTAAACAAAATATTCCTTTCGATTTGTTTAAACTTGAAAAGTCCATTTAATCATTTAAATCAAAATCAAGTTATAAATCAAATCTAAAATTTCAAATTCAATAGTTCAAATCAATCCAATTAAGTAGAATTCTTAACTAAATACCATTTCAAATAAATTCAACTTTATCTTCTCAACCTTAACTTATTCAAATTATTACAACAATTAATTTTTGAAATATAAATATAAATAAATACTTAAACATATTATATGGATTGATTCAATCTCAATAATATTATTATTAAAAATATATATATATATAATTTCCATTTATATATTATATTTTAAGACCCAATATTTATTAAAAACCATATATTTCCTTTTAAACTATAGAAATTATTTTCAAACATTTATATATCTATATGTGGACCAATGGTGTCTGTATATAATTTTCTACCCTATGGTCAAGGGATACAGATATTTATCATTTCAATTCGAATTTTAAATATACGGGTAGATATCACTTTGACCTGCAATCCCATATTCAGTTTAATTGAAAATCGCTTGGGTTTATCATTTTCAACCCATAACGAAATTCTTCTATTCTAAAGTCTGTTCGGGTATGTATCATTTCAACCCATAATGAATTCTATATTACAAGGAACATGCAGGGTGATAACAGATATGATAATAATATAACAGGCATATATCCTCAATAACAATATAATGTAAACTACAGGATATGGTGTCATATCCCATAGGTGAACAGTTATATATAGTAGCATATAAAAATTTAAAATTAATAACAACATATTTCAATTGTCGTTTCAATTGAAATCAAATTTAATAAATAAAAGAACGTTAATCGTGAGTGATTGCTCACCTTTCAAGCCTAGAGGAGAGGGTGGAATGAGAAGAGATACGAATCCAAGCACAGATTTCGTAGCAAAGCAATATTGGCAAGAATTTTAACGATCAAAGCTGATAAAGAGGAATTGAAGAAATCAAATCAGAGTAGGGTCGAGGAAGGTAAATAGGATAGGTGAGATATATATAGTTGTATATATAACTATATATAAATAAAACTGTATTCTAAATTTAAACATATATTAAATTTTCAAAAATCATTGGTTTAAACAAAACATATCTATATGTAGTGTAATTTGAAATAATGTATATGTTTAAGCCCACATACAAACCAATATCCAAACACCATCTAAAATTTAAATATTCATAAAAGTAACCTTTAAAAATAAAATATTAAAATCAATATTAAAACACATAACATAAGGTCCATATATTATATATTAATACCAAATCTAACTCCGGTATATGTAAACTAATATAAACCCATGTAAACTTTATAAAATCTATATGCTACTAAAACAAATTATATATAAAATAAACCAATATATAATACCAACAGTAATATATGTTAGTTAAAGTCAGTACATAAATATACTCAACACCTTGTGTACTTTACAATACTTTAAACATGCTAGCACTGCGACTATACAAAATATACATAGTACTGTAAAACAATTATATACAGTAAAACAAAATAAAATAAAAACACACACACCTTATACAAAACGCATACAACAAACACTACATATATATATTTCTTCTTTATAGCCTTATATGCATAGACTAAGCCTTACCCAAGTTTATACTGTATAATATTAGATAAAAATAGGACACAACATATGATATTATCACCTTTACAAATTTGCTTTATAGTTTATACATACTTAAGTTTAATATATATATATATATATATATATATATATATATATATATATATATATGCGGACAAGATATGGAACTAGAGAAGAATCAAGGAAGAGGACAACAAAACTCACCGCGGCAAGGTAGTGGCTCGCTGAACAACGTCAGCATGGAAGAGGAGGAGATGGAGGGCGGAGATGATCAGGTGGAGGTACAGCAGTTGAGGCGGAGAGGCTAAGGGTGCAAGCCAGAGGCGAAGGAGTGTGTTTGTTTCTCTCTTTTTTTTTCTTTTTTTGTTGTTGCTGGGTTTCAAAAGAGAAAGGAGCAATTTATGTAGAGGGAGTAAAATGTGAGCAGGTGAGTAAAAGAAGGATGCAAGCATGAGGTGGAAAGTGAAAGCAAAGTGAAGTTGCAAAAGTGGAAATTGATTTATAAACGCAATTGAAATATGAGCCTTTGCCCAATCAATGTAAAAAAACGTACACAAATAAATGAATATGGGACAAATGAAGATGAAAGGGAAAGAAATAAACTATTTATGGGCGATGAATTTATAAAAGGAACCATGATGTGTACAATAACTGAAATGAAAACGTACACAAATAAATAAATATGAGACAAATGAAGATGAAGAGGGAAAGAAATAAACTATTTATGGGCAATGAATTTATAAAAGGAACCATGATGTGTACAAAAATTGAAACGAAAACGTACACAAATAAACGAATATGAGACAAATGAAGATGAAGGGGGAAGAAATAAACTATTTATGGGCGATGAATTTATAAAAGAAACCATGATGTGTACAGTAATTGAAATGAAAACGTACACAAATAAATGAATATGAGACAAATGAAGTTAAAAAGGCAATAATCGTGTAAATGTGAATCGTTGCCACATAAACAAATAAAACGTATACAAAGCTTTTACCAGTTATGTGATGGCAACGGTCACCCTTAATTGAGTGAATAATAAAAGCCAATGCTTTGAACGTATGCCATAAAATTAAGTAACAGACACTGATTTCTAAATTTATTATTAGCTAGGAATAGCAACGTTTGAACATGAATTGGAAAAATTATTAAAGCAATTAATACTGTGGTCTAGCCTGTATGTTTCAAATTTTAAAAACGAAGGAAATAGAAATGGAATAGGTTGCAAAAGGAAAGCCACACATATAAATGGAATAAAACGTTAACAATGAAACGTGCGACATTCAATGGAAAGAAACTGAAATGATAACGTCAAGCATGGGAATTAAGGACAATAAAGTAGAAAGTATGAGAAACGTAAAAGTGAATAAACGAATGACTGCAAGCTACAGATATATATATATATATATATATATATATATATATATATATATATGATGTAAATATTATGTTTCTTCCAGAGAGAAGAGAAAATGTTTGAAATGGAATAAATAGGGAAGGAACAAACCCAAAATGAAATAGCAACGGATAGAAAATTAAAGAGCTACAGCACGAATACAGGGAGTAATAAAGGTAAGGTATTGATTGGTTTGTAACTGATGTAAAATTTGAATGGACGGGAAAGAAATAAAATTTATGGTAACGGTCGATTCCCTTGATTTCATGCAAATTTATTTTCAACAATTCTTAACTGATTTGAGTTTAATAGAATTACATAATACATAAACTTTCATATAATTAATTGAAAATTTACCATTTGCTATATTTAATTATACGTAATCCAAATAATTTTTTTTCTAAATTTTATTATTAATAATTTCTCAAAAATCCAATTCAATGCGTTATAAACCAATTAAAAATTGCTAAAATTTTATGGGTCGTTACAATATTGGAACAAAATTCTTGAGTAACTTGGAGTTCTTATTCTAAAATTTTATTTTCATCGCTTGGCATTTCGACTTTGATTTCAGTTCTATTAGATTTTGCAAGAGCTTCTTTGTACTTTCTATTTTTGCCTTTTAATTCGTCAAATAATTCTGAATTGATTTCCAAAAGGTCGTTGAAAGTTAGATCACTTACCTCGTCTTTTGTAGCCATAAAGCGAATGTTGGCTTGTTCTGAATCACTGCCCGAGTCGCTTTTTGATGATGAAGATGATTCTGTATCGTCCCATGTGACAGAGAAAGCTTTCTTCTTGAATTTGTCTTTCTTGTGCTTATACTTGTATTTCTTTTTCTCGGGATATTTTTCTTGATGTGACCTTTCTTGTGACGTTCATAACATTCTAGAGCAAATGTTGATGATTTGTTGGTGTTGTTATTGTTGCTGGAGTTGTTCTTGTTTTTTCTAAATTTTTTGCTCTTTTTAAATTTCAAAAACCTTTTGAAATTTTTAGCAATGAAAGCCGTATCTTCTTCATCTGAATCTGATTCATCTTTTTCTGCCTGGAATGCTATATTTTTCTTATCTTGAGCCTGTACTCGTTTTGCCTAGAGATTAACTTCATAAGACATTAGATTTCCAATCAACTCTTCTAATTTTATGGTTGAAATGTCGTTAGCTTCTTCGATTGCTAAGATTTTTCGTTCCCACTCATCCGTTAGTGAGTTTAGGATTTTTGAAACAATATCAAAATCTATGTAAGTTTCTCCTAATGCTTTTAAAGAATGATATGTATCTTGAAATCTAGAGTATATGTCATTTATCGTCTCATCTTGTTTCATTTTAAAATTCTGGAACTGATTTTTGAGCGTAGAAATTTTACTTTGTTTGACTTTGTTAGTTCCTTCATGTGTAACTTTAAGTGTACGCCATATTGCATGAGCAGTTTTACACATGCTTTTTCTATTAAACTTATTTTTTTCTAATGCACAATGTAACATATTCATAGCTTTAGAATTTGCAGTAGCATCTAATTTTTGTGTGTTAGACCATGTTGAATATTCAGTAGTAGGAATAATATATTCAGTTTGTGTAATGTTTCAGGTTTTATAACTACTTGCTTGTATATAGATTCTCATCCTAGCAACCCAATAGTTATAGTTCATTCCATTAAATAGAGGTGGTCGTGCAATAGATTGACCTTCTAAAAAGGTAGTGTTAGAAACAGTACTGGTGTTGTTTTCCATGTTAAAACAATATCAGATAACCATGTCATGGTTATATGATGGTACCATATAACATTCTGATATTTTCAACCATTCGCATCCACACATGTCGGATTTGAATTGCTCAAAATACCATAATGTTAATTTATATTTGGCAAAAATCAGCATATACAGTATATAAATAAATCACAGAATCATAGACACAGAGTAATAAAATATGTAGTGGAAACAAATTGAATAGTAGTTCATGAAGCTACAATATATATCAGAGTTAAATAAGATACAATAGAAGTTTTAAATACAAAAGTCAAATACAAGATCAGAACATATCACTGGAATCAACTGAATAACTGCAAGCTAAAAAGATGTAGATGGATCTCCAAACGAAGCTCCAACTCCAAAGGTGAGTCTCAAATAATGGTACACTCGGTCTAACCCGAGCATAAAGCAAAACACGAAACATCGAGTCAGGATTAACATTCTTATATTAATAAATCCAACTCAAGTGAAATATCAACTGAAATACAAGTAACTTAGAGGATGTTTGGGATAACCATCCTCTAAGGATCCATGGAACTATTTACTCTACAGTACTATACACTATTTGAACCAAATATCATTATAACACCGTGGCCTTTCCAATATAATTTATACTTCACAACCAAAATATCATATCCATTTCAAAAGCATATCAATATGATATAAATTTTGACTCCAAATATATCCATTTTCAAAATCATAGGACTTTCAAAGTTATAACACTAGAGATTATAAAACTTAGAAATTATAGCACTTTGGAACATAACTTCCGACTTGAACAGTTTAGATATTAATAATAAAATAGTTTATAAAATAAATAGTTTATATAAAATGGTTGTAAGTTGAAATATTTTATATTAAAATAATTAGTATATTAAAATAGTTCCCTCAAACATCACAAATCGATTGAAATCAACTCAAATTCCAAAATTTCATTTTATTCAATCTTAATTCATCAATTTCAACTAAATTCAGTTCTCAATAAACCATTTCAAATTATATCGATTTTAAATACAGATTTGAATCACAAAATAAACCATTCAATTTTGATATATTTCGAAGCTTTAAATATTCCACAATTTCAAAATTGAATTTGATAATTTCATATATATCTTAATTCAATTTACTATTATTTAGTTTTGAAATATTTATAAATTAAATTTCTTTTAAAAAAAACTGAACTTGAAGTATCCATCAAATCACTTTAAATCGAAATCAAGTTATAAAATCATATCTTAAACCCTTGAATTCAATAACTTCCAAATCGATTAATTAACAAAATTCTTAAAATTTATAATTTCAAATGATTTTAATTTTATCTTCTCAACCGTAATTTATTAAAATCATTACACACTCTATATTAAAATATAATTTAATTAAATACTTAACAATATTATATTTTAATAAAATCAAACTTATTTATATTAAAACAAATTTATACATAGCATAAAATCAAGAATTAACTATATAAAAATTGACATTTATAAAATATCCAAAATAAATATTTATATAAAACCATATATTTCTTTCCAAAACCATAGAAATCATTTCAAAATATTTATATATATGGAAAAACGGTGTCTATATATAATTTTATCTCCTATGGTCAAGTGATACAAATACTTATCATTTCAATTCGCAATTCAAATATATACGGGTATATATCATTTCAACCCACAATCCCAAATTCAATTCAATGAAAATGACTTGGGTTTATCATTGCAACCCATAACGATTTTCTCTTATTCTATAGATCGTTCGGGTATGTATCGTTTCAACCCATAGGGAATTCTATACTAATAGGGAACTTGCAGAGTGATAACAGATATGATAGTAATATAACAAGCATATATCATCAATATAAATAATAGATAATGGTATCAGATGTCACAGGTGAAATGATAAAGATAATAGCATATATATAACAATTAAATAACTAACAGCAGCATATTTCAATTGTCGTTTCAACTGAAATCAAATTTATTAAATATAAGAACGTTAACCGTGAGTGATTGCTCACCTTTCGAGGCTTGAGAAGTTTGACAACAGAACAAGCTACGAATTCCAAAGCAAAGCTAGATCGATATGATTCGATGAAGAACAGGCACGACGGACAAAACCGATAAATAGGAATTAACAAAGTCAAATCAGAATGAAAACGATGAAGGTAAATGGTATGAATGAACTTATACGTATAGCTATATATAACTATTTATATAAAATGATATTTTACATTTCAAACACATATTAAATATATATATATATATATATATATATATGTATGTATGTATTTAAAAATTATTGTTTTAAACTAAAACTCATATAATAAGGTCAAGCATATATGTATAATAATAAATTTCGAATCGACACAATAAAAACTTAACAGTTTATATAACTGAAAATGTATAGACTATTATTACATAAATAATATCTTCAATATATATATATATATATTTCTTTTTCTTACTGAAATTCATATAAAATTTTGAAACCCAAACTTATGCAAAGCAGTGTGCATATATTTAAATTGAATGTACCATACAAAATTATTGTCTAAAAGTACAAAGCATATATATATATATATATATATATATATATATATATATATAAAACTTAAAGTAAACCATATATATACCAGACATATGCGCATAATACAGTTATATAAAACTTTTGTTCCTATATGAATACAAAATGACTAATATATAAAACCTAATATACATATAAAACATATGCACATAAGTACAGGTAGAGGTAACTTGTAAACAGAGTATATATACATTATTATAACGCAAATATAGCTTAGTTATACATATATTTTATCAACATAGTTATATACATACAAATATATATATATAATTAAATATTATATTCATATCTAAAACACAAATATAAAATAAAACCTTTTTAACTTAATATACTCTTTATTATTTATTTGCAACAAACTATCACTTATGGTATAACAATGACAAAAGGAACAAAGTACAAAGTAGCTTCGAGATTGTGAAAAATATGTACAACTACATAGCATATGTATACTAACGTGTACTTTCACATCAAAACACCTATATGCATAAAATAAAACACATATCCCCTTTTCAAAATATATGCTTATTACGTATATAAGACTGTAAAGTATAAACAAAAGAAGACGAAACATTCCTCATAAACCGCAAATATATACCTTACGAAAATTTATAAATATATACAACAAGCTATTGTCTCATAGGAACCAACATATATAAGTTTATTTTATATATAACAAACACTTAACATACTTATATATAAAGCAATGTGTACGTTATTTTAAGACTATCTCAAGATACTACAAACTGAAACTAATATATAAGCAAGCCATTGTAAACTTATCTATATAATTATTATATCAACAAAAATATATAGTACATGTATAACCATTTAAGAAAACTTCAATATGCTCTGTATGGAAAAATAACAATTCTGAATAGAATATGTATACACTTCCCTTAATATATAATATACAGTTAATATTGATAAGAGTCGTTAGTAATTTTATAATATCATGCACATAATGCTTCTTAAAATATAATATACTGTGAACCATTATAGCATATACTTTAATATATTCACATATATACCTCTATAAAATCATTATTTCTGATATACTTTGTAAATAGTTAACAAATATATATAACTTTGTATATACAGCATTATATAAACTTGCAAATATATACCTGTATGCAAACGAAAGGAGCAAGGTTTGGCGATGGGTAACTTTGGCTGAGAAGAGGAGAAAACTGCCAATGTTGTGCCTAGTTTGGTAACCATGGTGGAGCATGGTGCGAGGCAGAGGCAGTAGGATTGGGGTGGTGCGTGTTCTCGTGGCAGGAGCTGATGGCGTTGGTCAGGGGAGAGAAAACGTGGAGCCAATGGCAGCGGTGAATGAATGGCGGTGCTCGCGTGTGAAGGCGTGTTGAGTGGACAAGTATAGGGAGAGCAACAAGGCTTTAGGAAAAATGAAGAGAAAAAGAAAATGAACAGTGGAAAAACTTATAATACGAAGGAACCAGGAAATGAAATGAACCAGAATAGAGAAAACAAAACAACAATTCAAATGAAATTTTTAGAATGGAAAGGTCACTAAATTTAATTCTAGGAATATCAAAAGCCAATGACTACAGATATTTACATGGAGGATAACCGAACAGACATAAGAATTCACATTGCTCAACGGTACCGATACGGAGCACCATTTCAGATTTCACTGTGTAACGGACTTCAAAACACAGAACTGAATATACTGCAAAGACCAGCACAATGAAACAATCAAAATGGTATATAATATCTGTGGTACGATCATCAAATCAAAAGTCGATAGTCGGTACCGAAAGATGCTTATAATTTGTCGAAAATAAGATAAACGGAGCAATAATGGTCCAAATTTGAGGAAACGAAATATGACGTCTCGCTCAGAAGATGATTTACAAATTTCCTATAGAAAAATATTCAGGTTTGGAAAACATTTTATTATCATCAAATATTAACTGATATAAACTGAAAAAAATTACTCTAGAAAATAATCTTCCATATTATTAGATGAAAATTTACCATTTGTTATATTGAAGTAGATGTATTTCAAATATCAAATTTTGATTTCAAAATTCAATTATTTAAAATTTCATAAATTTCCAGTTAATCACGTTATAAAAACCATTAAAATTTACGGGTCGTTACACTCTCCCCCACTCAAAACTTTTCGTCCCCGAAAAGGAACGACGTAGGAGAATAGAAACAACCAGAAAAAAAATAGATTGAAAAACAAACTAAATAATTTATTTAAACCAAATAAATTTCAATTTAAATAAATTAATATTCAGGAATTTGATTTAATCCATTAAATATTTAAGTCATTTATGAGTCATTTCATAAAATATTACTCAAGCTTCTATTGCCTTACTTAAGTTTATAACCAATTTGGTTATTGAGTAAAAAAAATTAGTTTTTGGTATTCGCCCTTGAAGAGAAAAGGATTATTTCAATATATCTAAAAATTTCAATTAAAACGTTTAACCTCATTCACTTAGTAAAAATATAAGATATATTTAAAACATTCTCATAGTATCATGCAAAGATTGTTCAAAAGTCTAAAATAATGTTAGAAATTAATACCAAAACATTATAATAAACTTTAAAATAAAGTTCCTTAAATCCAATAATTTATTAGACTCGTGTGTGTGTGGTGTGTGTATATATATATTAAAATAAGTATTAACTCAAGATTATTAAACTGAAACTAATAGTATAAAATTTCATATCTTCATAAAATATTTTACACACTTGTTAAAAATGAATATTCAAGTTATGGAAAAAAACATTTATTATAGTTTAATACAAAATTTCAAATGGTAAATAAACTAATAAATCTACTATTAGTACTTCGAAATCAGGTAAATATTTCAAACTATATTTCAAAAATGGAGATTCAATTTTATTTGTCAAGTATATTACTACAAATAAACTTCGCAAATTAAAATATTTCCATTTATATAATATCTTTAAATTATACATTCAAAGAAACTTATATAAATTTACTTAACATATTCATTTGAAAGCTTCATTTGCAAATGAATTATCTTTAATAGTTTAATACTTTAAAACTCATTTGTAAAATTGCTTACTTCATTTATAAATACCATTTAAATAATTTAAATCGCCTTTATAAATATATGTAAACTATTTGAAAACAATTATTTACATTATTAATTATATTTGCAAAAAGCTATTGAAAACATTAAATCCATAATTCATAAATTTATTAATATTACCTCAAGATGCTTTTCAAACATTATTAATAAATCAATAATCATTTACTTTAAATATGTTTTAAATAATTTCTAAAATATTTACAACACTAACAATTTACTATTTAACCATGTAGTATATAAATAAGCAAAATTTTAAACATTTTAAATTATTTAGAAATAAAAATAATCAAAATGTCCTTTATATAATACTTTATAAAAATAATTTTATAACCCGATGTCTTAACAAGTTTATCCTCATTTTTGCAAACTCTGGTCATTCGTTGATTAGATGTAACACTATAAATCTCGAACTACTTAGTAGACTTGTTTCAACACCCTGTAAAAAAATACTTAAAAATAGGTATGAGAAGCACCGCTCAAAAAACCAATGTCAAATGATGATAATATGATAGTAGTGGCCCACTGCTGATCCAACGTTTACGCAATGGACACAAAAATTTCCAAAAAATCCTTCCACCTTCTGAATTCTAGAAAAATATCGTAGACAGTTCGTAAATAAGGGACCATCAACTCCTGCTGTAGTGGTACGCTGTTGATTCAATGATTTACGCAATGGATGCACTACCTTCTCGGAAGATCCATAAACAACAGATCGAAAGCGCCTCCCTTGGGAAAACTAAAGAACCATCTACCCTGGCAAAAAAATCGAGGAACTCATGTGTTTAAGTCCGGACATTCATATCAGTTCGAATCCATTTCTGAATTCTCCCAAGTCCATTAGGGTCCATCGGTCGAATCCATTCCTGGATTCCCTAAGTCCATCTAGGTCGAATCATATCATACTATACTTCTTCACGGAGGGTACTTCCCATAGCTCTTACTTCAAAAATATAATATACCATATATAGTACCCTTTCAAAATCATAACTTCAAATATCTCACTTATATAAATTCCATTATATATAAGATTTCATTTTAGATAAAGGTATTTTCCAAAATAAATAATACCAAATATATCAAGTCATTCTTATATAAATTCCATTATATATAAGATTTATCTCTTTAGATCGAATACCCGCCAAAATTAACATTTTCAAAGTCACATGTACATATATAAACTCCATCTTATACAAGAATCAAAATTTCCAAAAATCAATTTCACTTTATGAAACGCCATACGAGATTCAAAATTAGAGGAGTCCTAATCGAAGAGAACTAAAATCATGAAAATAGACTCGGTAGGAAGATATAATTAAATTACAACCGAGAAAGATAGATAGCCTTATTTTAATCTCGGGTGACCTTAACCGGTCAACCGTGACTTCAAGAATAAGATCGATGCAGAATTCTAAGGCAAATCGGCATTCGATCGCAAGAGATAGAATTAGGGCATAGCAAAAGGTAGCAGAATCTAAACCAAAGATACAGAAATCTTCGGTGGATGAATCCCCATTGTAAAGGAGTTTCACCCCTTTACAAATCATACGGTGGATTTGTGGGATTCTCCAGAATCAAGAAAACACGAATAGAGGGAGACAAAAAATGGATTTTGGAACCGAGGGGAACGTTCCAAACTTTAAAGGAAACCGAATCAAAGAGGAATAAATTCAAGCTCGAACGAAAGTGATTTTGTAATTAAATTCACTCTATATGCTAAGTTTTCCTAAAACCAAAGCACTGATACCAAATGTAACATCTTGATATTTTCAACCATTCGCATCCACACATGCCGGATTTGATTTTCTCAAAATACAAAATTGTTAATTTATGTTTGGCAAAACTCAGCATATATAGTAAATAAATAAACCACAGAATCAAAGACACGGAGTAATACAATATGCAGCAGAAACAAAATGAATAGTAGTTCATGAAGCTACTATATATATATCAGAGTTAAATAAGATACGATAGAATTTTCAAATACAAAAGTCAAATACAATATCAGAATACATCACTGGAATCAACTAAATATCTGTAATGACCGTGATTTATTACCGTCGTAATAAATATAAAAAAATTAAAAAAACTGTAACGTCCGTGATTTTAAATCACTGTCGGAGTGAATATTTTAATTAGAAATTTTTTAATTAAAATTTGAAGAAAATAAAATGTTGCAAAGTCAGCAAACGCTTAACTTTGTGAATAGGGAGAGTGCACTGCATTTTTCTTTCACGCATAAGCAAAGTTGAAATAACTTTCTACTTGCCGTCACTTTTTACAACAATGTTCCAAAATGCAAAGCAGTTGAAAAAAAAAATTCTTTTTTGCAAGTAGGAACAAATTTGGCTCGGCTGCAACGAAGATTTGATAAAACAAAAATAGTGAACACTTTACAGTGCTTTGCTATCTAAAAGTAAACCAAATAAACATTTGCAGGGCTGTCACCTTCAGCAATAAAGCAAAATATAAATGTTTGACCCCATCATCATTGTTATGTTGTCCTTATTTATTCACATATACACGTTTGCATTAAACGCATTGGTTCAAAACTCTTTCCAGCACGTCTCATTTTGACTTGTGCACCATTTTGGTGAAGAAAAATAGGGTAGCTTTATCATTTCTGTTGGTTGCTTCATTTTTGCCTTTAAGCTCGGAAATGAATTAATGGTGGTTCATAAAAGCTTGCTCTCTTTCCTTTGAATCTCGGTTGCAATCAATTGTGAAGCAAACATTTTGGTGAGTTAAAACTCACATTTCTAATTTAGTGATTTCTTCAAATTTTCGTGTAAAATATGCTGACTGTTTGATGCATTGTTTTGGTTGATTACAATGTCTTAAAACATTTTATTGTGTGAAATGTGGTTGCCCAGATTTTCGTCCATGCGTGCGCTAGCCAGTTTTCATGCTAGTATGTATAAACATGTTTTGCAAAGGCCCTGGCATACTTGTCAAATTCTATTTTTTCGTGCACACTAGTTATATTATACAAGTTATCAACTAAGTTTTTACATTCCAGTTGAAAAACGAAGCCAAAGTCAAGTTAATTAAAACTTTTCTATTTGCGTTCATTGTAAGCTAAGGCAAACTATCTTAGTTCGAGTGTATTTTGTAGTAGTCGTACATCATTGTGTGTTAGCTTTACAAATTCTATGTGTATAAATCAAAATCTCGCAAAATAGTTCACGTCATTTTTATTGCATGCATGTGTGCCTGTCTTATATCTTGTGTACAAATTCATTTCAAGTTGGTTCTGGAAAATATTTCTGCTTAGCTTTCTGTTTTGTGTATAAGGTAACAGGTGTTTTTTTTTCCCAAACTTCATTTTTACGTCAAATATGTTTTAGCATGCGTAAGTAATTTTTTTTTTGTTGCATGCTATTCGTGTGTTTCAAGCCTTGATTTTGTGTGCAAAGTTTGCATGGGGGAGTGTATTATTACAAGTTGCATGCATATCTCTTTTATAGGCTCTTTACTGTTCAAGTTTTCATGTTGTGTTATGGTGAACTATAACTTGTTTCACCACCTTTGCCATGCATTAAAATTTTAGGTACATTTAAAGTATGGGTTAAGAAAATTAAGTTCTAGTCTAAACATGTGATTCCAAGATAGTGCCAATATAGGACGTGCAACCAATTTTTGCCAAGTTCTAAACTTTTCATTTTGTACACATGTTCAGGCATTTTATTAAACTAACGTGCATGCATATTAAAATTTGGTCTAAGCTATTTTCATTTTCAGGTGTGAACATGTTTAAGTGTGCATAAGTTGTAGTCCAATTTATGACGCACGTTAGTATTTTCAAGTGTTTCTTGACCATTCTTTTTTTCATGTGTGCAACAAGTTGTGTATAAAAATCAAATGTGCCTGCAAATTTAAATATCTTTTCAAACAGTGTAATATTATGCGGTTATGCAGTAGTGTAGTTTGCCGCAATAATTTATTTTGAACCGGTGTTACATTTTAAAAACGTATCTCGCTGCCGTTATTTTCATAACGGAATTTTTACGCCGGTATAAATTTTAAAGCGTGTGGTTTTGACGACATTTTTGACGAATAAAAATTTCTGTTGTTTTGACTTCAGCAACCGTCAATTTTAAGTGAAATTTTCAAGCGGTTATCCCACAACGCTGATTTGATATCCGTTTTTACGGTGTTTTGTGAAGCGTAATTTCTTTGTCGAAATTGCTACAGATGTTGCTGTTTTAATCATGTTTTTAAAAAAAAAAATCATTTTAAAAATAAAATTGTTTCCAAAAATTTCACACTTTGCGCTTTCAAAAGAATGAGGAAGTGATTTAAACGCTTCAGCAAAATTGAGGACTATGAACCCTTACTTTTACTGATTCGCTTAATTCCGGACTTGTCCGTTTGAGAACGTAAAATGTTATTTATAAAATACATAATTTTGCACTTTCAAGGAAACGATGAAGAGATTTAAACGATTTAGCAAAAGTGTGGAGTATGGAACCACACTTTTACTAATTCAGTTAATTCCGGACTCGTTAATTGAAATATCTGATGTTTGATGATTTTGATGATTTTGTGGGTTTTCGAGCCACTCTGCTGGACCTTCAGGTCATATGTTTGACCTTCGGGTCAATACCAGTACTAGACCTTCGGGTCATTTGTTGGACCTTCGGATCATTTGTTGGACCTTCGGGTCATTTGTTGGGCGCCAAAAATATAGTACTTGGTAGGCTTCGGCCATATGAGATGCACGTGCGGCGTAGCTAAAACTCGCCATCTGCTGGGATCGATCCATCTTTTATGTTGATTTTCTAGTTATCTTATTTTGATTTCTAGATTTTGTGAATGCTGATTTTCTAGTTATCTTATTTGATTTCTAGATTTTTGGGAATTGTTGTTTCGGATTGAATTGTGAATTTGGAAATAGATTTTGATAGAATCTAATGGGATTTCTTCCTTTAATCCGTGTCGATTACTATGTTGTATAGTCTCACCCAAGACTATAATTTTGTGTATAGTCTCATCCGAGATTATAAATTTGCGTATTGCTATTTTGAATTTAATTGGGAATTTAAAAGCTGAATTTGATGGTGTTTAAATTGAGATTATTGATTTTGATGGAGTTTAAATTGAGATTTGTTTATTTGAACTATGTTGATTATCTATGTTGTATAATCTCATTCGAGGTTATGATTATTTGTTTAAGTGTTGATTATCATACACGTATTTCTGAAGTTTAAATTAGACTGATCCGTTTATTATTTTCTTTTAAATAATACTCGGGTCAGACCGTGTTATTTCAGGATAGTCGCTATCTCTGATTCTATTGCCGCTTCAGCTTTTGGGATTTCACTTCATCTTTTGTCTAGCCTTCGAGGTGTATTAGTGTTGACTCTCGTCTCATGTATATTAAGATGTATGTGTATATGTACGTTTAGATCATGTGAACTATCGATTGTTGTAGCATGTATTCCAGACTTGTCTTCCGCTATATACCTGATATTTCTGTTCTGATGTGATTATACTATCTGTGTTGTTGTTAATATGAATTGTTTTGGATTTTTCTTTAGCCATCGTAGTTTCGTTTAAGATTTGGTTTGAAATTATATCTTTGGGAGTAATTCACATAACTCCTATCGATGTAATCAATACTCGTGTAAGACATAACTTACGGATGGTCGCTTCTAACAAGCCTTATTCTTCGCAATAGCAGACGGTATTCCTTATAATAACCTTTGTTATTGTGAGCATAGAGGTGGGGCGTCACAATAACTGCAAGCTGAAAAGATGTAGATGGATCTCCAAACGAAGCTCCAACTCTAAAGGTGAGTCTCAAATACTGGAACACTCGGTCTGACCCGTGCATAAAGAAAAACACAAAACATTTGATTCACGATTAACATTCTTATATCAATAAATCCAACTCAAGTGAAACATCAACTGAAATACAAATAACTTAGAGGAAGTTTAGGATAACCATCCTCTAAGGATCCGTGGAACTATTTACTCTGCAGTACTATACACTATTTCAGCCAAATATCATTATAACACTGTGGTCTTTCCAATATAATTTATACTTCACAACCAAAATATCATATCCATTTCAAAAGCATATCAATACGATATAAATTTTGACTCCAAATATATCCATTTTCAAAATCATAGAACTTTCAAAGTTATAACACTTTAGAGATTATAAAACTTAGAAACTATAGTGCTTTGGAACATAACCTCCCACTTGAACAGTTTAGATATTAACAATAAAATAGTTTATAAAATAAATAATATATATAAAATGGTTATAAGTTGAAATATTTTATATTAAAATAATTAGTATATTAAATTAGTTCCCTCAATCTTTAAAAATCGATTCAAATCAACTCAAATTCCAAAATTCCATTTTATTCTATCTTAATTCATCAATTTAAACTAAATTCAATTTCTCAATAAACCATTTCAAATTATATCGATTTCAAATACAGATTTGAACCATAAACAAACCATTTCAATTTTGATATATTTCGAAGCTTTAAATATTCCACAATTTCAAAAATGAATTTGATAATTTCATATATATCTTAATTCAATTTATTATTATTTAGTTTTGAAATATTTACAAAATAAACTCAATATCTTTTAAACAAAACTCAACTTGAAGTATCCGTTTAATCACTTTAAATCGAAATCAAGTTATAAAATCATATCTTAAAACCTTAAATTGAATAAGTTCCAAATCGATTTAATTAACAAAATTCTTAAAATTTATAATTTCATATGATTTCAATTTTATCTTCTCAACCTTAATTTATTCAAATCATTATACACTCTATATTAAAATATAATTTAAATAAATACTTAACTATATTATATTTTAATAAAATCAAACTTTATTATTAAACTTATTTATATTAGAACAAATTTATATATAACTTAAAATCAAGAATTTAACTATGTAAAAATTGACATTTATAAAATATCCAAAATAAATATTTATATATAACCATATATTTCTTTCCAAAACCATATAAATCATTTCAAAATATTTGTATATATAGACCAATGGTGTCTGTATATAATTTTCTATCCTATGGTCAAGTGATACGGATATTTATCATTTCAATCCGCAATTTAAATATATACGGGTATATATCATTTCAACCCACAATCTCAAAATTCAATTTAATGAAAACCGCTTGGGTTTATCATTTCAACCCATAATGATTTTCTCCTATTCTACAGATCATTCGGGTATGTATAATTTCAATCCATAGGGAATTCTATACTAACAGGGAACTTGCAGAGTGATAATAGATATGATAGTAATATAACAAGCATAAATCATTAATATAAATAATAGATAATGGTATCAGATTTCATAGGTGAACTGATACAGATAATAGCATATATAACAATGTGAATAACTAACAGTAGCATATTTCAATTATCGTTTCAATTGAAATCAAATTTATTAAATATAAGAGCGTTAACCATGAGTGATTGCTCACCTTTGGAGGCCAGAGAAGTTTGACAACAGAACAAACTATGAATTCCAAAGCAAAGCTAGATGGACACGATTCGATGAAGAACAGGCACGACGGACAAAACTGGTAAATATGAATTAATGACGTCAAACCAAAATGAAATCAATGAAGGTAAATGGTATGAATGAACCTATATGTACAACTATATATAACTATTTATATAAAATCATATTTTACATTAAATTATATATATATATATATATATTTCAAAATTATTGTTTTAAACTAAAATCATATAATAAAGTTAAGCATATATGTATAATAATAAATTTTGAATCGACATAATAAAAACTTAACAGTTTATATAACTGAAAATGTATGGACTATTATTGCATATATAATATCTTCAATATATATATATATATATATTTCTTTTTCTTACTGAAATTCATATAAAATTTTGAAACCCATACTTATGCAAAACAGTGTATATATATAAATTGAATGTGCCATATAAAATTATTACCTAAAAGTACAAAACATATACAAATATATATATATAACTCAAATTAACCCATGTATACACCAGACATATGCGCATAATACAGTTATATAAAATTTTCGTTCCTATGTGAATAAAAAATGATCAATTTATAAACATGATATAAATACAAAACATATGCACATAAGTACAGGTACATGTAACTTGTAACATAGTATATATACATTATTGTAATGTAAATATAGCTTAGTTATACATATATTTTATCAACGGAGTTATATACATACAAATCTACATATATATAATTAAAGAATATATTGATATTTAAAACACAAATATAAAATAAAACCTTTTTAATTTAATATACTCTTTATTATTTATTTGCAACAGATTATCACTTATGGTATAACACTGACAAAAGGAACAAAGTACAAAGTAGCTTCTAGATTGTGAAAAATATATACAACTACATAGCATATGTATACTAACGAGTACTTTCACATCAAAACACCTATATACTAAAGTAAAACACATATCCCCTTTCCAAAATATATGCTTATTACGTATATAAGACTGTAAAGTATAAACAAAAGAAGACAAAACATTCCTCATAAACCGCAAATATACACTTTATGAAAATTTGTAAATATATACAACATATATAAGTTTATTTTATATATAACAAACACTTAATATACTTATATATAAAGCAATGTATACGTTATTTTAAGACTATCTCAAGATACTACAAACTTAAACTAATATATATGGAAAGCCACTGTAAACTTATCTATATAATTGTTATATCAACAAAAATATATAGTACATATATATAACCATTTCGGAAAACTTCAATATGCCTTATATAGAAAAAAAAATTTGAATAGAATATGTATACACTTCCCTTAGTATATAATATGAAGTTAATATTGATAAGAGTCATTAGTAACTTTATAATATCATGTACATAATACTTCTTAAAATATAATATACTGTGAACCATTATAGCATATACTTTAATATATTCACATATATACCTCCTTAAAATCATTTATTACTAACATACTTTGTAAATAGTTAACAAATATATATAACATTATATATACAGCCTTATATAAACTTGTAAATATATACATGTATGCAAACGAAAGGAGCAAGGTTTGGCCGATGCGTAATTTCGGCTGGGAAGAGGAGAAAATTGCCAATGTCGTGCCTGGTTTGGCAACCATGGTGGCAGCATGGTGTGAGGAAGAGGTAGCAGGAGTGGGGAGGTGCCTGTTCTCGTGACAGCAGCCAATGGCGTTGGTCAGGGGAGAGAAAACATGGAGTTGAGGAGTTCGGAGGTTGCGGGCCAGGCGGAGGTCAGAGTGGAAGTCAGCAACGATGGCAGGGGCGAATGAATGGCAGTGTTCGCACATGAAGGCGGTGTTGAGTGGACAAGTACAGAGCGAGCAACAAGGCTTCAGGAAAAATGAAGAGAAAAGGAAAACGAACAATGGAAAAACTTATAATACGAAAGAACCAGGAAATGAAATCAACCGGAATAGAGAAAACGAAACAACAATTCAAATGAAAATAGTTGAATGGAAAGGTCACTAAATTTAATTCTAGGAATATTAAAAGCTAGTGGCCACATATATTTACACGGAGAATAACCGTACAGACACAAGAATTCAGATTGCTCAACGGTACCGATACGGATCACCATTTCAGATTTCACTATGTATTGGACTTCAAAACATAGAACTGTATATACCGCAAAGATCAGGACAATGAAATGATCAAAACGGTATATAATATCAGTGGTATGACCATCAAATCAAAAGTTGATAGTCGATACCAAAAGATGCTGATAATTTGCCGAAAATAAGATAAACAGAGCAATAACGGTCCAAATTTGAGGAAGTGAAATATGACGTCTCAGTCAGAAGATGATTTACAAATTTTCTATAGAAAAATATTCAGGTTTGGAAAACAATTTATTATCATCAAATATTAACTGATATAAATTGAGTAAAATTACTCTAGAAAATAAACTTCCATATTATTAGATGAAAATTTACCATTTGCTATATTGAAGTAGAGGTATTTCAAATATCAATTTTTTTTTTCCAACATTCAATTATTTAAAATTTCATAAATTTCCAGTTAATTACGTTATAAAAACCATTAAAATTTTCGTGTCGTTATATACCAAATGTAAGTGACGGTGTTGTAGGATCGTGTGATATGGAAAAACTACTTGTGCGGAATAAGTTAGAAAAGAGTAAAAGCAGTAAAGTAAATGACAACATATATTTTTATACTGGTTCGAACTCTTGTTCTACGTCTAGTCCCAGACTCCTTCTGGAATTAAACTAGCAACCTGCATTTAATCCAAAGGAATAGGTTTACACCGCCTCAGCAATCGAACAGGACTTCTACCGCCTAAGCAACCGAATAGGACTTCTACTGCCAAAGCAACCGAACAGGACTTCTTTACAAATGACAAAAGTATCTAACTATAGTATGCTCTTTAAATAGCTCTGATAAGTCAATTAAGTACAATCTTTCTATAATATTCTCCTTTATGATATATAGTGTAATGTGCTTGAGAATTGTGGAAGATAAAGTGATCAACGGTCAGAAAATGTAAGCAACTTGAGTGCAGTTTGAAATTAATGAATAGATAAGTATTCAAGAATATTAAAATGATTTTCGGTGAATTTTTTGTTTAATTCTAAATTCTATTTATAGAGATTAAAAAGTTGCAACTATTGAAGATGTTTGTCTTCGATGAAGAGAATTGTCTTTTAAGAAATAGCCGTTGAAAAATATTCAGCCGTCTGAATTAAACAATATCATAAACATCAAGGAAATAGGCTATTTTTGGCCTGATTCAGCCGGCTGAATCAACTCGTTCAGCCGGTTGAATATTGTGAAACAATAAAATTGTTTCAGCACTCAACCAGCTGAATTAATGTATTCAACCGTCTATTTTCAGACTGTGTTCATGGTAGAGAATGTGTGTATATGATTATGTATATATCAATCCAGGAGAGATTTTAACATAATACTAAATGATATAAAAGCTCTAGATAAGGAACTTAACAGCTTCAAAAACACTCTGAATATGAATCTGCAACAAAACCACTGCAAAAATGATTAGTACATACAAAATATTTTATATAGCTTGTCATTGATCAAAACAATGTTAAATTGAGATTCCAACACAGTCCATTGTCTTTAACATTTGAAATTAGTTGTAAGCATATTTTATTAGTGTTTATAATTTTTTATGTTAAAAATAGTGGATCGTCACACCAAGCAAGTCCTAACACTCGCTAAAGGAATCAAAATATTTCTATACATCTCTAAGGGTTTTGGGGGATAAAAATTCTAGTGGGAGCCTTATTAGGAAAAAAAGAACACATTTAATATTTCTAATACAATAAGTGCATATGCTATTTAAAGTCAAAATAATATACTTCAATAAATTTGTGCGATTAATATAATTGATAAAATATTAGTCGTTAATATATACAAATGAACTAAATTAAGATTGATATGGAGATATAAAATATACTTACCAACAGATCTTTTGAAATATTGTTAATTCAAGACCAATGCAAAAGCCAAATTACAAATACTAAATATACTCGTACCTTGATCACTTAGATGTTTATTTGTCTAAGATCATATATTGCTTTTAGGAGTTTCGAACTCTAACTGCAATACAAGAATATGGATATTCAATCCATATTCAAGCATATACAAAAGTTATGTGGTGAAAATCGTATTCATAGTACATGTAACCTCATGAAATTGGTTTAATCGAAATGAGCAAGTAAACCATGATGTGAAATCATGCATTCAATATGACTGGTTGCAGTAAGGATCTTATTATGTTAGATGTAATTTTATACCGAGAGATATAAGTTAGACTTGAGAATTCGATCATTGAAATGTCAAATTTGTCACTTTACATAAAAGGCACCCTATTTGATATCATTAAATGCTAAGGATGACATAATGCACTTCTCTAAGTGTTTGGTGTAATCTTGTAGTAAGGTTTTCCTGTGAATGGCTCAACCATTTGGAAAGAAAAGTGAACGTACAAGAGTGGATGTAACCTATGCATAGTTGAATGAAGAGTGTGAATGATTACCTCTTCTTCATGAAAAGACATTGCAAACGAGAATTGTATGAAATACTAATAGATACTTAATATGGAATAAGGAATGTAATTTTTATTCCAAAAGGTATTTGTCTTATAGAGCTTTTTGGATGAGAGTTATTTCTTTGATTTTAAAATATTTGTTCTAAACCTCCCAACCGTAAACTAGTTATTGTAATGAAATAAATTGCCCATGTTAAGTGGTTATATAGAGCTTCGTATTCATTTGATGTTATAATAATCACTGAAAGAGTAGAGGCATGGTATATAACAGTTATCCGTGAATACATCAAGATGTGAAAGTTTATTTTTGTAAATATGCCAAATATTATTTATGATATAATAATTGTTTTTAATATTGGATGAAAGTAGATATAGTATTATTTTTTATGAATACTTTTAATAATCGTTAAGAAATTAATATATTAGAATAATGGTATTTGTTTTATAACATTAGTAATGCATTAGTTCTAGAAAATATAGAAGTATTTGAAATTTTTACGACTATTTTATAATTATAGACGATGTCATATCTTTAAGAAACAATTCTTTAATCATAAGGTTATGAATCATATGGTAATTTGAATTGTATCTCAAACCATTAAGGGTAATTCACCTATGTAGTGGAAACGAAAAAAGTGTTGACTGATACATATTGGTGTATGGAGTCAATGTCTAATGATAGCAAAATGGATCCACTTACTTCATTAAATTCACAAATGAATTATCATAGAAATGAACATGTATTTGACATGAAAATATTGTATTTACGATAAGTTCACTAAATACAAAATGGAAGTAGAAAACATAACATGAAAAGGAAATAAAAGAAATTCAATTTTGTAACGATCCCCTTTTTAAGCCAAATTTGAATTGGAAATTAATAGAAATTTTGGATTAAATTATGAATTAAATTGAATTTTTCCAATATTAATAAAGGTATGTGTTGTTTATTTATATATATGTATATAAATGGATTTTTAATTTGAATTTTGGAATTGAGATTCTAAAATAGAAATTTTGAAAAAAATAAATTGAGTTTGAAAAAACTGTAATTTAAATTTATGGAATTTTTTTTTTCTAATATACATATGTAATGTATATATATATGTTAGTTGTAAATTGAATATTTGATTTGGAAATTCAATAATAAGTATCTTAAAAACAAATTGGATTTAAAAACTTTATATTTTAAGCTAATATATATGTATGTGATTATATTAGTGTATAAGTAAGTTTTAGAACATTTTCTTTATACTTGAAATAAATTTAGTTTTGTATATATTTAAACCAAATAGAAAATATATTACACTGATATATGAGAAAATAAAATTGGATTTATTAACTTATATTTCCAAGGAACTAATGTATATGAATATTTATTAGTAATGTATAATTTGGATTTCGAATCATTTTCTTATTAAGTTGTATAAATAAAAATAATTGAAAATGTATGAATATAAATATAAAGACAAGAATGAATAAAATTTTTTAATATATACATATATCTTTTGAAGTTAAGTAAGATATTATAAAAGGATCATTTCTTTTAAATAAATATAATTTTCATATATAACAAATCTATCTCATAATGCTTAATTAATAAAAATGTAAAGACATGTTTCATAAATTTATTAACATAAGGGTCTAACATAATTTTTTAAATTTATTTAAGTGGTGGATTAAACATAAAAATAGATGTTAATGACACTTGTAAAATAAGTATAACATGTTTTTACAAGTGTAAGCTTGAGATAAACAAGTGGAAAAAATCAATTTTCTATTGAAATTGAATTACATAGAAAATAAGAATTTGTTAAACCAGGCTTCATAAACTTCTCATCTTCATTTTCTAAAAAAATCAAACTAAAGAAGAAGAAAAATTGGAAACCAAGAAAATCGAAGAAAATAAAACATATAAACTTCAAAAATCTGAAGCAAACAGCAAACTCAAACCTCTTTCAAAGGCCTGAAAATCAAACCTGAAACAAAACTGCAAAACAAAGAAAAGAAAATCAAAAGAAGATCAAAGCTGAGAAAGAAATCAAATAAAATTAAAGAAAGAAAGCCTGGAAACAAGCCTGAGATCAATGGAAATCGATTCAAAAACATCGAGCATTCAAAGCTTCAATTCAAACAACATAGTCCATATCATTTCTACTCAACAATTCAACAGCAAGCTTGATCACCTTCTAGTTTCCTCTGTTCTTCTTTCCAGGTGAGTAAACACTTTTTAAAACCCAATCTATGCTTGATGCTTTAAAGTGAACCTGTGAAGAATATTTTAGTGCATGAAAGTATGTCTATATGTATACAAAATATGTATATATGTGGCTGTGTATGTCTGAAAACAGACATATATGTCTCTGTTCTCTTTTTACAGGATACCAAACTTATTAAAAAATTCTCATCCTCTAGGATTTTTGAGGTTAAGATTTCTGAATGGAATATGTTAGTTTCAACTAGATTCTATTTTTAAAAATAGTTTCAAGAAATTTTAATAAGTAATTAACTGGAAACTTAAAATATGCAGTGAAACCTTTGGAAATGATAAAATAAATCATTTTAATTTTGAATTTGGATTTCATAAACTGAATTGTATTGTAAAATGATGAACTTAGGTAATGATTTCAAGATTTTTAAATTAGTATAAAATAGGAATTCTCGAATTTATCAAATTTGGTGCTTTCATCAATATTCGATGAACGTCGATGAGTGGGAAGGCAAATTCGTCGCTGGAGGTAGCTTGTGGGGAGGGGTACTCAGGAAAAATGGTTTGGAATTTTTCTGATGACCGTGGTGGCCAGCCAACGACGAACTAGGGTTCAGAGTCTCATTTTGGTCGAGGTTTTTGTGAGCATCGTGCGACGTCGACTGATCACCGAAAGTGATCTTATGAGGGGGGTTAGAAGCGTGGCAACATGACGAATCTCTGGTGGGGTCGGCGAGGGTTCTCGAGGTCGGGATCGTCGGCGATTGAGGTTTTTCCAATCGAGTTTTTCTAGTTTTTGGTTCGAATGTCTCGTTTTCGATTGGTGGTCGATTTCGGTGATCTGGATGATTGAGGGGGTTGGCAAGATCGTCGTTGACTTGTTGAGAGTCGCGACCTTGATCTATGGTGGTCGAAGTGACCATGCTTGTGCACGTGCACGTTTGTATCTGGAGTTGATCTGAGCTTTGGGGAAGAAGCACAGTTCTCGAGCATGACTCGAAGTAATTCGCATGATGACTCGGGGAAAAGAATGTAAGGGAAGACTCGAAGTAAGGCTCGGGTATTTTAGGATTTAACTCGAAGTTATCTCGGGTTTAGTATTGCTGCAGTTTTAAAATATTAAAATTAAGCAAGTTTTAAAAGTTTAACGATTTCTTACTTAATTCTTTTATATAATGAATGTCTAATTAAGTTTGGGATGTATTAAAAGGTTTTAGAAATAAATTATTTTGAGTTTAAAATGTTTTTAGTATATAACCTTTGTTTTTGAAATGTTTATTTTTAAATAAACTTAATATTGTGATTAAGTAAATGATTAAATGATGAAGTGTTTTAATCCTCAGTTCAACTTAAAGGTTTAAGTAAAGTGGTTAATAATAATTAATTACAAGAGTTTTTAAACAAGGTTTAAATGATAGTTAAAGTAATTAATTAAGATAAAATGTTTTGTGTTTTAAGATCTTAAGTAATTAATGATTTATTAATGAAAATAATTGATTAATTATTTAAGGAGTAATTACTTAATGAAATTGATTAAGGATAATTCCTTAGTATAATTAATAAAAGATTATTACTTAGTGTAATTAAGGGATAATTACTTTGTGTAATTACATTAAAGGATAATTAATCAATAAAGATTAATTAATGTAAGTAATTAAGGGTAATTAATTACTTAAAGATAATTACTTAATGAAAGTAATTAAGGATAATTAATTAATGATTAAAGGTTGATTAATCAAGTGATTAAAGAATAATTAATAAAGGATAATTACTTAATGTAATTATTTTGTGATTTATTAATATAAGTAATTAGGGATGATCACTTATTGTAATTAATTTAGGATAATTAATTAAATTGTGATTAATTAAGGGATAATTAATTTATGTAATTAATTAAGGATAATTAATTAAAGAATAATTAAATAATTAAAAGGTTAATTATTTAATGATTAAAGGTTGATTAATTAATAATTAAAGGTTAATTAATTTATCATTAAAGGTTAATTAATAAATGATTAAAGATAATTAATTAAAATGGTTTGTAATTAATTAACGTTAATTAACCAGGATTAGTAATTTATTCATAAGTAATTAATCTAGTTTAAATTAATCAGATGACTAATTGATCTTACTTATGGATGTTTGGATTGTATGGAATGCTTTGAATTGTTTGATATCCCTTTTATGTGATGCTTTGTGATATGAATTATTTTGATTTGAGCTGTGATGAATGTAATTTATTTATCTGTGACGAATTTATATTATTTACCTGTGAATCTGTGAATGAAGATAAGCATTATAGATTATACCACTTATCGATATTGTTGTGCTTGAAGTGATGATGATTGTGATATTGTATTGTTGTGTATAAAACCCCTGGACTACAGCACACTCACAAAAATATGGATTTCACGGGAAATCGGTTAAGTCACAGATATTTTAAATTTAAATATTATTTTGTTTAAAAGTTGAATTTTGAATCCAAATGGTTTTGGAAATGGAATTGAGTTGAATATGAAAGCTTTTGAAAAGGAAGTTTGAAATTGAAATTTAGTTTGAATATAATATATCTTATATAAGTCTTGAAATTGTTTTGGAAATTTGGTTTGAAAAGTTTATACAAGTTATAATATATATATATATATATATATGTGTGTGTGTGTGTGTGTGTATATATATATGGATTTTAAAACCATCTTAAAAATATTATTTTGGGAATTTAAATTTAACCCAAGTTTATACTTTAAAGGATATAACTTGTGCATATTTGATCGGATTTTTCGAAATGAAAACCCTTGTTTTTAAATAATAATAGCTTTCATATAAAGAAAGGATTTTCAATTTATGTTGAAAGGATTTCAAGTTTGAAATGAAAATAGTTTTGAAAGCTATGAATGAATCTTTGTTAAGAGTGGTGAACTTTGGTTTCAAATTAAAGAGGATCTTATAGGTGTATCTTTTGTATAAAAGATTTGGAATCGAAATAGTTTTGAAAGCTATGAAAGTGATCTTAAAAGGTGAATCTTTTATTTAAAAGATTCAAATGGTAATTTGTTTAAATCATTTAAAAGGTAGGTTTTGGGTAATAATTTGTAACTTAACTAAGATCCCAATATCCATATGTTTTTAAAATTAAGCGCTCATTATTTAGTTTAGCCGAGAGAGGAATTTATTCATAAAACCCATTCCGAATAATGATACGACCAAATGCATATCATTTGAAGACAGGTGGTAAATATCGGGTATTTTCGAAAGAGAAAGGATTACCTGTCGAATGTATCTTCACCGAATGGCCCTGGTATAGAGATTTGATCACCCTTTTTGATGGGGAGTCCGGACATGATTAGGGATTATCGGGATTTGCAAGGGCTTCTTTTGAAGTGCATTCGGTTCTGTTCGAACCCGGAACAGACATTTATAGATATATGTCTAACATTACACTTTGAGATGTAAAGCTGGTTTCTATCAAATACATTTCTGTTTGGTGGCGGAGAATTTATTCTCTTAGTTTAACACCCTTCTTTGAGACGTACAAGCTCAGAGGTTATGTAGTTGATGATTATTAGTGATACATTCCCAATTTAGTAATGTGGCATGTTCAGTGCTGCTGATCATTTGTTGATCGAAACATGGCTTTTGTGAAAAGCGTAGCTTTGTGGGACGAGACTTTATCAGAACCTCACTAACCGAAATGGTCGAAACAGGAAGGATGCGGCAATGTTATTGGGGGTAGCAGCCCTTAGGTATGTCCATTTCCTTCTGGATAAAAAGCGGTATTATGGTATGGAGCCTAGATACTTAACTTATGTGGTTGCTACAAATCTATTGCTTTGTGGTTGTTGGTGTTGAGGGCCTCGGATAAAGGTCGGTAACGACCGAGTGATGGCATACTCGTGTAGTAGTTACCCAGTTATAGAGGTAACCCGGCCATATGTTGGTAGAGAGCTAGTTAAGTTCTCGGGACGTCTCTTCAGAGGCGTACCCATGTGGCATAGGAAGTTCCTTAGCCCGACCATTTGTTGGAAATCCAATCACCAATACACACCTTGTACGGTTATAGTTGTAGAACCTGCCATCTAATATGGTAGCTATAGTAGGCATACTATAATGGTATGCTGGCTAAGATTAATATTATACTTGCAAATGTTTTCTGCACTATGCACTAATAATAATATCAAAAGGATTTTGCATATCAAGCATGTTTGATTATCATAAGGAGAAATCCCATCCAGTTGTGCACTTGCATTGTGTGTGTGCGGGAAGGCCTTGTGGTGGTTTCATTTTCCAAAAAGCATTGCGGACTTTTTATTTCTTTTGTTAAAGATAAACTGTTTTTGTTTGCTCACACTAGTCCCATGACTGACCAGGAGTTTATTGTTCCCTTTCTAAACTCTGAGTGCCCATAATTTTCCACATGGGCAGTCTAGAGTTAGGTAGTCAGATAATAGGTGTAGCTTTGGAAATCTTCGAAGTCTTTGGTTTAGCTATCGCATTGGGAGCGCATTTGCGTTTCATTGGAGCATGATGGTGGATCGAGCTTGTTGGTTTGGGAGTTCTTTAAGCTTTTGGTTTTGGATACGAAAGTCTTTAGAGCTTTGGAGCGAGGATGCATGGTGTTGGATTCACTCTCTCTTGAAGACCATATTGGTGATATTGTTTCTCTGTTGGTGTTGTTTGGTTCCTCTATTGTATATTTATAGATCTCATCTGTTGCATCCGATATTGTATCCATTGTTGTATCAATGATATATTGTTTTTCTTCCGCTATGTTGTTGTACATAATGTGTTATAAGCTCCGACGAACTAGATTCGACGTTTTGAATCTGCAGCATTCGAATACGGTGATGTATTTGGGTGTCGATTCTCGAAGGTCGAGTCAGCGTCGTTATAAATTTGATTGAATATGTGAGTGTATTTGAAAAAAAATTCCAAAAGTACCTAAAAACAAATAAGATTCAATCTCAAAAGTTACTCCTCCTATGATAAATTATGGTGTGTTAATAAGGATTAACTGAACTTCATTAGGCAAAGTAAAATTAATTATAAGTTAAGTTGAGTTCTTTCTATAGGGATGTGTACTTAAAAGTAAGTACATAAGTTTAAATTTTATTTCATCTATAGAAAATTTTATGAGTTCGTACAAAGATAAGATTTGATAAGTAACCCATACATATCTTAGGTTAAGGAGTTGATAAGTTGTGTGATTCAAAAGTCTGTATATAATATTGCTCATGAAGGATCTTATGTGGACCACCCCAAAGGAGTTTGGGAACAACCAGGTTGAATAATTTTTGTTACAAGCAGTAGTATCATAAACTAAAAATTATGCTATTTTATACAGAAAGGCACTTCAAAAAATGTCTATAATTGTTCGTTATGTCATACTGAGAAAATCTTTCTATTTTAGGAAATGCCAACGTCATGAAGAAGGGATTTAATTTGAAAATTATTGGTAGTAAAATGAAGTTGAATATGATATAAAGATAAAACTGATTACATAAGTTGGAATGAAATTAACCACGCCAAAATAAACATGAGTCACTAGAATGTCTAATATAAACACCCACACATTATAAAGAAGCTATGAGTTTCATATATACATCAAGAAAGGATTTTTTGGTTGTCAATAAGCCATTTGTAGGATCAATTTAACCCTAGATGGGGAGTGAATAGGGTGATGCTATCAATTATAAAAATTTATTGCGGAAGTTTATATAAAATAGTTTCAACAAAGTTCATAGAATAATAGCAGCACAGGTTATAGCATAATAATAAATGCAAAAATAGAACACACAGATTTACCCAGCTTCGACAAAACCCTGCCTACGTGCTGTCCCCAAGGTTTCTACTAGAAATTAAGTAGTCAGACACTTACACACGTAAACTTGCGACACCCGCTATCGACTAACCTAACTCTATGCTCAAAACCATGCCACAACTCAGCCACTGAGTTGGGAATTCTCGAACTACACCACCGTAGTTCGTCCCCTAGTCACACGACTAGAAATCAAAAAAAATTAAAAGAAGAATACAAAGATTAAATACAACTTAAAAACAAAGAACCCTAATTTTGAATTAAATCCCAAATATTATAGAAGCCGGCCCAAAACAAAAACACTAAATAAATAATCCCTTTTTCTCTATTATTTGTTCGGCCGATTCCTTTTCCCATATGTGATAATGGCTACTTCGTTTATTTCTTCTTTGCTCTGATATTAGGGCTTCTGATTAGAAGCTATCGACAATAGTTGATTGATCGAATATGTGATTTCGCTCCTTGCCCTGTCGATGGACTGTCTCCTTGTAGCTTGCTTCGGCTGCTTCGATGATCGAGTTCAATTAATAAATTCTGTATGTAATTTATGCTTTTCTGCTTTTACTCGTTAGCTTGCTTGAACTCGATCTTGATTCGAGTTGAAAGATTATTCCTTTTTTCTTGGACTCGAATGATTTTTCATGCCGATGATCTTAAACATTTATATAGCATTCGAATTCCTATTTTCTCGTTCGTATATATTTGTTTGACTTTGACAATTGATTTTTCTCGGCCACTTGATTATTCTTGAATGATTGTGATGATTTCCGACTTTTCAAATTCATATATTCTATGTTACTTGATTCCCACGGCTTCGGTTAATTTCTTGGCCACCATGGTTTATTTTATTTGGTTCCTTTTTTACTTCGGCCTTGACTTTTTATGCGATGATATTGTTCGAATTGTTCCCCTGCAAAAATATTTCCTTTTTAACTTCGGCCTTTAACTTGACTTGAATTTGCTATTTTATACATTTGTGTTTTTGAGCTTCTGATATTTACTTGAGCTCGAATTCAAACGTGTCGGGTATAGTTGTAGTTTTATATGGTAGCCGGACTTGTTTCTCTTGATATCTATATAGTTGAAATTCTCTGGTCTCTATAGCAGTGTCAGTGTGTTGAGTTGCTTGCCTTATTTATCTTCTGTTTACTACTTGTATACATACACACATTTATTCTTTTTGATTTGCTGGTTATCTTTTGGCCTTGATTATATGTACACTGCATCGTTGTATCCTATACTTGTTGCAGTTTAATATTTGAGTCTTCTACATTGTTTTCATGGTTATGCACTTGGGCTTGCACTAGACTATGCAGTCTTGGTTGACACTGTATTTTGGTTCATGTATTGTCTGCTTGGAGTTTCCTCTGGTCGCATATGAACATGCATACTTGTATGTTCATGTATACTGCACTGTTCATCTCCATTTGTATACTTGACTCATGTTGTAGTGAGTCTAATGAAACTGCTTTATTCATTTTCTTGTTTATGTGCATGCTGTTTCATTCCGAAAAATGTTGGTTGAGCTTCTTGTTACTGTTAGTTCGAGTTTTTAATCTGTTGCTTGACCATATGCATTTCTTTGAACTTTGCACTGTCTACTTTCTCGACTTGTTTCCCGTTCTGGTATGTGGTCGCTCTTTGTAGTTGTAGTCTTGAGTCTGGTTTGATTTCACTTGAAGCTGTTTTATAGCTGAAGCTCTAATTTGGAGCATTTTGTTGCCAGTTGTGTATACAAGCTGTTTATGGTTGAATCACTCTTGCTATTTCTTGTGCATCGAGTCACTTGTACTTGACAGTTTTGTATTGCACCTGAGGTGAATCCAGCTTATGGCTCGGGCTTGACTTTGTGCTAATGTTGTCACTTTATTTGTATTTCACTTGAGTTGAACCCGGCTTTTAATTGGGTTTGACCTTACGCTCACCCATCCCTGTAGATTTATCAAGTGTATATCGGTGTGCATGGCCTTGTGGCATATCCAGTGATACACTGTGTATGTCACAATCTGTTTGTGTATGATGAATCCAAAATTAAATGATGACGAACAACCCAAATAACTGAGGCAAATAATATTTTCAAAATTACATTTTATTTTATATTGCAAAATATTTTCTTTCAATTTTACCGTGTTAGTGTTTATTTTGCAGATTGCTCAGGTACTGGATTCAATCTGGAATGAAGTTGAAGATTAATACAAGTGGATGTGTGACATGTAGTGAGGTGCAAATGTAAATGATAAATTGCGATGTAATCGAATTTGTATTGTAATTGAAAATTATATATATATATATATATATATATATATATATATAGTGAGAGCTCAAATTTGTACTATTCAAAATTGTAATAAATATTTGTTTAAATAAAATATCCGTTTGAACTTAAATTCTTTGTTATTTATTTTATTCAGCAAATATTTATTTAATTCCGTGAAAATAAAATAGTACATTAACAAAAAACATTTAAATGAATATATATATATATGTTTATTATCATAAAAAAAATCATATACTCGCGTATTCAACAATCTCCCCCTTTTGATGATAACAAACATATATTTAAGATTTTGAATTTATTAAATGTATTTGGTCATTCAATTTGCTACCCCTATTTGAATGCTCCCTCTCTACACAAAAATCCCCCTTCACATATGCATAAAAATACGTAAATGAACATAGATGCATATAGAAAATAAAATATTTGACTTTTATTTGCCAAAATTTTAACCTTTCTCCCTCCCTTTGTTATCAGCAAAAGAGTAATAGTGTTAGAAAAATAGAGATAAAGTGATAGACATTAATATAACATTAAAACTCAATTGAATATAAATATTAAATTTCAATAAAAAATGAAATAAAAATCATAAATACTCTGTTTGACGCATATTCCACTTTAGAATGATAGGGATGATTTCATCATATAAAACCATATAGTTGTATCTATTTGTGGTATATTTATATCAGGAATTAGAATAGCTACTAACCATGCATAACGTTAGGACTTTAAATGAGATTAGTAGTATTCCAAATTTTTATTAAAAAATGAATTCAAGTATCTTCTAACCACGCTTAACCGTGAGGACTTTTAAATAGGATTAGAATCAACTTGTCTATTAAATCAATCAATTTTGATATGAGTTCCATACATGCATAACCGTGAGGACGTTTAAATGAGTATGGAAGCACATAATCAAAAATCCCAAGTAATTCACCCATGCATAACCATGAGGACTTTTAAATGAGGGTGAATACTTTGGATGTTTTTGTTGCTAAAAATATAATAAAATGAAAGTGCATAATTTCCCATTTAAAATACCACATGTTGACATACCATATTGGATTATGATGAGTGACGGTCAATAGAAATATGATAGCAATAGAGATGGTCATGGAATTTTTATCAACAAAAAGTTTTTATAACTCTTGTTTAAATTTCTAAATAAGTTTATTAATTATATTGTCTCGAGTTATAATATATGATTAATATCAACACTCATCGCTTTTTCAATCACTATTTATATTTTGATAATTAGTAGGGGGTCAGATTAGTTAATGTAATCATTAATGCTCAAATTCAAAAATAACTATCAAATTTTCTAAAAATTACTAATCTGAAACAAGGTTAAAAATGATTTTCTAGAAGAGGTTTTATGAGAAAAATGTCTGCTATTTGAAAATTATTTGAAATGAAAAATATGGAAATATTTTCTTTTGAAAAATATAATGTAGCTAATGAATGTTTCAACATAAATCACATTCCACTGGTAATTTTTCTACAAACTAGATTACTAGTGTAGTCTGCATCTAAATTATCTTTCACTCAAAATTATCAATTGTTGAATGTTATAGACTAAACCGTGATGTGTGCAACAAAATATCTCAAAATCATTTTTAACAGTTTTTAAATGAATTTTTCTTGAATTTGAATTTTAAGTCGTGTATACAAGCAAACACAAAATGTAATGTCCCAGAAATTTCGATGCCGAAAATTTCAGATAGTTAGAGAAAAGAAGAAAAGAGATAGAAGAAGAAGAACAGAAATACCAAAGCTCAATCTCACATTCGCAGCGGATAAAATATAATATCAAATAAATAACAGTTTTATAAAGAAGAGCTGTATCAGTACACTTACATTTTTATACATCAGAGTTACAACCGTTACACAACATTGGACAGTTTATAACATATCCAAGATATACAACAATATATCACAGCGGAAACACTGCATACGTTCCTGCCATCCAGCTCGCCTCCTAAGCTCCAGAACGTCCTTACCTGAAAATCTGTAATACTCGGTCTGAACCGAGCATTACATCAAAGTAACACCCGGGTCAGGCTGGAAACCAACGTGAGTAAACCCATCTACCAAGAAATACTAATGCACAAAATATACTTAAAACCCGAGGTAACTTGTACCTTATTACAATATCTTAATTTGCTAAAGTCAAATACACATCGTATAATGTAACAACCCTGAGATTGCAATTACCGAATGATAAGTTAAAAATTATGATTTTAAGTTAAAAAGGGGGCTAAACAAATTTTTGGGAATTTAATTTTTTGCAATTGGTTTGCAAATTAAAATATTATGGGTTAATGGGCCAAATGAGATAATTATATGGTTTTAATTAATATTAGGATGCCTCTTAGGATTTTGGTTCACATGATAACTTCGAATATAAACTAAGTGCTAATGGGTTTTAAAACCCCCTTACCATAACCCATTAGCCTAACCCCCTCCTATATAATATCTTAAACTCATAACCCTAACCCTCATCCTCTTCATAAATTCCTAAAACCAAGATCTAAACAAAATTAATGGCCTCCCTTTAGAAGCTCCATCTTCTCTTCATAATTAGTTTAAATCCTAGAAAAAAGAAGAAGGAAGGTAATGCAATCTCTCTTAATCCCTAATCCTATTTAATCCTTATTTAATCTCTCCCATTTGGTTGTAATCATTGTTTTGTTTTTGTGATTTTGGGTCCTTGAAGTCTCTTGATCTTTGCTTGGGGTGAGGAGTTGGCTTGCTTTGATTGTTGCACTCTAAGTGTTTGATCCTTTGCTTCATTAAGGTAATTACTATTTATTAGTAATTATTGCTAGTATAATTTTGGTGAAAATTTAATGCCAAAAACTGAAAAAACACCCCCAAAACCACTAAAATGCAAAAATTCTACTGGCTGGAAATGCGCAGCCTAGAAAATGGCTGAAAAAGGGCTCTGGGTGCACCAGGACAGGCCTGGGTTGCACCCAGGACCCAGCCCGGGCGCAGCCCAGGAGCGCACAGGCCCCTAGCCCGCAAAGCGCTGGGCGGCCCCTTTTCCCCCCAGCCCGCGTGGGCTGGGGCGGGGCCAAGACCCCAGCCCGTGTGGGCTGGGGCGGCCCACATCCCCCAGCCCGCAAGGGGCTGGGGCGGATCTCCAGACCCCAGCCCGCGTGGGCTGGGGCGCGGCCCAAAATCCCCAGCCCGTGTGGGCTGGGGCGGCTACTAGTCCCCAACCCGCGCGGGCTGGGGCGGGGCCCAAGTACCCCCCAGCCCGAGCGTGCTGGGGGCGGCCCCAAGTACCCCCAGCCCATGCGGGCTTATGGGCTGGGGGCCCAAGAAGAAAAAAGAAAAAAAATAGAAATGAAAGCAGTTCCTTGTTTGCAGTTTTGGGACTGAAATTTGTGACATCTCCACGGTCACATCCGTGGTCGAAATCCAACGTTTTTGGACTCCTTGGAAAGGTGGAGTTCCGAACTCCATCTTTGAAAAATTTGGGCAACATTGGAGTTCGTATGGTACTTCGATTTTCTTGCCAAAGTTAGACTCTGGTCGCTGTTGGAAAACAGTGTGAATCTCTTTCTGGGTTCAACTTTGAGACGTCGCTGCCACTTCGTCTCAACTCGGAATCCAGAAATTCTTTTTGCATCTTAAAGTAGGGATGTCGGACTACATGCATACCAGTTTTCATGCCATTTGGACACAGTTTGCTGGTCCAAATAAATTGCCGAACTTGGGTTCGCAGCAGTTTTTGAATGGTTTCGAACACTTAGAATATTTTTGATGATTTTCTGGTTTTCGTCGATTTCTTTGAGATTTGTCCCTGGATTTCGTACACGAGCTTTATAAAAAGGATTTAAAAGGATTTTTCACTCCAAAATGGCTTTTGAAAATTATTATATAATATTATTTTTAATTATTAAATTAATTACTCCATAATAGGAGACTTTTCAAAAGACCGTTTTAAAAGTGATTTCGAAATCAATTACAAATCCGTTTTACACCATTATTTTCTATAATAAAAATCTCACACTCACTTTTAGCATGTCGAGCGAAGTGGAAAGGTGCTTAAACGGTTAGGAAATCTCCGTCCTATGGAACCGTGTGTATTTTCTTTCCGGATAATCCCCGACCTATTCGGTTGATCGTTTTGACCTTTGGGTCTAGTTTACCGATGATACGAGGTGGACTTTTATTGTTTGGAGTGTGATCTTGCTATTGGTTAGTAAACCGTTTAGTGCGAACGTGGGGTATGAGACTCATTGTTAACACTTTATGGGTTCCTCTCCAAGAAGTTAGTGACACATTAGCCTCTGGGGGGCCAGTACTGGACCTCTGGGTCACCACGCCTCTGGGCAACCATCTCTGGACACCTGCTCTATGGAGCAGTTTATTTTTCGACGTGCGCCTCTGGGCCTTTATCCTTCTGGGAAGGATCTTGCCGTTTCGCGCGTTCCGCATCTGTGCGAGTGATCGATCACAACTCTACAGTACTTGGCAACAACGACTATGGTCGGTGCACGTGCAAAATTTGTATTATTTGATGATTTTTATATCCATTCGAGTACCGCCATCCGGTGTTGGTTCTATGGAACCATACGATGTAGGTGCGATTACCTTGTGGATTCACACTGTCTCTGGACACTGTTCTTCAGTGTTTGATTTCATTGACTTTTCAGCATATCCCTATTGCTCTTTGGAGCATCGATCTTTGCTTGGGCATTCATTACTGACTTTGGTCACTCTTGGGATTATTGCCTATGGGCAACTTTATATAGCTTTGGCTACGCCGATGATATGAGGCGATTTTATTTATTAAACACTTTGGTGTTTGTATTCTCTTTGGAGATTTTTACTGTTTATTGATGATTAGGGATCGTCATTATATTCATGTAGTCCATATTACTCTTCTCTTTGGAGAAGTACTGTTTTATTTATGTACTGCATTATTATATATATATCTCAGTTATTACTGATTGTTTAGCTAGCCTGACCCGAGTGTTTTCGCTCGGGTCAGACCGAGTTGTTTCAGGTTAGGTCTCTGGACTTAGCTTTCCGTGCTTCCGCTTGGACATTATCTGCTATACTGATAGATAGCTCTTTTATTTGTCCACTATTCAGCTACTCTGTTATTTCAGACTCTTATGTACATATTTTTGACTCACATGTGTGAGCGGTGGCTTTGTACCCACCTTTCTGATACTTGGATCTGTATTGACGATATATTGTACCTATGTTCTGTGACTGTTATGTGACTGTTCTGTGATGATGATGTTATCATTTAGTATTTTGTTTGTTCTGAACCTATTTTCCTTAGCCGTTGTAATTTCGTTATAAATATCTATTGGATATGTCGAACCACTTGAGAAAAGAATACCACCTATTCGACGTATTGAGTAGTTAGTTATAGCTTGATTACACATGGTCGCTTCCATTATACTATATTCTCCGTTCTAGTAGACGGTATTACTCAGTAATAATCTTTACTAGAGTGGGTCTCGGAGTGGGGCGTTACATCTTGGTATCAGAGCTAAGGTTCAGAATTAAGCATAACAAACACAGAACAGACACGTAGTACAATACGTTATAATACGATCCAAATTGAACATCACCACCTTTAGATAGATAAGTTAGGAATAGTTGTAGGAATCTGTTATATTCCGTAATCTTCCTTAATGAATTATCTATCTTTGAATCGTGCTTAACTAAATCTTCAGCTCAGCCTCGAGGTACGCATCCTTCCGTTCTCGAAGGTTTTATTTTATTTCATGGTAGATCTTGTAGAGTTCTCGTTGATACGGGTGCTTCTCACTCATTCGTATCAAAGGAACTTGTTGATATTATATCTTTGGATGTTACTTGTTTGGTTTCTTCACTAAGGATTGTGAATCCCACCGGTGGATCCACGACCCTTAGTCTGCTTTGTGAGGATATAGATATTGATCTTTGTGGATTTTCTTTCCGTGCGAATCTGCACGTTATGGAGTATTTGGGCTTTGACATGATTCTTGGCATGGATTGGCTCGCTCAGTACGACGCCAAATTATTTGTTCGGAGCAGATATTATTCATTCATCACCCTGATTCGTCCTCTCCGTTAGCTATTGTTCTTCAAGATGTTGGGCTTTCTGATGTTACTTTATTTTCTCTTGATTGACGAGATGAGGATTTGGACATATCTCGTATTCCTGTTGTTCGGGATTTCCCCGATATATTCGAGCCAGTATCAGGCCTGCCGCCAAAGCGGGCCATTGAGTTCCGCATCGATCTCATTCCAGGCTCCCACCCTTTTGGGCGTCCTCCCACGAGGATGTCTATTAAGGAGAATGAGGAACTCAGGAAACAGTTAGTTGAGATTGAGGCGAAGCAGTTCATTCGATCCAGTTCTTCGCCATGGGGTGCTGCTGTCGTCTTCGTTAAGAAGCCCGATGGCTCTCTTAGGCTTTGCATTGACTATCGCAAGCTTAATGAGTTGACCATCAGAAATCGTTATCCATTGCCACGGATAGACGATATGTTTGATCAGTTGAGCGGTGCGAAGGTCTTTTCACAGCTCGACCTTGCCACCGGATTTCATCAGCTCCGAGTTGCGGAAGATAACATCCCTCTTACCGCTTTCCACACTCGTTATGGTTCTTTTGAATGGTTGGTCATGCCATTCGGCTTGACGAACGCACCAGCATTCTTCGTCGATCTTATGAATCGAGTATTCCGGGAATACATCGATAGATTCATTCTGGTTTTCATCGACGATATTCTTATTTATTCTAGATCCGAGGCAGAGCATGCTCATCATTTGCGGATCGTCTTGGATACTCTTCGTCAGCATCAACTCAAGGCCAAGCTCTCCAAGTGCCATTTTTGGGAGAGAAAGGTCAAGTTCTTGGGCCATATTGTATCATCTGAAGGTATTTCTGTCGATCCTGCAAAGATCGAAGCTATTCAAAATTGGAAGCAGCCCGAGAACGTTCATGATATTCTTAGCTTCCTTGGTCTGGCGGGTTATTACCGTCGGTTTATCAAGGATTTCTCTCGAGTTGCACTTCCCCTTACGACGCTGACTCGTAAGGGTGTTCGCTTTATTTGGTCTGATAAGTGTGAAGCTTCCTTTCAGCGACTGAAGGAACTTCTCACTCATGCTCCTATTCTTGTGGTTCCTGAGAGTAACCAGGATCTTGTTGTTTACACCGACACTTGTGGTAGCGGCCTCGGTGCTATTCTTATGCAGAAGGATCGGGTAGTTGTTTATGCTTCTAGGCAGCTAAGGCCGAATGAGGTTCGCTATCCTACTCATGATCTTGAGTTAGCAGCTATTGTCTTTGCCTTGAAGACGTGGCGTCACTTTCTATTAGGCGAACGCTTCACTCTTTACACCAATCACAAGTCACTGAAGTATCTATTCAGTCAGAGAGATCTCAATATGAGGCAGCAGCGATGGCTTGAGTTTCTCGCCTCATATGATTTGGATATTCAGTATACCCCTGGCAAGGGTAATCGTGTTGCAGATGCGCTCAGTCGCAAGCACTCGGCGGTAGTTTCTATGATGATTGCCGAGTGGGATGTTCTTGAGACTCTATCTTTATGTGATATTAGAGATCGAGCTCCATCTTCTGATGCTCCTGTCTTATTATTTAGCTTGGAAGCTCGTCCTATCTTATTGGATCGCATTGCTCATGCTCAGCGGCAGGATCCAGACTTATTGTATCTTATTCATCTTCTCGAGTCGGGATCCAGTGATGAGACATTGCTGGATTATTCTCTTGATTTTCATCGGTGTCTTCGTAGAAAGAACCGTATTGTTGTACCATCTGATTTATCACTTAGGCGTGACATTCTGGACGAGTGCCATCGCACTAAGTACATTATACATCCTGGTTCGAGTAAGATGTATGCCGATATGTACCGGCTATATTATTGGGAGGGTTTGAAGAGAGACGTGGCAAGTTATGTGAGTAGTTGCATGACTTGTCAACAGATCAAGACCGAGCATCAGCGTCCATCTGGTCTTCTTCATCCTCTAGAGATTCCATTATGGAAATGGGATCAGATATCCATGGATTTCATTGACAGTCTGCCTCGATCGAGGTCAGGCCATACTTCTATCAGGGTTATTGTTGATCGCTTGACCAAATCGGCTCATTTCATTCCGATTAAGTCCACTCGGACTGCACCTCAGTTGGCCAAGCTCTATGTGAAGGAAGTCATTCGACTTCATGGCATTCCTAGCTCTATCGTCTGTGATCGAGACACTATCTTTACTAGTCACTTCTGGAAGTGCCTACAGTCAGCTTTGGGCACAAAGCTGAATCTCTCGACTTCTTATCATCCTCAGACCGACGGTCAGACGAAGAGGGTGAATCGTGTTTTAGAGGATCTTTTGCGCTGTTGTATTCTGGATTTCGGAGGTAGTTGGGAGGATCACTTACCGCTCGTAGAGTTCTCCTACAACAACAACTATCAGTCTAGTATCAGCATGGCACCTTTCGAGGCTCTCTACGGAAGGCCATGTCGATCTCCTGCTTGTTGGTTAGAGTCCGGCGAGAAGCTCATTCTTGGTCCAGATTCAGTTCGGTAATCTTCTGAGAAGGTCGTGCTTATCCGTCAGAGAATGAAAGAGGCACAGGACCGCCAGAAATCCTACGCGGACAACCGTAGGAAGCCTCTTGAGTTCTCCATTGGCGATTCTGTCTGTATTCGGGTTTCTCCCATGAAAGGGGTTGTGCGTTTCATTTCTACAGGGAAACTGGCCCCTCGCTATATTGGACCGTTTCCTATCATGGAACGCATCGGCCTTGTCGCCTATAGAGTGGCTCTACCTGCTCATTTCTCTGGAATACATAATGTGTTCCATGTTTCTCAGCTTCGCAAGTGTGTGCGCAATCCTGATTCTATTATCGAGCCTCATATCGTACCTGATTTGGAGATCTCACCCGATCTATCGATAGAGCAGCAACCTCTTCGTGTGCTTGATTCGGAGATCAGACGTCTTCGAAACAAAGAGGTTCCGCTTGTGAAGATTCAATGGTCGTCTAATCCTAAGGACTGCACTTGGGAGACCAGAGAATTCATCGAGCGTACTTATCCTGGCTTTCTTTCATCTTCCGGCACGGGTGATTATCTATATTTTATCTTTTGCATTCCTTTTGTGGATTAGATGTTATAGACGACTTCTATATTTCAGGAATTGCGGGGACGCAATTTTCTTAAGGGGGGGAGTCTATAACAACCCTGAGATTGCAATTACCGAATGATAAGTTAAAAATTATGATTTTAAGTTAAAAAGGGGGCTAAACAAATTTTTGGGAATTTAAATTTTTTCAATTGGTTTGCAAATTAAAATATTATGGGTTAATGGGCCAAATGAAATAATTATATGGTTTTAGTTAATATTACGATGCCTCTTAAGATTTTGGTTCACATGATAACTTAGAATATAAACTAAGTCCTAATGGGTTTTAAAACCCCCTTACCATAATCCATTAGCCTAACCCCTTCCTATATAATATCTTAAACTCATAACCCTAACCCTCCTCCTCTTCATAAATTCCTAAAACCAAGATCCAAACAAAATTAATGGCCTCCCTTTAGAAGCTCCATCTTCTCTTCATAATTAGTTTAAATCCTAGCAAAAAAAGAAGAAGGAAGGTAATGCAATCTCTCTTAATCCCTAATCCTATTTAATCCTTATTTAATCTCTCCCATTTGGTTGTAATCATTGTTTTGTTTTTGTGATTTTGGGTCCTTGAAGTCTCTTGATCTTTGCTTGGGGTGAGGAGTTGGCTTGCTTTGATTGTTGCACTCTAAGTGTTTGATCCTTTACTTCATTAAGGTAATTACTATTTATTAGTAATTATTGCTAGTATAATTTTGGTGAAAATTTAATGCCAAAAACTGAAAAAAAAACAACCCCAAAACCACTAAAATGCAAAAATTCTGCAGGCTGGAAATGCACAGCCTAGAAAATGGCTAAAAAAGGGCTCTGGGTGCACCAGGACAGGCCTAGTTGCACCCAGGCCCCAGCCCGGGCACGCACAGGCCCCCAGCCCGCCCGGGATGGGGGCGGGCCACAAACCCCAGCCCGCAAAGGGCTGGGGCGGCCCCTTTTCCCCCCAGCCCGCGTGGGCTGGGGCGGGGCCCAAGACCCCAGCCCGTGTGGGCTGGGGTGGCCCACATCCCCCAGCCCGCAAGGGGCTGGGGCGGGTCTCCAGACCCCAGCCCGCGTGGGCTGGGACGCAGCCCAAAATCCCCAGCCCGTGTGGGCTGGGGCGGCTACTACTCCCCAGCCCGCGCGGGCTGGGGCGGGGCCCAAGTACCCCCCAGCCCGAGCGGACTGGAGGCGGCCCCAAGTACCCCCAGCCCATGCGGGCTTATGGGCTGGGGGCCCAAGAAGAAAAAAGAAAAAAAAAATAGAAATGAAAGTAGTTCCCTGTTTGCAGTTTTGGGACTGAATTTGTGACATCGCCACGGTCACATCCTTCGTTGAAATCCAAGGTTTTTGGACTCGTTGGAATGGTGGAGTTCCGAACCCCATCTCTGAAAAATTTGGGCAACATTGGAGTTCGTTTGGTACTTCGATTTTCGTGCCAAAGTTAGACTCTGGTCGCTGTTGGAAAACAGTGTGAATCTTTTTCTGGGTTCAACTTTGAGACATCGCTGCCACTTCGTCTCAACTCGGAATCCAGAAATTCTTTTTGCATCTTAAAGTAGGGATGTCGGACTACATGCCTACCAGTTTTCATGCCATTTGGACACAGTTTGCAGGTCTAAATAAATTTCCGAACTTGGGTTCGCAGCTGTTTTTGAATGGTTTCAAACACTTAGAATATTTTTGTTGATTTTCTGGTTTCGTCGATTTCTTTGAGATTTGTCCCTGGATTTCGTACACGGGCTTTATAAAAAGGATTTAAAAGGATTTTTCACTCCAAAATGGCTTTTGAAAATTATTATATAATATTATTTTTATTTATTAAATTAATTACTCCATAATAGAAGACTTTTCAAAAGACCGTTTTAAAAGTGATTTCGAAATCAATTACAAATCCGTTTTACACCATTATTTTCTATAATAAAAATCTCACACTCACTTTTAGCACGTTGAGCGAAGTGGAAAGGTGCTTAAACGGTTAGGAAATCTCCGGCCTATGGAACCGTGTGTATTTTCTTTCCGGTTAATCCCCGACCTATTCGGTTGATCGTTTTGACCTTTGGTTCTAGTTTACCGATGATACGAGGTGGACTTTTTATTGTTTGGAGTGTGAGCTTGCTATTGGTTAGTAAACCGTTTAGTGCGAACATGGGGTATGGGACTCATTGTTAACACTTTACGGGTTCCTCTCCAAGAAGTTAGTGACACTTTAGCCTCTGGGCGGCCAGTACTGGACCTCTGGGTCACCATGCCTCTGGACAACCGTCTCTGGACACCTGCTCTATGGAGTAGTTTATTTTTCGGCGTGCGCCTCTGGGCCTTTATCCTTCTGGGAAGGATCTCGCCGTTTCGCGCGTTCCGCATCTGTGCGAGTGATCGATCACAACTCTACAGTACTTGGCAACAACGACTCTGGTCGGTGCACGTGCAAAATTTGTATTATCTGATGATTTTTATATCCATTCGAGTACCGCCATCCGGTGTTGGTTCTATGGAACCATACGATGTAAGTGCGATTACCTTGTGGATTCACAGTGTCTCTGGACACTGCTCTTCAGTGTTTGATTTCATTGACTTTTCAGCATATCCCTATTGCTCTTTGGAGCATCGATCTTTGCTTGGGCATTGACTACTGACTTTGGTCACTCTTGGGATTATTGCCTATGGTCAACTTTATATAGCTTTGGCTACGCCGATGATATAAGGCGATTTTATTTATTAAACACTTTGGTGTTTGTATTCTCTTTGGAGATTTTTACTGTTTATTGATGATTAGGGATCGTCATTATATTCATGTAGTCCATATTACTCTTCTCTTTGGAGAAGTACTGTTTTATTTATGTACTGCATTATTATATATATCTCAGTTATTACTGATTGTTTAGCTAGCCTGACCCGAGTGTTTTCGCTCGGGTCAGACCGAGTTGTTTCAGGTTAGGTCTCTGGACTTAGCTTTCTGTGCTTCCGCTTGGACATTATCTTCTATGCTGATAGATAGCTCTTTTATTTGTCCACTATTCAGCTACTCTGTTATTTCAGACTCTTATGTACATATTTTTGACTCACATGTGTGAGCGGTGGCTTTGTACCCACCTTCTGATACTTGGATCTGTATTGACGATATATTGTACCTATGTTCTGTGACTGTTATGTGACTGCTCTGTGATGATGATGTTATCATTTAGTATTATGTTCGTTCTGAACCTATTTTCCTTAGCCATTGTAATTTCATTATAAATATCTATTGGATATGTCGAACCACTTGAGAAAAGAATACCACCTATTCGACGTATTCTGTAGTTAGTTATAGCTTGATTACACATGGTCGCTTCCATTATACTCTATTCTCCGTTCTAGTAGACGGTATTACTCCGTAATACTCTTTACTAGAGTGGGTCTCGGAGTGGGGCATTACATATAATCATAACTAAGTATTAATACTTAGATTAAATGACCAAGTTTACACCATTTATTCCATTCCAGCCTATTTGTTCCAAAATCAAATTCATAAGAATTATTGTTGATTATAAATCGAGGTGGTTTCGGATATTTACTGATACCCGATCCTGGTCTCTTCGAATCCAATGTCATCTCAACTCAAATTATTCAAGTGAATACAATTCAAATTTTAAATACAAGGTGTCATCTTTACACAGTAATTTACCATTAATAGATAACCACATTATCACAGTTTAAACCCAACATATCACATCCCATAGCACCACAAATCACATATCAGAGATAACAAACAATCCAATATCATTAAATCATCCATAAGCAAGGTTAGTTAGTTACACCATTTCTAATTAATTTAAATAGATTAAATTAATTATTTCAATCATCTTTTTGAATCCTGCTTACGTAACATTAATTAATTAATTATAATCAATTAATTAATGATCCTTAATTACCATCTTAATTAATCAACCCTAATTAATTATCCTTTAATTACATTAAGTAATTGGTCCTTAATTAATTACACAAATAAGTTATCCTTAAACCAATCACACTAATTACCTTTAATTACCATCTTAATTAATTAACTATAATTAATTATTTTAACCCTTAATTAATTACATTAATTAATTACTCTATAATCACTTACGTTGATTAATTAACCTTTAATTAATCACACTCATTAATTATTTAACCCTTAATTAATTTCCTAAATTAAGCAATCCTTTAATTAATTACACTAAGTAATTAATCTTTAATTACTTCCCTTACGTAATTAACCTTTAATTATTTCACAGATTAATTATCCTATCCATTCTCATTAATTATCTTTTAATTAATATCCTTAATTCATTAATTACATTTATCAATGCTCCTCTACTCACTCCAGTAATTAATTATTCTTTTAATTAGTTACATTTAACAAGTAGTCTTTGAAATAAACACATTCATTAATTTACCTTAATTTATCTCATTCAGTAATTAATTATTCCTTAATTGCTTACACTAATTAATAAATTATTAGTTACTTAAGATCTTAATCGATTTAAAAGGATAATCCATTATTTTAATTTATTTTAATTATCTTTCAAATCCTTATTAAATAAAGAGAATAATTTATCACCATTTATTAACTTAACCCCTTAAGTTTAATCAAAGTTTTAAAATCACTTCATTCTTTTAAATTTTACCTGAAAACATGAATTTCCTTGTAAAATTTAAACCTGGATACTTTATTAAAATCAACCCGAGACCTCTCAAACAAATTTCAGAGCTAAACCCTCAAGATTCCTGAGACATTCACTCTCGTCCCTGCTTCGAGTCATACACGTAACAAAAACGAAAACGTCCCGAGCAACACAGCTTCTTCCCAAACTCAAAACAACACCCCAAACTCCATTACTCGCGTGCACGTGCACATGCAACTGCCGCCGTTCTAATCCCCTCTGGCGATCCGTACCAGTCGCCAACGACCATTACCCACGTTCCGACCACCCAGCTTTGTTGATTTCACCGTGCCTCGAAATTGAACAGTTTCGAGCAAGACAGAAACCACAGCATCGTCAGAAAACAACCTATTACCGACGATCCTGACCTCGAGAACTCCTGTCAACCTCATCCCAGCTTCGTCTCGAACCCCGGCGTCGTTTTCCTCCATCGTGATATCCTCCGATGATCTTATGACGCCGAAATCGTCACAACTACCCAACACCACCAAAAAGTACCCCAAACCCTACCTTACTGTCCCCTGACCATCATAGCGAATGATTAAACCTTCCACTATTTTTCCAGAGATCATCCACCTTCAGACTTCCTTCAAGATTGACCCTGTCGACTAACTCCATGCCGATAACCAGAATTAGGCTAAAATACAAATTCCGGTCAACCCCGAAAATCTCAACAATTATCTACCCAAAAATCATGATTGTTCCTCCTAAAATCATCTTTTACAAATTGAAATCAGATTATAGGATTAAATCAAGAATTCCAGACCAAGGAATTCAAATTTATTTTGAATCGGGCCTACAAAGTTACCATTTTTGAAATACATACCCCAAATATATTATCTGAAACTATTTCTCAAATTTAAATTATAATGTTACAATCATTTTCTATTTAAAGATAACATCTTGAGTTTATATGTATAGGTTGATATGAATTTTTTTATTGTTATTCAAAATCCTAGAAACACAACAGTGACAACAAACTTACACACAGTCATGTTTACAAATATATATATTGTATTTCAACTAAAATCAGTTAAAACCATCCATGATAACCATACCTATAACTTTGCTTTAGAGGATTAACACATGCACTGCAATATTCAACCAGTTAAATTTTGTTTTAAATTTTGTTTACTCTTTGATTTAAAATAAAGACAGGAATTTGGTTTCGAACTTTAGTTAGTTAAAATCAATCAGTGACCAGGATTTTGTTTCTGAACAGACATTCATGTATCTAGACAGTGATTCAACTACTACAACACACTTCATCCATGCAACAATTCCATAATGTTGGTTAAGAAGTTTCACGAACATCAAAGATAAACATGTTAACTTTGTAAACTAAAAGTTTACTCACCTTAAAAAAAACAGAGGCCTGGAAGTGGAAAGGAAATTTGAAACTGGAAAAAAAATTGAAACTTTGAACTTGAATTGCTGGAGATCTTGTTGTAGTTGAGATGCCTACTTTGATTTGAAAACTGAAGTGCTTTGCTTGCTTAGTTGATTTTAGGTTTTCTTGATTTACTCTAGTTTTGAAATTTCTGTTTTGAATCTCTCTGGCTAAAGATTTTGTTACAGGTTTTTTTTATTTTTTTTATTTTTAGGAAAGTGAAGATAGGAAAGGAAATGAAGATGAATTCTATACGTTTATATACATTTAAATTAAGTTTTAATAAAAACAAAAGAAAATTAAAATAAATGTTGACACTTGTCATTTAGGCTTGTTAATCTAATTACACATGTTATTTACGAGCTTCTATACTTAAACATTTTTCAATATATATATATGTATATATATATTAATTTATTATTTTTTAATGTTAATAGAAAGCTTTTGTATCTAATTTATTAATAAATACCTTTCTCAATTTTACTTAGCAAATCTTTTAAAAACTAACTTTAGACAAATAAAATCATATATATATATATATATATATATATAGTAAATCAGTTACCCCAAAAATGGCACATATTGCATACAAATCCATTCTTGGCAGACTGCCCACAAAAGATCGTTTAAAAAATTGGAGGATTATCGAAGAAACCACATGAACCTTATGCAATGAACAGAATGAGAGTCATGAACACTTGATCTTTGATTGTAACTTCACAAAATCGGTTTGGAGTCTTTAGAAAATGAAGTGCGTGGGGTCGAATGATGTTAAAACACTAAAAGATGAAATTTTTTACCTGAACAATAGGAGAAACTGTTCGAACCTTTTGCAGGAAGTATTTAAAATTTTCTTCACAACTTCCATTTGGCATTTCTAGCGAGAAAGGAACAATAGGACCTTTTACATGGAGGAGAAAAACATTCACTCAGTGAGTACTCAAATAGACCGAGATGTGAAAATGACAATACTATGAATAAATAAAAATTGCGTACCAGCCTAAGGGGACCAGAAAAATCACTACTGGCGAAGTGGAAGTGGAAGGCAGACGATGAAGGAAATCTACCAGATAATCGGGAGCCGCCATGAAAAAATGGATTTTGCTTTATTAAAGTAGTAGATTAGAAATGGAATGTTCGAGTTCTATAATGAATAGCTAATATATTTTGTAACTTTGGGCTTCGGCCTTTTACTATAGCAATAAAGATTTAACCAATTTTCAAAAATATATATATATATATATATATATATATATATATATATATATATTTCATCCAATTTACTTCAAAAATATTTATCTTTAGAATTCCAAATTCAATTTAAAATCACTCGTATAAATGTATATTTTAAACAAACATCAAATTTAATTTGTAAATAATAATTCTATTTTAAAATCTATTTATACCTATATTTAAAAACATCACATTATTATTGTTTGAAAATAACAATTTTGTCTATTCTAAATAATTTATAAAGGAGACTATCAAATGAATAATTTCCCAGATATGGATATTAATTATCATATTTATTTGTTTCAATTTTAACAATCAGTATTTTAATATTTAAAATCAGTATTTCTATTAATTATCCAAGTTAATTTTCAATTAACAGATATTCAAAATTCAGCCCCTTTGAATCTTTCCGTCCTCGAAAAGGAACGAAGCCAGAATTTCTTAAAATTATTCTTTAAACCCTTTTAACTATAGACTTCTTTTTATTCAAAACTTGAAAACACCTTAAAATCTATATAATATTACCAAAATAGTTTTATGAAAATATCATTTTATAACTCGATGTTTCAACAATTCCGTCCTCGTTCTTACAGAAACTCGGTCATACGTTGATCAGGCGCAAGACTGAAAATCTATAAGTACTTGGTAAACTCGTTTTCAACATCCCGTGAAAATACTTGGACAATAATTTTTTTTATTGAAAATATAGAAAACATTTTGAAAATAGAGGAAACATCTTTGGTGAGAATGCTTTGGAAATCATCGCCCCATCCATGGTCGCAGTTACATCCTGGGTTGCTTTGCCATCGCAGCAAAAGTCCATGTAACTGTAGGCAATCCACGCCCCTCGATTACGCCATAGAACCCATAACAGATCGCAGTTACATTCCAGGGTTACATTGCCATCACAGCAAAAGTCCATTAACTGTAGACATCAGCGCCCTCGACTTTCGCTGCGAAAAATGGAACTTCTCCACTCCCACATAGGTCGCAGTCTACCGATGTAAAATCAAACGCAGATTATTGGCTCTCAGCAGCACACACGAATTCCGCTATGTTACCATAGGTCATAGTCTACCGATATAAAATCAAACGCAGACTGTTGGCTCTCAACGACACACATGACTTTCGCTATGGTTTGCAGTAGATCGCAGTGACATCGTGTTACACTATCGTCAAAGCATGACCCAAATGCCTCTGTAGGCATCAGCACCCTCGTCTTTCGCTACACACTACACAAAATCCTCAGGAACTAGTTTTGTCCGGACTCCTCACGGGATCAACTTTAGAACCCCCCTTAGGGTTCAAGGCAGTACCACCCAGTGGCACTCTTGAGAAGTTCATTTCAAGGGAGCGTCTTTTCCCAGAGCCAATCTCAAAACACTTTGTACCATACACATATAGTATCTTCCAAATCATACACCTAGTATGAATCTCATATAAATCTCCATTCTCAAAATCGATTATTCCAAAATCGATAATTCTCAAATTAGGCTTTTCCAAATTTCCAAAATTGATTTTCCCAAAAATCAAAAGCCTTTTCCAAATTCATAGGTTCCCAAAACCTTTTCCAAAATCATCCTCATGAAATCCTTTATATATATATATATGTAGATATATATAATCTTGAAAAATCCCTGGATCATTTCAAACTTGTATAAAACCCCTTTTGTACTTCAAATATTTTCAAAACCCTTTTTCTTCTGGCTATAGATTCAACAAGGGAAGTTTTATCATACATATAACAAAGATACATAACTTTGTTTATTCCAAATCAAATATTCAAATTTGATTACTCTTTTTATAAAGATATTAACCATATTACTTTCATTTCAAAAAAATCATTCTACAATTCTTATCCACAAATTTCAATATCAATATCCTTCAAACCCGTACGATGTACATATACCATTCGTACATAATTTCAAATTCGATCGCTCACTCGATCACAATTCCGAACTAGTATCGTCCACCCGACTTCCTAGTGCGGACTCATATCTGGTTTCTTGATCAGAAACCATCATTCTCCTTGCATGGCCTAACTATGATAGAGAATATCCAGAACCAATCAACAATCCATAACCGGGTTCGCCGTCGAAAATCGAGTGAAAAATCCTAACTCGGATCGATAAACTATCTCGAAATTCTATGTTCGAATCCGGATCAAATCAATATGCGAATAGAATAATATACGTATGTCCTACGTATTTATCTTAATTTATTATTAGCCAAATCAATTTCCTTTCCTATTCACATTCACTTTAATTTCTATTCACCTATTCACAGTTGCCTCAATCCCATTTGCATTATCACCTCAATTCTTATCTCAATTGAGTATTTAATCATAAACAGTTTGCACTCTGTCCAGCTTATATTCTAAAAAAATAGCTTGAAAAGTTAAAAATAGATGAGTAGCTGAAAAATAATTATTAGTTTGTAAAATAGCTGTAAAATAGTTAAATAATGATAAATAGTTATAAAATAGTTAAATAATTGTAAAATAGTTATAAATAGTAATTAGTTATAAAATAGTTGGAAAATAGTAATTAGTTTATAAAAAGTTGTAAATAGTTAAATAGTTTCAAAAATAATTATAAAATAAGTATAAAATAGTTTGGGGTTTAAAAAGAAAGGTTGTATATATAAATAACTTGGAAAAATAAGTTTATATTAAAACAATTTATATTGAAAATAGTCCAGAGCCAAACAATTCAATTCCAAATCTCCATTCTCATCAAGTCAATTTAAATTTCCACTTCCATTTAAATTGACTCAATTCCAATTTAAATAAATTCAATTTCCATTGAAATTGATTAACCCCAATCATGTTGAATTAATCCTGAATTTCTTTGCAAATCCAAATCAAATTCCATTTCAATTTAAAACTGTTCAACTATATTCACAAATCCAAATTATTTAAATCAATTTGGACTAATTTCAAATTGAATCCACTTCAATTTCAAATCATCTCAATTCTTGTTTGAATTAATCCTAATTTCCATTTGAATTTGAACTCATTCAACTTCAATATCATTTCAAATTAATCCAATTCAAATTTTCCATTTGAATTTTATACTTATCCATCTTCAATCACAATTCTAATTATTCCAAATCAAATTCAATTTGGACTAGTTCTATTCAAAGTTCAACTTAAAACCATCTTGATTATATAAATTCGAGTTAAACTTTCAAATGTTGATTTAATTTCCTTAAATCAAATTAACCTTTAATTTCAAAGTCTTTAATTTAATTCTGAGACCAAATTTCAAAATTCCATTTTAAATTGCCTTTACTTCCAAATAAACTTATTTCTAAGTTCACATCATAGTTCAATCCTTTTTAAACAACTCAATCTTTGAAATTCAATTTATCTCCAAATTTAAATTTTGAAATCAAATTTCAGCAATTTTGGTTGCAATTTATCTTAAACATTCAAATCTTAAATTCACAGAAATCCCATATCCTTAATTTCAAATTAAAGATTAATTTCCCTCAATACTAGATATATTACCATAATCCATTTTTGCATTCATTTTAAACCATTTTGGGATCACACAACTCCCAATTCAAATCCACCATTTAACTTCCAAAGTGTAACATCCCAAAATTTTGAATTTAAAATTCGGTAAATTATTTGAGCTTTTGAATTCAATTTGAGAAATTTCAACAGAAAATAAGTATTGTTGATATTAATATTACAAAGTTATATGGAATTAAATAAATATTGATAGTTAAGTTTAGATAGATATTTATAATAATAATTTAAGAAAAGAACATATTATAAACGAGAAATAGTTTAAAACAATAAAATAAAATATGTGATGAATTAAATGTTAAAACAAACACTTTCATTTAGCAAATTAAAACAAGAACAAGATTTGATCATTAAAGAAAGGAACCTTTGAATATAAGTATGTAAAAAATATAATAAGGAAAAAAGAAAACTGTAAAATACAATACCAAATGTACTTATAAAAAAATTAGCAACATAAATGCATGTTAACAAGCATAGGAAGCATGAAGCATTAAATGCTATTTACTCAGCCCATAAACAAGAAGAAAAAAAACTGTAAAGAAAACAGTACTTACAAAAAAATAAAATAAAGTAAGATTTGCTATAAACATACAAAGAAGCATTGTATTACATGCTTTCATGCAATACTTTCATTAAATGCCACTTACTCTTCATTATGTACAAGATCACATCAGCCTTGAAAGATGGAAGAAGGTCTTTTGTTGTACAAAGCATGTATAAAGTAATTATACAATATAATACTTCAGTAAACCTTCCTCTGTACACAAACCTTTCACCTATATGTATACATCCACAAACCTCAAGTTCATTCGTTCAACAAATCTGAGCAAAGAAAAGAAATAAAAAAATAAAAAAGAAAAGTAGACCATCACTTATATTCAAGTCGAAAACAAATTACTGAAGAAAGAAAAGGAGGAGAAGGATCAAACTGTTACTTTTTTTTCTTCAAAAAATAGAACATCTCTGTTGATCCATATTTCAATGTGAGTACCATTTCCTTTTAAAAACAGTTTATACCTCTGATGTTACTAAAAATCTTATGATGGAAGTTTGCTTTGAAGTATAGTATGAGTATGGATATGAATATGATATAAGTATGCATTTATAAAATGTCTGTGTGAATATAAATATACTCCTCTGTCCTCTTGTTTTAGAGCACCCACCTTGATCAAAACTAAATGTCTAAACTTTCGATTGTTGTTAGGCTATATATCCAACATCAAATGTGTGAGTTTAGGTATAAATTCAAACCTAAAAATAGTTTCAAGAAAAAAAATGTGTGCAGGGTGGAAAATTTAGCGTTTACAGAGCATATCTTAAGTATATGCAGATTTCGAATGTTAAAAACTATTGATTCGATGTTGTAACTTGAAACTACATTTGAAAAATAGGATTTTTAAAACAAAAATGATAATTTTAATGTAGCGTTTAATGTGCAGTTCACAGTTGAACGAAATTTCCATTTTGATCAATTCCTAACAATCGATTCAATTATAAATGCTAAAATTTGGTTCAAAGCAAGCTTGAACACCAGTGACTTCATGAAAATTATCAAAGAATTTTCCTATTGCGTGAATTAAGAGGACGAGTTCGATTTAGGGTTTAACCCTACGTTTTGAAATGTTCGGTAAACGTGGCTACAGATTCTTAACTAAAGATTTGTTACTACATTTGTTACTACATTTGTTACCTATAGGTGGAAATTTGAAACTAAAGATTGGTTAGTTAATATTTAAGTGTTTGACTAATTCGTAACTACAGATTGTTAATTAAATAATTAAAGTTAATAATTGTAGCTAATTTAGATAAATTAATTAAGGAATAATTATTAAAAGATTTAATAAAGTTATTATTAAGAATAGTAATCATTGATTTAGATAAATCAATAAAAATAGTTATGTGGTAAATTCTTTTAAATCACCTTTACCTTAAATTGAAAATGATTGACTATCATCAGATGTTGTCTATTGAATTGATATTTCTGTTCTGTTTGTGATACGGTGTGACGTAAATTGCCATATACTGTACTATGATTGTGGTTTGTTCTGTATTGATATGAAAACCCTGTTTGCCCATAAAATGGCATTTAAACTTCGATGCGACAAGGAATCGGATTTCAGTTGGTTATCTGAAACCCACATCGAACCTGTGAATTTTTGCGAATGACATATTCACATGTTTTCAAAAATTGATGCTCAATATTCGATTTAGCTGGAAAAGGACCTTTGTGTCATATAAACCATCCCGAATAAGTGATACGACGAAATAGATGAGCATTTGAAGATGGTGGTGAAGACCGAACGTCTTCGAGAACGATAGGATACCCTGTCGAATGACTTTGCACTGAGTTGCTCCGGTATAGAGTTCTCCATATGTGATGAGGAGTCCGATCGGGATTGTGGACACCCGAATTGCAAGGACTTCTTCGGAAGTGCCTTCGGTTCTGTTCGAACCCAGAACAGACTTGTATGGATTGTATGTCTGACATTGCATTTGAGATATAAAGCAGATTTCTTTCAAATACGTTTCTTTGGTGGCGGAGAATTTATTCTCTTAGCTTAACACCCTTCTCTGAGACGTACGAGCTCAGAGGTTATGTAGTTGAAGGTTATCGATGATATATTCCCTACTTGGTAATGTGGCATGCTGAGTGTTGCTGATCATTTGTTGATCAAAGCATGGCTTTGTGAAAAGCGTAGCATTGTGGATGAGACTTCGTCGAACCTCACACCCCGAAATGGTCGAAACAGGAAAGATGCAGCAAGGTTATTGAGGGTAGCGCCCCTTAGGGTATGTGCATTTCCTTCTGCATAGAAGTGGTATCATGGTATTGAGCCCAGATACTTAACTTATGTGGGTATCGCAGATATATATATATATATATATATATATATATATATATATATATATATATTACTTTGTGATTTGTTGCTGGGGCCCCGGATAAAGGTTGGTTACAACCGGAAGATGGCATACTCGTGTCAGTAGTTACCCAGTTAGGGCTAACCCGGCCTTGTGTTGGCAGAGATCTGTTAAGGTTCTCGGGTCGTCCCTCCAGAGGCATACCCATGTGGCCCAGGAAGTTCCTTAGCCTGACCATTCGTTGGAAATCCAAAGAAACAATACGAGCCCTGTACGGTTTTAGTTGTAGAACCTGCCATCTAATATGGTAGCTATAGTGGGCATAGTATAATGGTACCTATGCAGGCAAAGCTTAATATTATACATTCGAAATGCTTCCTACACTATGCACTAATAATAATATCAAAGAAATTTTCCTCGTATCAAGCATGTTTGACTATCATAAGAAGAAATCTCCTCCAATTCTAAGTTTTCATTGTGTTTGTGGCGGGAGGTCTTATGTTTGTTTCATTTTAAAAGCATACCGAAAATTCTTTTAAAAATCTAGTTCTTTAAAAGCAATTGTTTTTGTTTTCTCATACCAGTCCCATGACTGACCTGGAGTTTATTGTTTACTTTCCTAAACTCTGGGTGCCTATAATTTTCACTCGGGCAGCCTAGTAGCAGGTTTCCGTACTTTGGAGTTAGCCGTATTTTGGAGCTCTTATTTTGGAGATATCTTAGGAGCAAGTTGGAGATCTCAGGTGTTTAGCTTTTGGGAGTTCGTTATCACTTCTTTCATTTAAAGATTTTTTTGATATATGATCACTGTTGTATTATTATGATGTTGTATTTGGAGTTGTTGTGTATGTATTAAATACTCTGATGTAGTTATGGATATTATACTATTGTATCTGTGTTATGTGCATGATATTCATTCTATTCCGGTGTTTTATATTCATCTGTTCTTGTTATAAGCTCCATCCGAACTGAAATTTGACGTTCGAATCTCCGGTAGTTGAATACAAGTGAGGTATTTGATGTTGACTTTTGAATGATGAATTTTGGGTCGTGACAAATTGGTATCAAAGCTGAAGGTTGAGTAAGAGCTTTAGCTACGGAGTATAGCACATTAGATGGCTCATTAGAGATAGGGTGAAGTATATCCTAGAATGAGTATAACCAAGACTGAAAACTCTAAATTTTCTTAGTCTATTTCTTTTTACTGCTGATATTCCCTAAGATATTTAGTCCGTTTATCTAAATCAATTTTTCTTACTAATTACAGATAGTAAGAATGAGCGGACGCGGAGGAAGAACTAGGGGTCAAGGGAATGCCGCAACACCTAATCAAGATCCCCAGCAGTAGAAGCAGCAATAGATATCCAGCAGCAACCGAATCTGGATGATTTGTATAAAAATTTCTCAAATCTTGGTGGCAAACCATTTACCGGAAAGGAGTCAATTGTTGAGGCTCAAGCATGGGTAAGATCATGTGAGAAAATATTTAAAGGGCTAAAGCTGCAAAACGAGCAGATGAGACTTATAGCTTCTTGGCAACTCCAAGAAGAAGCCTCAGCCTGGTGGGAAACAGTCATTATAGATGAACCAGAGGAAGAATTTACTTGAAATCATTTTAAGGAGGTGTTTGAAAAGCGTTATACGCCGTCAGCGGGAATTATCAGAATGTATCAAGAATTTTTGGATTTAAAGCAAGGAAGCTTGTCATTTGAAGAGTACTTAAACAAGTTTAACGAACTATCCCGTTTTGGTCTAGAATTGTTAAACACGCCTCTTAAGAAAAATGAAAGGTTTATCCATGGAATGAACCAGAAGTATCATGAAAGGATGACAGCACACGTCAAAGAATCTTTTTCTGATCTTATTGATATGGGATATAGGTATGCCACGCTGGATATGCAGGAGATTCCAGGGGAAGGAGGAAATTCAAATAATCAGAATTGGAAGAAAAGGAAGTTTGGGGGCAAGAGGCCACAACAAGACAAGGAAGACAATAAAGGAAATTTGGCTAGGAACATAACTTGCTACAATTGCCAAGAGAAGGGCCATTATTCAAACAGCTGCACAAACCCGAAGAAGCAAGTTAAGAAGGAACAACCTGTGAAGAATGATCAACAAGCTAAAGAATGCTATAATTGTCACAAGCCTGGACATTTTATTAATTATTGCCCGGTAATGAAGCAAGCACAGGTGGCAAATGTTCATGCGATAAAGAAAGACCCTTCAACTTCGAAGGCAGATAAAGGAAAAGGTGTTCTGGAAGGTAACCTTACTATTTATGATAGAACTGTTAGAGTTTTATTTGACACGGGAGCTTCACATGGCTTTATCTCCCAACAAATCATAAGTGAATTAGAACTTAAAACTGAATTTGTTGACGACCCTATTTGCGTGAAAAATCCAGTTGGAGGCCCCGCAAATCTTTGTTTATATTGTAAGAAAGTTCCTATTTCATATGCTCGCTATCAATTTCCTATCAACCTTTATGTCCTCGAATTTAATGAATTTGAAATCTTACTCAGAATGAACTGGTTATTGAGATACGAAGCTAAATTGGATTGTAATGATCGGACAGCTTTAGTCAAAACAAGCCTTGGAAATTTTATTGAAATCTCTTGTGAGGATCCGAGTCAGTTGACTTAGTACCCAATGCCCGTCCTGTTGTTCACGCAAGTCGTCGGATGGCACCTAGGGAAAAAATTAAATTAGTCGATCAAACTCGAGATCTGCTAAAGAAAGGGTTGATTCGCTCTAGTTTTTCTGAATGGGGTTCAGCCGATGTGTTCGTCGCTAAATCGGACCGATATTTGAGGTGGTGTGTAGATTACCGCGATCTAAATAAACAAACTCTCAAAAACAAATTCCCTTTACCTAGTATTGACGATTTATTCGATCAACTTCATGGCGCTCGATTCTTTTCTAAAATGGATTTAGCTCAGGGATTCCATCAGCTGCGAGTAGCCGAAGATTGTGTTCATTTAACTGCCTTTAGGGGTCCTGACATGTTCTACGAGTGGTCAGTTATGCCTTTCGGCCTGGCCAACGCTCCCGCGTACTTCGTAGATTTAATGACCCAAGTGTTTCGAGAAGTATTGAACAAATTTGTCCTTGTATTTGTTGATGATATCTTCATCTCCTCCAAAACTGAAGAGGAGCATGCTGAACATCTCAGAATTGTTTTAGAGATATTGAAGAGGAATGTCTTATTCGCTAAATTTTCTAAGTGTTACTTTTGGGTCAAAGAAGTCAGATTTCTCGGTCATATTGTAATGAAGAAGGAATTTCTGTTGATCCAAGCAAGATTTCTGCAATTATGGACTGAAAGCAACCCACTACTCCTAGAGAAGTTCGAAGTTTTCTAGGTTTAGAGGGATATTATAGAAAGTTTGTACAGGATTTTTCTAAGTTGGCTATCCCATTGACTAAGCTAACAATGAAGAATGCTAAATTCATTTGGACTCCAAAATGTGATGAAGCGTTCCAGGAACTGAAAAAGAGATTGACTACTGCTCCTGTTCTCATTATCGTTAACGGGAACCAAGGCTTATCTGTCTATATTGATGCGTGTGGTGATGGGGTAGGTGCAGTATTAATGCAGAATGGGAAAGTAGTTGTCTACGCGAGTAGACAATTACGTCCGCATGAGAGAAACTACCCAACACATGATTTGGGGCTTTTGGCTGTTGTTTTCGCTTTAAAAATCTGGCGACGCTATCTTCTGGGTAAGAATCTTTTCAGCTTTCTTAACAATATACGAACTTAGCTTAAACAATATACTTAATAAACTCTCTTTGTTTTAGGTGAAAATTTTAAATTATTCACCGATCATAAATCCTTGAAATATCTCTTTACCCAGAAAGATCTGAATCCACGACAACAACGTTGGTTGGAATTTCTGGCATCTTATGACCTACATATTCTATATACGCCAGGAAAGGCCAATGTAGTTGCAGACGCCTTAAGTAGAAAGCATGCTATTCTTGCTCATCTTGTTATCACTCCTACTCTTCTTGAAAATATCGCCAACAAGCAAAAAGAAGACAAATTTCTTCGAGATATTTATGGGAAAATTCTTCAAGGCGAAGATACTAGTTTTGAAACCAATCATAGGGGAGTTATTAGGCTGAAAGGTAGGATTTGTGTTCTAGATATCCCTGATTTGAAGCGTGAAGTTTTAGATGAATGCCACAAGTCCAAACTTTGCATCCATCTGGGAGTCAAAAAAATGTATCGTGATGTTAAACGAACTTTCTGGTGGAAGATAATGAAAAGAGACATATCCATTGACGTGAGTCGCTGTTCTATTTGTCAACAAATCAAAAGCGATCAAAAGAAAGTGGCCGGTTTACTTCAGCCTTTGGAAGTACCGAAATGGAAATGGGATCAAGTATCGATGGATTTCATCGACAGATTGCCATGAACCAAGAAGGGAAATGAAGCAATTTGGGTTATAGTGGACCGTCTAACCAAAACTGCTCACTTTATTCCGGTGAAATCCACTCGGACTGCAGCAAGCTTAGCGGGGCTATATATAAAGAAAATTGTTCGTCTCCATGGTATTCCCAGTAGTATAGTGAGTGATCGTGACCCGATCTTCACTACTAGATTTTGGGAGGCATTCCAAGCCGCTTTGGGAACAAAATTAAATTTCAGTACTGCTTATCACCCACAATTTGATGGGCAAACAGAAAGGGTTAATCAAATTCTAGAAGACCATTTACGTACTTTCATTCTCGATTTTGGTGGTTCTTAGGAGGACCATTTACATCTGGTCGAATTCTCATATAATAACAATTATCAGGCAAGTATAGAAATGGCTCCTTTCAAAGTTTTATATGGTCGTCCGTGTCGATCACCTACATGCTGGATTGAATCAGGTGACAGACTCGTCCTTGGAACAGACATGATTAAAGAAGCCACAGAGAAGGTTGATTTTATTCGAAAGAAATTAATAACTGCTTAAAGTCGTTAGAAGAACTATTATGACCACCGAAGAAGATTTTTGGAATTTCAAGTTGGAGATTCTGTATTTCTGAAAGTGTATCCGATGCGAGGTGTATTGAGATTCAGGAAAACTGGAAAGCTAGCACCGCGTTATATTGGTCTTTTTCCTATTCTGGAAAGGATTGGTCCTCTGGCATATCGAGTGCAGTTACCCAGCTGGTTGTCTGGCGTGCATGATGTGTTCCACATTTCTAATCTTTGGAAGTATGTGGACGATCCAGATAGCATTCTTGAAGAAGCTGCTCAGCAGGATCTAGAAATCACTCCTAACTTGGCAGTTAAAAGGGAGCCGATAAAAATTGTAGATCGTGATGAGAAGCGATTGAGGAACAAAGTTGTGAAACTTGTCAAAGTTCAATGGAGTGGCGATCCAAAGGACTGTACTTGGGAGACTGAAGATAATATGAAGAAATCATATCCCAATTGCAGAATAGACATCTCGTCTTAAACTAGTAAGCTATTTCTTTATTTTTATGAATTCGTATATTCTTTGCTTGCGTTTCTCTCTCTTTCAACCTCGAGGACAAAATTTTCTTAAGGAGGGGATATTGTAACATTCCAAAATTTTTAATTTAAAATTGGGTAAATTATTTGAACTTTTGAATTTAATTTGAGAAATTTCAACAGAAATTAAATATTTTTGATATTAATATTACAAAGTTATATGGAATTAAATAAATATTGATAGTTAAGTTTACATAGATATTTATAATAATAATTTAAGAAAAGAACATATTATAAACAAGAAATAGTTTAAAAGAATAAAATAAAATATGTGATGAATTAAATGTTAAAACAAACACTTTCATTTAGCAAATTAAAACAAGAACAAGATTTGATCGCTAAAGAAAGGAACCTTTGAATATAAGTACGTAAAAAATATAATAAAGAAAAAAGAAAACTGTAAAATAAAACAAGACCAAATGTACTTATAAAAAAAAATCAGAAGCACAAATGCATGTTAACAGGCATGGGAAGCATGAAGCGTTAAATGCTATTTACTCAGCCCATTAACAAGAAGAAAAAAAACTGTAAAGAAAACTGTACTTACAAAAAAATAAAAAAAAGTAAGATTTGCTGTAAATATGCAAAGAAGCATTGTATTACATGCCTTCATTCAATGCTTTAATTAAATGCCACTTACTCTTCATCATGTACAAGATCACATCAGCCCTTGAAAGATGGAAGAAGTTCTTTTTTTTGAGAGAAATGTGTGATCCTCTAATAAAAGAGGAGAGCACACATGGAACACTATATATATAACAAAAATAAGGAGCTGCCAACATGCCTGACAGGTAGCCAAACTATAAAAATAAGAAAAAGAAAAAGAAAAAGATACCCCTCAAATGAGCTCCGGCAAAGCCACCGCCCATTACACTCTAATATCAAGCTCCGGCAAAGCCACCGCCCAATATTAAAGTGTTAGAGGTATCTAAAGAAACAATCTCTCAAGAGATAAGATCCAAAAAGATGAACTCCAACAGTAGGACCAAAATGAAGAGCTCCACAAAGAAGACCACGAGAAACCGAAGAGAAAAGCCCAATGTAATCCAAATCCCAGAGAAGAGCAATCCTGAAAACCTAAATAAAGCTGAATACTCTCCTGCAAATCAAATAAAAGAAAAACCAGCAACCAACCTGAACCATACCTGGAACAAAACTAGGAATACAAGTTAGTATGCATCACATATATGTATATAAGTAGAATTTATATACATATATGTGAGAGAGAGACAAAAAATGGAAAATAAGAACCTATACAAGAAAGAGAATTATGATTCAACCAATAAACATGATTAAAAACAGAATAAGGAATAATATGAGAAGTATTAGAAACAGAATTATTGATGCTAAGAGAGAATATGAAATTATTATTTCTAACCTTGCTAAGATAATATTTAAAGCACTTATTTTTGGCTAATTTATATTTGGGATTAGAAATCCAATTTAAGCAAAAATTTGAGATTAAAATAATCAAATTATTATTATGATGATAGTTATTATTAAAGATTCTTTGATTTCTTTCAAACCAAATGAACCAACAAGAAATAGTGAATAAAGAATCAAGCAAGTATCTGGAGTCCTTATTAAACATAAATCTAAAAGAGTTCCAATAGAAGAAACAATCAGAAACTCTAGAACTAATAACAAACTCAAAAATATTAAGGGTCTTAATAAGAATAAAATGAGTATCCATGCATTCGAAATAAATATGATTAATATCTTCATGAAATAAGTTGCAAAATAAACATTTATTATCAATACTAATATTTTCCTTTTTTAAAAATTCAGTAGTGTTTAACTTACCATGAATAATGAGCCACATATGAATCTTAGATTTAGGAGGGGCATTTGACTTCCAAATAAAATTAAAACAATTGACAGAAACCCCGGAGAAGTTGATAAAATTATAAAAGCAATTACAAGAGTATTTCTTGCTCTTATCCCATTCCCAGCAAATAATGTCATTATTATTGTCAATGTTATAAAGATTAAGTTTAGCATAAAGCAAGAAAAGCTGTCTAAGGGTATGGCCCACTAAAATACAATTAAAATTGAAAATCCAAGGAGAGTCTCTCTCAGAGTTGAAAACATCATAAATAAATGCAAATTTAAAGTTACAAATATCATATAAATCCTTGAATTCATACTTGAGAGGAGTAGAAGAAATCCAGCAATCATGCCAAAAAGATGTATTATTACCAGAATGAATAATAATATTAATACTTAATTTGAAAATATCACTACATTTTAAAATAGATTTCCAAAAATGAGAAATAAAACTAGAACTAGAAGGACTAATATGATAGAGATTATAACTACCATTGTAATAATATTTAGATATAATCTCCTTCCAAATGGCATTATCACTAGTATCTCTAAATTTCCATAACCATTTACCAAGAAGAGAAAGATTCATATTATGTAAGTTAATGACTCCTAGACCACCCTCTTTTTTAGATTTACAAATAGTATCCCAATTAACTAAACATTTAATGCTACTGTTAGGATTAACTCTACTCCAAAGAAAATCCCTTCTAATTTTATCTATCTTATCTATCACCCAATCAGGAAAAAGGTGCATAGACATCCAATAAATAGGGAGCGCTGATAAGACAGAATTAATCAATACCAGCCTACCAGCTCTAGATAAGAATCTCACATTCCAATTATTAAACCTATTTTTAATTTTATCTATAATAATTAACCAATCATCATGTTTAAGTTTCGAAGGTCTGATTACAAAACCAAGATAGTCAAAAGGAAAACTCATAGTTTTACAATTCAAAGTTTTAGCAACTAAATTTTCAACATTATCAAAATCATTTAAAATTAAAACAGAACTTTTGTCAAAATTAATTTTTAAACCAGATAAAAGTTCAAAACTATAAAGAATAAATTTAAGAGCAATAATATGCTTAGGTAGATGAGAGGAAAAGAGCAAAGTATCATCAGCAAACTGAAGGACAGAAAGACTAAGACTAGAAATATCATTACCAATAACACCCAAAAGGTTATTGTTAACAGCATTCTTAATTATCTTAGAAAAAACATCAGCCGCTAAATTGAACAGAAGGGGCGATAATGGATCCCCTTGCCTTAATCCTCTCTTAGATTGAATTTTATTACCTAAGACACCATTGACCATGATACTCGAATTGCCCGTTTTAAGCAAGATATTAATCCAATTAATCCACTTATTACTAAAGCCTCTCGCAAGGAAAATCTCTATAAGGAAATCCCAATCAACCGAGTCGAAGGCTTTAGCGAAATCTAATTTTAAGATAGCACAGGTTATATTATTCTTACAACAAAAATTGATATATTCTTGAACAACCGCTACACCATCAGTAATATTCCTGCCTTTAATGAAAGCTGATTGCGAACAGTCAATGAGATCATTCATTTTTAAACTAAGTCTATTAGCTAAAACTTTTGAAATAATTTTAACAGAGCAGTTTATCAAAGATATGGGCCTAAAATCTTTTAAAGTATTAGCACCCACTTTTTTATGTAATAAAATAACATTAGCAAAATTAAAACGACCTAATTGGAGATTACCATTATAAAATTCATTGAACATACAAATTAAGTCTAGTTTTAAGATCTCCCAAAAATATTGATAAAAGAAAATAGGAAAACCATCCGGGCCCGGTGATTTGTCTCCTGGTAAATCAAAGATGGCTTTTCGAATTTCCTCTTCAGAAAAAGGGACATCTAAATCAGAAAGATTGATGTTAGAGGTGGATGGGTAAAGATCATTCCATCTAGCACAAACTCTATGTTTAATTTTGGTGCCAAAAATATCTTTATAATAATCAGTAAAGGCATTGTTAAGATCTCGTTGATCAACTAATTCCACATTATTAACTAAAATGGAATTAATTGTATTACTACGTTTTCTGTTATTAGCTAAGCTGTGGAAGAATTTTGTATTATTATCACCTTCATTGATCCATTGACAATTAGATCTCTGTTTCCACATAACTTCCTCTTTTTCAAGAATAGAATAAAGATCCTCTTTTAAATTATTAAGGACATTTCTCTCACCTATATTTAATTGTCTAGATTCTTCAATCTTATTAGGTTTGAGCAATTCATTAAGAATGTAATCCTTTTTAATTTTTATATTACCAAAAACATTTTTATTCCAATTTTTAAGAAAAATCCTAAGATTTCTAAGTTTGAGCACAAAAGCTTTGGCAGAATTACCACAAAACTTAAGGTTATAAAAACTCATAGAGGATCATTTATTGATGACTAAATTAGAAAAACCTGAATCTAGAAACCATATTTTTTCAAATTTAAAAACATTATTCAAAAATCTATGACTATCACAAGTAAGAATAATGGGACAGTGATCAGAAAGGGTAAAAGGTAAACCTGACACTCTACAGATAGGAAATTTGTCCTCAATATCATCACAAACGAAAAATCTATCTAAAAGAGCAAAAGAGGGAGACTCTCTATTATTACTCCAAGTGAAAGATCTATTGGATAGAGGTATTTCGATCAAATTACATTGAATAATAAATTGATCGAATTCCTCCATAGCCAAATAATCGCCTTCCCGAGGAGAGCGCTCCCCAATAAAACGAGTCACATTAAAATCTCCCCCCAAAATCCAAGGACCAGGGGCGAAAGACCTAAACTCAAGGCATTCATTCCAGAGAATCCGCCTCTCAATTTTAGAGTTAGGCCCATAAACATTAGAAATATTTAAAAAAGAATTATCAGAGAGATTAATTAAAATGATGTGTAAAGAGTGCTTCTTCTGAATACACTGAAGAAGTTTAAAGAGATTATCTCTCCAACCAATCATTAAGCCCCCAGAAGAGCCCATAGAAGGAAGAAAAACCCAATTTCTAAAACGAAAACCACCCAATCTTCTAAAAAAACGAGAATCAGGACATTCTATTTTGGTCTCTTGAAGAAGAGCAATGTCAATAGAAAAATCTTTAAAAAAGAGTCTAACTTTATCACATTTACTGAGGTCGTTCAGACCTCTAATGTTCCAACTAATGACTCTCATAAACCCATAGATCTAGCCCTATCAAGTTCCTTACTTCTAATAAACTCTCTATCTAACTCAATATCAGAAAAAATAAAAGCAGAGCTACTAGCTAACTGACTAAACTCAGAAGCGGATAAATCACCAAGTGCATAAGAAGAATAAATGCTACCAAAATCAAAACGCATACCAGAGCCTGGTTCCAAAACACTGCTCGCGGTGCTTGAACCAGGAAACTCACCCAACGACTGAGAGCGACTGCCTCTAATCCTGACACTGCGACGAACCAAACCACTCGAAGAAACATGCTTTCTACGCCTACCTCTCTTCAAAGAAGAAATGGAAGGCACCGAACTGCCAAAAGCCTCAGCATTCAGATCAGATAAAAGGCCATCCGAACTCACACCAGCGCCAAAAGTAGCAGCAGATTCCACACAAGCCACAATGCTATCACAATTATCCACATGAAGATTGATAGAACACGGAGAAGCAGAAGAAGTGATATTATCAACAGGAATAAACTGTTCCAATGAACTGAGTGCTTCATGCACAACATGCACTGAATCCCTATTGGGCAAAGCTCATCAATGTTCAAATTATCATCTACAAACAAAGCCAATGTATCATCAGAAGGAGATTCATCTGATAAAAGCCAAGAAAGGGGAACTCCAGAACGATTCAACAGTAAAGCCTCGTCAACAGAGGAAGACTCAGAGTAATAAGAATCATTGCCCACTATATGAAAATCATCAACCCAGCTACTGATATCAGAAAAATCAAAGCTACTCGGTGAAACAGAGACCAAAGGCAAATCAACTAACTATCTCACGTCCAACTCTTTAAAACAAACAACATCATTGTGGAAGAAATGAACACCAACTGGAGCAAGAGACTGTAAATCAAAAACAGAACTAAAAGAAAAATCATCGCAATCCACGCAATTGCTATCCAAAGAGTCAACCGAAGAAAGAGCAGGGAACTCTTTAGATAGAACACTATCAACATCAAATATATCCGAGCATTCAGAGGCAAAATCTGCATCAAGACATGCAAATCTGTTGCTAGTAGATATCTTGAATGGTTCCAGATTAAAAGATGAAGGAGCACCTTTTTTGGATATAGGATGGGTAAAATCACTAAACGAGATATTATCCAAAGACTCAAGAGAAGAAATACAGTGAACAACATCAGGATCAGAAAAAAGGGGATCCAACATTACAAGTTCTTGAATAACAGAAACAAAATCATCATCGAAAGAACAAGCCAGATTTATCTCTGTAGATACCGAGGAGTCCAAATTATCAATAAGCACCTCTGAATCTCCAATATAATCTTGATCACCCTTATTAGTATTTGGGGAATTAATATTGTTAAAATGAGTTAAAAGATCATTAAGTAATTTCAAACCATCGATTCTCTTGAGCCCAAGATAGTTGACTAATAATCCTCTCAAATGAATGAAATTGAGAACGAACAAAAAACCATGCTTTGCTAAAAGAACAGAAGGAACGGTTGAATTCAAAGTGGAAACAGAATTGCCAAAATATATCTCTGGATCTCCAAATTTAGCTTTATAGCCCTTGCCAATATTAGGGTCATTAACAATATTAAAGTGGAAAAGCAATATTTCCAGAAGATTGAAACCTTCAGATCGAAACTGCCATAAATGATCGAGCATAATCCTTTTCAGAAGCATAATTTTAAGCACAAACTGAAAACCATTTTCGACCAAAAAATCAGAAGAAGCCGAAGAGAACGACATGGCCGAACACTTATTGCTCTTGTGATCGAAATTGCCGCAACAGAAACATCTAATAGGATCTCGACACTGAGATGCAAAATGCTTACTATCTCCACATCTATAACAAAAGGACTTGCTTGCTTTGGAATCGATCCATCTCTTGGATGAGAAATGAGGTTGCGCAACATGCAAAAAATTCCCAGGCAGATGGTCTTTGACCACTTGAGCATAGGAGCGACGACGATGAAAATCTGGAACGATAGCTTCAGAAATCACAAGCGAAAGAGGAGAAAATGGATGCAAAGAAGGGACGATATGGGATCTTGAAGAAGGAGCAGACGCCATTCTTTATGCGGATACAATCCTAAAGTATATTCAAGATGGAAGAAGGTCTTTTGTTGTACAAAGCATGTATAAAGTAATTATACAATATAATACTTCGGTAAACCTTCCTCTGTACACAAACCTTTCACCTATATGTATACATCCACAAACCTCAAGTTCATTCGTTCAACAAATCTGAGCAAAGAATAGAAATAAAAAAAAAAGATCATTACTTATATTCAAGTTGAAAACAAATTACTGAAGAAAGAAAAGGAGGAGAAGGATCAAACTGTTACTTTTTTTCAAAAAAAAAAAAAAAAACAGAACATCTCTATTGATCCATATTTCAATGTGAGTACCATTTCCTTTTAAAAATAGTTTATACCTCTGATGTTACTAAAAATGTTGTGATGGAAGTTTGCTTTGAAGTATAGTATGAGTATGGATATGAATCTGATATAAGTATGCATTTATAAAATGTATGTGTGAATATAAATATACTCCTTTGTCCTCTTGTTTTAGAGCACCCACCTTGATCAAAACTAAATATCTAAATTTTTTGATTTTTGTTAGGCTTTGTATCCAACAGCAAATGTGTGAGTTTAGGTATAAATTCAAACCTAAAAATAATTTCAATAAAAAAAAAATGTGTGCAGGGTGGAAAATTTAGCGTTTACAGAGCATATCTTAAATATATGCAGATTTTGAATGTTAAAAATTATTGATTCGATGTTGTAACTTGAAATTGCATTCGAAAAAGGATTTTTAAAACAAAAATGATAATTTTTAATGGAGTGTTTAATGTGCAGTTCACAGTTGAACGAAATTTCCATTTTGATCAATTCCTAACAATCAATTCAATTATAAATGCTAAAATTTGGTTCGAAGCAAGCTTGAACACCAGTGACTTCATGAAAATTATCAAATAAATTTTCTATTGCGCGAATTAGGAGGACGAGTTCGATTTAGGGTTTAACCCTAGCTTTTGAAATGTTTGGTAAACGTGGTGGTTTCACCACCACGTGATGGCCGAGCTGTGTGTTATTCAAGGGGATGATGGCTTGGTTTGTTGACGAGATGTGGCCGAGGGTTTGGCGTCGCTGGTGGTCCGTGTGACGATCGCTAGGCATTTTTGCTGAAGGTCGTGGTTGCAGTTTTTTCTATAGAACTGCTAAATTTTGATTTCGAACAAGTGTTTTCGAATGGGGTTTCGTTTTCCTATCTACGTGTGATTCGCGACTTGCTGGAGGTATCACCGATCGTCGAAGCACCGTTAAAGGCTTGTGCACGTACACGGCAGAGACATGGTGTCAGTGTTGGGTGAAATGGTGAGAAGAAGAAGACAGGTGCAAGAGGAAAAGGAATCGAGTCGGACTCGAGTGAAGTACCCTGTTTACTTAGGTTGTTTTACTTTCAAAATGGGTTAAGCCCAAAATTATTTCAGGGCCCAAATTTATTTCAAGTTATAATGTTACACAAATTTTTGTGTCAGCAAAGCAATCAATGTTTAACTGTTGTACGTTAAGAACTTATTTCAAGTTTTAAATTAACCAAGCAAATAGTAACAACGTTTTGAAATCTAATTAATACTTTAATTAAATAATTAATTTAAAATCAGTGTTAAAATTAATTAACATTAAAGCTTTTTGTAATAATAATAAATTGATTTCGAAATAATTAAAGAAGATTTTTAAATGTTAATTAAGATAAATAATTATTATTAATTTGTAAAAAAGAAAGGGGGTAATTAAGAATAGCCAATTAATTGTAAAATTGTAATTAACTAAATGATCAGAGATTGATTAATTTGAAACGAAAGATTGGTTATTTAGTATTTAAGTTTTTGACTAATTCGTAATTACAGATTGTTAATTAAATAATTAAAGTTAATAATTGTAGTTAATTTAGATAAATTAATTAAGTAATAATTAATTAAAGATTTAATAAATTTATTATTAAGAATAGTTAATCATTGATTTAGATAAATCAATAAAAATAGTTATGTGGTAAATTCTTTTAAATCACCTTTACCTTAAATTGAAAACGATTGTGGTAAATTCTTTTAAATCACCTTTACCTTAAATTGAAAATGATTGACTATCATCAGATGTTGTCTATGGAATTGATATTTCTGTTCTGTTTGTGATACGGTGTGATATAAATTGCCATGTACTGTACTGTGATTGTGATTTGTTCTGTATTGATGTGAAAACCCTGTTTGCCCGTAAAACGGCATTTAAACTTCGATGCGACAGGGAATCAGATTTTAGTTGGTTATCTGTAACCCACATTGAACCTGTGAATTTTTGTGAATGACGTATCTACATGTTTTCAAACATCGACGCTCACTATTCGGTTTAGGCGGAAAAGGACCTTTGTCTCATATAAACCATCCCGAATGAGTGATACGATGAAATGGATGAGCATTTGAAGATGGTGGTGAAGACCGGACGTCCTCGAGAACGTTAGGATACCCTGTGGAATGACTCTGCACTGAGTTGCTCCGGTATAGAGTACTCCATATGTGATGGGGAGTCCGATCGGGATTATGGACACCCGGATTGCAAGGACTTCTTCGGAAGTGCCTTCGGTTCTGTTCGAACCTAGAACAGACTTGTATGGATTGTATGTCTGACATTACATTTGAGATAAAAGCAGATTTCTTTCAAATACATTTCTGTTGGTGGCGGAGAATTGATTTTCTTAGCTTAACACCCTTCTCTGAGACATACGAGTTCAGAGGTTATGTAGTTGAAGGTTATCGGTGATATATTCCCAACATGGTAATGTGGCATGCTGAGTGTTGCTGATCATTTGTTGATCAAAGCATGGCTTTGTGAAAAGCATAGCTTTGTGGACGAGACTTTGTCGAACCTCACACCCCGAAAGGGTCGAAACAGGAAAGATGCAGCATGGTTGTTGGGGGTTGCGCCCCTTAGGGTATGTGCATTTCCTTTTGGATAGAAGTGGTATCATGATATATATATATATATTGTAGGATTGATTTCACCCTAGAGGGGGGTGAATAGGGTGATATTATTAGTCACAAAAATTTATTGCGGAAGCTTATAAAATATTCAATTCAAGTTTCAACACAGTTCACAGCAGAATAATAGCAGCACAGATATCGCAGAATACGAATAACAGAAACAGAACAACACAGAATTTACCCAGCTTCGGCAAAACCCTGCCTACATGCTGCCCCCAAGGTTTCTACTAGAAATTAGTTAGTTAGACGCTTACACACGTAAACTCGCGACACCCGCTATCGACTAAACCCAACTCTACGCTCAAAACCCTGCCACAACTCAGCCACTGAGTTGCGAATTCTCAAACTACGCCACGTAGTTTGTCCCCTAGTCACACGACTAGAAATTTAAACGGTTTAAAAAGAAATTACAAATTAAAAACAATTTAAAATAAAATAACCCTAATTAAAAAATTAAAAGCCCTTAAAAGAGAAAGTTCTTTAAAAACAGGTCGGCCCCCTTTTATAATTTAACACGTTCTACTTTTATTTGCTCCGTTCATTTATATGATGGCGGCTGTTCCTCTTGCAACTAAATTAGGGCTTCATCCTTCGATCCAAACTAGGGTTTCATGATGAAGCTGTCGATTGTTCGATCAATCTGGTTGTCAATTGAGTCATGATTGCAGTGACTTGACCTTTGCATTTTGTTTATTTTTCGAAATTTCACCTGAGTTGAATCCAGCTTAAGCTTGGATTTGACCTTGTACCGAGAGTTGTGACATTTATTTTATTGCACTTGAGTTGAATCCGAAAATTTGGGTTTGACCTGTGCTCATCTGTCCCTGTAAATTTATCAAGTGTATATTGGTGTGCACGGCCTTGTGGCATGTACAGTGACACACTATGCATGTCACATTGTTTGTGTGTAATGAATTCAGATATAAATGATGACGAACAACCCAAATAACTGAGGCAAGTAATATTTTCAAAGTCCATATTTTATTTTATATTGCAAAAAAATTTCTTAGTAATATTTATTACAATTTTTGTTACAATATTTATTACAATTTTTGTTAGTGAATATTTTTGCAGATTGCTCAGCTGCTGGGTTCTAACTGGAATGAAGTTGAAGATAAACTACGAGTGTGAGTGCTATGTAGTGAGGAATTTATGTAAATTGAATTGTGATGTAATTAGAATCAAAATTGTATATGTATAGTGAGAGCTTGAATTTGTACTATTCAAAATTGTAATAAATATTTGTTTGAATAAAATTTCTGTTCGAATTCAAATTCTGTGTTATTTATTTTTATTCAGAAAATACTTATTTAATCTATGAAAAATAAAATAGTACATTAACAAATACATTTAAACGAATATATGTTTATTATCATCAAACAAAAATCATATAACCGCATATTCAACAATCTTTCCCTTTTGATGATAACAAACATATATTTAAGATTTTGAATATGTTAAATGTATCTGGTCATGGATATGCTCTAATTGCTCCCCCTATTTAAATGCTTCCTCTCTACACAAAGCTCCCCCTACAAATATGCATGCTATTAAATAATATGCAAATGAGCCTAGATGCAAATGGAAAACGTTTGACTTTTGCTAAATTTTATTTGACAAAATCTTAACTTTTCTCTCCCCCTTTTGTTATCAGCAAAAGAATAACAGTGGTAGAGAAAATAAAGATAAAGTGATCGATATTAATCCAAGATTAAAACTCAGTCGAATATAAAAATTAAATTTCAAAAAAAAATCAAACAAATATCATAAATATTTTGTTAGGCGCATATTCCACTTTTAGAATGATGGGAATTATGTCATTATATAAAACCATACAGTTGTGTCTATTTGTGGCATATTTATATCAGGAATTTTAATACCTACTAACCATGCATAACCGTTAGGACTTTTAAATGAGATTAGTAGTATTCCAATTTTATTTTAAAAAAAATGAATTCAAGTATCTTCTAACCACGCATAACCGTGAGGACTTTTAAATGGGATTAGAATCAACTTGTTTATTATCAACGTTTGATATCGGTTCCATACATGCATAACCGTGAGGACTTTTAAATGAGCATGGAAGCACATAACAAATTCCAAGTAATTCACCCATGCATAACCGTGAGAACTTTCAAATGAGAGTGAATACTTTGGTATTTATTTATTTATTTAAAGAAATAAAAAACGAACGATTCCTGTTTAAAGTACCACATATCGACGAACTATATAGAATTTTGATGAGTGATGGTCGTTAGAAATATGATAGAAATAGAGATGGTCATGGAATTTTTACCAACAAAAGTTTTATAACTTTTGTTTAAATTTATACCGTCTCGAGTAATAATATATGATAAATATCAACACTCATCACTTTTTCAATCACTATTTATCTTTTCGACAATTAGTAGGGAGAAAAAAATGTTAAATATTCAGCAAATTAAATTTCTAAAACACCTATGCTGAGATGTAGTTTACAAAAACTATTTTGTGGTAGAGGTTTTGTAAAAATGTCTGCCAATTGAGAATCAGTTGAAATAAAATTTATGCAGGTATTTTCTTTGGAAATATGATCTCTGGTAAAATGATGTCTAACATCTATATGTTTTGCTCGTGAGTGGTGTATAGGATTATTTGTGAGATCAATTGCGCTTTTGCTATCACACATTAGTGGTACACGTTTAAAATTTAGACCATAGTCTTGCAAAGTTTGTATCAGCCATAAGATTTGGGCAGAGCAACCACTCAAAGCAATATACTCTGCCTTTGTTGTAGTTAATGCAATAAAATTCTGTTTTCTACTTGACCATGCAACTAATGAATGTCCTAACATAAAACATGCTCCACTAATACTTTTTCTATCAACTAAATTTCCAGCATAATCAGCATCTGAAAAACCTTTTAATTCAAAGTTATCGTTTGTTGGATACCAAAGACCAAACCGTGAGGTGTGCAACAAATATCTTATAATTCTTTTAACTGCTTTTAAATGAGATTCTTTTGGGTTAGATCGAAATCGTGCACACAAGCAGACAGAAAACATGATGTCAGGCCTAGAAGCGGTAAGATAAAGGAGTGATCCAATCATACCTCTATATTGCTTTTGATCAACTGCCTTACCTTTTTCATCACTGTCAAGTTTAATTGTTGTTCTCATGGGGGTTCTAGCTGGTTTAGCATCTTTTAACCCAAATGTGTTGATAAGTTCCTTAATATATTTTGTTTGAGAAATGAATGTACCTTTATCGCTTTGTTTGACTTGAAATCCTAAAAAGAATTTCAATTCTCCAACCAAGCTCATTTCGAACTTTTCCTACATAACTTTTTCAAATTTCTCATACAACAAATTGTTAGTAGCACCATAAATAATGTCATTAACATATATTTGAACAATTAAAATATTGTCGTTTTCATGCAACAGAAATAGTGTGGTGTCAACACAACCCTTTTTGAACCCATTTTCAAGAAGATAAGTACTGAGGCATTCGTACCAAGCTCTAGGAGCTTGTTTTAACCCATATAATGCCTTTTTAAGCTTATATACATGGTTAGGATATTCATGACTTTCAAAACCTTCTGGTTGTTCAACAAATACATCTTCTTTTAAAATTCCATTAAGAAATTCACTTTTAATATCCATTTGTTTTAATTTAAATTCTTTGTAGCAAGCAAAAGCTAGCAATATCCTAATTGATTCTAGTCTAGCTACCGGTGCAAAAGTTTCATCAAAGTCGACTCCTTCAATTTGATTATATCCTTTAGCGACTAGTCTAGCTTTATTTCTAATCACATTTCTTGATTCATCATATTTATTTTTGAAAATCCATTTTGTTCTTACGACTGGATAGTCCGTAGGTCTAGGTGCTTCCAAACATCATTTCGCTCAAATTGATTTATCTCTTCTTGCATAGCAATAAACCAATTTTCATCATTAAGAGATGTATCTATGTCTTTGGGTTTTATTTTTAAAATAAATCCACTATATAGACGCAGATCACACAAATTTCTAAAAGAGGAACGAGTTTGAACACCTGTGACAGGATTTCCTATTATCAATTTTGGAGGATGATCTGCTTTGAATTTCAATTTATCTGGATCTAGATTCCTTCGGACTTCGTTTGTTGTTGCGGTTTCTTTTGGTTTTTCGTTCTCATCTTTTCCATTCTCCTCTTCAACATTGCTTTTGGCCATTTCCTCTCCATTAATGCATTCATCAAACTTCACATTGATTGACTCCACGATTGTTTTATTCCTTTTGTTGTAGGCTCTATCAGTTTTACTTCTAGAAGAGTATCCCATGAATATGCCTTCATCAACTTTTTCTTCGAATTTTCCCAATTGATCACTTCTATTGAGAATATAGCACGGACACCCTAATATTTTGAAATAGTCAATGTTTGGTTTATTTTTGAACCATAGCTCATAGGGTGTTTTGTCAAGAATTGGTCCAATCATAACTCTGTTCATTACATAACAAGTTGTATTTACTGCTTCTGCCCAAAAATGCAAAGGTAGCTTATACTCATTTATCATAGACCTAGCTAACTCTTGCAATGTTCGATTCTTTCTTTCAACTACTCCATTTTGTTGTAGAGTACGTGGTGCAGAAATTCTTGTTTAAAACCGTTTTCATCATAGAAGTTTTCGAATTCATAATTTTTGAATTCTCTACCGTGATCACTTCTTAACGTAACAATAGGGACTCCCTTTTCATTTTGCACTAATTTTGCGAATTTTGTGAAGTATGAAAAAGTTTCTGATTTTTAGCCAAGAAATATACCCATGTATATCTTGAGTAATCATCAACTAACACAAAAAATATTTCTTACCTCCTAAACTAGCAATGTCGTTAGGTCCGAACAGATCCATATGAACTAGTTCGAGAACTCTAGAAGTGCTTACATTGTTTTTGGCATGAGATGATATTTTTTAACTTTTCCCAAGGTACATGCTTTACAAATGTTTTCTGTTTCAAACTCATGTGATGGCAACCCTCTTACCAAATTTTTCCTTTTTAATTCGTTTAATAAGTTCATACTAGCATGCTCTAAACGTCTATGCCATAAATTTACTTCTATATCCTTAGCTACCAAACATTTAGAGAGGGTGAGATCATCAAAAGATAGAGAATATATATTACCTTTCCTTTTACCTTAAAATAAGATTTCTTTTGATGATTTGTCAACAATTTTGCACAAGTCAGAATCAAAGATAACATTCATACCTTTATCACATAGCTGGCTGATTGATATCAAATTGTGGTGCAGATTTTCAACATATTGTACGTCATTCAAGGTAAATGTATTGTTACCTATTTTACCTTTACCGACAATTTTACACTTGTCATTGTTGCCCATTGTGACTCTACCACCTTTGTACTTTTCTAGGCTAAGGAACTTTGATTTATCGCCTATCATGTGCCTGGAACAGCCAAAATCCAAGTACCATTGTTGTTGTTCCTTAGCCTGCCAGCATACCTATACTAGAAGAGAGTTTAGTGACCTATTTGTTTTTATAGGTCCATGATTGTTAGTAGTAGAATATTTAGAAAGATAATTTTGTGGGGACCCAAAACTATTTATATATGTTCCCTTTGGCACCCAATTTTGTTTAACTTTGAGAGATTTTATATTTATGCCTTTTGGAACCCAAATCGGTATAGTTTTCACATGTTTGGGTTTATACCAACAATATTGTGATTGTATCCATATTTTCTACAAATTGTGCACATAGAATTAACTCGATTAATATTGCTTTCAATGCTTTTAGACTGATTATATCCAAGTCCTTGTCTAATCGTATTAACAGTTTGCTTTCCTAATAGCATATTCAACGATTTTTCACTTCTTGAAAATTTATCTAAAGTCATTGACAATTGTTGGACTTGTGTTTTGAGAGATTCATTTTTGTTTAATAATTGTGTGCACTTTTTGATAGAATTTTCTCTCCTAGTATTTTCACTTTCTTTCAAAATCAGAATTTCATTTTCAAGTGATTTTATATTAATTTCTGATTAATTACTTCTTCGAATGTTGGACACTTATTGCACTTAGGGATCCTACTTTGATAGTTTTGAACTAATTGGTCAAGTTGTTCATTCAATTCTATCAAAGTATCCTTTTGTGATTCTAGTTTGGCATACTTCTCCCTAAGTCATTCAAAACAACCATTTACCTCGTGAAAATGTATAAGTAATTCTGAATGAGTAAGTTTTGATACCTCACTTGGCTCATGAAGGCACAAATTTGCTTTTTCACTTTCACTACCAGTGCTATCACTTCCATCTTCGTCGCTTTCATCCCAAGTAGCTGCAAAACTTCTCCTTTTCAATTTCTTTCCTTGACTGAGTCGATTTCGGGGACAATTTGGCTTGATATGACCGGGTTTGTTGCATTTGTGACAGATGATTTTCTGTTCTTCTGGGTTGTTTATTTCTTTGTTTAATCTGCTCTTTGCTTGTTGATTTCTAATTGGATTGCCATATTTGCGACTCCACCTTTTTAATTTTCTTATTAATAGTGCTAGTTCTACTTCATAATCATCATCATCATCTTCACTTTCAGTTGTCCCTTTAAGCGCTATTGATTTTCTTCGAGTGTCTCATCCTTCACGTTCTTCCTTGAATTTCATTTCTAGCTCATAAGTAGTGAGATTTCCGATGAGTTCTTCAACTTTCATTTGTTTTAAATCTTTCGATTCTTGTATGGTAGTCACTTCTGCTTCAAATTTTCGTGGAAGGACTCTGAGGATTTTTCGAACTATCTCCAACTCTGTGTACGATTTTCCAAGACCTTTTGATTTATATACGATATTGGAAAGTCGTCCATGCATTTCTTTGACATTTTCTTCCTTCGCCATTGTGAAGTTGTGGTATTTGCTGCTTAGCATGGCAAGGCGAGATTCTTTGACTTGAGATGTTCCTTCATGAGTCACTTCTAGTATGTGCCATATTTCCTGCGCAGTTAGACAATGTGCGACACGATAAAATTCATATTTATCTAATGAACAGATAATAGAATTCATGGCTTTAGCACTTTGTAATTTATTTTCTAGTTCTGTCCATTGATCCTTCAGTTTTTTTATTTCTTGATTATTTTCAGTTATAGTTGGTGCTCTATACCCTGTCTCAACAATATCCTAAGCGTTAATGGTTTTCAAAAAAATTTCCATCCTATTTTTCCAGTAAGCATATTCACCATTGAACATTGGTGGTCTAACTATGGACCGACCCTCAGCAAAAGCATTATTAAAAAGAAGCCATTTTAAAAATACAAATTTTTAAAACAAAACTTATTTTTTTTGAAAAAAACTGATTTTTAAAAAAAATAACGAATTTTTAAAACAAGAGTTGACTTCTATTCCCAGCTCTGATACCACTTGTAGGATCGATTTCACCCCAGAAGGGGGGTTAATAGGGTGATACTATTAATTATAAAAATTTATTGCGGAAGCTTATAAAATATTCAATTCATATTTCGACATAGTTCACAGCAGAATAATAGCAGCACAGATATTGCAGAATATAAAAAACAGAAACAGAACAACATAGAATTTACCCAGCTTCGGCAAAACCCTGCCTACATGCTGCCCCCAAGGTTTCTACTAGAAATTAGTTAGTCAGACGCTTACACACGTAAACTCGCAACACCCGCTATCGACTAAACCTAACTCTACGCTCAAAACCCTGCCACAACTCAGCCATTGAGTTGCGAATTCTCAAACTACGCCACGTAGTTTGTCCCCTAGTCACACAACAAGAAATTTAAATGGTTTAAAAAGAAATTACAAATTAAAAACAATTTAAAATAAAATAACCCTAATTAAAAAATTAAAAGCCCTTAAAAGAGAAAGTTCTTTAAAAAACAGGCCGGCCCCCTTTTATAATTTAACACGTTCTACTTTTATTTGCTCCGTTCGTTTATATGATGGCGGCTGTTCCTCTTGCAACTAAATTAGGGCTTCATCCTTCGATCCAAACTAGGGTTTCATGATGAAGCTGCCGATTGTTCGATCAATCTGGTTGTCAATTGAGTGATGATTTGTTCGTCTTAATGCTTTCGGCTGCTTCTGGAGTTCGACTTAAATTTGGTATGTGATTTTCCTTTATGCTTTTCTGTTATGCTCGATTGAACTCCGATGGATTGAAATTGCCGATGATGAATGGTTTATATAGGATTTGAATTCCTAGATTTGCGTTCGTCTGATGTCTTCAACGTTTTAGTTTCGGCTATTTGATATTGTTCTGATGCTTGAGATTTCACTGACTTTTTCAAATTCCTATATTATGATACTTCCTTCCCACGGCTTTGATGTTTAACTCGGTCAATTATCTTGGCAACCACGATTTCGAATTTGACTTGTTCATACTTTGATTTCGGTCATTTTTTGGTTTCATGAATTTCTCGTTGTACTGCTTCGGCCTTATGAATTCATTGTACTGCTTCAGCCTTGGCTTGAGATTTGTTATGTGAATTTTTGGTCGGCTTCGACTCTGGCCATTTTTTTGTTCATCACTCTGTATTTGCATTTGCATCATTCATGTATCTACTGGCTTCGGTAGTACTTTCGACCTTGATTGGCTGCAGTTCTATGACATTGACATTTAACTTTTACTTATTTTTCGAGACAGTTTGCATTAATCTGATATTGTCACATGCCACTTGGTTTGCTGTGTCATTGTATATTTATATTAGTTCGAATTAGCCATGATTCTTCTGATGCATATTTTTTAAGCTAGTTCATTCATGTTGTATTTGGTATCTTCACTTGAGTTGCTTGTATATGTATACAAGTGTTCACTGCTTGTAGTCTCTCTTCGACCTGATTTTGCTTTGACTTTGGTCGCTGCTGCATATTGTTCAATATGTAGTTTGCTATCTGATTTTGTACTTGTGTACTTCATATATGCACTATGTATTAGTTGCTTCCCTGACCTGTGCATGGATTGAAGTCTGGTGCTTCATTATTGTGTACTGGTTGAAGTTCTGATCTGGTTGTTATGCATATGTATACTTCATGCTTGATTTGGGTTCATATGCACTTGATTCATATTATAGCCGTATCACCATATGTACACATGCATATACCGCTCTTCATACTGGTCCTGGCATCCTCCTTTGTAGTGTTGTATAAACTGCTGTTGGTCTTCACGCATGTATATTCTCGAGCTTTGGTTATTTGCAGTTTTGTTTTTCTGGTCTTGGATTTGTGGTAATTGCATTTGTATCACTTGATAACATCAAACCTGAGTCATTTATTGTTAGCTTTGAGCATGTTTGAATTGACTATGTCATTTGCTTATGCTATTTTTTTACACTGTGCATTGATCTGGACTTGCAGTTTGAGTTGCTGACTTCATGTCGCCTTGACTTTGGTTATTGCATTGAGTTGAGTCATGATTGCAGTGACTTGACATTTGCATTTTGTTTATTTTTCGAAATTTCACCTGAGTTGAATCCAGCTTAAGCTCGGATTTGACCTTGTGCTGAGAGTTGTGACATTTATTTTATTGCACTTGAGTTGAATCCGATAATTTGGGTTTGACCTGTGCTCACCTGTCCCTGTAAATTTATCAAGTGTATATTGGTGTGCACGGCCTTGTGGCATGTACAGTGATATACTATGCATTTCACATTGTTTGTGTGTAATGAATTCAGATATAAATGATGACGAACAACCCAAATAACTGAGGCAAATAATATTTTCAAAGTCCATATTTTATTTTATATTGCAAAAATATTTCTTTTTCAATTTTACTGCGTTAGTGAATATTTTTGCAGATTGCTCAGATGCTGGGTTCTAACTGGAATGAAGTTGAAGATAAACTACGAGTGTGAGTGATATGTAGTGAGGAATTTATGTAAATTGAATTGTGATGTAATTAGAATCAAAATTGTATATGTATAGTGAGAGCTTGAATTTGTACTATTCAAAATTGTAATAAATATTTGTTTGAATAAAATTTCTGTTTGAATTCAAATTCTGTGTTATTTATTTTTATTCAGAAAATACTTGTTTAATCTATGAAAAAAATAGTACATTAACAAATACATTTAAACGAATATATGTTTATTATCATCAAACAAAAACCATATAACCGCATATTTAACATATATTACTTTGTGATTTGTTGTTGGGGCCCCGGATAAAGGTTGGTTACAACCGGGAGATGGCATACCCGTGTCAGTAGTTGCCCAGTTAGGGGTAACCCGACCTTGTGTTGGAAAAGATCCGGTTAGGTGTCGGTTCGTCCCTCCAAAGGTGTACCCATGTGGCCCAGGAAGTTCCTTAGCCTGACCATTCGTTGGAAATCCAAAGGACCAATACGAGCCCTGTGCGGTTTTAGTTGTAGAACCTGCCATCTAATATGGTAGCTATAGTAGGCATAGTATTGAAGAGTATGTGTACGAGTGCACGTGCTAATATAGTACACACGGATCGTGTAATATGGAATATAATATAAATGCGGAAATAGATGATAATAGCACAGTAAATAAAAAAAATCACACCAGAGATTTTTATTCTGGTTCGGAGCACCGTCCTACGTCCAGTCCCAGACTTCTATTTGGATTTTCACTACCAATTACCTCGCTTCACCCGGAGGAACAGGTTTACAACACCCGAGTAGATGAACGGGATTTCACGCCTCTAATACACTGAGGACTTCAACACTTGCCTCTTACAACACCGAGGACTTCAACACTTGCCTCTTACAACACCGAGGACTTCAACACTTGCCTCTTACAACACCGAGGAAAGATGAATATAATTGTTTGTTGACTGTATGTGTTCTTGCTAACACAGTTTTGTCACTTGTAGTACAAACTTCCTATAATCTTATCCTCAAAATATGTGAATGATGTTTTGTGAAGATTAAGGGAAGTATATTACTTATTGAATCAAAAGATATGAAATAATTTCAATGATTCAATAAGCAATTAAAATAATTGAGAGCTTTTAGAATGCAGGAGTATTTAGAAAGTAAGATCAGAAATTAGAGTAGTAAAAAATATATATTCATATCTATTGAATCAATGATTTAGATGAGTTTATATAGAGAAAAATGGTTGTAACTCTTTGTGAACAGTAGCCATTAATAGATATGATCATTGATGGAAGGTAAGAGATGCAACCATTGGAGAAAGAAGTGTCTTTTGGAAAAGGTTGCTCTCTGTTTAAAAACGGTCGACAGGTTAAAAAATGGCCAGTAGACAGGATTTCAAATATATAGTCGTTATGTGCATGTGTGCACGTTCATTGTGCATTTTACACAGAAACGGCCGACCGCCTGATTTACTACCGGTCGACCGGTCCCTGTCAAATTGCTCAATGAATGTGCAATGCTATTCAAAGGTATATATATCGATTATATTGAGGTGCATGATTATTTGAGGATATATTTTAACAAGTTTATCACTATTACAACATCAAATAATCAACCTATAATCTAGAGTACCATATGTAGCTCTTTTGTGCCTCTTTACAGCCATGATGTCTTTGTTTTGTCGATCGCCTTTATTTCTTTGTCAGAAATCAAAAACTTCATAGAATCTGTGACTCAACATTCTCCCCCTTTTTGATTGATGACAACATATATTTGAAGTTCTGAATCTCACCCTGAATATGTGATCTCCCCCTGAGATTTTGTTTGTATTCTTTATATATATATATATTCCTGCAAATAATTGTTAGCACTTTCTCCCCCTTTGTCATTGACAAAAAGGAATAATAGATAATGGAATAATATAGAAGTATATCAACCAGAATATCCATGCATAGCAGAAAAATATAACATATCCAAACATACCAGAGTATCATACACACCATAATATCATACAAATAAAAGTAACGACACTGTTTAGTACAAGTGTCGGATGATGTTTTAAAGTACTAAACCAAAATATAGAGATAGAAAACAGAATCTAGGATGAGTCAGATGCTGTCTCCTCTTAATCATCTTCTTCCTCATCATCATCATCATCATCATCTTCCTCATCATCATCCTCTCTAGATGATTCTCCGCTACCATGTCCACTAGTACCAGCAGACTCCTCAGTTGATGACCAGTTGAAAACAGGAGGAGCAGGACGTTTGCCTGGGTCCTGATCTTGACCAGAGATGGATGTGCTACATGATATAGCATCCCATAAAATACCAAAGAATGACTTGACTTTGTTGAAGCGTTTATCAATTTTTGTGTCCATGCGACTGAGTCTTGATTCAAGCAAGAATTGTTTACGCCCAATAGTTTCAAGTGATTCTTTTGTGGAGGATTTTGATTTCAACAGTTTAACTTCTTCGGAACGAGGTCGAGAGGAAGTAGCTTTTTGTTTTCTTGGACCTCTTTGTTGCCATTCTTCAAACGACATAATCTGAAGGTAAGGAGGAGGGAGCTTCATGCGTTTGATGGTTATGGAATCAATACATTTTGGTTTCGAGGTGGCAGAGTCAGGAGGCCTTACGCCACAAGCTAGCAAAATACGCATGATATATTTATTGAAGAAAAAGTGAGGTCGCGTAGAGTTGTTCACCTTGAGAATCTCTTCAAATAGCATATGAACCCAATTGATTTGGATACCCCCATAAATAGCATAAAGGGCCTTGAAGTTTTCTTTGTATACAGCGTCGTAGTTTCCTAGTCTAGGAAACAAAGAAAACATCAAGACGCAATGTAGTAGTCTGGCGGTGGGTCGAAGTCCAATTGATTTTGTGCCATCACTGTTGTCCTCCATGAATTAATGGCTGATGCTATTGCAAGTGAAGACTTCACAGAAATGTGATAAAAACTCATCGCCTTGATTTGGAATACCCAGTATAGAAGCTATCCTATCATGAGTGATAAAAATTTATTTGCCACATACGACAGACCAAATGACTCCGTTTGGATCATCAGGTTTATACTCGTCCAGGTTCATGTTGGCATAGAACAATTTTATCATCAAGTGATTTATTTCCACATTGTTATCTGAAAAATCGATCAATGGAGAAAGATTGGAGTTACTTGCTAACCTACGGATTCCATAAGATGTGAAATCATCAAACTTGATGTAAGAACCCGGATGAAATTTGTAGTTAGTCATTCGATTTCATCTTGTGATAGCTACCGGATTTTCGAGCGTTTTCTTAGAGGAGATATTGAGTGATGAAGTTCCGGAGGATGACCCTCTCTTGGGTTTCTTTTGCGAAGGAGCCATTTTTAGAAAATTTGGAGAATTGGAATTTGAAATTGAGAGAATAGGGTTTTTGGAATTTGGGGATAAATGACCGGTTGAAACAAATGAGGAAGAGGAAGGACAAAAAGTGATGCAATGTATATATAAAAATAGAATTTACGTATACCTGTCGACCGCTACAATATGCCCGGTCGACCATTTTCATCCAGAGGCTAAACGGTCGACCGTTTCTATTATAGGTGGTCGACCGGATTTTTTGCCTGATGAAAAACAGTCTGTTTTGCAATTTTTGAGAATATATCGAGCTATATAATTCATATTTCACTCTTATTATAAAATACAAACGTTATTACATGAGTGTAGAGAGAAAACGATACAACATGTATATACAAATGTAATGAGGAGTGGAACATTCGTCATTAGAATTTTCTTTATTATCTTCAATACGTTGTGTCCATGGACTCCAGTTTTTCTGAACACCTTCATTCCTGTTATAATTCCGATCCCAAGAGTTAGGACTCCTAGATGTTGACGGCCTAGATGGCATTGGTTCATGCACATCATGCTTGTTTGAACCACAAAAGAATGATGCCACTTTTTCTAAAACAGATAAACGTGCCGATGTCCGTTGTTGCTCATGATAAAGCTGGCTTTGCCCATAAAGGAGCTGTCTTTGAAGATCTATTTGATGTTTCTGATAGTGGTGAATTTCGTCGATCTGTGCTTTGGTACGAGGAGAACAAAACAGCGCCTTCTTTACTCGTTTTGAGGTTGGTGTACTGCCAGGAATACGAATGCATTGGTGATGATACATTGGTTTCTGTTTTGGTGTTTCAGGAGAATAATACTCCTCTGGCTCGGAACTTGTAACGGAAATGTGTGATTTTTGAGCACACTCATCACAAATGTGGGCCATAGAAAATTATGTATAGATCCTTATGCTCAGATAAGGAAAGATGAATTAAGAGAGAAATTTTGACAAGCTTATAAAGAAATTCCTTATATATAAGCCTGTGGATGAGAGTGAATAAAGAAATTTGACCGTGAAAGCAAGCAGAGGCTCTTATTAAAAAAAAATAGTTTTAAAAAAAATGCTATAGTTAAAATATAACCAAAGGAAAAGACAATCATTAGTAATTACTAGTCAAGATCTTTTCTTGAAATTAAACCAAGCGCTCTTCGTAATCTAATAAAACTAGATTCGAGCAGAGGCTTAGTAAAAATGTCCGCTAATTGATTATCAGTTTGGACATATTCAAGAGATATATATCCTTTTTCAATATTATCTCTAAGGAAATGATGACGGATATCAATGTGTTTAGTTCTAGAATGATTCACTGGATTCTCAGAGAGATTTATAGCACTTGTGTTATCACATAATATAATAGAATTTGGTAAATGAATATCAAATCTTGAAGTGTTTATTGCATATATAGTACTTGAGTACAAGCGAGAGCCGCTGATATATATTTAGCTTCACATGTTGATAGTGAAACACAATTCTGTTTCTTACTAAACCAAGAGACAAGTGATTTTCCAATAAAATGGCACGTACCACTTGTACTTTTTCTATCCGTTCGCGAACCGCCAAAATCAGCATCACTATATGATACTAATTCAAATGGACATTCTTTTGGATAAAAAAGACCGAAATCTTTGGTATTATTAAGATAACGAATTATACGTTTCAATGCTCATAGATGTGATTCCTTTGGATCTGCTTGAAAGCGTGCACATAGACAAACACTCATCATTTTATCTGGACGACTAGTTGTAAGATAAAGAAGAGAACCAATCATGCTTCGATAAAGTTTCTGGTCAACATTCTTACCGTTTTCATTTTTTTCAAGATGTGTAGTTGTACTCATAGGAGTAGGTTTACCATATGTATTATTTAACCCGAAGCGATTGATAAGATTTCCGCAGTATTTTTCTTGATTAATAAAGATCCCAATTGGAAGTTGTTTGATTTGAAGTCCAAGAAAATATGACAGTTCTCCTATATGAGACATTTCGAACTCTTTGGTCATAATACTTGCAAATTCCTTGCAGAGTTTATCGTTTGTTGAACCAAAGATGATATCGTCTACATATATCTGGATAACTAGAATATCCTTTTGAGAATGTTTGATAAACAAAGTTTGATCGACTTTGCCTATTTGAAATCCTGAGTTAATAAGATAGCTACGTAGTCGTTCATACCAAGCACGAGGTGCTTGTTTTAAACCATACAGAGCTTTCTTAAGTTTAAACACATGGTCAGGATATTTTTCATGTATGAACAAAGGTTGTTCGACATAGACATTCTCTTTGATAAATCCATTGAGAAAAGCACTTTTGACATCCATCTGATAAAGTTTGAAATTATGGTGACAAGCAAAAGATAATAGGATTCTAATAGCTTCTAGTCGAGCAACTGGTGCAAAAGTTTCTTCATAATCAATACCTTCTTCCTGATTATACCCTTGTGCTACTAATCTTGCTTTATTTCTGGTGATATTTCCTTGTTCGTCGACCTTATTTTTGTAGACCCATTTAGTACCAATCACTGACTGATCAGTGGGTCTTGGAACAAGTTCCCAGACGTCATTGCGCTCGAACTGATTTAGTTCTTCTTGCATGGCAATGATCCAATATTCGTCGGTAGCTGCTTCTTTAGGATTCTTAGGTTCGATATTTGATAGAAACGCAACATGACCCATTGATGTAATTGACTCCTAGTTCTTACTTGTGAGTCGACCTCGCCAATTACATTTTGAACCAGATGGTGTCTCAATAATCTTGGAGGGGAACGTATCTCACAAACTGGTTGTTGTTGGGAAATATTGTCAACAATATTTTCAGAGTCAAAGTCATAATTTGTGATGAAAGGAGTGTCAGTAAATATAGATTCGTCATCATATGGTTTTGATTGAGAAGGCTGAAAGAATTCATCGAAAGAAACATGAAGAGATTCTTCAATAGTTTTGGTTCGTTTATTGAAAATACGATACGCCTTGCTTCTTTCTGAATAACCGACAAATATTCCTTCATCGGCTTTTGGATCGAATTTGTCAAGCTGGTCTTTCGTATTTAAAATAAAGCACTTGGAACCAAAAACTTTGAAGTATGAGATTTTAGGCTTTCTTTTGTTAAATAATTCATAAGGAGTATTCTTGATAAGAGGTCTTATGGACACACGATTTAAAACATAACAGGCAGTTGCTACGGCTTCTGCCCAAAAATGTTTTGGTAATGTGGTTCCATTCAATAATGTTCTTGCACATTCTTGTAAAGTTCGGTTCTTCCATCCTACAACTCCGTTCTGTTGTGGAGTTCTGGGAAACGAAAAATTATGACATATACCTTTCTTTGTACAAAAATGTTCAAAATCATTATTTTCAAACTCTCTGCCATGATCACTTCTTATATTTTTAACTTTAATCCCTTTTGATTTTTGAATTCATTTGACGAAAGATTTGAAATGATCGAAAGTGTCACTTTTATTTTTTAAGAAAATTGTCCATGTGTAACGAGAGAAATCATCAACAATTACAAGCACATATCGACTGTGATTTATTGACTGAACCCTAGTAGGTCCAAATAAATCCATGTGTAGTAACTCAAGTGGTTGTAATGTTGATATGACTTTCTTGGATTTAAAAGATGATTTGGTCAATTTTCCTAATTGGCATGCATCACAAATGTTGTTAACCTTAAAACTCATTTTGGGTAGTCCTCTAACTAGATTGTTTTTGGCTAGCTTGTCAATAGTTCTGAAGTTTATATGACAGAAGCGTTTGTGCCATAGCCATGGATCATTATCATTAGCCACAAGACACATATCTGAATTATGATTAATATTCATATTCAGAATATATATATTTCTGTCTCTATAACCTTCGAAAACTAAATTATGGTCTTTATCTAAAATACTGCACTTATTATTTGAAAAGGAAACTGTAAAACCCTTGTCACATAACTGACTAATACTAAGTAAATTGTGTTTTAAATTTCTAACTAGCATGACATTAGTAATAAGAGGTATGTTAGATGTACCGCAATTGCTCACATCACCTTTGCCGATGATATAGCCTTTTGAATTATCTCCAAAAGTGACGGAGCCACCATCTGAGTATGTAATATTTGTTAATAAGCTCTTGTCTCCAGTCATGTGCTTCGAGCAACCACTATCCAATATCCACTTTCCTCTTTTCTTAAGTGGGACTTGCAAAAAATAAAATTAAGTCCAGGGTACCCACTTTTTATGGGGTCCTAAGAGTTAGGTCTTAGGAGTCCAAACCCATACGGGTCTGGTATCCCCTTTATATACATAATTAATATTAAGATGTACAGTATTCATGAAATTCTGAATATATTTGTTCCTAATCAAATTGTTATTTGTTTTAGGAACCCATATATTGATAGTCTTGACATTTTTCTTTTGAAATTTCACAACTGGTTTTGGTTCGGAATATAATAAACTAAGATTTTTCTTAGCTTCAGTTTTTTGTACTTTCTTCTTCCTTTTATTTCCAAGATGTTTCTTGGTTTCTTGTTTCTTATATCCCAAACCTTGTTTATCCGGCATAGATTGTGAACTTTCAATGATTTTTGTCAAATTTTCTCGACCTTTGTTAAAGTTAGAAACATTTTAAGTAATGTTATCTAACTTAGTTTGTAAACTAGCCTTTTCTAGGTCCAGAATTTTGACTTTTGCCTCAAGCTCATGATTTTTAGTAGTGAGAGCATCATTTTTCTCTTTTTGAGTTTTAATTTCTTGACTCAAAAGAACTAGTTGAGAGTCAACATTAGATGATGATTCTTGAAATTTTTCAAGTTCTTCTTCTAATATTTTCTTCTCGTCTTTTAACATATCTCGTTCAAATTCTGCTCTACTCAAATCTGCTTTGGTCTCTTTTAGCTGTCGTTTTATGTCTTTATATTTGACTATCAATTCAGCATTAATATCAAGCATTTCATCGAATGTAGGAATTTGTACCTCATCTTCTGTTGCCATAAAACAAACATTAGCTTGTTCATTCTCCGAATCACTTTCACTTTCTGATGAAGATGAGTCTGAATCATCCCATGTTATCGAGAAGGCTCTTTTCTTTGACTTGTCCTTCTTATATTTGAATTTGTCATTTTCTGACTTCTTCTTTTGTTCTGGACAATCCTTCTGCATGTGCCCCTTTTTGTGGCAGTTGAAACATTCTATAGCAGATGAAAATGGTTTATTTGATCCAGGTTTCCTTTTGTTGTAATGACTGGCTTTTCGATATTTTAGGAATTTTTTGAATCCTTTTGCAATGAATGCCAGATCTTCATCTTAAGAATCTGATTCATTTTCATCTTTCTCAGCATGAAATGCTACATTTTTCTTTTCTTCTTTCTGTTCTTTTCTAGCCTGCAAATTTGCTACATAGGACATTAAATTTCCTATCAATTCATCTGGCTTCATGACGGAAAGATCATTAGCTTCTTCAATTGCTAATACTTTTCCTTCCCATTCACTAGTCAGAGAATGTAGGACTGTTGAAACAACATCAAAATCTGAATATTTTTGCCCTAATCCGATAAGTGAATGATGAATAGTTTGAAACCTTGAATACATATCATTTATTATCTCATTCGGTTTCATTTTGAAATTTTGAAACTGACTTTTTAGCATGGCTATTTTGGCTTGTTTAACCTTGTTAGTACCTTCATGAGTGGTTTTCAGCGTTTGCCAAATTTGATATGCAGTAGTGCATATATTAACACGGTTATATTCATTATGGTCTAATGCACAAAACAACATATTTATTGCCTTTGCATTTACGGCTGCTGCCATTTTCTCAGCCGCTGTCCATTCTGAATATTCAGTTGTTGGATTCACTATTTCTTTTTGGGTAGCGTTCCAAGCATCATAGCTATTTGATTGCATAAAAAATGACATACGTGTTGCCCAATAGCTATAGTTGAGACCATTAAAGAATGGAGGTCTTTGTGTTGACTGACCTTCCGTATAAGTGTTTGTGCTAGTGCTTGCGTTATTTGCCATATTAAAAGAATATATCAAATAACGGTGTTACAGTTATATGATAACCTATGCTCTGATACCAATTGAAGAGTATATGTATGAGTGCACGTGCTAATATAGTACACACGGATCGTGTAATATGGAATATAATATAAATGCGGAAATAGATGATAATAGCACAGTAAATAAATAAATAAAAATCACACCAGAGATTTTTATACTGGTTCGGAGCACCGTCCTACGTCCAGTCCCAGACTTCTATCTGGATTTCCACTACCAATTACCTCGCTTCACCCGGAGGAACAGGTTTACAATACCCGAGCAGACGAACGGGATTTCACGCCTCTAATACACTGAGGACTTCAACACTTGCCTCTTACAACACCGAGGACTTCAACACTTGCCTCTTACAACACCGAGGACTTCAACAAAGATGAATATAATTGTTTGTTGACTGTATGTGTTCTTGCTAACACAGTTTTGTCACTTGTAGTACAAACTTCCTATAATCTTATCCTCAAAATATGTGAATGATGTTTTGTGAAGATTAAGGGAAGTATATTACTTATTGAATCAAAAGATATGAAATAATTTCAATGATTCAATAAGCAATTAAAATAATTGAGAGCTTTTAGAATGCAGGAGTATTTAGAAAGTAAGATCAGAAATTAGAGTAGTAAAAAATATATATTCATATCTATTGAATCAATGATTTAGATGAGTTTATATAGAGAAAAATGGTTGTAACTCTTTGTGAACAGTAGCCATTAATAGATATGATCATTGATGGAAGGTAAGAGATGCAACCATTGGAGAAAGAAGTGTCTTTTGGAAAAGGTTGCTCTCTGTTTAAAAACGGTCGACAGGTTAAAAAATGGCCAGTAGACAGGATTTCAAATATATAGTCGTTATGTGCATGTGTGCACGTTCATTGTGCATTTTACACAGAAACGACCGACTGCCTGATTTAATACCGGTCGACCGGTCCCTGTCAAATTGCTCAATGAATGTGCAATGCTATTCAAACGTATATATATCGATTATATTGAGGTGCATGATTATTTGAGGATAGATTTTAACAAGTTTATCACTATTACAATATCAATTAATCAACCTATAATCTAGAGTACCATATGTAGCTCTTTTGTGCCTCTTTATAGCCATGATGTCTTTGTTTTGTCGATCGCCTTTATTTCTTTGTCAGAAATCAAAAACTTCATAGATTTTGTGACTCAACAAGTATAATGGTAGCTATGCTGGCTAAGCTTAATATTATACTTTCGAAATGCTTCCTATACTATGCACTAATAATAATATCAAAGAAATTTTCCTCGTATCAAGCATGTTTGACTATCATAAGAAGAAATCTCCTCCAATTCTACGTTTGCACTGTGTGTGTGGCGGGAGGTCTTATGGTTGTTTCATTTTAAAAGCATACCGGAAATTCTTTTTAAAATCTAGTTCTTTAACAGCAATTTTTTTTTGTTTACTCATACCAGTCCCATGACTGGCCCGGAGTTTATTATTTTCTTTCCTAAACTCTGGGTGCCCATAATTTTTACTCCGGCAGCCTAGTAGCAGGTTTCCGTACTTTGGAGTTAGTATTATTTTGGAGCTCTTATTTTGGAGATATCTTAAGAGCAAGTTGGAGATCTCAAATGTTTAGCTTTTGGGAGTACGTTATCACTTCTTTCATTTGAAGACTTTTTTTGATATATGATCACTGTTGTATTATTATGATGTTGTATTTGGAGTCGTGGTGTATGTATTAAATACTCTGATGTAGTAATGGTTATTATACTGTTGTATCTGCGTTATATGCATGATATTCATTCTGTTCCGCTGTTTTATATTCATCTGATCTTGCTATAAGCTCCATCCGAACTGAAATTTGACGTTCGAATCTTCGGTAGTTGAATACAAGTGAGGTATTTGATGTCAACTTTTGAACGATAAATTTTGGGTCGTGACACAAAGTTAAATCTCAATTTCATTTTGAAATTTCCAATTCAGGTTGCCTGTTCTAAATTTATTTAATTTCCCAAAATTAATTTCACTTTATTTTAATCCAGACAACTTTACTCAATTTGAATTCCCATTCAAATATCAAACTTCAGATTAATATTCTTCCCGCTTAAGTTTAAAAACTTACTTCACTTTAGGTTTCACATCACATCCCAAGGAAAATCCCAAAACTCAACCTTAGAGTTTATTTCAAATATACATATTTATTTCCTTTACACACCAAGTTATCCTTAAATTTTAAACCACCTTTGGTTTTTTAATTCAAAACAAATTTCTTTAAAATTTCAAACAACTTCTTATTTTAAAATCAAATTTCATTCAAAAATAGTCTGAATAATATTAATTATTCCTTTCTTTATCACTTTGAATCAATTTTCAAATTCTGGACCTAGATTTAAATCTTCACAATTCAGATCATCTTCAATTCCAATTTATAAGTCATACTTACCCAAATGTTTTACTTCCTTAAAACATTTCATTTTTCTTACTCATTAAAACACATTTCATTATTAAACACAGCTATCATTTATGATAATAACCAAGATTATCATATCTGGAAACCAATTCATTATTATCTTATTTTGAAACTCTTTCCCAAATTCAAGACTTTAATTTCAGTTTGACTCCATTTCAAACTTATCTTTATTTAATTTCAATTTGGTTGTATTTCTATTACCACTTAATTTAATTCCAATAATTTAACAACCCGTTACATTAATATTTGTTAGAAAGAAATATTGCTTTACATATCAAAATATATTCTTATATAAAATAATTTAAATTTTTATATAAGAAAATAACAAGTACGCTCTCATATATATACATATACACTCACACCCAACGCATTCTAGGGGTACCAATGACCCTATCCTTAATGAGTAATCCCACCAGAGCTAAGGTTCTCACTTAACCTTCGGCTCTGATACCAAATGTAACGTCCCAAAAATTTCAATCCCGAAAATTCCAGATAGTTAGAGAAAAGAAGAAAAGAGATAAAAGAAGAAGAACAGAAATACCAAAGCACAATCTCGCATTCGCGGCGGATAAAATATAATATCAAATAAATAACAGTTTTACAAAGAAGAACTGTATCAGTACACTTACATTTTTATACACCATAGTTACAACCATTACACAACACTCGATAGTTTAAAACAACATGTCCTAGATATACAACAATATATCACAGCGGAAAAACTCCATACGTTCCTGCCATCCAGCTCGCCTCTTGAGCTCCAGAACATCCTTACCTGAAAATCGGTAATACTCGGTCTGACCCGAGCATTACATCAAAGTAACAACCGGGTTAGGCTGCAAACCAGCGTGAGTAAACCCATCTACCAAGAAATATTAATGCACAAAATATACTTAAAACCCGGGGTATCTCGTACCTTATTACACTATCTTAATTTGCTAAAGTCAAATACACATCTTACAATCGTAACTAAGTATTATTACTTAGATCAAATGACCAAGTTTATACCATTTATTCCATTCCAGCCTATTTGTTCCAAAATCAAATTCATAAGAATTATTTTTGATTATAAATTGAGGTGGTTTCGGGTATTTACTGATATCCGACCCTGGCTCTTCGAATCCAGTGTCATCATAACTCAAATTATTCAAGTGAATACAATTCAAATTTTAAATACAGGGTGTCATCTTTACATAGTAATTTACCATCAGTAGATAACCACATTATCAAAGATTAAACCCAACATATCACATCCCATAGCACCACAAATAACATACCAGGGATAACAAAGAATCCAATACCATTAAATCATCCATAAGCAAAATTAGTCACACCATTTCTAATTAATTTAAATAGATTAAATTAATTAATTCAATCATCTTTTTAAATCCTGCTTACGTAACATTAATTAATTAATTAATTATAATCAATTAATTAATGATCCTTAATTATCATCTTAATAATCATCCCCAATTAATTATCCTTTAATTACATTATGTAATTGGTCCTTAATTAATTACACAAATTAGTTATCCTTAAACCAATCACACTAATTATCTTTAATTACCATCTTAATTAATTAACTATAATTAATTATTTTAACACTTAATTAATTACATTAATTAATTACTCTATAATCACTTACGTTGATTAATTAACTTTAATTAATCACACTCATTAATCATTTAACCCTTAATTAATTTCCTAAATTAAGCAATCCTTTAATTAATTACACTAAATAATTAATCTTTAATTGCTTCCCTTACGTAATTAACCTTTGATTATTTCATAGACTAATTAGCCTATCCATTCTCATTAATTATCTTTTAATTAATCTCCTTAATTCATTAATTACATTTATCAATGCTCCTCTACTCACTCCAGTAATTAATTATTCTTTTAATTAATTACATTTAACAAGTAATCTTAAAAATAAACACAATCATTAATTTACCTTAATTTATCTCATTCTGTAATTAACTATTCCTTAATTGCTTACACTAATTAATAAATTATTAATTACTTAAGATCTTAATTGATTTAAAAGGATAATCAATTTTTAATTTATTTTAATTATCTTTCAAATCCTTATTAAATAAACTTTGAGAATAATTTATCACATTTATTAACTTAACCCCTTAAGTTTAATTAAAGTTTTAAAATCACTTCATTCTTTTAAATTTTACTTGAAAACATGAATTCCCTTATAAAATTTAAACCTGGATACTTTATTAAAATCAACCAGAGACCTATAAAACAAATTCCCGAGCTAAACCCTCAAGATTCCCGAGACATTCACTCTCGTCCCTGCTTTGAGTCATACGCGTAACAAAAACGAAAACGTCCCGAGCAACACAGCTTCTTCCCAAACTCAAAACAACACCCTCAAACTCCTTTGCTCGCGTGCATGTGCACATGCAACTATCGCCATTCTAATCCCCTCCGACGATCCCTTCAAATCGCCAACGACCATTACCACATTCTGACCACCCAGCTTTGTTGATTTCACCGTGTCTCAAAATCGAACAGTTTCGAGCAAGACAAAAACCATAGCATCGTCAGCAAATACCCTGCTACCGGCGATCCTGACCTCGAAAACTCCTGTCAACCTCATCCCAGCTTCGTCTCGAACCCCGGCGTCGTTTTCCTCCATTGAGAAATCCTCCGATGATCTTATGACGCCGAAATCGTCACAACTACCCAACACCACCAAAAAGTACTCCAAACCCTACCTTACTGTCCCCTGACCACTACGGTGAATGATTAAACCTTCCACTATTTTTCTAGAGATCATCCACCTTCAGACTTCCTTCGAGATCGACCCTGTCGACTAACTCCACGCGGATCGCCAGAATTAGGCTAAAATACAAATTTCGGTCACCCCAAAAATCTCGACAATTATCTACCCAAAAATCATGATTGTTCCTCCTAAAATCATCATTTACAAATTGGAATCAGATTATAGGATTAAATCAAGAATTCCAGACCGTGGAATTCGAACTTATTTTGAATCAAATCTGCAAAATTACCATTTTTGAAATACATACCCCAAATATTTATCTGAAACTATTTTTCAAATTTAAATTATAATGTTACAATCATTTTCTATTTAAAGATCACATCTTGAATTTATATGTATAGGTTGATATGAATTTTTTTATTGTTATTCAAAATCTTGAAAACACAACAGTGACAACAAACTTACATACAGTCATGTTTACATATATTTATATATATTATATTTCAACTAAAATCAGTTAAAATCATCCATGAAAACCATACCTATAACTTTACTTTACAGGTTTAACACATGCATTGCAATATTCAACCAGTTAATTTTTTTAAATTTTGTTTACTCTTTGATTTAAAATAAAGACAGGAATTTGGTTTTGAACTTTAGTTAGTTAAAATCAATCAGTAACCAGGATTTTGTTTCTGAACAAACATTCGTATATCTAAACAGTGATTCAACTAATACAACACACTTCATCCATGCAACAATTCCATAATGTTGCCTTAAGATGTTTACAGGAGCATCAGAGATAAACATGTTAACTTTGTACATTAGAAGTTTACTCACCTTAAAAAAACAGAGGCCTGGAAGCTGGAAAGGAAATTTGAAACTGGAAAAAAAACTTTGAACTTGAATTGCTGGAGATCTTGTTGTAGTTGAGATGCCTACTTTGATTTGAAAACTGAAGTGCTTTGCTTGCTTAGCTGATTTCAAGTTTTCTTGATTTGCTCTAGATTTGAAATTTCTGTTTCGAAATCTCTCTAGCTAAAGATTTTGTTACAGGTTTTATTTTATTTTTTTATTTTTACGAAAGCGAAGATAGTAAAGGAAATGAAGATGAATGCTATAAGTTTATGTACATTTAAATTAATTCTTATTAAAAATAAAAGAAAATTAAAATAAAAGTTGACACTTGTCATTTAGGCTTGTTAATCTAATTACACATGTTATTTTCATGCTTCTATACTTAAACAATTGTCAATATATATATATACACATATATATATATATATATATGTATGTATGTATATTTAATTATTTATTTTTAAATGTTAATAAAAATCTTTTGTATTTAATTTATTATTTAATAAATACCTTTCTTAATTTATACTTAGCAAATCTTCTAGAAACTAATTTTATACTAATAAAATCGTGTACATATATATATATTTATCCTATTTACTTAAAAAATATTTATCTTTAGAATTCCAAATTCAAATTCAACTTAAAATCACTCATATAAATATATATATATTAAACAAACTCAAATTTGATTTGTAAATAATAATTCTATTTTAAAATCTATTTATACCTATATTTAAAAACATCACATTATCATTGTTTGAAAAAAACAATTTTGTCAATTCTAAATAATTTAAAAAGGAGATTATCAAATGAATAATTTCCCAGATATGAATGTTAATTATCAGATTTAACTGTTTCAGTTTTAACAATGAGTATTTTAATACCTAAAATCGGTATTTCTATTAATTAACCCGGTTAATTTTCAACTAACAGATATTCAAAATTCGGGTTATCACACAAAATACACTGTCAAGTCAAATATATCCACATGTTTCTAGAGTGGTCAAAAATCAACATTTTTCCATAAATCAGTTTCAAAAATAAGAATAAGTCAAATTAGACTATATTAAACAAGAATACATCAGAATCAAGATCAACATTTATTTCTTTATCACAGAACTGTCTGACTAGATTACGATGCAGATTTTCACATTAAATATATCATTCAAAATAAATATACAGTTACCTCTTTTACCTTTATGATAATTTTTCGTTATAGCCCATTGTGATTCTGCCACCTTCATACTAGGCTAAGGAACTGTGATTTGTTGCCTGTTATGTCATTGGAGCAGCCAGAATCCAAGTAACACTATTGTAGTTCCTTAGCCTGCCACCATACCTACACGATAAAAGATTTTTGTGACTGTTTTTTATAGGTCCATGGTTGTTAGTGGCCACAGATTTAGAAAAATAATTTTGTGGAGACCTAAAGCTATTTATATATGTTACTTTCGGCACCCAGATTTGTTTAACTTTGAGAGATTTTATATTTGTACCTTTTGGAACACAAATTGTTAAGGTTTTCACTTTTTTGGGTCCATACCAGCAAATATTATGATTGTGTCTAGCTGTTCCATATATTGTGCACTTTGAATTGACTTGATTAATTTTTGCTTTTAACACGTTTAGAATGATTATACCCAAGTCTTTGTCTAACAGTATAAACAATTTGTTTCCTCAATAGCATATTCAATGATTTTTCACTTTTGGAGAATTTTCCTACAGTCATTGACAGTTGCTGGACTTATGCTTTAAGTGATTCATTTTCGTTCAATAATTGTGTGCACTTTTTAATAGAATTTTCTCTCCTAGTATTTTCACTCACTTTCAAAATCATAATTTCATTTTCAAGCAATTTAATTTTACTTTCTGATTTTTTAATCTCTTCTTTAAGCGATGGACACTTATCACACTTAGGGATCTTACTTTGATAGTTTTAAACTAATTGATCAAGTTGTTTATTTAAATCTATCAAAGTATCTCTTTGTGATTCAAATTTAGCTATTTCTCCCTAAGTCTTTCGAAACATCCATTTACTTCGTGGAAATATATAACTAATTCTAAATGAATGAGTTTTGATACCTCGCTTGGCTCGTCATCGTCACTATCAGTTATATCTCCTCGTAGGCACAGTTTTACTCATTCACTCTCACTGCTAGTGCTTTTACAATCATCACTTTTATTCCACGTGGCTACAAAACTTTTCCTTTTTGAATTCTTTTCTTGGCCATGTTGAAGTCGAGGACAATTAGGCTTGATGTGTCCAGGTTTTTGCACTTGTGATAGATGATCTCCCATTCTTATGGGTTGTCTAGTGCTTTGAATATTCTGCTTATCATTTTTTGATTTAGAGCAGGATTTCTGTATTTGCAGTTCCACCTTTTGAATCTCTTCATTAGTAATGCCAGCTCATCTACTCCTTCACCATTATCATCACTACTTTCTTTTTCAAATCCTGCTAAGCACGTATCTTTAGCTTCTAATTTGATTATGGGTGATCTCTCATGTTTGTTGACTTTTGCACCATATATTGCATCAAAAGTATTCCAGATTTTCTGTGCACTTCAACAATGAGAGATAAAGTTAAAATTATCTTGATTTATATGAGAATATATTATATGCATAGCAAGAGCATTAATCAAAGTAATTTTCTCGTCTATTATATCACACCCATTTTCAATAATATTCCAACATTTTATATTAACAGATTTTAAATAAAATTCCATTTTCAATTTCCAATTCAATAAATCCGTTCCGTCAAAAATAGGAGGGATAATATTGGACCGACCCACAATAAAAACATTAGTAATAGAATCCATTTTAAAAATTCAAATTTGTAAGAAAAATTGGGGTTTGAAAAAAATCAAAATTTTTAAAACAAAAATGGCTTTTGTTCCTAGCTTTGATACCACTTATAGGATCGATTTCACCCTAGAGGGCGGGGGGTGAATAGGGTGATGCTATCAATTACAAAAATTTATTACGTAAGTTTATGTAAAATAATTTCAACACAGTTCACAGAATAATAGCAGCATAAATTATAGTAGAATAATAAATGCAGAATCAGAACACACAGATTTACCCAGCTTCGGTAAAACCGTGATTACGTGTTGGCCCCAAGATTTCTACTAGAAATTAAGTGGTCAGACGCTTACACACATAAAATTACGACACCTGCTATCGACTAACCTAACTCTGTGCTCAAAACCCAGCTACAACTCATCCACTGAGTTGTGAATTCTCGACCTACACTACCGTAGTTCATCCCCTAGTCACACTACTAGAAATTACAAAAGTTTAAAAGAAGAATACAAAAATTAAATACAATTTAAAAACAAAGAAACCTAATTTTAAATTAAATCCCAAACATTATAGAAGCCGACCCCAAAAAAACACTAAAATATAATCCATTTTTCTCTATTATTTGTTCGGCCGGTTCCCTTTCTCGTATGTGATAATGGCTGCTTCATTTATTTCTTCTATTATCTATAATTAGGGCTTCTGATTAGAAGCTGTCGACAATAGTTGATTGATCGAAAATGTGATTTCGCTCCTTGTCTGTCGATCGACCGTCTCCTTGTAGCTTGCTTCGGCTACTTCGACGATCGATTTCAATTCATAAATTCTGGTATGTAATTTATGCTTTTCCGCTTTCACTCGTTAGCTTGCTTGAACTCGATCTTGATTCGATTTGAAAGATTATTCCTTTTTTCTTGGATCGAATCAAGATTTCATGCCGATGATGTTAGACATTTATATAGGATCCGAATTCCTATTTTCTCGTTCATATATATTTGTTTGAATTTGTCAGTTGATTTATCTCGTCCATTTGATTATTCTTGAATGATTGTGATGATTTTTGACTTGTTCAAATTTGTATATTCTATGTTACTTGAATCCCACGGCTTTGATTAATTTCTTGGCCACCACAGTTTGTTTGATTTGGTTCCTTTTTGACTTTGGCCTTGACTTTTTTTATTCGAAGATATTGTTCGAATTGTTCCTCGGCAAAAATATTTTCTTTTTAACTTCGGCCTTTTACTTGACTTGAATTTGCTATTTTTACATTTTGTTTTTGAGCTTCTGATATTTACTTGAGCTTGAATTCATACGTATAGGGTCTAGTTGTAGTTTGATATGGTAGCCGGACTTGTTTCTCTTGATATATGTATAGTTGAAATTCTCTAGTCTCTATAGCAGTGCATTGAGTTGCTTGCCCTGTTTATCTTCTATTCACAACTTGTATACATACACGCATTTATTTATTTTGATTTTTTGGTTAGCTTTCCGACTTGAGTATATGTACACTGCATCGTTATATCATGTACTTGTTGTAGTTTGATATTTGAGTCTGCTACATTGTTTTTATGGTTATGCACTTAGGCTTGCACTAGACTGTGCAGTCTTGGTTGACACTGTTGTATTTTGGTTCACGTGTGGTCTGCTTGGAGTTTCCTCTAGTCGCATATGAACATGCACACTTGTATGTTCATGTATACTGCACTATGCATCTCCATTTGTATACTTGACTCATGTTGTAGTGAGTCTAGTGAAACTGCTTGATTCATTTTCTTCTTTATGTGCATGTTGTTTAATTCCGAAAATGTTGGTTAAGCTTCTTGTAACTGTTAGTTCGAGTTTGTAGTATGTTGCTTGACCATATGCATTTCTTTGAACTTTGCACTATCTACTTTCTCGACTTTTTTCCAGTTCTGGTATGTGGTCGCTCTTTGTTGTTGTAGTCTTAAGTTTGGTTTGGTTTCACTTGAATCTGGTTTGTAGCTGAAGCTCTGATTTGGAGCATTTTGTTGCCGGTCTTGTGTTCCTCATGGTTCACCTAAATTTGCACAATGCCTTTGTTTGAATCAATCTTGCTATTTCTTGTGCATCGAGTCACTTGTACTTGACAGTTTTGTATTTCACCTGAGTTGAATCCAGCTTATGGCTCGGGTTTTACCTTAGGCTAATATTGTGACTTTATTTTTATTTCACTTGAGTTGAACCGGATTTTAATTGGGTTTGACCTTGTGCTCACCTGTCCCTATAGAATTATCAAGTATATATCGGTATGCACGACCTTATGGCATATGCAGTGATACATTGTGTATGTCGCAAGTTGTTCGTGTATGATGAATTCAAAATTAAATGATGACGAACAACCCAAATAACTGAGGAAAATAATATTTTCAAAATAATATTTTATATTATACTACAAATATTTTCTTTTCAATTTTACTGCGTAAGCGTTTATTTTGCAGATTGCTCAGATGCTGGATTCAGTATGGAATGAAGTTGAAGATTTATATGAGTGATATGAGTGAGGTGCAAATGTAAATGATAAATTGTGATGTAATTGAATTTGTATTGTAATTGAAATTGTGTGTGTATATATATTGAGAGCTCAAATTTATACTATTCAAAATTGTAATAAATATTTTTTTGAATAAAATATCCGTTTGAATTTAAATTCTTTGTTATTTATTTTATTCAGCAAATATTTATTTAATTCTGTGAAAATAAAATAGTACATTAACAAATACATTTAAATGAATATATATATATATGTTTATTATCATCAAACAAAAATCATATATTCGCATATTCAACACCATTAAGAGTAATGAGTGTAACGACCTGGAATTTTCGATCCCGAAAATTCCAGACAGTTAGGAAAAGAAGAAAAGAGATAGAAGTGGAAGAAACAGAAAACCAAACTCAAAATCTCACATTCGCAGTGGATAAAATATAATATCAAATAATTCCATTTGAGTTTTTTAAACTTATCCATCTTCAATCATAATTTTTAATTAATTCAAATCAAATTCTATTTGAACTAATTCAATTTAAATCTCAACTTTTAACCATCTCGAATTATATAATTTCAAGTTAAATTTTAAATGTTGATTTAATCCCTTAAATCAAATCAACTTATATCTTTAAACCATTTAATTCTAAATTCAAATTCCATTTTTAATTTATTTCAAAGTTCAAATAATAATTCAAATCCAATTTCAGCTTAAAGATTATTAATAACTACAGGATGGTATTATTCGAATTATTTTAAAACATCCATTTCCAATTTCCAGATCTTAAACCCATTTTGAGATCACACGAACTCCCAATTCAAATTAACCATTTAACTTTCCAAGTTAAATCCCAATTTCATCTAGAAATTTCCAGTTCAGGTTGCTTGTTAAATTACTTAACTTTCCTAAAGTTAAATTCAATTTACTTAATCCAGCCAACATTACCCAATTTGAATTCCTATTTCAAACTCTAAACTTCACACTAATAATCTTCTCACTTATAAGTTCAAAAACTTATCACTTTAGGTATCACATCATATTCCAAATTTAAAACTCAACACTTTGAGTTTATTTCAAGCCATCTTTAATATTGTGTATATTCCTCATACATATTATTTCCTTTACACACCAAGTTATTCTTAAATTTTAGACCACCTTTGGTTTTTAATTCAAAACAAATTTCTTTAAATTTTCAAATAACTCTTGTTTGAAACAGGACCCTTCATTAAAATACATTAAGTAACATTACTTATTATTTCTTTATCACTTTGAAACAATTTCAAATGTTCCTAGACTTAAGATTCAAAATATCATAATTAAAACCTACTTCAATTCATAAGTTAAACTCATCTAAAGATTTTCTTCCCTAAAACAATAATTTATTTGCTTTATCAAAGTTTATTAGAAAACAACATCCCATTATTAAACACAATAACCATTCTGTATTCTGGTTTGAATCCAATTTTAATTCATCTTATCTGTATAGTTCTTTTATTTAATTCCAATATCCAACAACCAATTTCTTTATACATATTGGAAAAACTATTTCTTTATATATCAAAAGGTAAACTTATATAAAAATCATTTCTAAAACCATTTAAAATCTTTATATAAGAAAATAAGAAGTAAGCTCTTATACATACACACACACACACTCAACCCATTCTAGGGTACCGTTGTCCCAATCCTTAATGAGTATCCCCCACCAGAGCCAAGGTTCTCGCTTAACCTGGCTCTATTACTTAATGTAACGACCCTGAATTTTCGATCTCGAAAATTCCAGATAGTTAGGAAAAGAAGAAAAGAGATAGAAGAAAAAAAATAGAAAACCAAATTCAGAATCTCACATTCGCAGCAGATAAAATATAATATCAAATAATATTCTTTACGTAAAGAAAGCTACATTAGCCAATTACATTTCAATACATCAGAGTTACAATATTTCAAAATCATTGGACAATTAAAATAACTTGTCCCAGATATGCAACAATATATCACAGTGGATACACTCCATACGTTCCTGCTATCCAGCTCGCCTCCTGAGCTCCAGAACGTCCTTTCCTGAAAATCTGTAATACTTGGTCTGACCCGAGCATTACATCAAAGTATCACCCAGGTCAGGCTGGAAACCAGCGTGAGTAAACCCATCTAACAGTAAATACCAATGCGTACAACTATTTTAAACCCAGGTAACTCGTATCTTATTACGAAATCTTAATTCGATATAGACATCACTTATTTCACACATCAATTTCCAAGTACCAATCTTGGATTAAACGGTCCAATTCACTTAAACCATTCCATTCCAGCCAATTGATTTCACATATCAATCTATAAAGAATCGAAGTGGTTTCGGGTATGTACTGGTACCCGACCCCGGTCTCTTCGAATCTAATGTCATCTTAACTCAAGTATTCAAGTGAAAACAATTCAAAATTTAAATACAGATGTCACTGTTCTAACCCAAACATATTATATCATATAGCATCACACATCACATACCAGAGATATAAACTAATCTAAGGCATACAATATCATTCAATCATTCATAAGCAAGATTAATCAACCATACCATTTCTGATTAATTTAATTAACCATAAATGAATTAAATTAATAACTTTAGTTACTTCTAAATCCTGCTTATTAATTTGTTACAAACCAATTAATTAATCTTCCAATAATTATGCATCTTAATTAATCATCCTTGATTAATTATACTTTAATTACATTAATTAATTAGCCTTTAATTAATTTCACAAATTAATTATCCTTAACCATTTGCAGTAATTAATCTTTACTTAATCACATTAATTTAATTAATTACATTGAGTAATCAATCCCTTTAGTTACTTTCATTAAGTAATTATACTTAAATAATCCCACAAATAATTATCATTAATTAATTAATCTAATTAATTATTAAAATCAATCACATTAATTAATTATTTAATAATCCCTAGTTGATGATCTTCATCGTCTATTAAAAATTCTTTAATTACTTCCTTAAGTAATTATTCTTTAATTAATCATTATTAATTATGAATTAATTAATTATTAATCATAAATTAATTAATTTCTAATTACTTAATAAATTAAGTGCTTTACTGAAACTTAATTAGTCTTTAATTACTTGATTAATTTACTTACTAATCATTAATAATCTTCGCTTATCTAATTAATGATTCTCAATTACAAATTAATTAACCTTAATTAATTAACTTACAACCTTAATTAATTTAAGATAAATTGTTTTATCCTAATTTAAATACTTAATTTACATCATTATCTTTTATTAGAAAACACTTTTGAAATAAATTTTATAATCGAAAGTGTATAACTTCCTTAAAACAAAACAATTTAAACATTTGATTTTAATATTTAAAACCTTTCACACTTGTCTAAATAAATTTTGATAAATGGATATTTTGAAAACTTATTTAAAATATCTTTTAGAACCCTTTAAAATATAAAAATTTTGTTAAGCAATTATCCTTGAAACTAATTAAAACTTAGAACCTTAAACTTCTTTAACACATTGCGTTTAAAACTTGTTTGAAAACTTATCTTTGAAATTTTTTCATTTTATTTCTATGAAAACAAATTTTATTTTGATTCACCCCTTTTAACTCATTTTAGTTAGTTTCAAAACTTGTTTTACTATGATTTCCTTTGCCAAAAGAAAATCTGGGTTTTGCTGATCTGAACTAACAACTTGGACAACAAGATCGACCCGAGTTCTAACACCAGAATTCATGAAAAACTCACAAGTTCCCCAACCTCAACTGCTTCGAGCCTATTACAGAAACACTCGAACTCGACACGAGATAAATCCATCTTTCCCAAACCATGTTCTCGTGTCACCACTGTGCACGTGCACACACGACTGTCGTCGATCCAATCACCTCTGACGATGCCCACTAGTCGCTAACGACTCCTACCAATGTTCTGACCACCCAGATATCAAGATTCCTTCGCGACACGAAAACGAGCCTTTGAACGACGACAGAACCCAAACCATAATGGCAAAAACTGGATCGCCACGACAATCATGGCGACTAGAGTTCACATCCATTTGACTTTGGCCTCGTTAATGGCCCACGCAGCTATTCCAACACTCGCAGTCAAACTCGATGCTTCGATAAAGACGAAATCATCTCGCCATTACACTCAACAGAACCCCCTTCCAAAAACCCTAGTTTAGCTCGTTCCGGCCACCACGGCTCAAAATAAAATACGATCGCATTTTTCCCCTAGTCGTCAGACCTCTAGACAACTTCGACAAAGATCCCGATGAAGTTCACCATGCAGATCGCCAACCTTGATTAACTTAGACAATACCAAACTAAAAATTGTGAATCTGGTTTCTGAATTCAGCATATGCCATTACAAATTTGTTTATGACTTCGACTCATAAATTTAAAATATTTGATTTTAAGCCATATTCAGATCACTCCTGTATTATTTCATTTTTGAAATAATTTCTAAATATAAAACTCTGAAACTATTTTTAAAATTCATATTACACTGAGCAGATAATATTTCATTTGTAAATCATAACCAAATTCTGAAAGTTTGGTAAGATATGAATTTTATAAAGAAATTGTTCCTAGATTTAACAGAGCAGTTTTTAAATTATTCACACATATTCAGACATATACAGATCATATGTTTATTAATGCATTCATATCAAACACTAATGCCAATCATACTGCTCTAATCATTCGTCACAAGCAATAAATCAAATAACCGTAACACTGTTTTATTATAAAAAAATGTTTGCCCACCCTTTTTTTACAGAGAGACAGGGCCTTAGTTTTGAAATTGCTGAATCTTGATTTTCTGCAAACTTGATCTTCTCCTAACTTTAGTTTTATGAAAATCAAATTTGAATTTATTAAGTGGATTAAAGCCTGTAGTTCAAACAAAGAACCTATATCCATACTCATTTCCAGACTTGCACATGCTTCCATATTATATACAGAGTAGTCTAAATATATATAAATATATTACAAAACATCCATGTAGATCAACTTTAATCATATCACTTCATAGATTTTCAAATGCATGAAAGATTCAACCAAATTAAAGCTTTTTTAAAGAAAAAGATTTCTCACAGTGGGTTAAAACAGAAAAGCCTTATTCGCACATCACTACAAGTGTTTATTCATCAGATTTCGCTTTTAATGGATGTAGTCTACTCGCCATTTTTGTGTGAGCAGAGCAGATTTTTTTAAAAAAAAATTAAAACTGGACTTGATTCTTGATTCTTGATTCTAGATCTATTCTTACTTTGTTGTTTAAACTGGGTTGATCCTTGCTGAGATGATCTAGGCTTGGACACATGCTTTGGCTTCTTTGATTTGTAAAACTCTTACAGGGTTTTGATTTTGAGAATTTTCATTTTGTTTTAAAAAAAAATTCTCAAATCTGATTTTTGTTTATGGCTTTGTTCTTTTGCTTTGAAATTGGGAAAATGGAAAGAATTAAGAGAGGAGATAGTTTATATAGGTTTAATTAGAATTTACTTAAAATAAAAGAAAATAAAAGCAAATGAGTGACACTTGTTTGTTTCTTAAGTTAAATAATTTACATTTGTCATTTATACTTATTAATCTACTTACATTTGTACTATGTATGATAAAAGTGTCTTTTATATAATTTTTATGCCAAATTATATTTAGTTTATATCTATGTATATGTTTTACCAATTTATATCCTTATTAAATATATTCTCTTATATTTATGAAATTCTAAAATATATGTTTTGAAACTAATTTATATATAAATAAAATCATACATATTTTATTCTCAAATCCAATTTATTTTTAAGATATCAATCTTTCTAACTTCAAGTTTAAATCCAAATTCAATTAAAATCCAATTTAAAAATCAACTCAAATATATGAGTATACACTTTTAAACTATTACAAATTCAATTTTAAATAATAATTCCATTAAAATCCATATATATATATATGTATATATATATATAAACAACACATTATTATTGTTGTTTGAAAACAACAATTTTACAGATTTTTAATAATTTATAAAGGACAATTTGTTTAATTTTATAAATAGGTATTTTCAAGAGTTAAATTAGATAACTATCCAATTATCTGATACCCGAAAATCCGGGTTATCACATTTTTCCCCCTTTGAACCTTTTCGTCCTCGAAAAGGAACGAAGCCAGAATTTATTCTATTCCAAAATCAGATAAATTATTCTTTGATTAATTTTAAAATATTTTACATAATATTACCAAAATAGTTTCATAAAAATACTTTTTATATCTCGATGTTTCTACACGTCCATCCTTGTTCTCAAGAAATTCGGTCATACATTGATCAGGCGTAGGACTGAAAATCTATAAGTTCTTAGCAGACCCATTTTCAACACCTAGTGAAAATACGTGGAAAATAATAAAAAACATTTTTGAAAATAGAGGAAATATCTTTGGTGAGAATTCTTTGAAAATCATCACCCTCATCCATAGTTGATGTTACACCCTGTGTTACGTTGCCATCGCAGCAAAATTCCATGTAACTATAGGCACTCCGCGCCCCTCGATTACGCCATGGAACCCGCCACAGCTCGCAGTTACATTTCAGGGTTACGTTGCCATCACAGCAAAAGTCCATGTAACTGTAGGCATCAGCGCCCTCGATTTTCGCTGCCAAAAATGAAACTTCTCCACTCCCACATAGGTCCCAGTCTACCGATGTAAAATCATACGTAGACTATTGGCTCTCAGTGGCACATACGACTTTCGCTACATTTTGTAATAGATCCCAGTGACATAGAGTTAAACTGTCGTCACAGCATAACTCAAATGCCTCTGCAGGCATCAGCGCCCTCGACTTTCGCTACACACTACACATAATCCTCAGGAACTAGTTTTGTCCAGACTCCTCACATGATCAACTTTAGAACCCCCTTAGGGTTCAAGGCAGTACCACCCAGTGGCAGTCATGAGAAGTTCATTTCAAGGGAGCGCTATTATCCCACCTTTTGGTCAAGGCTGGAATATCAACAAATTGGCAAGGAATGATGGATATTGGGATTGGAGATCGATTAGAATCAAGGCTACAATCGATGTCGTCAAAATTTTGTTGAGATCCGATCGGGACGAAATTGATTGGAGATGATGTTGAGGACTAGGAGAAGCTATGTTTCAAATTTCAGGTTAATTGGAGTTCGTATGAAGGAGATATGAACGATGCAAGGTAGGAAGAGCATGTTGTTCCTATCCATCGGCGCAGGGATGGTTCGTATCGATACATTTCGTATCGTCAAGTAGTTGGTGTTTCCTATCGATCGGCTTTGTATTGATCGGTAGAAGTTCGACTCGATGGGGTTCGCATCGATCAGGTTTTGGTTCGACTCGATGGTTTCGTATCGGTCAGGATGGAAAGAAGCGGCATGTCTCGAATCGATACTCTCGTATCGATAGCAGAAGGATTTGGCACTTTCGTATCCATCAGGTAAAGCTTTCTTCGTATCCATCAGGTAAGGTCCCACTCGTATCCATCCCGAGGATGAGCTTTGTATCCATCCTCCGCTCCATCACAACCATTTCGTATCGATAACCCTCATGGTCGTTTCGTATCGATCAATTCACGAATGATCATTGTGAAGTGTACTCCTAGAACCGATGCAAAGAGACACACGAAATGATCCTTACGAGCATGCCATTGCGAAGTTATGGATATGGACGAAGCATAAAACATGGATGCAAGTCCACGTCTCCAGGAAAGAAATGGTCAAAGCGGCGGGGAGTATGGATCGAGTCTTAGGAGTAGCGCCACGTCATCGATACGCACGTGCTTCTAATCGAGTCGAAGAAGATGGATGCGAAAGCATGGATTCGAAATCTGCAGTCCACGAAGAACATCAGCTCATATCGATTGTATCTCCTAAACCCCTGATCCAAATGCAACGAAATTTTTGCAGCAGCTTGCATACATGATAAAGAACAATCCTGCCAAGTTTCATTTCGATTGGTCATTTTTTGATGGATACGAAATCATTTCGTATCGATCACATATTGAGTCGACACTTGGTGGGGTCGGTCGCGTGGCCCACTCACATGCCAGAAGAAGTCTCCCGAAGTTTTAGCTCGATCTCAGCCACCTACGCCTATAAATAGAGCCGTAGAGCCTACATAAAAAGGATCTTTTGGCCATTCAACGCCTAGACTCTGCCAGATTCACTTCTTCATTTTTAATACAGCAATTGTATTCGAAATTCATCATTGCTATTGCTGTAATCATCTGTAATCAGCAAGGATAATCAATAAAGGATTAAAAAAACTTTGGAGTGGACGTAGGCTGGAGATAGCCGGACCACTATAAATCTTGTGTCTCTGTTCATTACTTTTGGATTATTGCTTGTAATTTGCTGTGATATGTGATTTTTGTTTGGCATATTGCTGATTTATATTCATACTTTGGCGCTTTTACGACATTTGGGGTTTGTGACCAATTTTGGCGCAAACACTTTGGTGTTTTCACTGAGAAGGACTAGCACCCGCTACGTCGGATTGAAGTTTGGATTGGAAGAGCATGAAGAGCTTAGATTTGAAAGAGAATGACTCGGCAGACAAGTAGAAGATAGAGGGCTGAAAGAAGCCAACAAGAGGGAAGTCAAGAAGCATCCTCCGGAGCTAGGAAGGGACAAACTTCTATCTATATCACTAGGGATGAAATGGAAGCTATAGAAAATTCTTTGCAAGAGAGATTGTTGAAAAGTCAATAGGAAATGATGCAGACTTTCTTTGAGCAGATGAGAGCTGCAGGGACGCAGAACTTAGGAACAGCTACAACGGTTGTGGATGTGGAACAAGGAACTAGGGTCTTGGAACCTAATGGAGAATGGAATACAGAGCTAGGAGGTGACCAGCGAGGACTTAGGGGCAGGCCCGCAGGATCTGACACTGGAAGACCTTTGGATAGAACCCAACAGGCTAGAATGAACGCTGGTGCTAACGAACCGCATGAGGAATATGTACCGGAGTTTCCTCAGGGGCATGGGGGAAACCCTTTACAGACAATGCTGGATTAGTGGAGAACATTAGGAAAAATATGCGAGGAGGTTTGACCAATAGAGATATGGAAGGAGTAAACGGGAGTCCGTTTACTCGGGAAATTAGGATAGCACAGAACCCACCTAAGTTCAAGCTACCTAGCGTGGAAGTATATGATGGCAAGGCTGACCTGACTAATCATTTGATGAGGTATATTAGACACATGAAAGTGTTGGGGGCATCGAAGGAGGTGATGGACTGATGCTTCCCTTTGTACTTGACGGACTTAGCTGCAATGTGGTTTAGGCAGCTTGGAGAGGGATCTATCAGGACTTGGAGGGAATTGGTGGACAAGTTTTTGGGGCAGTTTCGGGTTTGTATCAGGAGACCAAATAACGTAATGACATTGACATCGGTAAAACAAAGGACGGATGAATCGCTTAGAGGTTTTCTAACTCGATTCAACGCGGCAGTTGCTTCGGTGGATCGGTTGGATCCATCGATTGTTTTGATGGCGGCAGTATCAGGAGTCAGAGAGGATTCAGATCCTAAGGTGCCTTTAATACGATATCCCCCACAAGATCTCGAGGAATTCTTTCAGGAAGCCGAAAGGTTCCTTCGGCAAGAAGATGCGGGTATGGATTTAAAACTAAAGGAGGTGAACGCGACTGAGGGTGGAGGACCATCCAATGGAAGCTCAGATAAGGATAAGGGAAAAAGGAAGCTGGATTACAATTCATGGAAAACTGGAAATCGATGGAAGAATTCAAAGTTTTCCACATACACAGGAATAAACGAGACGCTGGAGCGGATATATATGGAAACCAGGAATCGCCTCCCTTACCGGAGGCCGTCCAGGAGAGAACCATCCGAACGGGAGAGGGCATCAGGAAGGCACTGTCTCTTCCACGATTTGGATGGACATGATACCAACAGCTGCAGACACTTAAAGGACATAATTGAGGAACATGTCAGGAACGGACAACTGAGGTAGTATGTTGGAGCATGGAATGCAGCGGTGGAGTAGGAGCAACCACCGCCTACCTCACACCATGACGATGTGAGGCCTAAGAGTGATGGCCGATTGATTATCAATTGACTTGGATAATATGGAATAAGTAACAAACCATTAGCAAACGACTAAGTCATTTACACATGTGTAGGGACGGAGATAGCCCCTAGGCATGCTCTGAATGATGATAAACCGCGAAGCCATGGTTTGTGAAATCTATTTTTGTTTTGGATTGGAAACTTGGTTTTCTGGTTTGGTTTTGGAGTTTGGTTTGAACTCCTGGTTTTGTTTGCTTTCTGTTTCGGAATTTCGTCTGGATGGTTGGTTTCTATTTTAGATGCTGGTTTGGATTTCTGATTTTCTGGATTTGATTTGGATTTTGGATTCGATTTTGGATTGGATTTTGATTGGATTTTTATCTGCATTTTGATAAAAGGTCGCCGGGTATGGATTATGCATGGCAAGGGGTGAGTCGCTTTGCCCGAAGGTGGTAAATTGACTCATTCTGGTCGTCGAGTATGAACTATGCCCGACAAGGGTCCAGAGTGACCAGGATTCGGCCTAGGACTTAGGCCCTGTATTATCAATTGTTATTTTCAGGTCGTTAAGTATGGACTATGCACAACAAGGGTCCGGAGTGACTAGGATTCGGCTTAGGACTTAAGCCACGGCATTTCTTGCGTCCAGGGACACTGGACCACGGTCGTCAATTGTGGATTACGCTTGGCAAGAACCAGGAGAGGTTAGCTCAACGTCCAGTGACACTGGACCACGGTCGTCAATTGTGGATTACGCTTGGCAAGAACCCGGAGAAGTTAGCTCAACGTCCAGGGACACTGGACCACGGTCGTCAGGTGTGGATTGCGCTTGGCAAGAGGCCGGAGAGGTTGTGGATTTGGATATCGACCCGGTGAGGTCCTGGATTCGGTTATTAGCTGTTGGATAAGGATGGATTAGGACTCGGTTGTCGAGTTCGAAGGGACATGGAATTGGCTATGGACTTCGGATATCGGATTCGAAACTATTCAAAACACGCCTTCTTATCACAAGGCATGTTTTGGGGGGAAAATGTTATCCCACCTTTTGGTCAAGGCTGGAATATCAACAAATTGGCAAGGAATGATGGATATTAGGATTGGAGATCGATTGGAATCAAGACTGCAATCGATATCGTCAAAATTTGGTTGAGCTCCGATCGGGACGGAATCGATTGGAGATGATGATAAGGACTAGGAGAGGCTATGTTCAAAATTCATGTTAATCGGAGTTCGTATGAAGGAGATATGATCGATGTAAGGTAGGAAGAGCATGCCGTTCGTATCCATCGGCGCACAGGGATGGTTCGTATCGATACATTTCGTATCGATCAGGTAGTTGGTGTTTCATATCGATCGGCTTCGTATCGATCGACAGAAGTTCGACTCGATGGGGTTCACATCGATCAGGTTTTGGTTCGACTCGATGGTTTCGTATCGGTCAGGATGGAAAGAAGTGGCATGTTCTTGAATCGATACTCTCGTATCGATAGCAGAAGGATTTGGCACTTTCGTATCCATCAGGTAAAGCTTTCTTCGTATCCATCAGGTAAGGTCTCGCTTGTATCCATCCCGAGGATGAGCTTCGTATCCATCGTCCTCTCTATCACAACCACTTCGTATCGATAACCCTCATGGTCATTTCGTATCGATCAATTCGTGAATGATCAATGCGAAGTGTACTCCTGGAATCGATGCAAAGAGAAACACGAATCGATGGGTACGAGCATGCCATTGCGAAGTTATGAATATGGACGAAGCATAAAACATGGATGCAAGTCCATGTCTCCAGGAAAGAAGCGGTCAAAGCGGCGAGGAATATGGATCGAGCCTTGGGAGTAGCGCCACGTCATCGATGCGAACGTGCTTCTAATCGAGTCGAAGAAGATGGATGCGAAAGCATGTATTCGAAATCTGCAGTCCACGAAGAACATTAGCTCGTATCGATCGTATATCCTAAACCCCTGATCCAAACGCAACGAAATTTTCACAGCAGCTTGCATACATGATAAAGAATAATCCTGCCAAGTTTCAGCTCGATTGGATCATTTTTTGATGGATACGAAATCATTTCATATCGATCACAGATCGAGTCGAAACTTGATGGGGTCGGTCGCGTGGGCCCACTCACGTGCCAGAAGAAGTCTCCCGAAGTTTTAGCTCGATCTCAGCCGCCTACGCCTATAAATAAGGCCCCAGAGCCTACAGAAAAAGGATCTTTTGGCCATTCAACGCCCAGACTCTGCCGGATTCACTTCTTTATTTTTAATACAGCAATTGTATTCGAAATTCATCATTGCTACTATTGTAATCATCTGTAATCAACAAGGATAATCAATAAAGGATAAAAAACTTTGGAGTGGACGAAGGCCGAAGATAGCCGAACACTATAAATCTTGTGTCTCTGTTCATTACTTTTGGATTATTGCTTGTAATTTGCTGTGATCTGTGATTTGTGTTTGGGATATTGCTGATTTATATTCATATTTTGGCTCTTTTATGACATTTGAGGTTTGTGACCAATTTTGGCGAAAACAAGCGCCTTTTCCCCAGAGCCAATCTCAAAACACTTTATACTATACTCTTATAGTATCTTTCAAATCATACCCTTTATGATTTTCATCAAAATCTCTTTTACACAAAATCGATTCCCAAAATCGATAATTCTCAAACTAGGCTTTCCAAATTCCAATATTCATTTTTCCCAAAAATCAAAAGCCTTTCCAAAATTCATAAGTTCCAAAAACCATTCCTCCAAATCATTCTCATAAAATCCTTTATATATATATAGATATATAACCTTGAAAAATCTTTGAATCATTTCATACTTGTATAAATTTCCTTTTTATACTTTAAATACATTTCAAAAACCCCTTTTCTTCCGGCAATAGATTCAACAAGGGAGACTTATCTTATGTAACAAAGATGTATAACTTTGCTTATTCCAAATCAAATATTCAAATTTGATAACTCTATAAAGTCACTTACATATTATTTGTCTTCATAAAGTGAACCTTTAATCATAGAAATATCTAATTTCCATTTTACTTCATTGTATATTTCACAATATATACTTTTCATTTCAAAAATCATTTCACATTTCTTATCCACAAATTCCCAATATCAATTTCATTCAAACCCATATGATGTACACATATCATCCGTACGTTATATTAATTTGATCGCTCACTCGATCACACAATTTCAATTCCGAACTAGTATTGTCCATCCGACTTCCTAGTGCGGACTCAGATCTGGTTTCTTGATCAGAAGCCGTCATCTTCTTGCATAGCCTAACTATGATAGAGAATACCCACAACTAATCGATAATCCATATCCAGGTTCGCCGTCGAAAATCGAGTGAAAAATCCCAACTCGGATCGATAAACTATCTCGAAATTCTGTGCTCGAATCCGAATCAAATCACTATGCGAATAGAATAATATACGTACATCCTTACGTATTTATCTTTATTGATTATTAACCAAATCATTTCTCTTTTCTATTCACATTCCCTTATGTTCTTATTCATTTATTCATAGTTGTTTCAATACATTTGGATTATCACCCTAATTCTAATCTCAATTGGGTATTTAATCATAAACAGTTTGCACTCTGACCGGCTTAAATTTTGAAAATAGCTTGAAGAATTTAAAAATAGATAAGTAGTTGAAATCTAATTATTAGTTTGTAAAATAGCAGTAAAATGGTTAAGTGATTGTAAAATAGTTGAAAAATAGTCAAATAGTTATTGAAATTTTAAATAATTGCAAAATAGTTGTAAAATAGAAATTAGTTATAAAGTAGTTGAAAAAACAGTAATTATTTTATAAAATAGTTGAAAAATTATTAAATAGTTCCAAAAATAATTATAAAATAAGTATAATATGGTTTGACTTTAAAAAGAAAAGTTATATATTAAATAGTTTGGAAAAATAGATTTAAATTAAAACAATTTATTTTGAAAATAGTCCAGAGCCAAACTGTTAATTCCCAATCTCCATCCCCATCAATTCAATTTAAATTTCCACTTCCATTTAAATTGACTCAATTCCAATTTAAACAACTTCAATTTCCATTGAAATTGATTTAACCCCAATTCAAGTTGAATTAATTCTCAATTTATTTCCAAAATCAAATCGAATTCCATTTGAATTTTAAACCTATTCAACTTTAATCACAATTCCAAATTATTCAAATCAATTTGGACTGATTTCACATTCCACTCCAATTTCATATTAGTTCAATTTTTGTTTGAATTAATCCCAACTACAAATCTACTTCCTATTTGAATTTTGAACTCATTCAACTTCAATTTCATTTCAAATTAATCCAATTCAAATTTTTCGTTTGAATTTTTTAAACTTATCCATCTTCAATCACAATTTTTAATTAATTCAAATCAAATTCAGTTTGAACTAATTCAATTTAAATCTCAACTTTTAACCATCTCGACTTATATAATTTCGAGTTAAATTTTAAATGTTGATTTAATCCCTTAAATCAAATCAAGTTATAACTTTAAACCATTTAATTCTGAATTCAAATTCCATTTTTAACCTATTTCAAAGTTCAAATAATAATTCAAATCCAATTTTAGTATAAAGATTATTAATAACTACAGGATGGTATTATTCGAGTTATTTTAAAACATCCATCCATTTCCAATTTTCAGATCTCAAACCCATTTTGAGATCACACGAACTCCCAATTCAAACTAACCATTTAACTTTCCAAGTTAAATCCCAATTTCATATTGAAATTTCCAATTCAGGTTGCTTGTTAAATTACTTAACTTTCCCAAAGTTAAATTCAATTTACTTAATCCAGCCAACCATACCCAATTTGAATTCCCACTTCAAATTCTAAACTTCACATTAATAATCTTCTCACTTATATGTTCAAAAACTTATCACTTTGGGTATCACATCTCCAAATTTAAAACTCAACATTTTGAGTTTATTTCAAACCACCTTTGATACTGTGTATATTCCTCATACATATTATTTTCTTTACACACCAAGTTATTCTTAAATTCTAGACAACCTTTGATTTTTAATTCAAAACAAATTTCTCTAAATTTTCAAACAACTCTTGTTTGAAGCAGGACCCTTCATTCAAATACATTAAATAACATTATTTATTATTTCTTTATCACTTTGAAATAAATTCAAATGTTCCTAGACTTACGATAAAAAACAACATAAGTAAAACCTTCTTCAATTCATAAGTTATACTCATATGAAGGTTTTCATCCCTAAAACAATAATTTATTTTCTTTATCAAAGTTTACAAGAAAACAATATCCCATTATTAAACACAATAACCATTCTATATTCTGGTTTGAATCCAATTCTAATTCATCTTATTTGTATAGTTCTTTTATTTAATTCCAATATCCAACAACCAATTTCTTTATATATATTGGAAAAACTATTTCTTTATATATCTAAAGGTAAACTTATATAAAAATCATTTCTAAAACCATTTAAAATTTTATATAAGAAAATAATAAGTACGCTCTCATATATATATATATATATATATATATATATATCGTTCATCCTATCCTTAATGAGTATCCCCACCAAAGCCAAGGTTCTCGCTTAACCTGGCTCGATACCAAATGTAACGACCCAAAATTTTCGATCTCAAAAATTCCAGATAGATAGGAAAAGAAGAAAAGTGATAGAAGAAGAAAACAGTAAACCAAACTCAGAATCTCACATTCACAGCGGATAAAATGTAATACCAAATAATATTCTTTACATAAAGAAAGTTGTATAAATTAATTACATTTTAATACATCAGAGTTGCAATATTTCACATTATTGGACAATTAAAATAACTTGTCCCAGATAAGCAACAATATATCACAGCGGATACACTCCATACGTTCCTGCCATCCAGCTCGCCTCCTGAGCTCCAGAACGTCCTTTCCTGAAAATCTGTAATACTCGGTCTGGCCCGAGCATTACATCAAAGTAACACCCGGGTCAGGCTGGAAACCAGCGTGAGTAAACCCATCTAACAGGAAATACCAATGCATACAACTATTTTAAACCCGAGTAACTCGTATCTTATTGCGAAATCACAATTTGATATAGACATCACTTATTTCACACATCAATTTCTAAGTACCAATCTTGGATTAAATGGTCCATTCACTTAAATCATTACATTCCAGCCTATTGATTTCACACATCAATCTATAAAGAAACGAAGTGGTTTCGGGTAGGTACTGGTACCCGACCCCAGTCTCTTCGAATCTAATGTCATCTTAACTCAAGTATTCAAGTGAAAACAATTCAAAATTTAAATACAGGATGTCACTGTTTTAACCCAAACATATTATATAATATAGCATCACACATCGCATGCGAGAGATATCAACTAATCTAAGGCATCCAATATCATTCAATCATTCATAAGCAAGATTAATCTACCATACCATCTCTAGTTAATTTAATTAACCACAAATGAATTAAATTAATTACTTCAGATACTTCTAAATTCTGCTATTAATTTATTACAAACCAATTAATTAATCTTCCAATAATTATCCATCTTAATTCATCATCCTTTATTAATTATATTTTAATTACCTTAAGTAATCAGCCCTTAATTAATTTCACAAATTAATTATCTTAACCATTTACAGTAATTAACCTTTACTTAATCACATTAATTTAATTAACTACATTGAGTAATCAATCCCTTTAATTACTTTCATTAAGTAATTATACTTAAATAATCCCACAAATAATTATCCTTAGTTAATTAATCTAATTAATTATTAAAATTAATCACATTAATTAATTATTTAATAATCCCTAGTTAATGATCTTCATTATCTATTAAAAATTCTTTAATTACTTCCTTAATTAGTTATTCTTTAATTAACCATTATTAATTATTCTTTAATTAATCATTATTAATCACAAATTAATTAACTTCTAATTACTTAATAAATTAAGTGCTTTATTGAAACTAAATTAATCTTTAATTACTTGATTAATTTACTTACTAATCATTAATAATCTTCACTTATCTATTAATGATTCTCAATTACAAATTAATTAACCTTAATTAATTTAAGATAAATTCTTTTATCCTAATTTAAATACTTAATTTACATCATTATCTTTTATTAGAAAACACTTTTGAAATAAATTTTATAATTGAAAGTGTATAGCTTCCTTAAAACAAAATAATTTAAACATTTAATTTTATTATTTAAAACCTTTCAAACTTATCTAAATAAATTTTGATAAATAGATATTTTTGAAAACTTATTTAAAATATCTTTTAGAACCCTTTAAAATATAAAAATATTGTTAAACAATTATCCTTGAAACTAATTAAAACTTAGAACCTTAAACTCCTTTAACACATTGCATTTAGAACTTGTTTGAAAACTTCCCTTTGAAATTTTTTAATTTTATTTCTATGAAAACAAAATTTATTTTGATTCACACATTTTAACTCATTTTAGTTAGTTTCAAAACTTGTATTACTATGATTACCTTTGCCAAAAGAAAATCTGGGTCCTGTTGATCTGAAATAACAACCTGGACAACATGATCGACCCGAGTTCTAACACCAGAATTCACGAGACAACTCACGAGTTTCCCCAACCTCAACTGCTTCGAGCCTATTACAGAAACACTTGAACTCGACACGAGATAAATCCTTCTTTCCCAAACCTAGTTCTCGTGTTACCACTATGCATATGCACACAGGACTGCCGCCGATCCAATCACCTCTGATGATGCCCACTAGTCGCTAACGACCCCTACCAACGTTCCGACCACCTAGATATCAAGATTCCTTCGCGACACGAAAACGAGCATTCGAACGATGACAGAACCCAAACCATTATGGCAAAAACTGGATCGCCACGACGATCATGGCGACTAGAATTTACGTCCCTCTGACTTTGGCCTCGTCAACGACTCATGCAGCTATTCCAACACTCGCAGTCGAACTCGACGCTTCTATAAAGAAGAAATCACCTTGCCATTACACTCAATAGAACCCCCTTCCAAAAACCCTAGTTTACCTCATTCGTTCCACCACGGCTCAAAATAAAATACAATCACATTTTTCCCCTAGTCGTCAAACCTCCAGACAACTTCGACCAAGATCCCGATGAAGTTCACCATGCCGATCGCCAGATATTGGCGAAAATCCCAAAGACTTTTAACCATGATTAACTCAGAGAATACCAATCTAAAAATTGTGAATCTGGTTTCTAAATTCAGCATATGCCATTACAAATTTGCTTATGACTTCGAAGCATAAATTTAAAATATTTGATTTTAAGCTATATTCAGATCATTCTGTATTATTTCATTTTTGAAATAATTTCTAAATATAAAACTCTGAAACTATTTTTAAAATTCACATCACACTAAGCTAATAATATTTCTTTTATAAATCATAACCAAATTCTGAAAGTTTGGTAAAATATGAATTTTATAAAGAAATTGTTCCTAGATTTAGCATAGCAGTTTTTAAATTATTCACACATATTCAGACATATACAGATCATATGTTTATTAATGCATTCATATCAAACACTAATTCCAATCCTACTGCTCCAATCATTCATCACAAGCAATAAATCAAATAACCATAACACTGTTTTAAAAAAAAAAATGTTTACTCACCCTTTTTTTTACAGAGAGATAGGGCCTTAGTTTTGAAATTGCTGAAATTTGATTTCTGCAAACCTGATATTCTCCTAACATTAGTTTTATGAAAATCAAATTTGAATTTATTAAGTGGACTAAAGCCTGCAGTTCAAACAGAGAACCTATATCCATACTCATTTTCAAACCTGCACAGGCTTCCATATTTATTTACAGAGTAGTCTATATATATATATATATATATATATATATATATATTTACAAAACATCCATGTAGATCAACTTTTATCATATCACTTCATAGATTTTCACATGCGTCAAAGATTCAACCAAATTAAATCTTTTTTTAAAGAAAAAGATTTCTCAAACTAGGTTAATACAGAAAAGCCTTATTCACACATCACTACAAGTATTTATGCATACGATTTTGCTTTTGAAGGATGCAGTCTACTCACCATATCTGTTTGAATAGAGCAGATTTTTGTTGTGAAAAATTGAAACTGGACTTGATTCTTGATTCCATATCTATTCTTGCTTTATTGTTTAAACTGGGTTGATTCTTGCTAAGATGATCTAGGCTTGGACACAGGCTTTGGCTTCTTTGATTTGTAAAACTTTTATAGGTTTTGATTTTGAGAATTTTCTGTTTGTTTTAAAAAAATATTCTCGGATCTGATTTTTTGTATGGCTTTGTTCTTTTGCTTTGAAAGTGGTAAAATGGAAAGAATTAAGAGAGGACATAGTTTATATAGGTTTAATTAGAATTTACTTAAAATAAAAGAAAATAAAAGCAAATGGGTGACACTTGTTTATTTCTTAAGTTAAATAATTTACATTTGTCACTTATACTTATTAATCTACTTAAATTTGTACTTTGTATGTTAAAAATGTCTTTTATATAATTTTATGCCAAATTATATTTAGTTTATATCTATGTATATGTTTTACCAATTTATATCCTTATTAAATATATTCTCTTATATTTATAAAATTCCAAAAAATATGTTTTGAAACTAAATTATATATAAATAAAATCATACATATTTTATTTTCAAATCCAATTTATTTTTAAGATATCAATCTTTCTAACTTCAAGTTTAAATCCAAATTCAATTAAAATCCAATTTAAAAATCAACTCAAATATATGAGTATACACTTTTAAACAATTACACATTCAATTTATAAATAATAATTCTATTAAAATCCATATATATATATATAAACAACACATTATTATTATTATTTGAAAACAACAATTTTATATATTTTTAATAATTTATGAAGGATATTATCACATTTATTTGTTCAATTTTATAAATCAGTATTTTCAAGAATTAAATCAGATAACTATCCAATTATCTGATACCCGAAAATCTGGGTTGTCACAATGAGTATGCAGTATGGCATAATCCACAAATCCAAAATGAATTCCAAGTATGTTATCAAAATATGATTTAATAGTGGCACCCAAAGGATATTGTAACATCCTCCATTTGGAGGCTCAAAACTAACGGCCACGGATGCTGCAGTCATCCATAGTTATTAATCCTCGACGGCCAAATATGGTAATGTTAGATAAATTGATATACCAGAAACACATGGATGTGGAAAAAGTTAAAATTTCAAAACAACTTTCACATTCCATTCCAAACTCATTTCAGCATTCATTACATAATCCTACAACGTTAACTGCATTTTGAAAAATATAATTATTATAATATACTCCAAGAGCGACATATGAAGATTCTCCATTAGTGATTAGAGTATATAATAGGCAATAAACCATTTTGCCTTACAAAATAACACATTGGAGTCACATGAGAAAGAACTTAAATAACTACATGCCTTCTGCATGACTCCGGAATCTTTTTCGTCTTAAGAGGTACCTGAAAACCTCAAGTCTCAAACTACTCAAAAATAGGTGAACATCCAAGAGTTTAAGGGGAAAACATAATCTTTGAATCAAACATAGAGCCTAGTATGAATAATAATATATCATCTCAAATCATTTAGATATCTAGTGAGACCACGCCGCATAGCAAAACGGGTTTCCCTCAGTAGTATCTTAAAACATTAATAAACCAATTTCTTTTGCCCTTGCATTTACAATGGTTAATTCAATTCAAAACATTATTATGTGATGATATGTAAAACAATTGAATCAATTCTTGATTACCCATCCCTAATTCATTTTGACTCTTTGTCATAATTATAGTTTCTAGGATTACTATTAACCTACTAGTTTTCATGGGCTAACTAATAACCTATTGGTAACCCAAATATCATTTCTTTTATCCTAGTTTTCATAGGCTGACTAGGAATCTATTAACTAATAGTTAATATGTTTCTTTTACCCTAGTTATTATGGGCTAACTAGGAACCTATTAATTATCTGGCAATATTTCATTTTCTTATCCGGATATATTTTTTATGGGCTTACTATAAACCTGTTCAACATACATCTTTAATTATACATAGTTCTCATGGGCTAACCGTGAACCTATTTTCCCCCGCCAATATCTTTATAGTTTTCGTGGGCTTACTGCTAACCTATTGGCCTCTGCCAATATCTTTTATTTATTCACTACTAGGTCAATCTAATTGGTTATTCTACCTTTTTAAAAGTACAGTTTTTGGATTCATTATAAAGTGAATATATACTTATATGAAGAAGTAATTAGTATAACTTGGTTAATTCCTTTAACCCATTCATACTTCTTTATAAGTTCTATTTCAAAATACTTTTTTTATTTATATGCCATGGTTTTACTTTTTGAATAAGACTAGGTTATTTGTTTTGAAAACTATGCTTTCGAAACCTTTCTTTCGACGTCACTGGAGAGCCTCCTTCGAAAGCATATATCTCTTTTCAAAATATTAGGCTTCTTCCTTTTGAAAACACTTAAAATCCTTCTTTTGAAAATCTTTCTAGTATAATAAAATGTTACTTATTAATTATTAGAAGCATAGCATCAAAACCATTGGAAGTATATCTTCCTAAAGCATTGAAAGTCCCCCCTTCGACATCATTGGATTTATCTTTTAAAATATCGTTTGGGTTAAAGCAAATATAAATGAAAGTATCTCTTTCGAAACCATTCTTTGCTATGTAAAAATATCAGGGAAATTATGATGGAGTTGAAACCATCTCTTTCGACAGAGTCGAAAGATTACCTTTTAAAATATTGAAGGATAGCTTCGAAACCCATAAGCCTTTCGAAAGCATTTAGAAAGTGGGTTTATATAACTTTAAAGCAAACTGTACCTTTCGATAATATTGATGACTTCAATACACTCGAAAGTAAAGGAATCAACGATAGGGCTTCAACTGGGTCGGAACTCCTTCTCAAAGAATTATTGATTTATAATTAACGGAACACCTTCGAAACTCCTTTTTCTTTTATAACAAACATGGAAACCCCTTCGAAAACCATTATAAAACTTCTTTTAGAAGCATATGTATTAACTAAGTCAACAGCTCAGGAAAAAAAAGCACGCGCTTTTCTTTTTAAAAAAACTAAGGTAACTACCCCATCGAAAGCTATGCTTTCGACACCATGCCTTTCGTCTTTATCCAATCCACTATGTATCATCTAGATGATACCATGTGTATTGAATTTAACTTAATGGGGTTCCGGCATGGTCGAAAGCGAAAGGAAAGAAGTGAAAGGTACTCTGATTAGAGGCGAAACCTGTTTTTCTATGTTAAATACTAAATTAAGCAACTAACCTACCTACTTTTCATTTCGTATTGGTTGTTGTTATCCCACTTTTTGGCAAGGCCGTGACACTAAGGAATTGGCTGGAAACCAAAAGGCGGTCCATCTCGAAGATCGGTTATACATAGGTTCACTATGGATACTGACAAATTTTGTCCAAGTCTAGATCGAGCTACAATAGATATGGCACGGCAAGAAAATCTATGAAAGCCAACATTCCAAATTTCAAATCAATCTTAGTCAGTATGCTCGAGATATGATCGATGCAAGCCAAGAAGACAAGCTAATTCGTATCTATCGGTCAATCTCCTTCGAATCGGTCCATTTCGTATACATCGGTCAGTCTCCTTCGAATCGATCCATTTTGTATCCATCGGTCAATCAAGCCTCTCTTCGTATCCATCGAGGTCCACTTACTTCATGTCCATTGACAGTATCACGAGAGTCCATTTTGTATCGATTAAGTTTCAAATATCCTTCGTATCAATTGACCATAGATCGATACGAAATCAACACCTCCCATCGATACGAAGTGGAGTGCACAATATCGATACAGTGTGAGATGTAATGGATCGATACGAACAAGGCCAAGTCGGGTTGATACGAATGAGACACATCCATAGGAAAGACTAGATTGTTTTGCATGAAAAGTGGATCGATCCAAAAAGTTAGCGCCACATCATCAGATATCACGTGCAGATCCATCGACGCGAAGCTATCGATATGAAGAGCATTGATATGAATCCAACAGCCTTCAATAAATCGAAACTTGTGTAATGACCAGTAAATTTTAACTGGTTTCATAACGTAATTAACTGAAATTTTGTGAAATTTTAAAAAATTAAATTTTGAAATAGAAATTTGATATTCGAGATGTGTCTACTTAAACATAGCAACTGGTAAATTTTCATCAGATAATATGGAAGTTATTTTATTGTGAAATTTTATATCAATTTAAAGCATTTAGGATTAGAGGATAATAAATTATTTTCCAAACGTGAATATTTTTATATAATAAATTTGTAAATAATCTTCTGAGCGAGACGTCATATTTCGTTTCATCAAATTTGGACTGCTATTGCTTCATTTATATTATTTTCGATAGATTTGTAGCATTTTTGGTACCGATTATCGACTTTGATAGGATAAACGTATTGCTGATATTGTATACTATTTTGATCGTTTCGCTGTGCTGATCTCTACGGTATGTTCATTGGTGTGTTTTCATATTTAATACGCAGCAAAATCCATGGAAAAAGATGGCCATATCGGTATCCACTTTGGAGCTTTATTTCTCTGTGACCATTCAATTGTGAAACGGCTGAAACAAAAAGTCACCGCTTTTCAAATTTTCAAAAATTGATGTTTATAACTGTAGCCAATTCCTATTCAAATCGGATGCGTTTGCTTACGTTATCTGAAATAAAAGTTTACATATTCAAAATTTATCATTTTTTTTTTCAAAACTGCTGCTCATCCATTTTTCCTTTGAGCCTCTTCTTCCTCCTTTGCCATTTTTTTCCGCTTCCCTTCTTTCTCCACTCCCACACCAGGCAGCACATTCCACCTCACTTTTCATCGCTCCTCCCTGACAATCTCCCTTCGGCCATGCAAGCTTCCACCTTACCCTTTCCTCACCGAGACCAGACCAAAACCGAGCCTGTATGTAGACCACCATCCACAATACCGAAGCCCACTCTCCCGTATGCCAAGACATCGACCGAACCCACTTTTCGGACCCACCTCGGCCTTCCACTTGTGCCGCCTCCCCTCCACTTTGACTAATGCCACAGTCCCTCTGACACCCTGACAGCTTTCCCATTCCCACATCCATCCACCAAAGTCAACCACCGTACCCTTCCATCCCCAATCGAGGCCGATCATCTCATCTCCGTTGCACTTTCCTTTTCCATAAGCTTATCTAGTGTATGCGTATATATATATAGTATATAATATCATATTAGTTATATATATATGTATATAGAATTTCGAAAATAATATATATTTATATGTATATATGTTATGTGTTTTGTTAGGTACATTTACATGTCTGTTTTTCCTAGTATATGTCAGTATATATAGTTTAAGCTTAAGTATTTATAGATTTTGAGATGTGTGTATAATATGTTCTATTTCGCTGTGTGTTCATATTAGGAATTCGTTTATATATTATACAAAAATATTATATATTTATATATAGTTATAGGTCGTAGGATTTTTAGTCTGCATATGTTCATTTTACTTGCCTTGTATTTTTTTCAATATATAGTTTATATTTATACCGGGTATGGTTTTTGAATATATATGTATAATTTGCTAGTTTTATTTAAAGATTATATGCATGTCAGGTATATATATATTTAATTGAATGTATGATGTATATTTATAAATGTGTTGTTTTATATAAGTAGTACGTGTTGTTTTATGATTAATACTAACTAAATATAATATATACCTGTATATAGGGTATTTTATGTTCTGATGCCATATTATACTTTGTTGAAAAAGTAATGTCAGCCTATATCTATAATTTTATACATGTTTGATTATATATATGCATGAATTTATATATATTATTATTTTATCTTAAATTACATATGGTTTATATGTAACATATATATATATATATATATGTATATATGAGTTATAAGGTTTGTTTCGGTTCTATGACAAATATTGATTTAAAATTTAAACAGTTATGTAAGTTTATATATATATGTATATGTTTGGTTATATATACAAGTATATGATGTTGATTCTAGAGAACATGTATATAAAAGCATATAAGCCGTAGATGTTTTTTAAGTAGTTACATATGGTATATATATTATAGATATAATATAAAATAGTATTTCAATAGTCTATTATGTACAGTTTATATCATGGCCTTATTTGATTTTTATATAGTATTAGCGTCGATGTGTTACAAGTATCTGCGTGATTATTTATGTATAATATATATATAGTGTTTGTATATCCATATTGTAGTTTATACATATAGCTGATGGTCTGCATAGTTACAAAGCTTGCGTAGTTGTTAATCTAACTTTATATATGGTTATGTTGGTACACATATATACAACACGTTTTGGTTAATATTTTGAAAAGGATTTTATGGTTTAAAATGTATATAGATAATATGTTTCATATTGTTTGAAACATTTTGTAAACTATGGACTTTTATGAATATTGATTTCATGGGAATAGAATACGAAGATTTATTTATATATGTGTTTATTTATAAAACAATGATTTTGAAATACATATATAATTAAATTTAAAAGTGTGCTTGAATTTAAAATATGATTATATATATACATAGTTATATATGTTCACTTATACCATGGATCTTCATCAATCCAGTTTTTTGATTTCGTCAATTCTAAGATGTCGCCTTTGTCATCGAATTTGTGCCATGCTTGCTTTACTTTGGAATTTGTGTTTGGATTCGTAACTCATTTCTGTGTCGTATCTCTCTAGCCTCGAAAGGTGAGAAATCACTCACGATTAACGTTCTTACATTTATTAAATTTGATTTCAATTGAAACGCAATTGAAATATGTTGCCGGTAGTTATTTGCATTGCTATATATATGCTACCTATTCACCTGTGACATCTGACATCATTATCTGTTATTTATATTATGATTGATGATATATGCCTATTATGTTATTATCATATCTGTTATCACTTTGCAAGTTCTTCGTTGGTATAGAATTCCCTATGGGTTGAAATGATACATAGCCGAACGATCTTTAGAATAGAAGAAAATCGTTATGGGTTGAATGATAAACCCAACCGATTTTCATTTAATTGAAATTTGGGATTGCGGGTTGAAAGGATATACAGCTGCATATATTTAAATTGCAGATTGAAATGATAAATATCTGTATCACTTGACCATAGGATAAAAATTATATATACAGACATCATTAGTCTATATATATATATATATATATATATATATATATATGTGTTTGTTTGTATATAAATATTTTAAAAATGACTTCCAAAGGTTTGAAAATAAATATATGGTTTGTAATAAATACTAATTTTTAAGATATTATTTATAAATGTTATTTTATAAAGGTTTTAATTTTTGATTTTAAATTTATGTGATTGGAAATTTTAAGTTTATAAGTTAGTTTTGAAATTATAAATTATAAGAATTTACTTATAATTTTACTATTTTAAAATATATATAATAAGTTTTAATATAAAATCAGTTTAACAATAAGCTTTAATTTAATAGAGTTTGATTTAATTAGTATATAATATGTTTAAGTATTTATTTGAATTTATATTTTAAAATAGATTTTTATAATGATTTTTATAAGCTAAGGTTGGGAAGATAAATTTAATTTATTTGAAATTGTATTTAATCAAGAATTTTATTTAATTAACTCGATTTGAAACTTATTATATTTGAGATTTTTTTAAAAAGGATTTGATTTTATAATTTGATTTTTGTTTAAAGTAATTAATGAATATTTCAAGTTTAAATAGATTGAAGGAAATATCTAGTTTATTTGTAATTTGGGGTTTTCTTTAAATAATATTGGATTTATTAAGTGAATATTTCAAAACTAAATAATAATGAAGTCAAATTAAGATATATATGAAATTATCAAATTTAGGTTTGAAAATGTGAAATATTTAAAGCTTTGAAATATGTGGAAACCAAAATGGTTTATTTTGTAGTTCAAATCTGTATTTGAAATCGTTATAATTTGAAATGGTTTATTGAGAAACTGAATTGAGTTGAATTGATGAATTGAGATTGAATTAAAATTGAATTTTGGAATTTGAGATCATTTGAATCGATTTGTGAAATTTGAGGAAGATATTTTATTATATAAAGTAATTTTAAATTACATTTAAAACTATTTATATATTTCACTTTACAAATTATTTCCATGTAAACTATTTTAATATAAATCATTTTAATATAAACTATTTTTAATATAAACTATTTTAATATACTAACTATTTTATTATAAACTATTTTAACTTATAACTATTTTATATAAACTATTTTATTGTATAAATGACTTTATTATATATACTATCATTAATACCTAAAAGGTTTAAAGGAAAGTGTTATGATTTCAAAGTGTTATGATTTCCAAAGTATTATGATTTCTAAATTATGGTTTCGAAAGCGTTATGATTTCCAAAGTATTATGATCTCTAAGTTATGATTTCTCAAGTGTTATGGTTTTAGAAGCTTTATAATTTTGAAAGTGTTATAACTTTGAAGTGCTATGATTTTTGGAAATGGGTATATTTGAAATGTAAATGATATCATATTTGGCCTTGAAATGGAAATGATGTTGTATTGATATGGTTTTGAAATGATATGATATTTCGATTTTGAAGTATGAACAATTTAAAATTAAATGACCACGGTGTTATAATAACGTTTGGTTGCTAAGGAGACTGGGATCGGATATTGTCATACTCTCTGCCAATACCGAAAACCACTTTAAAAACTGTGTACGTGGGAGATTCCAAAATGAAGTAGGGTGGTTTGGTGACGGTTCTAAATGGTAGTTATGTGACCCTGACTCCCGTGAGTCAGCTTGATGCAGCTAAAACATGAGCCACGTTGGGCCAAGTGAGATCATTCCTCCTATCGGACAAATTTCTTCGATACCATTCTATTGCTTTTGTGATTTGATTGGGTGCACCCTTTTGATTTATGAGTGTGTCACGAGTGAGCGGTAGTAGCTGCTCTGCGTTACCACCAGTCCGGATATGCAAACGATATATCTGCCCTAACATTGCCTCGAGTGCCTTGTCACATGCCCTATCGTGCCTTCTGCGAGTATGGTTTGTACCATATCTATGGAGTGCCCTCTGATAGCCCTCAAGTTTGCGGAGGATTTATGGTACTGTATAGACTATGGAAATATATAAAAATGTGTTAAGGAGAATATGGGTAACACCTTAACGCTATTTTGTTACTTTTACTTTACTATAGACATATTATAATAGCATATATTACTACATAGTAGATAGTTCCACGGATCTTTAGATGATGGAAATCCCAAACATCCTTTAAGTTACTTGTTTTTCAGTTGATATTTCACTTGAGTTGAATTTACTGATATAAGAATGTTAATCCTGACTCGAGTGTTTTGTGTTTTTCTTTACACTCGGGACAGACTGAGTGTCACAGCATTTGAGACTCACCTTTGGAGTTGGAGCTTCACTTGGAGATCCATCTGTATCTATTCAGCTCTAAGCTATCCAATGGTTTTGTCCATACTTTTCATCTGTTTGTATTCGAGACTACATTGTATTTGATATATTCTGTTGTATTTTACTTCAAACTCTGTTGTTTATATAGTAGCTTCACGAACTACTATTTATCTATTCCGTTGCTTATTGTTATATTACTCTGTGTCTGTGATTTTGTGATTATTTATTTACTGTATACGTTGAGTTTTGCCAAATATAAATTAACAACATGATATTTTGAGCAATTCAAGTCCAACATGTGCGGATGTGAATGGCACGAAATACCGGGTTGTTATAACTTGCATTGATCATAGCTCAGAATCTATAAGTCCAAATGCCACCAAATTTTCACGGGAGCTTGCGAGCATCTTCAGGAATGTTCATGATCAATCGCTACTCGATTGGACTAAATCCTGATCGATACAAATTGCGTTCGTATCGATCACGGATCGACTCCAAACGGTCAAGTATCGATCGTGCAGCCCCACCCACGTGAGAGAAGAGGTCTTCCATGATCTGAATGAGACATTTCCAGCCTATGCCTATGAATAGCAGTCCAAGACCTATAGAAAAAGGACTTTTGGCTCTTCTACGTACATACTCTACCGAAATCACTGTTGAAATCGAGTTTTACTGTTGTAATTCGTTGTAACTAACAAGAAAAAATTAATAAAAGTCAATCATTTCATAGTGGATATAGGCCATATGCCAAACCACTTTAAATCCGTCTGTTTCTATGCGATTTTCTTACTTACGATTGGCATGTTTGTTAGATCTGCCTCATTTTTCGTTTATTTTCTTCACTTTATCTCTTCAAACACAACCGGAGAGTGTTGTGCCCAATTTTGGTATAAACACTTTGGTCCTTTCACTAAGTGATCTAGTTTTTCTCCTGCTCTTTGGATCTACTATCAATATCGAATTGCATAAATCTAAGTAGAAGATCCAGATTTCAAGTTTAAAGTTCTTCCATTCTATTCAGATTTGCATCAATTCTAGGAAAGAGCTTAGCTATCCATCGTGGTAAATACTAGAACTACTTCAACAGCTGCCGATCCACAAGGACGGGATAGACAAAACCTCGTACAACTACCTCTTACCAATCAGAATGCTGCAGGACCATCAAATCCGCAAGGACCTATCACCAGGGAGGAATTTTAGATGCTTATGCAAAAGCTGACTCAGAGCCGCCAACAGCTTACTCAAAAACTCCATGCTAAGACGGAATTGACCAACCAACTGAAACGTCAAAGACGAAGGAGATCTAGAAGGGATCAGGCTTCCTATTCAATCACCGAGAGTTCAGCCTCTTTAGACTACCATCATAGATTTAATGCCCAAAATCGGATAGATATGAACCGTCGCCAACATGAATATACTCTACAACCTTATGTTCTAGAGAACTTAGAATCAAGGAGGCGAGATATGGCCGTCGACCGCGACCAGCCCACCCTCACATTGCGGAACCCGACCACACCTTGGCCCAACATGCTCAAAATGTCCAGATGCCGGACATCCCAACGAAGATCCATCAGATGATCCGAGAAAGTCAAGGTCTTACCAATGACGACTGGGGAATCTCCTAGAGTCATACCCCATTCACTGATGATATACTCTACGCCGAACCACCTCGACGATTCAGGATGCCGACTTTACCAATATATGAAGGGAGCTCTGATCCTAATCGGCATATCTTAAAGTATGAATGGTTAATGAATGTTGCACGATCCAATGATGTAGTTAAGTATCGAAGTTTTTCGATCTCTCTGTAGGGCATAGAGACTATGTGGTTTACTCATTTACCACCTCGATCTATCTCGTGTTTTGATCAAATGGCAACTAAGTTTGTTGAGCAGTCCTGCATACATGTTATAAGGCCGAAAGATGTTAATACTTTGTCCAGTGTAACTCAAGCTCCTAGAGAGACACTCAAAAGTTATTTGGAGAGATTTCATATTGCATGTGCTGAGATTAGCAATCCCAATGATAACTCCATCCTGATGGCACTGACTAAGGGGATTGATCCCGATTCCAAGTTCGGCAACTGGTTGGCCAGGAAACCTTCTACGTCATTGGACCATTTCTATTCCAAGGCAGTCCAATTCTTGAGATGGGAGGATGAGTAACAGTCTACGGAAAAGGATGATGCATGGCCTAATGTGGAAGGAATTCAGAGCTATGTTGCTATTAAACCCATGGAGAGTTCCGAAAAAGTGCAATTGAACATACAGAATAAGTAAAATCAATAGCAATGAAAACCAAAACAGGAAACGTGATCAGAGTCTTGGGCCACGACGTAGGGCTTATATGTTTGAAAATTGCACTCCTTTGAATACGTCCCTGGAAAATGTCTATTTACAGACCTGCAATACTATTCGGTACAAGAAACCTGCTTCGAAGCAATCGTCGGAAAAACAGATCCAGACAGGGAAGTTTTGTAGATTCCACGAAAGTTATGGCCATAACACAAATGGGTGCCGTCATTTGCAGGATCTCATTGAGAAGTTGATACTTAAGAGAAAGTTGGAGCAGTTTGTGCGGGCTCCACAGTTAGGAGGTGCGGGCCCATCGAATCAGAACCACATACCAAATCAGGTAAGAAAGGAGGAATCCGCTCGTACTGGCGGGAGGTTGGTGATAAATACTTTTTGTGGTGTTCCTCATCCAGTAGACTGAAGTTGTAAGGAAATGGTGTCGTATGCTAGCTCTATCAAGCATGCAAGCTTCGAATCTTGTAGTAGTTTGGATGACGAGGCTCCTGCCAAGCAACAGAAAACAATGACAGATGACATCATATTTCGAGATTGAGATGCCAATAAGGTCGAAGCCACAACCATTGATCCACTTGTCATATCAGCTCAAGTAGGTCCTGCTTGGATGTAGAGGATCTTAATAGATAATGGAAGTTCTGTAAACATATTGTTTAAGCGAGCCTACGACCAATGAAGATGGAAACCAAAGATTTGAAGCCTTGTTAGTCTCGTATCTATGGCTTCAATGGGAGTCTAACAATACCCATTGGAATGGTGGAACTGCTAGTGGATTTGGGGATTGGAGAACGCCGGAGAGTCCGGATATTACAATTTATTATGTTAGATATAGACTCACATATAATGCTTTCTTGGGCCGACCAGCCCTAACTGATTTCAGGGCTGCCATTTCCCCTTAGCGTCCGAATTTAAAATTCCCTATCGGTAATGGAGTTGGAGTCGTTCAGGGAGACCGGGCTACTGGACGAGCCTGTTATGTTGTTAAGCTGCGAGAGGCGTGGCGAAAAGAAAAGGGAAAGGGGATAGAGGAATCTCTCTATATCCGTTTTGCTGAAAATTGACAACTAACGCCCGGGCCTAGGCTCGGGCACCCTGACCAATTCCCAAGAGATCTTGACCCGAGAGATACCAAAAGTGAAGATGAAAGTGACGACAGTCAAGCTTACCCACCAGAGCTTATGATCGATGTTCCGATCGACGAATGATGACGATTCTAAAGTGATAAAGATTGGATCTCGGTTAAGCCAAAAAATGCAAGAGGAATTGGTTGAATTTCTTCGGGCTAACTTGGATGTGTTTGCCTAGACACATTCTGACATGTGTGGAATCTCCCCAGACATTAGAGCCACACATTGAATATCGACCCGTGGCATATCCCGGTTAAACAAAAAAAGCGTGGTATGGATCCACGAGATCTACCGCCCTTAAAGAAGAAGTAGATAAGCTTAAATCGAACGGGTTTATTTGAGATGAATTATAACCGTGGGTGTCAAATCCTATACTCATCCGAAAGTCAAATGGAAAATGGAGAAAGTGCATCGATTACTCCGACTGAATAAGGCTTGCCCTAAAGAGTTTTCCACTCCCCCGAATTGATCAGCTCGTAGACCCAACAGCTGGACATGAACTTACCAATGATTGGTTAATCAAATGTTCACCAACCAGATCGGAAACACTATGGAGGTATATGTGGACGGCATGCTCATAAAGTCACGGTTATCCACTGACCATATCAAGGACCTGGAATCAGTGTTTAACATCCTTCGAGAATATAAAATGAAGCTCAACCCTTTGAAATGTCATTTTGGAATTGCATCCGGAAAATTCCTTGGGTTTATCGTCAATGCTCGAGGGATCGAAGCTAATCCTGAAAAGACCTAGGCAATTAGAAATCTTGAGACTCCAAGAACTGCAACAAGTCCAGAGCCTCAATGGGAAAGTAGCCGCACTGAGCAGGTTCATCTCAACAATTGACAAATGCATTCCCTTCTTCGATTTGATCAGAAAAGGGAAACGGAACTTTGAATGGACTACGGAATGTGAGGGCGCTTTCCGATAACTAATTTAGCACCTCTCCATGCCGCCTATTCTGTCAATTCCTGTTGATCACGGGAGATTGTACATCTACTTGGCGGTGTCAGAAAATGCAATCAATACTGCCCTAATCCGGGAGGAAGACCGGATACAACAGCCAATCTATTATATTAGTAAACGACTAACAGGAGCAGAGAGAAATTATCCAAAGCTGGAGAAGTTGGCTTATTGTATTATCGTTGCCTCAAGGAAGTTCCATCCATATTTTCAAGCTCATCTTATCACTGTTTACACCGACCAGCTATTATGATAGGTCCTTACACGGCCTGAGACATCCGATAGGTTACTCAAGTGGAATATCGAGCTAAGTCAGTTTGACATTACTTACCCTCCAAGGCGAGCCATTTAAGGACAAGTCCTAATAGACTTCGTAGCTGAATTTACTGTCCTAGAAGACTTGCCCGAAACCAGTGAATCTCCTAAGTATATCTGGAAGATATATACATATGGTGCATCAAATTACTGTTGCTCAGGTGCCAGGATTGTACTTGAAACTCCGGGAGATCGATCTAAATGCTATGCTTTAAAGTTCGATTTTCGTGTAACTAACAACGAAGCCGAATATGAAGCCCTACTTACTGGATTGATACTAGCCATAGATTTAAGAATTATTGCCCTGGAGATTTACTGTCGTAGTTGGTCATGTGTCAAGTTCGGGGAGAGTACCAGGCCAAAGACAGAAGGCTGGCTGCATACCTAGCTTCGGTCCAAGAGACATTGAATCAGTTCGATTATTATGCCATCTATTGCATCCCCTGAGAGCGCAATCAAAAAGCCGATTCATTAGCAAAGTTAGCTAGTACAGGTGAGGCACAACAAATATGAATCATTCCCATGGAAACATTATCTTCCATGAGCATCGATCAGGTGGAAACGAATTGGGCATTTGAGGATGTTCCCGATAAGGAGTCATGGATGACACCGTTCAAAAATTATCTCGAGAATGGGACCCTATTGGAGCGTAGAAGTGAAAAGAGACAAGTCCTTCGTATGGCTTCGCAGTTCACTATTTAGGATGGAGTCATGTATAGAAGAGGGTACTACGTTCCTTTGCTCCGGTGTATCACTCACGATGAAGTCAAACGAGTATTGCATGACGTACATGAAGAAGAATGTGGCGATCACACCGGAGGGCAAGCTCTCGCCAGGAAAGTGCTCCAATATGGATACTATTGGCCAACTGTAAATCGCGATGCATCTGATTACGCTAGAAAATGTGACAGATGTCAGAAACATGCTCGGATTCCTAGAGCCCACCTATTGAAATAACTCATATGGTCAGTCAATGCCCGTTTGCAGTATGGGGGATTGAAATTATTGGTTCTCCACCTCTAGCCAAAGGTGGTGCGAAGTACGCCATCGTCACAATTGATTACTTTACCAAATGGGCGAAAGCTGAAACCCTTACTACAGTTGCGACGAAGAAAGTGATTAACTTTGTAGTGCACAACATTGTCTACCGATTTGGCCTCCCACATACCATCGTCACAGACAACGGAGCCCAATTCGACAATGTTGAATTTAAGAATTTCTATCAACGGTTCCACATCCAGAAGAGGTCTTCGCAGTTGCACACCCTCAAGCAAATGGACAGGTTAAAGCTGTTAATAAAGTTATAAAGTCTATTCTGAAGAAACAACTAGAAAAGGCCCGGGGTAAATGGGTCGATGAACTTCCTATGGCTTTATGGGCTTACCGGACAACCCACAAATCTGCGACTTGTCTCTTCCTACGGTTTGAAGCCGTTATTCTAGTCAAGATAGAAGTACCTTCTCATCGAGCGACTTATTACGATCCGAAAATAAATGCTACATTACTTACCGAATCTTTGGATTTATTGGATGAGAAGAGCGAAGAGCCTGATTTGAGGGCAGAAGCATATCGAAGTCGAGTCGCTCGGATATACAATGCGAAGGTCTGACCCCGAACCTTCGAACTCGACGATCTTGTCCTCAAGAAAATTTACGCGGTTCCTTCACATATGAAACCAATGTGGGAAGGTCCGTACGTATTAAATGAAAGCTTGGAGATGGTACGTTCAAACTTTTGACAATTGACGGTCTCATTCTGTCAAGAGCCTGGAACAACGAAAGTCTATGTTACTATTACACATAACAGGCTCTGTTTATTTATTTAGTCTATTTTTCGTTTGTAATTTGTTTATGCATTTTGAAATTTGAGTTTGTAATAAGGCAACTGACTTTGCTGTATTTTCTTACTTCAGCAATAAATTGCAATCTCTTCGAGCCAGAGATGTGATTTTTTGAAATGCGTCATACAACCATCACTATGCCTAGAGAGCTAAGTTCCACCATACAGTGGGACTTATTCAAATAAGGATGCGACCGGTCACTCGCTATGTGAAACCCAAGCTCGGGGACAAGTCATTACACTGAAGCCAAAAAAGGATTGATACACAACAATCCTCTAACTAATACCAGATTCCCGGAGCATGAACTGGAGTATAAACCTATAAATGTGGTTTCAAAGAGGGAGGATCAATCCACCTAACGAATTCATCCATATCTGGACCAAGTTTGAGGAGGATGGATCTGTCCATCTAACGACCTCGCTTGTTAACTTAGAGTGGATGTAGACTAACCATCCACAATCACGATAGATTCGTCGTTCCTGGAGTGCGAATGAAATCCTAAAGCCTAAACGGATGTGGTTGACCATCTATCGACCAACTCCAGATTCTCGAAGTGCAAACTGGAGTATAAACATCGACTAACTCTGGATTCCCAAAGTGTGAACCAGAGTATCAACATCAACCAACTCCAAATTCCCGGAGTGCGAACTAGAGCAACCGTCAACCAACTCCGGATTACTAGAGTGCGAACCGGAGTATCGACAACAGTTAACACTGAGTTCCCGGAGCGTGGATTGAAGTATAAGCACTGACTAACTCTATGGAGATTAAACACAAACCAGACACGAATCGATTATTCATGAGACAACTCTGTGTCCCTGAAGTGAGGTCATAGTATAAACATAAATCCGGTGTTACTGACCACCTACGAATCAATCTAGAGTTCCCAAAGTGTGGATGCAGTTATAAATATTAAACGGGTGTGACTGACGGCTCGTGAAAATAAATTAAGTCCCTGGAGCATGGGCGTATCACTAAAACTGAAACGAGCATAACCGACTGTCGACGAACAAGTGCAATCCCTAGAGTGTTGATATAATCACCAATTGGTGAGCAAGTGTGGTTCGACTACCCAAATTCGCCATGTTTCAGCTTCGCTCTATAAGGATTAAGATCGATGTGTTAAAGGAAAACAACAACTGCTAATCGATCTTCTCTATTTGTCCCCGAAACTAGAGGGTATAACTTTACGTATCAGCTGCTGATTGAGACAACACGGCATCGGAATACGACTTAACGCTCGATTGTGACTCAAAGCCGTAGCTCTGGAACTTAAACGACTAAACTCAAGGCTGATTTGAAGACTAAACTTCATAAGTACATTGAATTGAAGTTCAAGTGGTGGAACACTTAAGCAAATGAAAACAAATAGTGTTGAAGACAAAATGGAATTGTATTACTATTCTTTGAGAAGGAAGAACAAGTACAAAATTGTTCCAAAAAATCCTACTAGCAGGGGTCGAACCCGCATCTATATACGGCCTACAAAAAGAAAGTAAAAGTAGATTCCTATCCATCTACCAAAAATGAGCCGAACAAACATGTATGCTCTCTTTTTTTGTCGGGTTCTTTTTCGACGTTGACCCATTGGAGCTGCCATTTGGCTTCCTCTTTGAGCCCTTGCCTTTTGGCGGCTGGTCTCCAATCGAGGGCATTATATCAACTTCCTCCTCCGAACTCACATGTATCGGAAAGCTTCCTGAAGGCAAAGTCGGAGGGACGGGATCAACAGTAGGAGGTGGGAGAGGGACACTGGTGTCGATGACCGTACCACCAGGAGAAATCATTCGTAGCAGGGCTGGACAAGGGCGTGCCATTCCACCTCCAAAGCTACTAGCCCGGCAGCTGCTTCCATTTCGGCATTAATTTCGGCTATTATTTCCTCTTCGTGAATTGTCTAAGCCTTGCTGAGAGTGTTAACAGTTGAGCCTGAGGAGCTGGTCGCAGGTGCGCTTCCACTCATGACAAACGGCGGGTTAGCAAAGGAGTCACTGTGATGATCGAGAAGTTCCTCCATCATCTGTTCATCGAAGGTAAGTGTGCTCCTTTGTACCCCATCCATAAATGCAGTGGCCACTTTCGTGGTTGCTTCCGTAATGATAGCCTCCTGCTCGTGATGAAAATCTTGGGTTGCAGGAGGCATAGAAGATGTCACCCCAATTACTGTACAAAGACAAAGGGAAAACTGTTAATAATCACTTCAAGTAACACTTTCGATTTTGATCAAGTGTAGGAAATGTTCAGAGTATCTTCCTTAGTTTGACTTATGGCTGGCGAAGCAGCTTTGGTCACTCGCTCTTGGGCTGAAGACAACTACGGTTGATTGGGATTGTATGCAGGGATAGACTAGGGATCAACCATAGATGTAGTTTCAGGCTGGGTCGGCACGAGAGTTTCAAGATTTAAGTCATGGTACTCAACACCAGAACTTTCTCCAACATCCAAGCATTGGGTGTCAAGTCTATTCTTTTCATATGCAATCATGATATCATGGAGAACTTTCCTTTCATCTTCGCTCAACACCCGGTTCTCGAGCTCAAATTCATAAATAGATTCAACCTAGTGTTCGGCCTTTTCATCTCCTACTAATCGCCCCAAGCGTTGTACAGGTGCAGTGGATAATTACCGAGCCAGGCTAGATTTCTGTGCTTTAGAACATTGATATTGTATGTGATTAGAAGGTCTTCAATATCGATGTCTAGCCTAGCCTCTGCCATCTTGACTTCGTCCGTAACCCTGGCCTCAACCTCCCGAACTTTAAGTACTACCGCATCCCTTTCACCCCCAAATGCCACAGGTTGCTTGCATGCCTCCTGGGATGCTTTATTCGCATTATCCTTTTCTTTGATGATTTCAGAGAGTTGGCCTTTAAGCTCGTTAAGTTCCTTCAATGCAGCGTCCCTTTCAGCCGTAACTGTGGTATTCCGGTGACCCATCTCCTCAACCAATGCGAAATGCGTTTGTTGCATCCTCCCCATGGACTGATTGGCCTCATTAGATTTCTTGGTGGCCTCTATTTTAGATTTACATGAAAATTTAGCTTCATTGTTTAGCACTTGAATTATATGGCCCTTTTGCGCAAGGTAGGTTTCTAACTTATCAATTATTCATGCTCCCTCAAAAGCCACCGCTGATGCTTTATCTGTGGCTTTCATCCACTCTTTGTATTGGGTATAGATATCATGGATGTAGTCATGCATCATTTGTTCCGCCTGAGCAAAAAAAATTTCTTAAGTGTGGAAGGAAGATAAAGCCATCACAAAAATGTTCGGAAAATCTTTTCTCAACTGAGGATTTTGATGACTCCTTCCCCAGTAGGCTCAGTGATGGCTTGTTCTATGACAGTAGGAGTTTCGGCCTCGGTTCTATGACGTTGTGGATCGGGCCTAGGAGCTTGAGAAGATGGTTTTTGACGTGGAGGCTGTAAGGGCTGTCTATCGTGGCCGAAGGGTTGTGTTGGAGCTCGAGGAGGTGGAGAGCGTGATCGAGAGTGATATCTATATTTTCTATCTCTATCCCTATCCTCCTCATAATGTTCTTGGCTGGAATAACCATGATCGATCTCTGTCAGCCTCCTCCCGGCGGGACTTATAGTACGAACTAGATTACTGACGTGCTGAGCGAAGGCTTCCCAACATGAATTCTCGTCTAGTCATCGTATCTGTAAAGTAAAAGAAAAGTAGGATCAGTAATCTCCAGGAATAAATAACTTATGATTGGAAATTGTGTAATGCCATGAAGTGTATGTATGCATGTGTTAAACCCCCAATCAACCGAATATGTCGGTCACACTTGTAGGAAGTGACTCGCTTAAATATAAGGCACTTTGAAGCCCTTCCAATCCGGTGTTGTGTTGAAACGACACATAGTCCAGAATTGGAATGTCGGCAAGCCCTTTGAAGGATTCTCTATTTATGAGAGAGGAGCCTCCTAGATTCTAACACCGGAGACTGGCAAAGACACAAACACGGATTCCCATCTCATGGACATATGACGTTTATTTGTTGTTGCCTTGCCTTTCCTCCTTCCTCTAAGTCCTGAAAACTACCAGAAGGCCCGACTACGGGTTCGTCGTCAGTAGGCGTGTTCTCTTAATCACCGTCCTCAACAATTACGATCCCGGGCGCTCTATGTTTAGCCCGTCTCACCGTGGCTGCCTTAAGTGATCCTTCCAGTCTTATGCTTTGATTTCGATCGATTAACCTAAAAATCCTAAAATTTCTATCTCTGAGCACCGAGTCCATGTCTCTCGTCTCTCCCGGCACTTCTTGAAGAATCCATACTATTTGCTTGAAATGGACACCTTCGGGTCGCAGAATTGCAGCTGTAAAGGAAAATAGATATTAGATTCAATGTCCATTATGACTATCTCATTAATCACTGGAAAAGATGCAGTGCTTATGTCTGACTAACCACCGACTGGAAAACCCTGGAGGGCATCGGATATAGAACCACTCTGCCTTAAAGTAGCTAAGCCTGGTCCAGGATCCTGTCACCACTTGGCAGTTCCTGACTGCCTCTAAAAATGTGAACGAAGGATTGTCTCCCTGACTCTTAACATTAAACATGTATCAGATTTCTTCCGGGGTCGGGGTCAAAAAAGATGCTCCATGAATACAACGAATAGACAATTCAGCAGTGCATATCAATTGGGATGTAATTGTGACAGGGCGATTCCGAAGAAAGCTAACACTTCTCGAATATACTGGTAGAATGGAGGAAGTGTTCCCGATATGCACGAATGGCAATTAAAGGCTTTGAATCCTTCTGGGGGAGCATGTGGCCTGTCATTCGGGTTGGGTAGCAGAACATCATTTAATGATAGACCATGCCTTAAGCATATTCGCCCCAACATATCTCCAGAGACATTGGATGGCGATTAAAGTTGCTCCTGGCAGCTCGTCTAGAGCTGGGCCTATTACATTGGCAACATTGGTCGACATCTCTACTATCGAAGAAGATGAACTTTGATTCTCCTACTGCCGAGAACTTGTAGATTCCATAACTAATCAACTCATCAAAAGCCATCATCAAATGTTAATAAGCACGTATGTTCCCCAGTGTGAAGTGTATGAATGTGTTGTGCAATGCAGCGCAACATAATACTTAAAAGATTCTACAGAATTTAAGGAGATGTTCAAATGACAAGACTTCGGAATTTGATTGGAGTGACCGTCATCGTTGACCATCACAACCATGCCATTCAGATTTTATAGACCAATCTGAGTTAAATTTCGTTAAAAGTTAGTCAAGTTACAGTTCTGTCAATGAGCTTCGAAGGGAAGTCAGATATGCAGCTTAACAATTATGTCTGGTTGTGCAGGGCAGAAGCTCATCGGAGTCATACGTTCAAGTATGCGAGGGGTATCGAATTCGTCAAAGTTCAACTTGAATCGATCACCGAAACTCCAATTCATAATGGTAAAGGATTCTATTCGAATCCATCAAGATACGAGTTCGTATCGATCAGCAAAGGTGCCTTCGTATCGGTCTCCTGCTGCACAGTTCGTATCGATTAGAGACACTGAGGTTTGTATCGATCAAGTGTGACCCCTTCATGCTGATCAACAAGTTCAAAGCCTTCGTATCGATCGTCTTGAGTTGATGCAAAATACTATCATCACACGATACGAAGATCCCAACTTCATCATCACGAAGCTCTATTACCCAGAATGATTCGAACGATTCTCACCCCGGATCGATAAGACCCATCTTTCCTCCATCATCGATACAAATTGCTTCATCTTGGATAGATCGACAAACCACTCCACGGTGTCTTACATCGATTTATGCCTAGTATCGATACGATTGACTTCATCATCTCGATCGTTCACTTCTTCCCCAAGCTTCCATAACGCCATTACCTTGCTCCAACCATATTCCATCATCGATGATGCCGGAATTAGCATAACCTTGGATGAAGTGGCATCAAACTCGAGTCTCGTCGTTTCAAATTGGATCTAGTCAATTAATTACCTAGTTCGAATGGATTGGCTTAGGGATTAAAAGATAATTGTTTGGGAGCGAAGACTTTGCAGTTTCTTTCTATTTTCGATCGATACGAAGCAGAAGTGAAAAAAAGGAAAGTGGAAAAATTTTCTAAGTCTAGAATCCTTTTGTATGGATTCGAAACCAAAGAAGAAAATGTTTTGCCTCCTAGTGCTAAAAACCAGTAGAAGCGGTCCTAAAGGTCATCGATGCGAAGAGCCATCTTCGTAACCATCCGCCCAGATTGATCTGGAATGTAGCTGTTCTTATCCACAAGCAATCGATCTTCAAGCCCATCAATACAAGATGCCACTACTAGGCTATATATCGATCATTCAGTTCCATCGATACAAAATGCCATCCATTTGAGAACTGCAAGAGCTCGTATCCATCAATACGAATCATCCCACAAAACCATCTACTTCATATCGACAACCACCGATACAAAACACGTATCCCAATGTCTTAAATCGATCCAGGAGAGGATCGATATGAAGGGGTGACCTAAAACAACCACCAAGCGTTGGTACAACTTGAATTCCACATTGATTCAAGAGAGGATCGATACGAAATTCAATAAGACAGAACTGACAATGACTCGTGGGTGTACGAACGTTAACGAGAGTCAGTTTAACGTGCATGCATATATGTCGGAATAATATTCAATTTTCAAAATTCATGGAAGTTGAATTCCCACCTGGTGATAATTGCAACATTGAACAATGGTTTGCAATCATTTAAAACTCAGTTACAATAGTGAGCAGTGCAACAATGGGCAGTAAACAATTAATCATTTATATTATGGAAATCAATCAAAGGTTACATCTTTCGACGAAAAGACAACGACCGTTCAAACAATTCAAATAAAACGGTTCAGAATGAAGATTGCAGCTTTTCAAAGCACGTCATGTTCTCACAAGATGTACTTTAGGGGGTCAAATGTTATCTTATGTTTCGGCAAGGCCGCGGCACCAAAGGATTGGCTGGAAACCAAAGACAGCCCATCTCAAAGATCTGTTACACAGGTTCGCTATGGATACTGATAAATTTTGTCTGAGTCAAGATCAAGCTACAATTGATATGGAACAATAAGAAAAGCTATGAAAGCCAACATTTCAAATTTTAAGTCAATCCGAGTCCGTATGCTCGAGATATTGTCGATGTAAGCCAAGAAGACAAGCTAATTCGTATTCATCGGTCAATCTCCTTCTAATCGATCTATTTCGTATCCATCGGTCAGTCTCCTTCGAATCAATCCATTTTGTATCCATTGATCAATCAAGCCTCTCTTCGTATCCATCTAGGCCCGCTCACTTCGTGTCCATCGACATTATCACGAGAGTCCATTTTGTATCGATCAAGTTTCAAATATGCTTCATATCGATTGACCACAGATCGATACGAAATCAACACCTCCCATCGATACGAAGTGGGATGCAAAAGATCGATACGAAGTGGAATGCAAAAAATCAATACAATATGAGATGTAGTGGATCGATACGAACAAGGCCAAGCCGGGTCGATACGAAAGAGGCGCATCTATAGGAAAGACTCGATCGTTCGGCATGAAAAGTGATTCGATCCAAAAAGTTAGCGCCACATCATCAGACATCATGTGCAGATCCTTTGATGCGAAGCTATAGATACGAAGAGCATCGAGACGAATTCAACAGCCTTCAATATGTCGGAACTTGTATCGATCATATCTCAAAATCAACAAGTCCAAATGCCACCAAATTTTCATAGGAGCTTGCACGCGTCTTTAGGAATGTTCATGATCGATTGCGACTCGATTGGACTAAATCTTGATCGATACGAATTGTGTTCGTATCGATCACGGATCGACTCCAAACGGTCAGGGATCGATCGTGTGGGCCCACCCACGTGAGAGAAGAGGTCTTTCGAGATCTGAGCGAGATATTTGCAGCATACGCCTATAAATACAGCCTATGATCTACAGAGACTTTTGGCTCTTCTACGTCCAGACTCTGCCGAAATCATTGTTGTACTCGAGTTTTACTATTGTAATTCATTGTAACCAACAAGCAAAAGTTAATAAAAGTCAATCATTTCATAGTGGACATAGGCCATACGCCGAACCACTTTAAATCCGTGTGTTTCTGTGCGATTTTCTTACTTATTATTGGCGTGTTTGTTAGATCTGCCTCATTTTTCATTTTTTTTCTTCACTTTATCTCTTCAAACACATCCAAAGAGTGTTGTGCCCAATTTTGGTACAAACAGTTGCTTTAACTTTTTCCATGCTTTTCAAAACTAACAGCCTTTTTATTTTGGATAAGTATCAAACTTAAACTTTTTCAAATAAAACATTCTTCTTTATTTATACGTAAATCATTTTGATCCTCTTCTCAAATTGATTTATTTTGTATATCAAATTACTTAGGAAAAATCCCTAAAACTCACAGAATTTTACTTTGATCATATTATCTAACATATCATTATTTCAAACCCAAATTCTTAATACATTTTCTGAAATAAATTATTAAACCCAACGTACTATATTTTCATTCAAAAATTCATAAATATCTTTCTAAAGCTTGAAAAATTATCAAACTTAAAACCCAACTCTAAAATCTTGTTTTGCACAACATATAATCTTTCCACAGCATTCAAACATTAAAATCTCACGGTTTTGGCCTAAAATCATATAGATTTTTATTTAAACAATTTTTGTTTAGATTAAACAAACATAAATTCATGCATACCATCATCCAAACATCATATATACGAATTTAATCTTAAATCCAAAACATATTTTCAATAAATAGAGATGGAAATTATTATCCACCTTAATCTTTGATAAGAAAAATTGATTGTGATGAGTTTGATTCCCCTTTTAAATTCTCTTTCCTTGAATTTCTCTTCTTCTTTTCTTTTTAATGGTCGGTTCTATTCTTCTTCTACTTGCTTTTTTGATTTGTTTCTCAAATGAAGTCAACAGGAAAATGAAATGGTAAAATGAGAATATATATGTAAGGACAAGGGGTTAGGTAAAGCTTATTACCATTATACCCTTATGTAGATTAATTTACTAACAATCCATTCTCGTTACCATTTAAATTATTAGTTAAGCACGACCACTTAAATTTATTCAAATCTCAATCCCTTATCACTAAACATTTCATTATTCTATTTAATTTATCTAACTAAATATCTTGAATAATGTTATTAAAAATTAGGGGTGTTACATATATGATCCTTCTACCGTAAATTTTTCTTCGAGAAGAAGAATAATGCTATTGGAAAATAGTAAGCAACGCTGATAAGAATAACATTGTAAATTTCAATTATTGAAATTATCATAATAAAATTTTCATTCAACGCGCTAAAATTGATTTGGATTTTACTTGCAATATTAACATCTAATATGGTTTTGAGTGTTGGTATGCTTAAGTTGAAATAGAAATTCTAAATAATGATTCAGAATAGAATGTTTGCATATAACAACTAAAGTGTCTCAAGTTCAGTGGTAGCAATGGCGATAACCGAGTTTGAAATATTAGAATTGAGTAAATATTTTGATGTAGAAATCAAATAATTGATTTTTAGCTAAAATGCAGAGGAAGCATGTGTCTATAAGAAAGGATATCAGGAGGTAATAAATATTTCTAAAACTATATGTATACAAAATGCTACTAATTGTTAATGGTGTACCCATGTTAAAATTAATTCTAGTTCGGTTGTTTAATTCTTCATATTGGATTTGAAAATGACATCTTTTATAATCAGTATGAAGATGTTGGGTTTGTCCCAAATGATATACACATGCTCTATATTAAAATTTTATTATGGAGCATATAAGACAGATTCCTTATGCATTGGCAATAAGAATTTTCATATACACAATGTTGTTTACTACATTGTTAATCGCTTATATAATTGGTACATTGACCAAGCATTAAATATAAATTAAGATCATTAAATGGTAATTAAAGGTCTTCTTGAGTATTTATGAATAACTAAAGAATTATTTATAGAAAAAGCAAACTCCTTGTAAAGGATTACTCTGACGCAAAATTCATAAGTGATATTGAGTGTAGGGTGTCAATCCTAATTTCCATGTTCAATCTTAGTTATGGAGCTTTGGGTAGGAAATGTTCCAAACATGAAGCGGTGGCTGATTTAACTAAGTGGCTAAGTTCATCGCCTTGAATATCACTGCAACAAAATTTGTATATATATATATATATATATATATATATATATATAAATGCATTATAGAAGCGGTTCCAAATGTTGGGAATTCCATAACATTATTTTGTGAAAATAATGCCGCGATATAGATTCATTAAAGAATCATAGGCTCATAGGTAGTCAAGATACATACTCCAAAATTTCCACGTAATAAGGCTAGTTTATCAATAATGGGGAGAGCTAAGCTGATAGAATAGATAGTATAACAATATAGTAGATCCATGAAGGAACCAACTTGATAAATTCTGAGCTAACTAATCGAAGGGATTGGACAGATATTCCATAATCTACCACAAATTCAAATTGGAGATTGAGAGAGTTAGGGGTATGCCAAGGGACGGTTGGATATATCTTACTCTATAACCAATCAGGTTCATAATAAAGGTGTTTGATTTATACTATACACTATATTATATTATGATATAAATAATTTAATAAATTAATTAATGCAATTGAAATTTTTTAAATAATATATTATGTGATAATTTTTTCAAAGAGTTATAATCAGGAGAAAATTATCACAATATAAAATAACATAATATTTTATGTATTCATGGTCAAGATGCTTTGAAAAGGATATTGATACTTCTGTTGAGATTAGAGTGCACAGTGCTCTCCAAAAGTTGGGTAGCATATTACAAATGGCTACTGGGGTAGTTATTGGATACTATGGAATGACTCATTCGAGAGTGTCCTACTGACTAATAATAATTAAGGTCAAATAGAAAATCTTGAAGTGACAAAATTACATAGTTCTCTCGACTTGAGAATACCATTGAGCTTCAATGTGGATATTCCATTTTGATTATAGTTAAATTATGGCATAACCGCCATTGAGAAAATATAGTTGGGTATGAGTTGAAGCACTGGAAGTGAAACAGTATTCAATAGAGAATTTGTCACCTTAGTTTTATGAGGTCAGTATCACGTCAGTTGTAGTCAACTACGTGTCAAAATCTCTGGCTGGAGTAGTATAGTTAATAATAAACGTTATTATCGAACCAATGACTTTTTTATGAACTAAACAAGTTGAATGCAGATGATATTAGAATTTTGACCAAAATAAAATTTAATAAATCCTAAATTAACGTAGTGTTAAGGATGAGAATGTGTTAATCATTTGTTACTAAAAGGTACCACCAAAGTTGTAAAATCAATTTTTATTAATAAAGATGTTTACATGATAAATTGAGCCAAACTATCATGCCACTAGCTAAAGGGATGTGTTAACATTAATATTCGAGTTATTTGTTATTAACCGCTCATTGAATGTACACCTAAAAGCCACACAATTGTATAAGTGAAATCTCTAAAATACGACATGATTTTATTAATTATAACTTGTTATAGATCGAATAATGTTTACGAAATATTATTTATTTACCTATTTGATGTAGTGGGTGCTATTGTTAATTTTCTGGGTGCAACTAGTTCAAGCACTTCGAGATGAATGACCCAATGTTATTTTCCATCCATTTCCAATAAAATGTTCGTCTCATATCCAGGCACATTTTAATGCCGCTGCGACGTATAGTAAATCTCTAATGATGACACTCTCGTAGCATCTCATCCCTCAACCCAACAACATCAGGTACAAATAATCTCTCATCTTTAAGGAGCCAATTATCATGGTCGATCCCATACTACTTCATCTCCTCAGAGTCTGCTCCTTCCTCTATCTTTGTCATTATCTCTTATAGTCTAACGTCTTGACTCTAACTAGTACCGATCTTCTCTATCAAAGTAGGTCTGATTGTCAAACCGGCTAACACTTCTCTCTAGCCTACATCAAGGCCTAAAATCATAGCCAACAATAAACTCCAACCGCTTCCACTTTAAGAATATCACTTTAAAGCTGGCATGTCCCCTACTCAAAGCATAAACGACCGCATTTCCCTTGCTAGCATATAGCAAATGTCAAGGTCGTAGAAGGCCAAAAACTCTAACCATCACTGCTAATAAAGGTTAAGATCCATCTAGAAGAAGACATACTTCAAAGATTTTTGGTTCGTATACAACTCAAATCACTCCTTAAGAAAATAATGCCTGTATATCTTCAAAGAAAATATCCTCGCTTCTAACTCCGAATCATGAATAAGATACTTCCTCTTGGGCAATTTCAGCGCCTACTAGCTTAGGCTATAAGTTTCTCTCTTTACATCAACTTCGCTCGTAGTCCTATTACACAAGCATTTATGTATACAGTTACCCCTTTATTCCCACTAGGAATGATTAACACTAGTGCACTTGTCAACTATCATTCAGACTCATGAATGCATGCTTGCACCTCATGTCCTAAATAAAAGTCTAATTCTTCTTCATCAAGTTGGTTAAATGTGCTACTTCCTTAGAGAAGTGCTTGATAAATGTCGATAGTATCCCGCAAATCCAAAGAAAATTTTCATGTATATAGTGGTCTTGGGTCGATCCCAATCCTATACTGCTACCACCTTCATAGGATCTACTCAAAAGTTGTAAATTCCTTCTCTAGAAGCAACACTTCGAAAACTTCGCCTTCAGTTGGTGCCTCCACAACATCTCAAACACAATCCTCAAATGCTCCTTGTGTACTTCTTCCATTCACGAATAAACAAGTATATCATCCACAAACACAAGTATAAACTTATGTAGTTGATCCCTGAAGACATAGTTTATAAGATCGACAAAGTATGTCAGCACGTTGGTTAGCCTGAAAGGCATGACCAATCACTCATAGAACATAGACAGTATGCGAAACACTGTAACTGAAAAACTCTCCATCATCACTCTCAGTTGAGAAATCCTATCACATGGTCTAGATGAGTGAACACCCTAGCTCATATAGTTGATCGAACAAGTAATCAATACACGAAAGTGGATACTTGTTCTTATTCATCACTGTATTCAGCTCACGGTAATCTAGGCACTATCTCAAAGAGTCGTTCGCCTTAGTGGAAAACACTGTAGGTGCTCCCCTTTAATATATACTCTATCAATGAACTCTCATCACAGTAGGTCATTCACTTGTACCTCTAGTTCCTTTTGCTCTTTGGGTGCCATACGCTCCAATGGTATAACAATAACTCTATCTACCTATGTGGTGGTAATCCAACCACCTCTTTAAATATTTTCGGATTATTCCTAGCTATAGGCACAGATGACAAAAGGTCATGCGGGATCTTGAGTGAATACGAAAAAAAGTAACCATTATCTCATCATTAGGTAGGCAGCCTATCTCTAATCTATACCCATCATCCATCCCTATCGTCACCACTGGCCTCTCATAATCCACCACTTCTCCATACCTCTATACCCAGTTTATCCCTCGTACAACATCGAACCCCACGGAACCCAAATAAAGCAATCACAATCAAATAGACATCCATGACTCGACAAGTTAAGTCTTAAGAAACCATGCAAACTCTAGTTGATCCTTCAACAAGGATTGTAATAATCAAAGATCGATCAACAATCTCGGGTTTCAATCCCAGCCTATCTACCAAATCACTAGATAAGGAATGTGAAGCCCCGATATCAAATAAAACATGTATAAGTGTGTCAATATAGAAAGCATGCCTAATATAATGACGCTCTGCCCCTTCTCCTTTATCGATGGAGCGCTCGACGAAGTTGGAACTGCATTAAAAACGTAAACCGACATAACCTGCTTGTTCCTTAGTGGCTCTGGGAAATCCTTCTTCATACACCCTAGTTTGTTGCAGTTACAACATCCTTTCTTTTTATTTCTACAGCCTTCGCTAGGATGGCCCTTCTCTCCATGATTTTAGCAAGTTAGCTTTCACTTTCTCTTCTTCTAACCACCATTCTGAAACTGCTTCTTGTTGTTGTTGTCCCATTTTCTCTTGCTCCCCTACAAGCTTGCGGCTTTGGCTCATCCTTGGAAGCAATAATCGACTTAGGCTTAGAACGTAGACTCTTATGTAGAAGAGCATTCTCCACTAACTTCTCAAAGAACTCATCAATATGCCCTACTAGCTTTGCTCTAAGATAATCGTCCAAGTCCAAAATAAACTTCTAGTTATCTGACTTTTTAACCAAGCAGCCATTAGACGAATCAACATGCCAGGATGGTGATGAAATAACTTGTAGACTTGGGAATCTGCTTGAAAGGGCAATAGGAGTGAACATAAGAGCATATAGAGAAATCGAAGTTAAAGGAACCGCTCGGTACTGAGCATATCTACTCGGTACCAACCACTTTAGGTACCAAAGCTATTGTACATGGAATAATGGTTTGTGTGGTCATCATGGAGTGCATTTCTCTAGGAATAGGTGAGAAACTCTATGGATTTTATGAAGCATACAAGTTCAAGAGATATCAGATCCTATCAAAAATAACTAGATCACTAGAGAAAAGTGCTCGAAACACAATATATCAGGGATATAAGACCAAGAGAAGGAAGAAGGAGAAGTTCCCCTCCAAAAATCATGTTGGTATCGACCACTTCTGTTCAGTGTTGAGTAGATGTTTTAGCTAAGGGGACCCCTTCTTCCTCTCCTACACTCTTGGATCTTGATATGCACTTGGTATCTCATGGGCCTTCGACTCTACTAGATGATTTCCTTATAAAAATAGACCCTATAGCAATTAGAGAAGGACTTTTGACATATTATCTTCTTAATCTTCTATCATTCCTCCATTAAAGTTGCTAAGGAAGCAACTATTTGCTGTTTTAGGCATGTAGATTAGTAAAACCCTCTAGTGACTCTCAAATCTATTATCAATAAAAGCTATGATGGACATAGACTATAAATTGCCAAACTACTTTAAAAAAATCCCGTTGTTCAACCTATTTTCTTGTTATTATCTTATGGATCTCAATATTTCAATAGGACTTTGGGTGTTGTGCCACCTTTGGCATTAACATTTAGGTGCTTTCATTGAGAAAGGAGATTCTTAGGTAGAGGTCTTACTTTCTATTTTAGATTGGAGCATCCAAAGGTTAGATATAGAATATTTGCTTTAAGGGACCTAAAGGAATTATCATAATGGATTCAATGGCACTAAGAAGACTAAGAAGATCATCAAGAGTAGTTGTTGGTGGAGATGAAGGGACAACTCATTAAGTGTTAATTAACAACCAACAGGCAGTACCAAGATTATCTACTTCTTAGGAGATGGTTACCAAAATAGAGTATGACAAAATAGTGTAGGAGTTGAATCAGAAGTTGGTTGGTAGTCCAAAGGCTTTAATAGAAAAGATGGATGCTAGCATAGCATTGTTGACCCAACAGGCCCAAAGTGCCAAGAGGAAGAATAGGGATTTTACCTGCTAGATATAAGGAGGAAAAGTCATCTATTTCTAGTCAGAATGAGCAAAATAACAAATAAAGCCACAAAAAAAGGGCTGTTGGGAGCTGTAGAAGGAGTTGCTAAAGGAAGTCGGAGGTTCCCTACCAAAGGTTCTCAACTCGGTATCGACTAGAATTAGGTCTGTACTATAACATCCCCCTACTTGGAGGCCCAACACTAATGGCTATGGATGTTGCAGTCGTCCATAGTTATTAATCCTCGACGACCAAATAAAGCAATATTTGACACATTGATACATAGAAACAAAAATATGGAAAAAAAATTAAACAGCGAGCAAATTCCACATTCCATTTCAAAATATTCAAAATTGATTACATAATCCTAGTTCGTAGACCACGTTTAGATAACATATAATTAGTATAAAATACGCCAAGAAAGACAAATGAAGATGCCCTCTTGGTAGATCAGAGTATATAGATGGGCAAGAACAATTTTCCTTTACAAACAAAATAAATAGCGGAAATAAAAGAACATTAATAACAAGCTTGCCTCCTGCACGTTCTTGGAAGCTTTATTCATCTAAAAGAACACCTGGAAACCTTAACTCTCAACTACTTAGAATCAACTGAGTTCCCAGAGTTTAAGGGGAAAACCAAACTTTGAGTCGGACATAAAGTCTGGCATGAATAATAATTTACCATCTCAAACCATTTAGATATATAGTGAGACCATGCCGCTTAGCGGACTAGTTCTCTCCTCGGTATTATCCTAAAATTTTTACAAAACCATATATCGTCCTCCTACATCCACAATGGTTAAAACTTAGTATTTCAAAAACATTATAATGATATGCAAAGTAAGAAAACCAAATGTGTATTACACATCCCCATTCATTCTGGCTATCTGTCTCAATTATAATTTCTAGGATTTCTATTAACATGTTAAATGTTCGTGGACTATATGTCTAATATCTTAGTTTTCGTGGAGTCGGTAAGAACATATTGGTAACTCAATGTCTTTTCTCTTATCATAGGCTAACTAGAAACATATTAACTATCTGTCAATATCTTAATCCAAATATAGTTTTCATGGGCTAACTATAAACCTAGTGGCTCCTACAAGTATCAAATCAAAGTTTCCATGGGTGGACAATGAACCTATTGGCCCCTGCCAATATCTTTATTTTAAGTTTTAACATTCCTTAATTTATGTTCACTACTGGGTCAACCTATCTAGTTATTCTGTCCTTCCCCAACATATATTTAAGGATTAATAACACTCTGAATAAATACAAGAAGAGTTAATACTCTAAAATATTTATGTATGTCATGGTATTTCCTTTTAAAATGAGAATGAATTATTTGTTTTGAAACTATAAAACATCACTTTCAAAACCATTGGATGAACTCCTTCGAAAGCATAGGAAATCTCTTTTCAAAACTCTAAGCATATACCTTTTGAAACCAATGATACCCTTCAATGGTATTGAAAAAACATTCTTTAAACCATAGCTTCGAAACAAATAAAAGTACCCTTTCGAAAGCATTGGGTGCTGAAAACAGGAGTATCTATAACACAATGTTGGATCTTAAGGCTATTTAGACACTGAAAGTGGTGAAATGTGTATTAACTACTTACTTATGAATATAAAACTATATTTACTTAACTTGCAAACAGAAAGAAGTAATCAGAAAATAAGTAAGTAATAAAGTAAAATGCAGTAATGTAAATAACACCCGGATTTTAATATTAGCTCAGATTAACCAATCCTACATCCAGTCCTGCAATCTATCGTGCAGAATTCTGCTATAATCGCTTTCTTTCCATGGGTGGAAAGAACACATTTACAATATTGGTTTCACGAGCTACAAGATACTCCCTCTTGATTTTACAGGCTACAAGAACACCTTCTCCTTATCACCAACAACAAACTATGGCAAGTAGTCATATCTTCAATACAGATCCATGCAGATTCGGCACAATAATCCTATAGACCTCCAATGGCAATATATCTTTGAATTCTTTGAGGAATAGGATGAAATCAGAGAGAGAATGATATGAATTCAAGTACAACTCTCTGATATTGCATGGTTTGGAAATGGTGAAGAATTGGAGTGAAACAGTATCGATTTGCAAGGAGATCGGAAGAGTATGAAATGGATTTCTTTTGCAAATGTTTGGAGAAGTAAGAGAAAATGAGAATTCTTGATGTTAAAATTCATTTTCAGAGGCCTTTATATAGTGGTTAAAGAAACGTTTCTTTTGGTGAAGGAGTGGAGGGAAATGTCTCTTCATTTAAAATTTGAAATTATGAACAACGACTAGCATGTCGACATCCTCGGTACCCCCATGTCGACATGGGTGAGTTGCAAAATGAACAATAACACTAATAAGTGTTGAAAATTTTCAGCATTTCATATTACCTTATATCTGTGGATTTTTGTGATTCAGTTGAGTTCAATGGTTGATGATCATCAAGTATAATTTCCATGAGATCTTTATCAAGATATTCTAAGGTTCAACCAAGTCCTCATCACTTCAAACACCTTTATCCTTTAGCATTCTTCTTTAAATGGGTTTTGTTCTTTAATTTCTCTAATTAACCTTCTTCTATAATTCATTTACTTCCACTTTATTCTTATTTATCTCTGCAAATGTCTCTATAATATATATAAACGTAACGACCTAGAAATTTCAATCTCAAAAATTCCATATAGTTAGTGAAACGAAGAAAAAGAAAGAAGAAGAAACAGAAAAATTCACACTCAGAATCTCACATTCGTAGTGGATCAAAACATAATATCACATAAATAACAATTTTATAAAGAAGAACTGTATCAATACACTAATACATTTATACATCAGAGTTACAACTATTACACATTACAGGACAAATTTGAAAACATGACCCATCTAATCAGCAATAATATACACAGCGAAAATTACTCCATACGTTCTCGCCATCTAGCTCGCCTTCTGAACTCCAGAACGTCCTTACCTGAAAAGATGTAATACTCGGTCTGACCCGAGCATTACATCAAAGTAACACCCGGGTCAGGCAGGAAACCAGCGTGAGTAAACCCATATAATATGAAATCAAGCTATAAGTTTACGAATTACCAGGGTAACTCGTACCTTTTACGAATTCTTACTTATTATAGCCAATCTTTAATCACACACAATAGTTCTCGGAATTAAATATCCAGGTTCCTTAACTTATTTCATTCCAGCCTAATTTATCCCACATATCTAATTTATAAGGGAATTTTGACTAATATTCGAAGCGGTTTCGGGTAATTTCTGATACCTAACCCCGATCTCTTCGAATCCAATGTCATTTCTACTCCAAGTTGTTAAGTTAAAAAAACAATTCATAACTAGGATATCAAACCCTTCATCAATTTATCTCAGATAGATGGCCTACACTATCCCAGTTTAAACTATTTATATCACAGCACATCTCAATCGCTCCTCAGAGACATCAACAAATCCAAGTCATCAAATATCATTCAACATCCTTAAGTTAGATTTGCAAACCCTAATTAATTTAATTTATTTCCATTTAAATTAGTTACCATCTTAAATTTCTTGGATTACCTTAATCCTGCTTACTTTGCGTTAATTAATTACAATCACATTTATGATTCGTCTTAATTAATCTTCCTTGATTAATTATCTTATAATACATTTAATAATTGTGTTTTAATTAATCAATTAAATTAATTAGCCATAATCATTCACATTAAATTATTCTTAAATTAATCTCCCTAATTAATTTATTACATTAATTATTGATCCTCTAATCTCTTATTGATCCTCTAATCTCTTTCCTTAATTAATCATTGCTTTAATTAAATTACTAATTAACCTTAATTAATCACATGGATTAATTCATCATATTTAATTAATTAACTTTAATTCACAACCCTTAGCTAAGAATCCAATAATTAACTAATTAATAATCCTAACTGTCAAGCCTTAATTAATTCCAAGATAATCATTTATCTTTATCACTTCCTAAATCTTCATCAGTAATTACTAAACTTGATATTAATTATCATTAACTTATAAATTAACCAGAGTCGTTAGGTTTATGATAAAACACTCCATCCTTGTTCAAATTATTTATTTTAGAAACTTAGTTTATCTTTCTCGGAAATTCATTCATTTAAAAACACCTCAACTTGGATAACCATTACCTTGAAATTTAATCATTAAAAATTTTAAAATTCCTAATAACTTGTTTAAACTATTTACTTTGGAAACTTGATAAATATTTGTAACTTTAAATTTTTTTGTTTTTCCCTTTTCGAACCTTATTCTTTCATCTTTAAGCTAGCAACTTGAATTTCTCTACCTTAATAAAACTTGCTCATATACCACTCATCTTCGAAAACTTGTTTCCTTTATTAGGCTTGAACCTTTGTTTAAAGTCTAGAAAACTTCATGCACCAACTTATTTTGACAACAATCAGGTTTCTTAAAATCTAGAATCAACCAAAATAACAAGTGTCGGGGCCAAACGATATAAAACTCGAATACCAACCCGAGTAATACTCGTACAACCAAAAACACCAAACTGCACCGAGTCAAACCCACCAACATCACGCAACCGACTCGGGTTTCCTCCTTCTTCCATGATAATCCACAAACCCAGACGAAATACGCAATGCGTGCACATGCACAGATGGTCGGCGCATCTCCGACCATCGTCACCTCCCCTGGTAAGTCGGCGACACCACTTACCTCTGATATTAATCTTCCAGACAACCTAACAGGCTCCTGAACGAAATCGAACTATTTGAAGGAACAAGACCAAGTCAATCTTCAGAAAACTCCCTAGCATCGCTACCACAGACCTCCGATAGTTTTGTCGACCAACCCGAAACCACGTCACGCTCCAACATCTCTTTTCCCCCCTGACGATCCCTTGCGGTGGTCTCTCGACTTCGAAAGTGTCAGGTAACCGACCCTGTTTCAAAACCCTTCAAAAACCCTAACCTCGCCTTAATCGGAAACCACCTCCTTTTCAAAAATACATCACTATTTTTCCTAAGATCCATGACCTTCAAACTTGCTCCAACCAAAAACTCAGCCCTTTACTCTTCGCCATTCGCCAAGAATCAAGAAAAAACTTGATTCTGATCATCCCCAATTCCTCATCCAGTACTAACTTTAAAAATCACAAGATTTATTCCTAAAATCATCTAATTCCAAGACGAATTCAATCATGCATGAGGAACATGAAATTCACTCCACTGATTTTTGACCTACTTTGGATTTTTTTTTTGTGAATTCATTTTCCAGATAATATTCTTATTAGTTCCACTTACAAATATATTTTTTTCCTAAAAATTTCATGTTTACAAACACATTCCCTCAAGACATCTAAAGCTATCAGTAAATTTATGAGGAAAATAAATTTTAAAATGAAATTTTGGGTCAGAGATAAACACAGAGACATGCATCAATATATATATACTTCATTCAACTTGTATTTCCAGCTAATACATTTTCTTTCATACATACTAATATATTAAGACTCAAATGCAGACAGTTGTAAAATAGAAATTGGTTTTTCTAAGAAAGACAGATTTACTCACCTTAATATATCCTGAATAGGTAATAGAGTAAAGAACTCTGATCTAAACTTCTTTATCCAAAACTGCAGCTTGTTTGATTGCTTGATGTTTAGAAACTAGAATTTGTTTGCTTTGAAAACTTGATTGCTTCAGGTCATTGTTTTATCCTTTGATCTTGATCTTGCATCTTCGATTTTTAAAATTACTATGAATATGTGTTTGCTTTGATCTGCCCAGATTTTATGAATTTGTTTACTGATTTATATTTTTGTTTAAAGATGAAAAAGAATTGAAAAGAGGATGTATAGATAAAATTACAGCTTTAGTACATGATTTGAAAAAAAGAAATATTAAGAAAGTTGTGACACTTGTAACAAATCCTAACACTTGTCATTAATATTAGTTAATCACTCTACATTTGTTATTGTATGTATTAACCCCCTTACACTTGTCCTTATGCAATTATTTAAAAATGTTAATAAAAGCTTTTATATTTACTTTTCTATAAATAAAAACTTTCTTAAGTTATGTAGATAAATTCCTTTTAAGAAAATATTATAAAACAAATCTTATCATAATAAATTCTTATTCATGTTCTTTATATCCAAAATATTTTAAGATATATATCCTTTGAATTCAAATTTATATCCAAATTCAAATTCAAATTTAATTTAAAATCCAACTTAACTAAATAAAAATATATATTGATTTAAACAATCATATTATTAAATTTATGTTGAAGATAATAAGTTTTTGCCTATATTTAAATAATCATATTAGGAGATTATTAAATAATTATTTTCCCAAATATGAATATCAATTTTTAGATTTATTTGTTTCATTCTTAACAATCAGTATTTTAATAGTTAAAATTATTATTTCTATTAACTAACCCAGTTAGTTAACAATTAACAAATACTCAAAATTCGGTTATCACAATATGACTGCATAACTCGAAGATACGTTAGTAGTAATATGTGTATGGTTGTTGTCATCAAAATCAATACCTAGGGCATTAACAATCTCCCCCTTTTTGATGATGACAACCAGATAAATATTTGAGAGATAAAATATAATACTTTTATATTTGACTCCCCCAACTCTGTGCACTCCCCCTATCATTTTTCCTAGTATATTTATACCTTTTCTCCCTTCTAACATCAACAAAAAGGGCGAAAAAGAGTCGCTTAAATCACTGCTAGACAATATGTAGAGTTGTATATAGAGATAAATGCATATAAATAAAACACATGAGTGAAACCAAATCAATTCAAAACATGAAATAAACTTATCGAATAAGATGAGTTTTAGAGTTACCAATTTTTCCAATGCCAATAACAAATCCTTTTTAGATTTATCAATGGTTCAGTAGATTTGTTGTCATATGCTTTGAGCATTCGCTATCTGGTATATATTGTTTGGTACTTGAAAAATTGTAAAATATGCACACTGGTACCCTTTTTATTATAGGGTCCATTGGATTAAGTTTTGGGATGCCAAACCTATAAAGAGTTTGAATGTCCTTTCAAAATATAATCATTAGATGAATGAGCCTTATTAATAAAATTATCGATATAATTTTCTTTTTCAATATCATCCAACAATTTTCGAACCCATAAATTAATGAACCTAATTGGAGTTTTTAAGTTTAATTTCCTAGGGTGGTTTAAACTTGGTAGCCTTAACAAACTTAGTACTTTAAGTACTATTTTTCTTTGATTTATCCTAAGGGGTGTATCCAAGTCCATGTTTATTTTTAGTGTGTTTAGATGCAGATAATAACTTTTCTAGATTATCCTTCCCTTTGTTAAATTTATCAATATCGGTTTTCAATTTGTCAAAATCCTTATTATGGTTAAGAATAACATTGTCCAGAGATGTTATTTTGTCATTCAGATCAAAGATCTGTGACTTCATTGAAAGATTTTCTGATTAAAAGAATTCATTTTCACTTTTTACTTTTTCAAAACTTCCAAATGTCAAATCCTTTTCATCATTATACCCAACAAGTCTTTCAATTTCATCTTCTAGACATTGTTTTTCTTCAGTTTACCTTTCATTACATATTTTCAATCTATCTATCTCTACCAAACTATTGTTGTACTATTTCCTAAGTATTTTATATCCTTGATACATATCATTCAAAAATTAGTAATTTATTTATCAAAATTCCATACCTGGTCATACGATGTCATGAAGCACATGTTGGAATTTTCTATTTTTGAATCACTATCACTTGATGATGTATCTGAATCATCCCATTTTGCATTGAATGCCTGTTTCCTCTCCTTATTGAAAGTGTTTGAAAAGTACTTCGATTTCTTCAGGTTACGACAGTCTCTTTTCAAATGACCTAGTTTATCACATTCGAAACACTTAACAACATTTCCATTTCTAGAATTATTGTTATTAGTTTTTTGAAGTTTGTTTATTATCGAATACTTTAAGAATTTCTTGAACTTCTTGGCCATAAACTCAATATCGTCATCAACAACATCATCTTCTGGTTCATCATTCTCGATCATAGCATTGAGTGCTAGTGATTGTAAGACATGTACTATATCTTGAAATCTAGAATGCATATCAGAAATAGCCTCATTTAGTTTCATTTGAACGAGTTGAAACTGGTTAGTTAGCATGGATATCTTTGTTTATTTTACTATACTGGTGCCTTCATGTGTGATTGCAGTGTTCTCCAAATTTCATATGCAAAACTATGAATAGACACTCGAATAAATTCATTTCTATTTAAGGAGCAAAATAAAATGTTCATGGCCTTAGAGTTATTAAGTGTTTGTGTCTTTTGGTCTAGTGTCCATTTTGAATATTCAGTTTGAGGCTCTATGTACTCTATTTGGGTAATGTTCCAAATATACAAACCATTAGACTGCAAATAACGTTCATCCTACAAGCCTAATATGCATAATTACTGCCATCAATAGAGCCGGTTTAGTGGTAGATTGTCCTTCTACAAAAGTGTTAAAAATGTGTTACTAATGTCATTAGCCATTTATAATTTTTCAAAAACCAAGTAATGAATTATTGAAAACCAATGCTCTGACACCAAATGTTGAAAACTAGAGTAACTACAACACAAAGTTTGATTTTAAGGCGATCCAGAACTAGAAGTGGTGAAATGTGTATTAACTACTAACTTATGAATATAAAACTGTATTTACTTAACTTGCAAATAGAAAGAAGTAATCAGCAAATAAGTAAGTAATATACTAAAATGCAGTAATGTAAATAACACCTGGATTTTATACTTGTTCAGGTTAACCAATCCTACATCCATTCTTGCACTCTATTGTGTAGACTTCCGCTATAATCACTTGCTTTTCACGTGTGGCAAGAACATCTTTACAATCTTGGTTTCACGGGATATAAGAATCATCCTCTTGATTTTACAGGTTACAAGAACACCTTCTCCTTATCACCAACAACAAACTATGGCAAGTAGTCGTATCTTCAATACAGATTCTTATAGATCCGGTACAATAATCCTATAGACCTCCAATGGCAATATATATTTGAATTCTTTAAGGAATAGGATGAAATTAGACAGAGAATAATGGGAATTCAAGTACAACTCTCTGATTTTTTATGGTTTTCAAACCAGTGAAAACTCTGAGTGAAATTGTATCAATTTTCAAGGAGATTGGAAGAGCATGCAATGGATTTCTTTTGCAAATGTTTGGAGAAGAAGGAGTAAGAGAAAATGAAAATTCTTGATGTTAAAATTTGTTTTCACAGGCCTTTCTATAGTGGTTGAAGAGACACGTCTTTTGGTGAAGGGGTGGAGGGAAATGTCTCTTCATTTAAAATTAGAAATTATGAAATACGAATAGCATATTGACATCCTAGGTGATCCCATGTCGACATGGTTGTGTTAAAAAATGAATAGCAACACTAATAAGCGTTGCAAATTTTTCAACATTTCAAATTACCTTATATTTGTGGATTTTTGTGATTCGGTTGAGGTCAATGGTTGATGTCTTTAAGTATAATTGCCATGAGATCTTTAATAAGATATGCTAAGGTTAAACTAATTCCTCATCGCTTCAAACAACTTTATCCTTTAGCATTCTTCTCTAATTGGGTTATGTTCTTTAATTGCTCTAATTAGCCTTCTTCTTTAATTAGTTTGCTTCCACTTTATTCTTGTTTATCTCTGTAAATGTCTCCATAATATATCTGATATGATTGCAAAACTCGATGGTATGTTAGTAATACTATTTATGTGGTCGTTGTCATTAAAATAAATACCTTGGGTATTAATAATGGGTTTACTCTTTAAAACAATCTTTGTGTCAGATTGATTATATAAAAAAGTGTAACACCCCATATTTTTATAACATTATTTAGAATAATTAATTGGATAAATTAAATAAAATATTGTGAAGATTAAAAGGTTGAGATTTGACTAACAAAGGGTAGCGTGCCATGTTAATGTGTTAATTAAAATAAAATAATCTAAGTTAATGTGTTAGGATATGAGAAGGGCAGCATGGGAAATAGGTAAGGTTTATACCCTAAAACCTTAGGAATGTAACTCACTTTCATTTTCATTTTACTCAGACTAAAATTTCCTAAGGCCAGCTACCGTTATTTTTCTTAAGAAGAAGGTTAAATCTAGGATTTAAAAGAATGAAGAAAATAAACTAAATAAACATCAAACTCGTATCTATAGTATCAAAGCTCAGGTGAATAATTACTGCGTCCCATTTTCTTTTGGTTTTTGGTTTAAGATTAGACCTGAAATGATTTTGCAAGTATAGGCCATGTTTTGATGATTAAAGTTATATATATGCTTGTTGATGAATTATATATGTTCATGTTAGTTTTATGATATGTTTGATATGAAAATCCTATTAAATGGCATCCAATTGCCTTGAAAATTTTAATATAGATCAAAAATGATAATTTAGGGATGATTTTAAATTGTCATAATTTTATGAAATTATGTGGATTTAATATTAATTTTCTAGTGAAGAAAATGATTTATTGGGTTATAGCTATTTACGGCTAAATAAATAATTATTTGGGCTGGAAATTTTTATATGTTAGAAAACATATTAAAGTAAATTTTTTGGGATTTTTCTAGATTTTTACTAAGTTATTTGATGAATATATAAGATTATTTAAGGTATGAGATTAAATTTTTATATATTTAGTTAAGGAGAAAGGGAATTTTATAAAATGATATTATTATTTAATTATGAAAATAGTGGAGGCATATTTCTGAAAAGAATTTGTTAACCAATGAAAATTTGACAAATAAAGATGGGTTAGTTGAAAAGTTATCCTTCTAAGTTAAAAAACAAAGAAAACATACTTTTAATATATTTTAGCCATTATGGCAACAAACCTTCTGACCCAAACCTTCCGATAAGGTTTGAGAGGTTCAAAGCTTTCAATAAGGTCAAACCAATGCTTATGGTATCAAGTTACTTGGTATGTAATGAATTGGACAAGGTCGAAAATTTATTAGTTGAAAGTTAATAGCCAAAGAGGTTGGGGCATGTTTGTTTGATAAACCAAAAGCTTTCACCTTCTTTGCTTTCGAACAAAAGCTTTCAACTTGACTGCTTTTGACTAGGTCAAATATAAAGGTTTTAAACCTTCCGACACAGTCTAAAGGTTACTGCTATTTTAACACTGCTTCATTTTGAAATCTTCTGTCATATTCAAAAGGTTATTTCCACTTTGTTTTTTTTTTGAACATTTCGTCAAAGATGAAAGGTTTACTTGCTTTTAAAAATCAATCGCTTCTATCAACGCTTTCGAAAGGACGCTTTCGACTTAGGTGATTTACCCTTGTTCTTAATTGAAATATAACCAACCTTTCGAAGTAGAGCTTTCGACTTAGTCAAAAGGTTGTTTTTATTGTCTTCGAAAGGTTTTAAATAAAGGTTTTCCACTTGTTTTAAATTGAAAACAGTAATTCTTCAAAAAATTTAATTCAATGGTTTCGAAAGGTTTAATTTCAATGGTTTCGAAAGGTTTTGGCTGAATGATTTCAACAGGTTTGATGATTGACTTTGAAAGGTTTTAGTTGAATGATTTCTAAAGGTTTGATGATTGACTTTGAAAGGTTCAAATGAATGATTTCGAATGGTTTTAGTCAATGACTTCGAATTGCTAAAGTGAATGATTTCAAAAGGTTTGAGATGGAAGGTTTTCCAAAGTTTTCCTAAGGAAATGTTTTAAAGTGATTTTAAAGATGAATGTCTAAAGTTTTATTGTTTTTGAAAGGTTTGAAGTTTGTTTTTAAAAGAGATGATTTCAAAAGTGTAGAAAGTGGTTGTTTCAAATGGTTAAATATTTTCATCAACTAAAGTTTGAGTAAAGAACATATTTAACATGGTGATATGATTTTGATTAAAGTACAAAAATTATATACTTTTCCTTATTTAAGTTTGATTTAAAGGTTTTAAATCTTTTTGAAAATCTTTTCTAGGAAACTTATAGGAGGGGATCCTTAAGTGAAAATGACTTAGGTATTAGAAAACCAGATGGGACTAGTATGGGGTTGCGCCTTGTACATTAGCTATTAACCCCAGCTAATTGTTGTCCAAAATTCTAGTGTGTAGGGCTTGGTCACTGTAACGACCAGCATTTTTCCAATAATTAAAATATTTAATTAAATAAGATTATGTAATTTAATGTTGGAAGAAAATAAAATTTATGATGTAGGAATGAGAAAACTAACTGGAATGATGTTTAATAATGTAAATTAATGTAATAGATGACTATTTGAATATAAACTCAAATAATTGTAATAATTGTAAGTTATAATTGGTTATAAACTTAAAAAAAGGAAACAAATTTAAATGTTATATTAATTAATGAAATAATATGTAATAAATGGAAATTGGATAAAATTTGTGTTGTGTTAGTAGTTATAACATTTATGTGTAGGTAACAAAATTATTAATTAAGAAAAGGTAAGAAGTGTTATTTGTTACCAATTTATTTAATATATTAAATTAAGTTGGAAATCAATTGAAATTAAATGTAATTAAATATTACGTTAATATGAGTTAAGACGATAACCATAAAATTAAAGGTAATAAAATGTATAGAAATGTCAGTTTTATTCTTAAGGCAATAATTTATTTAATAAAAAGAGTGAAAATAAGATAAATGAATTTATTGGGACTTCAAATTATAATTAATGTCAAAATCAACAAAATTTCAGTATACTTAAAATATTGCAACTGATATATAGTAAAAGATGATAATTGTGAAATGTTAATGCAATAAGATGTAAGCAAATGTTAACTATGTTCATAGAGTTATGTTCGATTGAATAAAAAGATTGAAATCTAATTAAATCAATTTATTGGAATTAGAATATAATTAACTGGAATTAAATGTAATCAAATATTCTGGTTAATGTAAGAAAAGGCATCAATTGTAGAAAATGAGGATAACAAGATAGAAACCTATGTTAATAATTTCATAAGGTATTGGTTAGTTTAATAGTAGGAGTGTAAACCAAAATAAAAGAATAAAAATGAACGAGTTTAGTAAAGGAGTAAACATATGTTTATTTATTTGAAATGTTTGGTAGCTGAAAAACTGATTGTAGAGACGAGAAACTATTATTTAGTAAGAAATGTATAACTACTGTTCGTATCCAATAGTGTATAAATATGTTTAAATTACTATTAGATACAAAGTAGTTGTTTTACTTCTCGTTACATTCATTTAGTCTATTTTGAAACTTAATCAACTGAAATTAATGTAATTGAAAATTTTCAATTAATAGGAGAGGGAATACTAAATTGTAAATTAATAGGTGAAATTAAAAGTAGCTTATGTTTTGTGAAAATATAAGGAAAGTTTGATTTAATGAAAAGAACATTTACATCAGATAAAATGAATGTTTCATTTGTGAATGTAGGTTTAATTTCATTAAAATAAAGAATAGAATGATTGGTTTAAAAGGAAGAAATATATGTTTATTTGAACTGTGTTTTAGCTTGTAGATTGATTTCAGGAATAGGAAAATAATCCATTTCAGTAAGTTATTTATTACTCTTGTGTATAAACAACAAATTATAAACGCGTTTAAATAAAAAAATTGTTCTATTTTTCATCCACTTTAGTTGTCTGTTTTGAAATTTAACTTTGTAAGTAATTGCAATTAATGTAATTCAAATATTTGAATTAAAAGGAAAGAAAACATTGATTGCAATTAATAGATTTAATAAAAGAAATGCACGTCTTGTGTTAAACAAAGGGTGTTTTAATTGAAATAAAAGATCATTTTGGGAAAACCAAATTGAACATTTTCATTTTTAGGGTTAGTATAAATTTTATATTATGCGTAGATAAAAACCTAAATGTGTACAAATTTGAATATTATTTTAATTAATGAAGTTAGTTTGGTTACGTTTCGAAAAAACTGAATTTCAAAAGGTTGTGCGATATACATGGTCCCTTCATTTCATTTGTTATTAATTATTGCATAAACGTTTTAAAATAAACCTTATTATTAACACTTGATCCGCTCATTTCTCCTTCTATTTAATACATGAGGCTAGACTTTTAGGTTGTATTTAATTTTTGCCATCTCATTTTCACGTATACAAAATTTTACTTTCCTTTGGTTTGCAAACTTTTCCATTCCTACATACATTTCCTTATGATTTATTAATGCCTTGAGTTTTCAAAATAAAATGTGACATTTATTTTTGTCCTTCACCTTCATTTCCTAATTATAAATAACCTACAGCTTATTTCTTCATTTGCCTTTTATTTCTCTTGCACCACATATTCAGAAGCTCTTATTCTTGCAAATCCAAAAGCTCTTATTCTTCCAAATCCAAAAGATTTCTTTTATGAAACATGATTTTTTTCCATTTTTCGTACACGTCCTATCCTCATCTTAGTTGTTTTTCAACCTTTTCCTTAATCCTCATCTTGAGAAAAACGTAAGTATTAAAATTTGTTTTTTTTTCTTAATGCGTACTAATTTTTATTTTAATAATATTTCTTATAACATGAATATCTTTTGCATATAAACTTTGATCCATGCGTGTTTTCTTCTTTTACATTCATATTTAAACTCCGGACAACATGAAATTAATTTAGTTGAATTTGGAGACTTTGAGTTTTTGCGCTTCTGTTTAGCTTTTTATGGGCTAAAATAAAAGGTGACCGTTTTGACCCACTCACAGCCACTAAATTATCTTATGTTAGTTAATTTAAATTTATGATGTGATTAGAAATAAATTGATTGATGTTTGGTATGTTAAAATTGTCATTGTAGTTAAATTTGAATTGTATTGCAGTTAATTGTTGTTTAATTTAATATTGATTTTAATGGTTAATTTAATACTTGTTAATGATAATCAGTCATCTATTGATGTTTATTGGTTGATTTGAATGATGATTGTGATGGATGTTTGATTGTTGATATTGGATGATTGGATATTGTACTTTATATTGTTATAACATTGTAAGTTCCCTATGGGACGAAATGATACATACCTGAACGATCTATAGATTAAGGGAAAATCATTATGGGTTGAACTGATAGACTCAAGTGATTTTATGGATTTTATTCAATTCGGGATTGCGGTTCGAAATGAGATATAACCGTAAAATTATAAATTGCGAATTGAAATGATAAATATCTGTATCACTTGACCACAGGGTAGAAAATTATATACGGACACCGGATTGGTTAAATTAAACGACAACTTTTATTTCTTAAATTTTAAACTCAATTAATTTGTAACGACCTAAAATTTTCGATCCCAAAAATTCCAGATAGTTAGGGAAAAGAAGAAAGAGATAGAAGAAAAAGAATAATAGAAACACCAACATCTCACATTCGCAGCGGACAAAATATATATCATATAATAATAGTTATACAAAGGAAACTGTATTCGTCAAATTACACTTTAATACATCAGAGTTACATTCATTTATACAACCACTGGACAGTTATAACAACTTATCACAACAGTAAACACTCCATACGTTCCTGTCATCCAGCTCGCCTCCTGAGCTCCAGAATGTCCTTACCTGAAAATCTATAATACTCGGTCTGACCCAAGTATTACATCAAAGTAACACCAGGGTCAGGCTGGAAACCAGCGTGAGTAAACCCATCTAACATGGAATACAAAAGCATACAACTTATATAAACCTGGGGTAACTTGTATCAATTTACAAGTTCATAAGATGTTATAGACATCACTTATTTCACACATCAATTTCTAAGTATTAAAACTTGGATTAAATGGTCCAATTCACTTAAATCATTCCATTTCAGCCTATTGATTCCACATATCAATTTTAAAAGAATCGAAGTGGTTTCGTGTATTTACTAATACCCGACTCCGGTCTCTTCGAATTCAATGTCATATTGACCCAAGTTATTCAAGTGAAATACAATTCAACTTTTAAATACAAGATGTCACTTTCACACAGCAATTCATCATCGATAGATAACCACATTATCACTATTCGAGACAAACATATCATATCACAAACATTTCATACCAGAAATATCAATCAACCATTCATAAACAAGATTAATTAGGCACCCCATTCCTTTTAATTACCTTTAATCTTCCTTACTTAACAAATATTTAATTACAAACTTAAAACTACTCATCCCTTAATTATCCTTTCTAATTACATTCAGTAATTAGCCTTAAATTAATTTACCACAAATTAATTAATCTTCACCCTTTCACATTATCACATTCATCCTTAATTAACTACTCAAATCAATTATCTTATAATCACTTAAATTTATTAATTATCCTTTAATTAATCAATACTCATTAATTAACTAATCCGTAATTAATATCCTTAGTTAATTGCACTAAGAAATTGATCCTTAATAAATTCCACTAAATAATGTCCCTTTAATTAATTACATCCATTAATTATACATTACTAAGTGATTATACTTCACTAATTACATTAAGTAATTATACTTAACTAATCATTAAACGATTATCTTAAATCAGTTAAACTAGTTAATTACTTACATTAATCTAATTATACTTAGTAATTTGATCCTTAAGCACTTCCATTAAGTCATTATCCACAAATTACCTTTTTATTAAGAAATTTCCTTTTCTATCCATTACTTTCAATAATTACTCTTTAATTACTTACCCTAAGTAATTATATTTAAAATTTTCAACAAGTAACTATACCAAATCAATTTCCTTAGTGATTATCCATAATTAGTTAACTAATTAATTTTCTCAACTTAATTTCTTTAATTAATCATTTCATAATTACTAGTTATTAAAACACATATCTAATTCCATCACTTCATTTTATCTTGTGATACTTAGGAATTTAATTCACTAAAAGTTTATTTAAAAAAATACAGGTTAATAAGATTTTAGCGTTTACAAAACTCATCTTACCTTTATTATCAAAGTTAATACACTAACGAAGCTACCCGAGCCAGTTCTTGTCCTTCTCGTATCAAAACCTAAGCTCCTTGTTGACTACATCACTTCGAGAGAGCCCCGCATTTACTCGAGTTGAACACCGAGCAACCCCCTTCTTCTCAAATTCTAGCCTTCCTCCTCATATTTCTTTCTTCTCCTAAATACTGCTTTGTCATACACGAGCACAACCTCGTGCACCTGCACACAGCTCCGCCTAGCTAAAGCACGTCGCCGACCCTATCCACAAACCACCTCCGACCTACTAGATCACCAGATCACCATAACATCGCTCGATCACTCCCACATCGAAATCCGAACCTCTAAAACTCCCCTATAGGAGGAAGACCTCCATATTTCCACTTCGTTCTTCTCGCTCTGGCCACCGGAACCCCCAAAAATTCGCCAACACCATCGCCAACAACTCCTTATCCTTTCCCCCCCCCCCCCCCCACCACAAGCTTAACCAACCACCTCGGCGTCGAAAATCTCAGGTAACTGATCCTGTCCCCAAACCTTTTTAAACCCTAATTCATCTTAACTGGCCACCACCGGCATTACGAAAAAGAATCACCATTTTTCTCAAAACACATGACCCCCAAACATGCTTCGACCAAAATCTGATCATCCAATAGATCGTCGATCGTCGGGAAATGGTCGAAATTCGTTTCCCAATCAACTTCAAATTGCTCTAGAAATACTAGACTAAAAAATCATGATTTTTGTTTTAAAAATCCTATTCCTCATAGATGTATCAGATTATGAACTTAAATCTGCTAATTATTCATGTTGAGAATTTTTAAAAGTCAAGGTTTTACTGAATAATAAGCATCCAGGTTGACACCGCCTTCAATTCTTACTATATTTATTTTTAAAATTTAAACCTCGTTGTTATAAACAAATTTTGTTCAAACATTTTCAACATAAAACTGATTAAGAACAAAACACTTAATTTTTGAATGTTATTTACATTCAACATTTAAAGAATAGAGCACCACACTTGAATATCAGGCATGCACACAGAGATAACCACAAAAGAATATACACAAAATCATTTAATTAAAACATGCAAACCATTTTTCCTATTTAAGCTTAAGTTACTGCATGCAATAGGGATTTAACAGATTTAAAAACTTTTTAAATCATATATGTTTACTCACCTGTTCTTAAGAACAGAAAAAAGCCTGTTTTGATTTTGAACTGAAAATCCTTGAATTTGTTTGCTCCCAGTTTTGATTTTGTTTTACTGGTTTTAGTTTTGATATAGGTCTTTGATTTTGAAAGTTTCTTGTTTGTTTTAATTTCCCATCAGAACTGATTTTCTTTATGGCTTAGTTTCTATGTTTTGATTGTGAAAATAGTAAAAGAAATAAAAGAAAGTAGATGAGTGTTTATATAGATTAAATTATGATTTCCTTAAATAAAATAAAAGAAAACAAAATGGTGACACTTGTTTAGACATTTAACACTTGTCTTTTGCCACATTTAATCATTTTACACTTGTTATTAAATATATCCCTTTACTTACAATTGTAATTATACATGAGTTAATTTTTATTTTATTTATAAAGCTTTTGTATTATTTACTAAATAATAAATACTTTTATAAATATATATATAAATAAAATTCCTTTAAATTTTCAAATTTAAATTCAAATCAATTCAAACAATGCATTTATATTTTGAATAAACCCAAATTCAACTTGTAATTAATAATTCCACTTAAAAATTTATTTATCTATATTTAAAATAACCCATTATCATTATTTTTTTGAAAATAATAATTTTTATCAATTTAAAATAATTTATAAAGATGATTATCACTTTAACTTTGCTTGAAATTTTCGGGATAGCACATCCTTCCCCCCTTTGAATCTTTTCATCCTCGGAAAGAAACGAAGCCAGAATTTATTAAAATTATCCTTTAAACCCTTTTAACTATAAACTTCTTTTTATTCAAAACTTGAAAACACTTTAAAATCTATATAATATTACCAAAATAGTTTTATAAAATACTTTTTAGAACTCGATGTTCAACACATCCATCCTCGTTCTCATAGAAATTCGGTCATACGTTGATCAGGCGTAGGACTGAAAATCTATAAGTACTTAGCAAACCCATTTCAACACCCAGTGAAAATACTTGGAAAATAATTTTATTAAAAATATCGAAAACATTTTGAAAATAGAGGAAATATCTTTGGTGAGAATGCTCTGGAAATCATCACCCTCATCCATGGTCGCAGTTACATCCTGGGTTACGTTGCCATCATAGTAAAAGTCCATGTAACTGTAGGCACTCCACGCCCCTCGATTACGTCATGGAACCCGCGGCAGATCGTAGTTACATTCCAGGGTTACGTTGCCATCAGAGCAAAAGTCCATGTAACTGTAGGCATCAGCACCCTTGATTTTCGCTGCCAAAATGAAACTTCTCCACTCCCACATAGGTCATAGTCTACCGATGTAAAATCAAACGCAGACTGTTGGCTCTCAACGGCACACACGACTTTTGCTATGTTGCCATAGGTCGCAGTCTATCGATGTAAAATCAAACGTAGACTGTTGGCTCTCAGCGGCGCACACGACTTTCGCTATGGTCTGCAGTAGATCGCAGTGACATCGAGTTAAACTGTCATCACAGCATAACTCAATTGCCTCTGTAGGCCTCAGCGCCCCCCGACTTTCGATACACGCTACACATAATCCTCAGGAACTAGTTTTGTCCGGACTCCTCACAGGATCAACTTTAGAACCTCCCCCTTAAAGGCTCAAGGCAGTACCACCCAGTGACACTCCTGGGAAGTTCATTTTAATGGAGCGCCTTTTTCTCCAGAGCCATTTTCAAAACACTTTATACTATACACATACAGTATCTTCCAAATCATACACCTAGTATGAATCTCATATAAATCTCCTTTCTCAAAATCAATTATCCCAAAATCGATAATTCTCAAACTAGGCTTTTCAAATTCCAATATTGATTTTACTCAAAAATCAAAAGCCTTTCCAATTCCAAAGGTTCCAAAAACCATTTCCCAAAATCCTCATAAGATCCTTTATATATATATATATATGTATGTATGTATGTATGTATATAAGTTTTTAAAAAAAACTTTGGATCATTTCAAACTTGTACAAAACTCCTTTTATACTCAAATAGTTTCAAAACCCTTTCTTCTGGCTTTAGATTCAACAAGGGGAGATTTATCTTATAAAACAAAGATATATAACTTTGTTTATTCCAAATCAAACATTCAAATTTGATTACTCTATAAAGTTACTTACCAAATTACTTACTTCCATAAAGTAATTTTTTACCATAGAAATATCCAATTTCTATTTTATTTCATCATATATTTCACAAAATATATTTTTCACTTCAAAAACCATTTTACAGTTCTTATCCACAAACTCCCAGTATCAATTTCATTTAAATCTGTACGATGTACATATATCATTCGTACGCTATACCAATCTGATCGCTCACTCGACCACACAATTTCACTTTCGAACTAGTATCGTCCACCCGACTTCCTAGTGCGGACTCAGATCTGGTTTCTTGATCAAAAACCGTCATTCTCCTTGCAAGTCATAACTATGATAGAGAATATCCAAAACCAATCAACAATCCATATCCAGGTTCGCCTTCAAAAATCGAGTGGAAAATTCCAACTCGGATCGATATAACTATTTCGAAATTCTGTGCTCGAATCTGGATCAAATCACTATGCGAATAGAATAATATACGGACATCCTACGTATTTATCTTTATTGGTTATTAGCCAAATCAGTTCTCCTTTTCTATTCACATTTCCTTTCATTCTATTCATTTATCCACAATTTCTTCAATCCCATATGGATTATCACCTCAATTTTTATCTCAGTTGGGTATTTAATCATAAACAGTTTGCACTCTGACTGGCTTAAATTTTGGAAATAGCTTGAAGAATTTAAAAATGGATAAGTAGTTGGAAAACAATTATTAGTTTGTAAAGTAGCTGTAAAACAGTCAAATAATTGTAAAATAGTTGGAAAATAGTCAAATAGTTATAGAAATTTTAAATAATTGCAAAATAGTTACCAAATAGTAATCAATTTGTAAAATAATTGAAAAATAGTAATTAGTTTATAAAAAAGTTGAAAAGTTGTTAAATAATTGTAAAACAAGTATAAGATAATTTGGCTTAAAGAAGAAGGATTGTATGGTAAATAGTTTGAAAAAATAGATTTAAAACAATTTATTTTGAAAATAGTCCAGAGTCAAAACTGTTCAATTCCCAACCTCCATTTCCAATTAATTCAATTTAAATTTTCATATCCGTTTAGATTGACCCAATACCAATTTAAATAACTTCGATTTCCATTGAAATTGATTTAACCCCAATTTAAGTTGAAATCAAATCAAATTTCATTTGAATTTACTTATTCAACTTTAATCATAATTTCAATTAATTCAAATAAATTTCAAATTGAACCAATTTCAATTCATACCAATTTCAGTTTGAATTAATCCCAATTCCCATTTGAATTTTGAACACATTCATCTTTAATTTCATTTCAAACTAATCCAATTCAAATTTCCATTTGAATTTTAAAACTTATACATCAATCACAATTCCAATTAACTCAAATCAAATTCAATTTGAACTAATTCAATTCAATTCAAATCTCAAATTTAAACCATTCCGAATTATATAAATTCGAGTTAAATTTTTAGATGTTGATTTAATCCTTTAAATCAAATCAACTTATATCTTTAAACCATTTAATTCTGAATCCAAATTCCATTTTAAACTTATTTCGAAGTTCAAATAACAATTCAATTTTTTTTAAACAACTAAATGTTTGAAATTCCATTTATCACCAAATTTTCAATTTTGAAACCAAACCTTTGAAGTTTTATCTTAAACATTCAAATCTTAAGTCCAAAATGATTCCATTTTATCTTAATAATGGATATATTACCACACCCCATTTCCTCATTCATTTAAACAAATCCAATTTCGGCTTAAAGATTATTAATAACAACTGGATGGTATCATTCAAATTATTTTAAAGCATCCATCCATTCTCAATTTCCAAATCTCAAAACCATTTTGAGACCACACAAACTCCCAATTAACATTAACCACTTAACTTCCCAAGTTAAATCTCAATTTCATCATGAAATTTCCAAATCAAATTATTCATTCAAACTTGTCTAACTTCTTCTAAGTTAAATTCAATTTATTCCCATTAATCCCACTCCAAATTTGAATTCTCCGTTTGAAATTTCAAATTTCTATCACTTAAAAGTTCAAAAACTTATTTAACTTCACATTAATAATCTTACCACTTATAAGTTCAAAAACTTATCACTTTGGGTATCACATCTTATTCCAAATTTAAAACTCAACAATTTAGAGTTTTATTTCAAACCATCTTTGATATTATGTATATCCACACATATATACATATTTACTTCTTGGCTCCCCAAGCCAAATTTTAAAATTTAAACCACCCTTGGTTTTAATTCAAAACAAATTCTTTTAAAGTTTACAAACAACTTCTTATTCTAAAATAAGATTATATTCAAAATAGTTTGAATAATATTATTTCCTTTAACATTTTGAAAACAATTTCAAATGTTTAAATTCAGAATTCAGAACTTCACAATTTGAATCCCACTTTAATTTACAACCTTTCTAATTTACAAGTTATTCTCATCAAACGGTTACTTCCTTAAAACATTTTATTGTTTATTGGAAAACAATCATACCATTATTAAACACAATAATCATTCTATTTCTGCTTTGAAACCAATTCTAATTCACCTTATTTTGAAACTCTTCCCCAACTTCAAGATTTTAGTTTCAGTTTGAATCCATTTCGAACTTATCTTTAATTTAATTTCAATTTGGTTGTATTTCTATTACCACTTAATTTAATTCAAAAAAATTAAACAACCAATTACATTAATATTTATTAGAAAGAAATATTGCTTCATATATCAAAATATATTCTTATATAAAATCATTTAAAATCTTTATATAAGAAAATAACAAGTACGCTCTCATATATATATATATACACACACACACACACACACACTCAACTTATTCTAGGGTACCATTGACCATATTCTTAATGAGTAATCCCACCAGAGCCAAGTTTCTCGCTTAACCTTTGCTCTGATACCAAATGTAACAACCCAAAATTTTCGAACCCAAAAATTCTAGATAGTTACAGAAAAGAAGAAAGAGATAAAAGAAAAAAAATAGAAACACCAACATCTCACATTCGCAGCGGAAAAAATATATATCAAATAATAATAGTTATACAATGGAAGCTGTATTCGTCAAATTACACTTTAATACATCAGAGTTACATTCAATTATACAACCACTTGACAGTTATAGCAACAACTTATCACAACAGAAAACACTCCATACGTTCCTGCAATCCAACTCGCCTCCTGAGCTCCAGAACGTCCTTACTTGAAAATATGTAATACTTGGACTGACCCGAGCATTACATCAAAGTAACACCCGGGTCAGGCTGGAAACCAGCATGAGTAAACCCATCTAACATGGAATACAAAAGCATACAACTTATATAAACCCGGGGTAACTTGTATCAATTTACAAGTTCACAAGATGTTATGGACATCACTTATTTCACACATCGATTTATAAGTATTAATACTTAGACTAAATGATCCAATTCACTTAAATCATTCCATTTCATCCTATTGATTCCACATATCAATTTTAAAAGAATCGAAGTGGTTTCGGCTATTTACTAATACCCGACTCCGGTCTCTTCGAATTCAATGTCATATTGACCCATGTTATTCAAGTGAAATCCAATTCAACTTTTAAATACAAGATGTCACTTTCACACAGCAATTCATCATCGATAGATAACCACATTATCACATTATCATTGTTCGAGACAAACATATCATATCACAAACATTTCATACTAGAAATATCAATCAACCATTCATAAACAAGATTAATTGGCACCCCATTCCTTTTAATTACCTTTAATCTTCCTTACTTAACAAATATTTAATTACAAACTTAAAATTACTCATCCCTTAATTATCCTTTCTAATTACATTCAGCAATTAGCCTTAAATTAATTTACCACAAATTAATTAATCTTCACCCTTTCACATTATCACATTCATCCTGAATTAACTACTCAAATCAATTATCTTATAATCACTTAAATTTATTAATTATCCTTTAATTAATCAATACTCATTAATTAACTAATCCGTAATTAATATCCTTAGTTAATTGCACTAAGAAATTGATCCTTAATAAATTCCATTAAGTAATGCCCCTTTAATTAATTACATCCAGTAATTATACATTACTAAGTGATTATACTTCACTAATTACATTAGTAATTATACTTAACCAATCATTAAATGATTATCTTAAATCAGTTAAACTAGTTAATTACTTACATAAATCTAATTATACTTAGTAATTTGATCCTTAAGCACTTCCATTAAGTCATTAACCACCAATTACCTTTTTATTAAGAAATTTCCTTTTCTATCCATTACTTTCAATAATTACTCTTTAGTTACTTATCCTAAGTAATTATATTTAAAATTTTCAATAAGTAATTTTAATTTCCTTAGTGATTATCCATAATTAGTTAGCTAATTAATTTTCTCAACTTAATTTCTTTAATTAATCATTTCATAATTACTAGTTATTAAAACACATATCTAATTCCATCACTTCATTTTATCTTGTGATACTTAGGAATTTAATTCACTAAAAGTTTATTTTAAAAAAAACAGGTTAATAAGATTTTACTATTTACAAAACTCATCTTACCTTTATTATCAAAGTTAATACACTAATGAAGCTACCCGAGCCAGATCTTATTTTTCTCGTATCAAAACCCGAGCTCCTTGTTGACTACATCACTTCGAGACAGCCCCGCATTTACTCGAGTTGAACACCAAGTAACCCCCTTCTTCTTAAATTCCAGCCTTCCTCTTCATCTTTCTTTCTTCTCCTAAATACTGCTCTGTCATACACGAGCACAATCTCGTGCACCTGCACACACCTCCGCCTCACTAGAGCACGTCGCCGACCCTATCCACAAACCACCTCCGACCTACTAGATCACCAGATCACCATAACATCGCTCAATCACTCCCACATCGAAATCCGAACCTCTAAAACTCCCCTATAGGAGGAAGACCCCATATTTCCACTTCGTTCTTCTCGCTTTGGCCACCGAAACCTCCAAAAATTCACCAACACCATCGCCAACAACTCCTCATCCTTTTCCCCCCTACCGCAGGCTTAACCAACCACCTCGACATCGAAAATCTCTGGTAATTGATCCTGTCCCCAAACCCTTTTTCCCTAAAACACATGACTCCCAAACTTGCTTCGACCAAAATCTGATCATCCAATAGATCGTCGATCGCCAGGAAATGGTCGATATTCGTTTCCCAATCAACTTCAAATTTCTCTAGAAATAATAAACTAAAAAATCATGATTTTTGTTTTAAAAATCCTATTCCTCATAGATGTATCAGATTATGAACTTGAATCTGCTAATTATTCACGTTGAGAATTCTTAAAAATTAATTTTTTACCAAATAATAAGCATCCAGGTTGACACCGTGTAACGCCCCACCCCGAGACCCACCTTAGTAAAGAGAATTAATGAGTAATTCTGTCTACTAAAGCGGAGAATAGGGCTGGTTAAGGGCGACCATCTATAAACTTTGTCTTAAACATCTACTAAATACGTCGATAAATGCACTATGATTTTTTCTTTTCTATTTCAATGGATCGACATACACAGTAAATGCTTAATCCAAAACTATAGGTGGCTAACGGATCTATCAGAACAAAATACCATAACTAAATGTAAAGCACATCACAGAACAACAATCAACATTATTTATAACATATACACTGATACATTTTTAGTACAATACAATATGAATACAATAAAGGTGGTATTCGACCACATTATATACATGGAATCGAATATAAATACATCAGAGTCAAGTGGAAAGAAATATAAACCACAAAAGTGCTAGGATGATATCCAAGCAGATGCATCAAAGAAAAGTCCCGTAACTGATAGCTAACCTGAAACAACTCGGTCTGACCCGAGTGATAAACACACGGGTCAGGCAACTGAATCTTATCGTTAGAAAGGAATACGATAAGGTAAAGAGAAGAGCTTTGCAACGGGATAAAATAAGTAGGTATGAACATCTAGGGTTGATGTCAAGTAATTTCACTATGTTTGTATGGTGGTTTGCATATACATATACTTGGGTTAATCTGAAGGAATTCATGTATATGATATAAGGAAAAACATTCAAACATTATCCATGAATAAATAAATCTCTCAAGTCGTACATAAATCCCAAGTATAAATCCATAAAATTCGAAATCACCAAAATCCTCAAAGAAATCATATTTGCCTTATTTACAACTATAGGGCTAGGTAAAAACATCAAAAATGGTGAAATCGAAATCATCATAACTCATAAAAGAAATCTAATATTGGCCAATTATTACATGCAAAAGCATGTTGCACGTGCTATTTACCAGTACTGTTCACCATCATGGTACCATATCCATCTCTCAACCGGAATCCTCATCTCGAATTAATCCGGTCTATGACGTCATCTATATTCTCCCCGAACACCCGCCATCAAAAGTGATTGGAGCACCTCACTCCAATCGGTGTCCGCTGAGTCCCCGCCATCAAAAGTGATCGAGTCAAGTATTACTTAACCCGATCGGGACTCTAAGTACTGGTTGTTCTCCCAGAATGTGTCAACAACTCTCGGATAGTAACCCGGAAAGTGGTAACGTATGTCCCATACCATACGCTCTCACTTAGCGGTTTTCTAGCCGCTAGTTCATGCCACACTAAGAAATCATCAACATCATCAAAAGAATCGCCTTATATCATCGGCATATGGTATAAGATGCTAAACTCGTCTCATCTCATCGACGAGTAGAAACTCCATAAAATCATCAAACTCATCAAATTCCATCAAAATCTTGCCTCATATCATTGGCAAGTATATCTCCATCAAGATAGTCCTAATCTCGTATATACTCCCGAATAGGAGATCTCGGACTATACATATTAGCCAAAAGGACTAATATAATCTCAAACTCATACCACAATGTGGTTAACATCAAGGAGGAAATCAAACAATTCCCAAAAGTTATTTCGATCGTACAAGTCCGAAATTAACCGATAAAGTAAATTCACGAGTCCCATACCTCGTAATTTTACTAAACCGTTTAATTTACTTCCTCATACGTCCGAAAAAGCATCAAAGTAATTAAAATAAATAAAATTAATTATAATATATTTTACTAGAGAAAAGAGGATTTCAAACCAATTTATAGAAATTTATCTAAAGGATTTTGAGTGAAAACCATCATTTAAAGAATTTTAATGATTTTTGAAAGCCTAGAAAATAAAGAATAATTGTTTAAAAACCTTTAAAAACGTATAATAACATTTATTACTCAAACCATGATTTTAGAAGATTTTATGCAATTTATTCGGATTTTTAAAACTCAGAAAAACATCAATTTGCAATTTAATTGGCAAAAACTGATATTCAAATTTTAAATCGAACTTAAAATCAATTTAAATTCAAGTCACATTCTAAATTTACTAGTCCATTGCTGGACAAAAGGATCAAATATTAGCATCAAATTTCGTAGTAAAATTCTTGCAAAAGCATGCAAATGAACTCATCAAAGTCGAACAATTACATCAATATTGGGCTGTTCATAACAGACCAACATTGAAAACATCAGTTTTCCACCATGCAAACTTCGAATTTCTACAAAACACAAAATACAAAAATTGTAGCCAACAGCCTCAGGTTTCCAAAACTTCATAAATTTTGATATTCTGATCAGTAACGAAGAAGTTATGATCGAAATACTACGAACAAAGAAATTATTTGCGCTGCCTTTCAACACAGGACAGCGACGAAAATGCCAATTTTTCACTATGTAAACTTCTAAATCAGTCAAAACTGAAAACATCAAAGTTGTGGAATATTTCACAAGGATTTCAGAACATCCAAGAAATCAAAATTCCGAAAAGAAATGAAAAAGTTATGGCTAAAACACTAACCAGCCACTAGAATATTCTGGGCTTAATCCCTCTCGGATTTTCATTTTTGACAGCAACTAAGAAGGTCCAAACGGACTCAAAACACAATGAAATTCAACATGAACAAACTATAATCAGTCCTGTACAATCTGAAAGAAGAATGACATCAATCCGATACCGGATGAGCCAGATATAAGCAAAACAAGACAGGGCATTTTCAGCATCAATCAATATAGAACAGAGGTAAAAATTCAATATATTTAACCAAATATTTCAAGTAAAAGATTATTTGCTGCTGAAATTTGTTCACTTACAGTTGCTATAAGCCTTAGCTTACCTATTAGCAGCAAAAAGATGATGATTTAGGCTTGAAGATGGAAGCTTTCAACTCGAATTCGTCTTTGCCGGACCTGTGATTGCTGAAAATAGGCATGCAAGAGAAGATTTCACTAAAACAAAAATAACAGTAAATGAAATTGGCAAATTCCATGGATTGAGAGGCAAATGGGTTAGGAGATTACCTTCTTGTTGAATTAGACCCGAATTTCTATTGATTTAGCGAAACTTTTTGTTAATTATGGCTAGGGTTTGAGAAGACAGCCATTATTTCTAATTTTTGAGCTTCTAGGGTTTCTTTTCTCAAATGAGCTGAATGAGGAAGAAGTGTACGTACTTCTTTCCTGGCTCCAGAAGTTTATCTAGTGGATATTGGGTTTGGGCTTAACCCAATGACCCATATTAATTTTACTTAGGCAAAAATTTGTTTAAGTTTATTTACACTTATACAATGCTTAAATCTTCATAACTTCTACATTTTTAATCCGTTTTTAATGATTTTGGATGCGTTGGATTCGTTATGTCATCTAATTTTTAATAAAATTATCAAAACATAAGTTTTAACAAATTTTGTTATTAAATTTACATTTATTACTCAATTTATCCAATTTTCCCATAATTGCAAAATAAATTGCAAATTTAATACAATTGGTTAAATAAAAAGATGTTATGCACCCAAACAAAACAAATACATGTTTAGACATTATTTAAATTATTTCTCACATTTTTAATCATAGTTATCATGATTAATTATTTTATTAACTCATTCTTATATATATTAATTAATAAAATGACAATATTGGCAAACAAGTATAATATTGTACAAATTATCAATTTAATCAAATATAGTCAATTAACTACATTCAAATTCATGAAATAAAGTAGAAACTTTATTTCACTCATGTCCATCATTTTTATACTCAAGGAAAATTATTTTTCTTCTTATTCCCCACATTTTATTTTACAATAAAATGTATTATTGGTTTTAAATTACCAATATGATTTCCCCAACCCAAACAAAATTCCATTAATTATTCCAAATCACTTCAACCATCAAAATGAAGTGATTAATTTATTTTGTTACAATTCATTAGCCCAAAATTCAAATTCATTATTCATATGATGATTAGACAATTATTTAACAATTTTCTTTGTATTTAACAAAGAAAAGATGCAATTTGACAATAAATTACATTATCGCCAAATCGTACATGTTAATTGAATATGGTTGCATCTCTATGTTCAAAATTCATGAAATAAAGGAACAACTTTATCTCACACATTTGTTTATTACTATTAATACAATAAAATCTTTCTACTTTTATTTTCCCTTTTATTTTACAATAAAAGGAGAATATTGGAATAAATTGCCAATATTCCTTAAATGCTCCTACTAAATTCCATCAACGACAATTTCCAACTCAAAGATCACAATTAAGTTGTTTACTTCATCTTTCCTTCATCTTAAATTTGCTTCAATCATTTAATTTGAAATAAACCTTATTTTATATTGTTCTCCCAAAATTTATTCATATTATATTGTTTATTCCAAATAAACAATATAATTCATCATTTTCTTCCAATTAATTCAATTAATTCCAATATAAAAATATAATGTTCATTATAATTTAATACTTACGGTAATCTCCAACCAGGGTTGTTACAGACTCCCCCTCTTATAAAAATTGCATCCTCGCAATTTCTAGAGGAAATCTATATTCAACACAATTTATTCAATCGACAAAGGATAAAAGAGAAGCTCGAAACTCAAACCATTCATATTCTCAACATAGAATGGTAGACAGAAATAAGGAAAAACTTCCTTGGTTACTCCAATGGCCCATCAAATGCTTATATAGCGATTAGCAAACCATCGAATTTTCCAAGTAACCTGAAAGAATTTCGAAGATATCCCATCTTCGAAAAAAAACTCAATAAGATGCTCAACAATTAATAAATCGAAAATGATTGATTTCACAAAACTTTACGAATAGAGTCGGGACCAAACTCACTTAAACCCAAACTCTAAGCAATAAAGAATATCATCAATAAGATTTTCTGCATAATAATGCGGAAAGAACATCCTCACAACAAGATAAACACAATAGACAAGATGAATAAATCACGGAATGACTTCTTGCAAGGCCACCAAACTTGAACGACCGCGATAAGGCATGTCGTTGGTATTAACTCAAGGATAGAATATACTCAAGAAATAAGGATATAAGCTCAAATTACTTTTCAATCCAAGATATTTAGAATTTTTTTTTAAATCCCAACATCTTTTAAATTTAAATCTCAATTTTTAACATTTGAAAATTTTCAAACTCTTTACTATACCACTTAGTAAGTAATTTAAAAATCAAATTAAAAGTCTAAATTTCTTCTCTTACTTCAAAATTAATTTCCAAAGAGATTTGTAAACCCATAAAATATCCCTTAAAATAAATTATGGGTTTAAATTCTCTTTACTCTTTTTATTAAACCACTTAAATATTTTAAAAACAATCTTCAAATACTCTTGTAACTCTTCTCTTAAAACATCCAATGTATCTAATATAGGTTCAAAAATCTCAAAATATACTTCCAATAAAGTATAACTTAAGAATATTCTCTTATATTCTCATCTTTACAACTTCAAAATAAATAAATAAATAAATGGCGTTGCCTCGCCATTGAATCTCTAATAATAGATATATCCATTGGCTGCAGAGTCGATCGAACGATCAAAACTGCCTCGCCACTCTGTTACTCGTCTCTAAAATCATTGGCTGCAATTACCATTCAAAAATAAATTTAATATATAATCTCAAAATATTATTTTCAAAATCTCAATTTTTAAAATACAAACCATTGTGTCTGATTGCTTCATCATAGCATTTAGGAGATTCCTATCGATAACGTAGATCAGGCGTATCGACCAGAACTCTTAACTACTCGATGGATAACCCAACACTCTAAAATTATTTCTATGAAAGAATACTACTCATATAAATATATTCTCAAAACATTCTTTGATTTTTCTAAAATATCTCAAAACTCCAATTTCTCTTTTAAAACTCATATATATATAGCTTTAAAAAAATCAAACTAAAGAACATTAAGAGAATGCATCGAGATTTTCCCAGAATACTCAATTCTCAAAATCAACAGAAGGAGATAGGGCGTTCGTCAATCTTACGATGTCACGAGCCACTCCTAAAAATCATCAAGATATAAGATAAGCAAGATATTCTTCTCGAAGGAGATGAAGCAAACAAACAATAAATCATTACTTCAAACAAAGTAATGCTACAGAGAATAACATCGATTGAGTATATGAAAAGGATAACTCAAAAAAAACTGAATGATGAACTCAATCAAACTCGAACAATCTAGAAACTCACCTCATTCCTTAGTGGATATCCTCGTGGAAGGATAACCGAAGAGCTAAGAGCTAGAAATAAGGTTACCTCAACACTCGATTGGCCGATTGGATGTCAGATCCAAAAGGACTCACAAGACTCAACAAAGTCACGTTGACTGGAATTCGAGATATATCATCAACATCTCGATACTCAAGAGTGAATTCAGAAACTTCGGAATCATCATTAACATTCCAAAGTGGTAGAAATAATAAACCAATCAAAACAGGAAACCTAAATATACAATAGGATCCTAAAAAAACAAAGGATTGGACTTAATATCAAATATGTCAATCCATCTCAAATCGAATACATCTCAAGATCGTGAGTAAGAAACAAATATTCACTAAAGCTGCAACAAATAGAAAACTCAAAATGCTTAGAACAAGCCAATCGTTGTGAATCCCACCAATAGGATTCACAACACTCAAAGGAATGCGACAAGAATGCTCATAGAAATCAATCAGCTTCATCGATACGAACTCACTCGTATCGAAAAAAAATGAAAATAGAATAATCCCAAATAAGATTATTCATAAGACAAGATAACATCAAACTCAATTATGGAATACTACGGAATACAATATATATTTTCCTAGACATATTCCATCCCGATAATCCCAAAACTCGAAAAAGAATCAAGGCTCGATTTGAAAACAAGATCGAATAAAGGACAATGAATCACTCGTATTGTACTTCGATGTATCATGATATACGTACTGTTCTGTGTTTATTATACTTTGTTCTGGCCGAAGCTCTGATACCATGGTGCAACGCCCCACCCCGAGACCCACCTTAGTAAAGAGAATTAATGAGTAATTCTGTCTACTAAAGCGGAGAATAGGGCTGGTTAAGGGCGACCATCTATAAACTTTGTCTTAAACATCTACTAAATACGTCGATAAATGCACTATGATTTTTTTCTTTTCTATTTCAATGGATCGACATACACAGTAAATGCTTAATCCAAAACTATAGGTGGCTAACGGATCTATCAGAACAAAATACCATAACTAAATGTAAAGCACATCACAGAACAACAATCAACATTATTTATAACATATACACTGATACATTTTTAGTACAATACAATATGAATACAATAAAGGTGGTATTCGACCACATTATATACATGGAATCGAATATAAATACATCAGAGTCAAGTGGAAAGAAATATAAACCACAAAAGTGCTAGGATGATATCCAAGCAGATGCATCAAAGAAAAGTCCCGTAACTGATAGCTAACCTGAAACAACTCGGTCTGACCCGAGTGATAAACACACGGGTCAGGCAACTGAATCTTATCGTTAGAAAGGAATACGATAAGGTAAAGAGAAGAGCTTCGCAACGGGATAAAATAAGTAGGTATGAACATCTAGGGTTGATGTCAAGTAATTTCACTATGTTTGTATGGTGGTTTGCATATACATATACTTGGGTTAATCTGAAGGAATTCATGTATATGATATAAGGAAAAACATTCAAACATTATCCATGAATAAATAAATCTCTCAAGTCGTACATAAATCCCAAGTATAAATCCATAAAATTCAAAATCACCAAAATCCTCAAAGAAATCATATTTGCCTTATTTACAACTATAGGGCTAGGTAAAAACATCAAAAATGGTGAAATCGAAATCATCATAACTCATAAAAGAAATCTAATATTGGCCAATTATTACATGCAAAAGCATGTTGCACGTGCTATTTACTAGTACTGTTCACCATCATGGTACCATATCCATCTCTCAACCGGAATCCTCATCTCGAATTAATCCGGTCTATGACGTCATCTATATTCTCCCCGAACACCCGCCATCAAAAGTGATTGGAGCACCTCACTCCAATCGGTGTCCGCTGAGTCCCCGCCATCAAAAGTGATCGAGTCAAGTATTACTTAACCCGATCGGGACTCTAAGTACTGGTTGTTCTCCCAGAATGTGTCAACAACTCTCGGATAGTAACCCGGAAAGTGGTAACGTATGTCCCATACCATACGCTCTCACTTAGCGGTTTTCTAGCCGCTAGTTCATGCCACACTAAGAAATCATCAACATCATCAAAAGAATCGCCTTATATCATCGGCATATGGTATAAGATGCTAAACTCGTCTCATCTCATCGACGAGTAGAAACTCCATAAAATCATCAAACTCATCAAATTCCATCAAAATCTTGCCTCATATCATTGGCAAGTATATCTCCATCAAGATAGTCCTAATCTCGTATATACTCCCGAATAGGAGATCTCGGACTATACATATTAGCCAAAAGGACTAATATAATCTCAAACTCATACCACAATGTGGTTAACATCAAGGAGGAAATCAAACAATTCCCAAAAGTTATTTCGATCGTACAAGTCCGAAATTAACCGATAAAGTAAATTCACGAGTCCCATACCTCGTAATTTTACTAAACCGTTTAATTTACTTCCTCATACGTCCGAAAAAGCATCAAAGTAATTAAAATAAATAAAATTAATTATAATATATTTTACTAGAGAAAAGAGGATTTCAAACCAATTTATAGAAATTTATCTAAAGGATTTTGAGTGAAAACCATCATTTAAAGAATTTTAATGATTTTTGAAAGCCTAGAAAATAAAGAATAATTGTTTAAAAACCTTTAAAAACGTATAATAACATTTATTACTCAAACCATGATTTTAGAAGATTTTACGCAATTTATTCGGATTTTTAAAACTCAGAAAAACATCAATTTGCAATTTAATTGGCAAAAACTGATATTCAAATTTTAAATCGAACTTAAAATCAATTTAAATTCAAGTCACATTCTAAATTTACTAGTCCATTGCTGGACAAAAGGATCAAATATTAGCATCAAATTTCGTAGTAAAATTCTTGCAAAAGCATGCAAATGAACTCATCAAAGTCGAACAATTACATCAATATTGGGCTGTTCATAACAGACCAACATTGAAAACATCAGTTTTCCACCATGCAAACTTCGAATTTTTACAAAACACAAAATACAAAAATTGTAGCCAACAGCCTCAGGTTTCCAAAACTTCATAAATTTTGATATTCTGATCAGTAACGAAGAAGTTATGATCGAAATACTACGAACAAAGAAATTATTTGCGCTGCCTTTCAACACAGGACAGCGACGAAAATGCCAATTTTTCACTATGTAAACTTCTAAATCAGTCAAAACTGAAAACATGAAAGTTGTGGCATATTTCACAAGGATTTCAGAACATCCAAGAAATCAAAATTCCGAAAAGAAATGAAAAAGTTATGGCTAAAACACTAACCAGCCACTAGAATATTCTGGGCCTAATCCCTCTCGGATTTTCATTTTTGACAGCAACTAAGAAGGTCCAAACGGACTCAAAACACAATGAAATTCAACATGAACAAACTATAATCAGTCCTGTACAATCTGAAAGAAGAATGACATCAATCCGATACCGGACGAGCCAGATATAAGCAAAACAAGACAGGGCATTTTCAGCATCAATCAATATAGAACAGAGGTAAAATTCAATATATTTAACCAAATATTTCAAGTAAAAGATTATTTGCTGCTAAAATTTGTTCACTTACAGTTGCTATAAGCCTTAGCTTACCTATTAGCAGCAAAAAGATGATGATTTAGGCTTGAAGATGGAAGCTTTCAACTCGAATTCGTCTTTGCCGGACCTGTGATTGCTGAAAATAGGCATGCAAGAGAAGATTTCACTAAAACAAAAATAACAGTAAATGAAATTGGCAAATTCCATGGATTGAGAGGCAAATGGGTTAGGAGATTACCTTCTTGTTGAATTAGACCCGAATTTCTATTGATTTAGCGAAACTTTTTGTTAATTATGGCTAGGGTTTGAGAAGACAGCCATTATTTCTAATTTTTGAGCTTCTAGGGTTTCTTTTCTCAAATGAGCTGAAGGAGGAAGAAGTGTACGTACTTCTTTCCTGGCTCCAGAAGTTTCTCTAGTGGATATTGGGTTTGGGCTTAACCCAATGACCCATATTAATTTTACTTAGGCAAAAATTTGTTTAAGTTTATTTACATTATACAATGCTTAAATCTTCATAACTTCTACATTTTTAATCCGTTTTTAATGATTTTGGATGCGTTGGATTCGTTATGTCATCTAATTTTTAATAAAATTATCAAAACATAAGTTTTAACAAATTTTGTTATTAAATTTACATTTATTACTCAATTTATCCAATTTTCCCATAATTGCAAAATAAATTGCAAATTTAATACAATTGGTTAAATAAAAAGATGTTATGCACCCAAACAAAACAAATACATGTTTAGACATTATTTAAATTATTTCTCACATTTTTAATCATAGTTATCATGATTAATTATTTTATTAACTCATTCTTATATATATTAATTAATAAAATGACAATATTGGCAAACAAGTATAATATTGTACAAATTATCAATTTAATCAAATATAGTCAATTAACTACATTCAAATTCATGAAATAAAGTAGAAACTTTATTTCACTCATGTCCATCATTTTTATACTCAAGGAAAATTATTTTTCTTCTTATTCCCCACATTTTATTTTACAATAAAATGTATTATTGGTTTTAAATTACCAATATGATTTCCCCAACCCAAACAAAATTCCATTAATTATTCCAAATCACTTCAACCATCAAAATGAAGTGATTAATTTATTTTGTTACAATTCATTAGCCCAAAATTCAAATTCATTATTCATATGATGATTAGACAATTATTTAACAATTTTCTTTGTATTTAACAAAGAAAAGATGCAATTTGACAATAAATTACATTATCGCCAAATCGTACATGTTAATTGAATATGGTTGCATCTCTATGTTCAAAATTCATGAAATAAAGGAACAACTTTATCTCACACATTTGTTTATTACTATTAATACAATAAAATCTTTCTACTTTTATTTTCCCTTTTATTTTACAATAAAAGGAGAATATTGGAATAAATTGCCAATATTCCTTAAATGCTCCTACTAAATTCCATCAACGACAATTTCCAACTCAAAGATCACAATTAAGTTGTTTACTTCATCTTTCCTTCATCTTAAATTTGCTTCAATCATTTAATTTGAAATAAACCTTATTTTATATTGTTCTCCTAAAATTTATTCATATTATATTGTTTATTCCAAATAAACAATATAATTCATCATTTTCTTCCAATTAATTCAATTAATTCCAATATAAAAATATAATGTTCATTATAATTTAATACTTACGGTAATCTCCAACCAGGGTTGTTACACACCGCCTTCAATTCTTATTATATATATTTTTAAAATTTAAACCTCATTGTTATAAACAAATTTTGTTCAAACATTTCAACATAAAACTGATTAAGAATAAACATTTAATTTTTGAATATTATTTACATTCAATAGTTAAAGAATAGAGCACCACACTTGAATATCAGGCATGCACACAGAGATAACCACAAACAAATATACAACAAAATCATTTAATTACAACATGCAAATCATTTATGCCTATTTAAGCTTAAGTTTCTACATGCAACAGGGATTTAAAAGATTTAAAAACTTTTTAAATCAGATATGTTTACTCACCTGTTCTTAAGAACAGAAAAAAGCCTGTTTTGATTTTGAACTGAAAATCCTTGAATTTGTTTTCCCCCAGTTTTAATTTTGTTTTACTGGTTTTAGTTTTGATATAGGTCTTTGATTTTGAAAGTTTCCTGTTTGTTTTAATTTCCCTTCAGATCTGATTTTCTTTATGGCTTAGTTTCTTTGTTTTGATTATGAAAATAGTAAAAGAAATAGAAGAAAGTAGATGAGTGTTTATATAGATTAAATTAGGATTTCCTAAAATAAAATAAAAGAAAACAAAATGGTGACACTTGTTTAAACATTTAACACTTGTCTTTTGCCACATTTAATCGTTTTACACTTGTCATTAAATATATCCCTTTACTTACAATTGTAATTATACATGAGTTAATTTTTTTATAAAGTTTTTGTATTTATTTACTAATTAATAAATACTTTTCTACACATATATATATAAATAAAATTCCCTTAAATTTTCAAATTTAAATTCAAATCAATTCAAACAATACATTTATATTTTGAATAGCCAAATTCAACTTGTAATTAATAATTTCACTTAAAAATTTATTTATCTATACTTAAAATAACCCATTATCATTATTTTTTTGAAAATAACAATTTTTATCAATTTGAAATAATTAATAAAGATGATTATCACATTAACTTTGCTTGAAATTTCTGGGATATCACATAATTGACATTTTAAAATAGAAATTGATTTATATAAACTGAATTATTTTCGATAATCCAAACATTAATGTTGAAATTGGAATTGATTTAATGAATTGTTCAAAGGATTTGAATTGGAATTTCAGAGTTGAAGTGTCAAATATAAATGAATTTATCGGAATTGAGTTACAAAAATGTTTGGATATAACTTTGAAATCTATTTTAAACTGATTTACACAATTTTTTAATAAATTTAAACTATTTTAATCAATTTAAACTATTTTTATTTATTTTAATCTATTATAACCTATTTAATCTAGTTTAATCTATTTTACCTATTTTAAACAAATTAAATTTATTTAATCTATTTTAAATCTATTTAATATAATTTTAATCTATTTAATCTATTTTAAATCTATATAGTCTATTTTATATTTATTTAATCTATTTAAAATCTACTTAATATAATTTAAATCAATTTAACCTATATTTAATCTATTTAAATCAGTTTACATCTAATTAAGTCTATTTAATCTATATTTAATCTATTTAAATCATTCTAAATCTAATTAAACCTATTTAATCTATGTAAATCATTTTAAACCTAATTAAATCAAATTTAAATCTATTTAAACTATTTTGATTTATTTAAATTATTTTAAACTATTAAAATTATTTATGACTATGTAAACTATTTTCTAAAATATCAAATTGTGTAAAGTTGAAGTATTTATATTTAAATCCTTGATGATGATACAACCTAAGTTGAAATTTGAAATTGATACCTTTTTGTGAAATGACATAATTAAGTAAATTGGAATGAGGATTTAATTAGCCTATCTCATCGATAATTTCGAAAGCGAATGTCATGACGCGTCTTCCACTATCCAGAAAGACGTATCGTGAGTAAGAAAGAAAGGGATAGAGAATAGAAAGATAGAGAAGAAAGAAGGAAAGACAACATCAGAATCTCAACAACGGAATGAATAAATTATATTAATCACATAAATATTACATAGTATACAACCATTATCAGAGTTACACAGATTATACATCACATACTAGACAGTTGTAAACCCCTGTCTAGTTATTATAACTCAAACATCTCAGAGAGAACACAGAGATACCAAACACAGCGGAACACTATACATATCTACAGCGCTGAAGCCTCCTACTTCATTGCTCCTCCGCAATTCGTCAAAGCTAACCTGAATCCCTTGGCTACTCGTAAAAATTTGAGTACCCAAGAGTTTAAGAAAAACAGAGAATAAACTCTGGGTCAAACACGGGTCTGGTGTGAGTAACAGGTTAAAGTTGCTTAAATTTTGAAAAAAATCTTGGAAAAGAAAGGTATCACGTAAGACTTCCCACGCATAAATATGGAAAAGTTTTTACCTTACGCTAACCAAAACATTTGATAGGAAATTCGGTGATATTATAATAGGTCTAGGGTTTTCAAGTAAATAAGAAATAGATGAAATTGTTACATGATTAAATTCCAGCTGCTAGCCACAAAAGTGGGTAATACAATAAAAACCGTAAGAGCACGTAGGAAGAATGGGTTTCCATCAATGGCAGCGCTACCGGGGTACCGCCCGTCACAGTACGTGGCCTAGATCAACGTACCGAGGATCCGCCCTAAATCCCCTGCAACACAAGGCCGGAACTATCCCTTACTAGATAGTCCCGAACAAGACGACCCCGACAGTTGTCGCGAATCAACTGCCCCACACAGCCGAATAAAAAAGGGACTTCTAGACAGGGGGAAATCTCGTCCTACTTGGGCATGACCCACTTAGCCTTGCTGCACCTCCCCTGTTTTAGCCATTCCCCATTGATGAGGCTTGAGGCTACGATTACCTTTAGAGAACACATCTCTTAGAATGCTCATCATCCACCTAACGATGTTCTGAAAGCATTCAATCCATACAAGTTCGTTCCGGGTTCGAACGAAACCGAAGGCATTATCTCGTTACACTCATTTTGGAATCACCTTCAAAGTTAATGACGATAACCCTTGCACTCTGAATCTTCATCTTCACTTGAGATTCACGACCTATCGTTAATTTGGATCGATGTGGTTTTCGGATATCCAAATCTGGAAACCCGATCCCGGTCTCATCGAAATCCAAAACGTATCTTTTAAGGCAAAGTTGTTTTAAAGTTTAAAACAATTTCAATTCTATTATCTATATACACACAAATAGATAATTCACAATATCACAATAGATAATCAACATTATCATCACAAACAGATAATTCACATTATCATCACAATGCAACCAAAGCATTCATATCACACAGCATCACTTATCTCATCTCTGAGATCTCAAACCATTCAAGGCAATCAATATCATCCATTCATACATAAGCAAGGATTTACCTAATTACACTATAATTAATTTAAAATGAATTAAATTAATTACTTGCATCTCTAATTAATTTAAAGTGATTAAATTAATTACTTTATCTTTAATTAATTTAAAGTGAATTAAATTAATTACTTCATCATTATAAATCTTGCTTACATAACCATTAATTAATTACAAATCAATTAATTAATCATCCTCTAAATAATCACCTTAATTAATCACCCTTGATTAATTATCCTTTAATTACATTCAAGTAATTACCTTTAATTAATTAATTATCCTTATCAAAAATAGTAATTAACCTTTAATTACTTCATTAATTAATTAACTATAATTAATTACATTAATCCTTAATTGATTACACTAATTAATTACTTTAATCACTTATCATTGATTAATTAATCTTAATTAATCAACCTTAATTACATCATTAATTATATAAATTAATGATCCCTAATTACATTTTGATTAATTAATTACATTAAGTAATTAATCTTAATTAAACAACAATTATTAATCACTCTTGATTAATCACATTCAGTAATTAACTACCCTTAATTACTTCATAAAATAAAATAAATAAATTTCCCTTTAATTAATTATCTCTATTAATCCCTTGATTAATCACTAAGTAATTTAATCCAAATTACTTCCATTTTTAAATCATAATCAGTTAATTACATCCAGTAATTATCAATTAATTACCTCACTAAGTAATTACCATCCATTAATTACATTAAGTAATTATTATCAAATCATCAAGTGATTTAAATTAATTAAACTTAATTAATTAATTTAAACTAATCACATTAAACTCAATTAATTACATTAAGTATTTAATTCCTTAATTACTTTCATTTAGTAATTATTCTTAAACAATTTCACAAATGATTATCTTTAATTAATTAATCTAATTAATTATTAAAATTAATCACATTAGTTAATTATTAAATAATCTCAAGTTAATGAACTTTATTAACTACTAACAATACTTTAATTACCTTCCTCAAGTAATTAAACTTTGATTAATCATTATTAATTACAAATTAATTTATCCTTAACAACCCATTAATTAATCTCTAATTATTTAATAAATTAAGTTTTTAACTGTAACTTAATTAATCTTAATTTACTCGATAAATTAATTTCTAATCGTTAATTAAAATCTTAACTTATCTAATTAATGATCTTATTTTCAAATTAATTAATCTTAATTAATTAACTTCAACCTTAATCAATTAACTCAAATCATATAAATAATTAAATTAATTAATTATTCTTTAATTACCCCAAATAATTTAATTTATCCCAAATCACTCAATCTTAATTAACTTTAGGGTAACACGTTTTCTTATTAATGATTTAATTACCATTCACAAACACATTTGAAAACATTTAACTTTCAACTTTCAAATTTCATTTCAAATTTAAAATTTAAAATGTAAACAACTTTAACTTAACAAAGTTTAAAAACCATTTACAAACTTTTAAAATCATATGTTGAAGAAATACTCATCTTATAAAACAACTTTAAGAATTTAAACCAAATTTACTTTTAAATTCTTACCCTTTAAAATACATGTTAAACAATTAAAGTTGTTTAAAACAATTTAATTTATAAAACTTGATTTAAATTTAAAACTAGGATACAAACTCAGTTTTGAATCCATACTTTAAATTTTGGGTTTTAAACTTTTTTTTAAAACTTGCTTTCAAATTTAAAACTAAATTTGAATTTGAAAGCAAACAGGTTTCCAGAGAAACCTGTAACCACCCTTGTACCCGAGCCCCCTTCTATTTACTTTGAGTAAAACCTTTCATCACTTTGAGCAATTATTCGAATTACTCGAGTAAAACTCGAGTACATAATCCACTCAAACCAAAACATCACCTGGCACAAACCAATGCACCGTGCATATGCACGGTGGCTTCGACCCTCTTCGGCCATCATCAGTGCCTTGATCAAGTCGTCGATCATCCTCAGATCAAACATCAACCATCAGAACCTCACAACATCTCGAAATCAAAATTGAACATGCGAACCAAACTTGGAACCCACAGAAACAAACCTGGGAACCTCTCGTCAACTCATCTCCGACTACCGGAGGCTTTGAAACTCCGTCCAAACTTCCTTCGGCATCCAAGCTATCATCTCCTTGAATCGCATAGCACTCGATCACCAGAGATACCGTGATGGTCACAAATCCTTAACCCAGCCAAAACTAGGTTTAGAAACTCAATCGACCAACCACCATCGCCACGGTCAACTAAACACCCATCCATTATTTTTCCTCCACTAACCAATCATCCTACTATGACCAGAAGAAACCCCGACCTCCAAAATCAAATAAATCACCAGAAAATCGCTCAATTCCTATTTTCTGATGAACTAGAACTGCTCATTTAAAACTTAACTAAAAATTATGATTCTAGTTTTAAAATTCATGTTTTAGTTTAGGAATTCGATTTATAATCCTGAATCAATAAATTATTATGTTTGAGTTCTTACTTTTATTGAGCATGCACTGATGTTTTAAATTTACAGAGGCAATACACAATTGTTTTTACTTAAACAAATTTTAAAACAAAAATCTATGGTATAACAGTTATATTTTGTTCAAGACTTAAGTCTTAACACAGATTGGATCAAAAGTAAGAGATTTTTGGTTTGAATTTAAGCCTGGAACTAGAATCAGAGAAGAAGAATACAGATACACATCATGTGCACCAATATTTTCATATATATACACAAAGTTAAACTTATAAATTCATTCACAAACATACTTGTTTCAGAGATGAACATGCAACATAATTATATATTTAAACTATTTAAATTGTGATGTTACTCACCATTTTGAAGATGAAGACAAAGCATCCCCTTTTTGTTTTGAAAAGCCTCTTGAAAACTTTAAAACTGGAATGCTTCTTTGATTTAAAATGCAGTTGCATGCAGGCTGATGATTTGAAGATGATTGACATGCCTTTGATTCCAGATTAAAGAATGCAGGCATTTGATTTTTTTTATGATGACAGGTTATTGTTTTTGAACTTGCATGCTTGAGTTAAAAATGGAACTACAGGTTTCAAAGTGCAAGCTTAATCATCTCAGGTTTGCATGTAGTAACCAATTTCCAGATTGCATTTGAAAACTTGGAAAATGATTACAGGCTTATTGGTTTGGAAAATGTATTATAGAGTTGATGAAAAGCTTTGATTTTCTGGTTTTGATTCTTAGATTTGATTATGGTCACAGGAATTTGTGTTTGAAGAGTGATTTGAAATCTTGGTTACAGGTTGATTAAAACTGGTTTTAGAGGAAGTGATTGTAAATTTGTATTTTGAAATGAGGATTTGTTTTAGAGAAACAAGTTTTCAGCTGAGGATATTTCTTAGTTTATGATTGAAAATGAGAAAAAGAAAACGAATGGAAGATGTATGTGTTTATATCACTAATTTTATGATTTATTAAAAATCAAGAAAAATAAAGATAAAATATGACACTTGTCAACCTCCTTAATTAACATGCTAACACATGTTCTTAGTTTGATTTATTAACTTACATATGTAATTTTACATGAAAAATAATTTATAAATGAATAAAGCTTTTATTAACAAAATTTCCTAATAACTAAATACTTATTCTAATTTATGAATAAGAATCCTTTTTAAAAGAAATAGAATAAACAAACTATATTTATACAAATCATTTATGTCATATTTTAAATCCAATATCTATATTAAGATATATATATCTATATATCAACTCCTTTGAAATCCAAATATAAATTTAAATTTTTAAATCCAATTTAAAATCAATTTAAAAACCAATTTGATACACACACACACACACACACACATATTTAAACAACCACCATTTCAATTTGAAAATAATATCCTACTTAAAGTCTAGATTTACATATAACATTATTATTATTTAAAAATAAATCATTTACCAAATTAAAATAATTTATAAAAGAAATTATCTCTTTATTAATAAATTACTTATATTATCAACCTATATTTAAAGCAAACTTTTTGTTAATTTAAACTTATGCTAAAATCAATTTAAACAAATTTAAACTTAACAAATTAAAACCATATAATTATTTATTACATAGCTTTTGAAAAGCTTAATATTAAATAAAATCAAATTTCCAACTTACCAAAAATATTATAATTTGAAAACATGCCTTTATTTATTAAATTTAAAACAAAACTTATCTATTTATAATATATACAAATATATACATTATAAATAGAAAACAATTTAATTAGCTTTTTTTACAAAGATAAAATCTCCAATTAAATATTTATTAAGAAGAAGATTATTAAATCAATTCAAATTTATTAAAAAAAATTATCAAATCAATTTAAATTTTAATAAAGATTATTAATTTGATATTGGCAAGAATTCCGGGATATCACAGCGAATATGGATCGAAGTGAATATGGTTTTGAAAGTGAATATGGTTTCAAAAGTGATATGATTTGAAGTCGAATATGATATTTTGATATTAATTATGAAATGTTTTGGAAATGTAAAAGAACCATCAGGTGTGAAATAAGCATTTGGTTGTTAAAGAGATCGAGATCGAATATTGTCATACTCTATGCCAATACCCAAAACCACTTTAACAACTATGCACGTGGTGAAGATTCCAGAAATGAAGTAGGATGGTTTGGCGAACGATTTTTGTATGAGGTATTTACGTGACCATGACTCCCATGAATCGACTTAGACGTGACTAAAACAGGAGCTATACTGTGACGACTCGGATTTTGCCCGCTCGAAAATCGACATCCATACTTTACATCGTACTCGAATGCCGTAGATTCGACCGTTCAAATCCGATTCGCCGGAGCTTATAACAACATTAAGTGAACAACACAGCGGAATAAAAGAATAATACATTGATATACAGCTTTGATACAATATCTGATACAACAGATGGTCCAATAGATATCAATATACATCAGAGATATGATACAATAAATAGCAGCGGAAAAGAAAATAGATGACATCTAGCAGCGGAACAATAAAACTCTAAGATAGTCTTCAAAAGAGAACTCCGAGAACTGCAACTCCATCTCCAAGAACCAATCCAGCAATAGTTCGAACTCCCAATAACGATGCACCAAGACAAACAAGACTGGTGTGATCCAAAGACTGAACTAACTCCAGATAATCTACTGAACCTAGCTATCTGAAAAACCCAATTCTAGACTGCTCGTGTAGAAAATAATGAGCACCCAGAGTTTAGGAAAGAACAATAAACTCCGGATCAGTCGTGGGACTGGTATGAGCAACAAAAGCAGTTTATCTTTTAAAACATTCAACAAAAGATTTTCAAAGTCAATTCGCAATGCTTTTTAAAAATGAGACTACCATAAGGCCTCCCGCGCACACACAATGCAAACGCAGAATCGGAGGAGATTTCTCCTTATGATAGTCAAAGATGCTTGATACGCATTAAAAGAACATTTGATGTTATTACTAGTGCATAGTGTAGAAAAAATTCATTTCGAAAATAAAGATATAAATCTTAGCCAGCATAGACATTTCGAACTATGCCTACTATAGCTACCATCCAAACAGTGGGGCGCCACCATAAGTGAATGATAGGTTCTACAACTAATACCGTACAAGATCGTATTGTTTCTTTGGATTTCCAACGAATGGTCAGGCCAAGGAACTTCCCATTGCCACATGAGAACGCCTCTGGAAGGACGTCCCCGAGAACCAAACCGGATCTCTGCCAACACAAGGTCGGGTTACCCCTAACTGGGTAACTACTGACACAAGTATGCCATCCCCCGGTCCTTTGGGACCTTTAACCGAGCGCTCGTAATCAACATCACACAATCATAAATAAAGTGTTTCAACATGAGTAAGTATCTGGGCTCCATACCATGATACCACCCTTTTCCAGAAGGTATGCACATACCCTAAAGGGAGCTACCCCTCATAACCTTGCCGCATCCTTCCTGTTTTGACCATTCCGGGGTGTGAGGCTCGACGAAGTCTCGTCCACAAAGCCACGCTTTATACAAAAGCTATGCTTTGGGTCAACAAATGATCATAGAAATGATCACAAAGATAAACGATCAAACAAATGATCCTATCACAAATGATCAACACAATTATCATTTCACAGCAACACTCAGCATGTCACATTACCAAATTGGGAATATATTGCTGATAACCTTCAACTATATAACCTCTGAGCTCGTACGTCTCAGAGAAGGGTGTTAAGCTAAGAGAATAAATTCTCCGCCACCAACAGAAATATATTTGAAAGAAATCAGCTTTATTTCTCAATTTGTAATGTCAGACATACTATCCATACAAGTCTGTTCCGGGCTCGAACAGAACCGAAGGCACTTACAAAGAAGTCCTTGCAATCCGGATATTCACTAATCACGTCGGACTTCCCATCACATATGAAGTCTCTATACCGGGGCCATTCGATGCAAAGACATTCAACGAGTTGTCCTTACGTTTTCAAAAATATCCGGTCTTAAACACCGGTCTTCAAATGCAATTCATAACGACGTATCACATATTCGGAATGGAATATATGACACAAAGGTCCTCTCCCGGCTAAACCGAATAGTGAGCGCAAAATTTCAAAAACATATGGATATTGGAATTTCAATTAAGTCACAACTTATTACCCAAAACTTTCCTTCAAATGGTTTAAACAAATTACCATTTCTAATCTTTTAAACAAAAAAGATTCATTTCCTAAAGTTCACCCCCGTTTCATAAAGATCCATTCATAGATTTCAAAACAATTTCTATTTTAATTGGATTAATTCACTTAAATCTTTAAATCAAAGATTTAACTTATACCTTTCAAACCGTTTCTATAATTTGGAAATCATTCCCATTTTAAACCAGAAACCTTTTTAACGCAAATTGGAAGTTCATTACTTATGTGAAAGCTTTTATTATTCGAAAAACAAACAGTTTTCGTTTCAGAAAAATCCAATTATATTTACTCGAGTTAAAGCCTTTGAATATAAATTCAAATTCCTAAATCAATTCCTTTAAAATAGTTTAACCCATATAAACTGGTATAACATCTTTAGTCCCTAGTTTCAAATCATAGAATTCAATTTCACATTTTGAATTTAAATTTAAATCAAATTATTTAAATTTCAAACTTTATCAAGTTGTTCAAACTAAATTTCAACTTTGAAATTCCATTTTCAAAAGCTTTTCACTTTAAACCCAATTCCATTTCAAACAGTTTGAATTTAAAAATTCAAATTCAAAACTATTTTCAAAAATATCTGTGACTTAATCGATTTCCTCGTGAAATCCATATTTGTGTGTGTATGGTGTGGTCCAGGGGTTTAACACAATAGTGCCACATCATAAATCATCATAAATTTGCAATCACAAAATATCGATAAGCAGTATATCCCAATAATGCTTATCTATATACACAGATTCACAGATAGAAAATATGAATGCATTATAAATAAATAAATTACATTCATCACAGATCATACTGAAAACAATTCATAGCCCAAAGCATAGCATCTCAGAAATATCAAACAGTTCAACAGTCAATAGGGTTCAAACATCCGTAAGTGAACTCAATAAATTACCTGATTTATTTAAATCAGATGGGTCATGGATCATGGTCAATTAACTTTAATTGGTTTCAAATCATTTGATTAATTATCCTTTAATCGTTTATTAATTAATCAACTTTAAATTATTTAACCACATATTGTACAGATATCTGATTTTTTTTTATTAATTAAGTGTTTACTGTTACTTAATTAATCCTTGATTGCTTAATTAATTCTCCCTTCATAAATTAATCTTAAACCTCAATAAATGAATTTAAACCTTTAATTTCTTATTTAATTGATCCAGACATTTATTAATTAATTATATATTTTAAATTATCTTAAAAATTTATGAATACAAATCATTAAATTCTACTTATCTTTAAGTTAAAACATTTCTTACTTAATCAAAGTATCTAAAACAATTTGCTTTCAAATTTTACTTTAACATTTCATTTTAAATTTTAGATTTAAAATAAATTAATTCTAACAAGATTTAAATAGTTTCAAAACCCTTTTTATTTTACAAGTTAAAGCATTATTTATTTTTACACTAGAAGTAAAGAGAATTTAAAGCTCAATTTCATTTAAATTCAAATCAATTTACAAATTTATTTTATCATTTAAATTGTTTAAAACATTTAAATATTTGAAAATTCTATTATTATTCCTACTAACTTTCAATTCAAAACTTGATTTATATTAATATCTTGCTTTAAGATTCAGTTTAAAACTTATTTAAATTTTTAGATTCGGATTCAAAAGACTTGAGTTCATAATTTAATTTTTTTATTTAACTTTGAATTTTATCTTTGTTTTAAAATCTTGATTTTAAAACTTAAATTAAAAATCCAATTTCATAATTAAAACCTCAAGATTGAAATTTTACTTCGTACTAGATTTAAAACTAGTTTAAATCTAACTCATAATTTAATTTCATTTTTAAACTTGCTTTTAAAACTTAATTAAAAAAACAATAACAGGTTAATTCAAAACCAAACATGCTAACTACCCAACACCTAGGTGAACAACCCCAGATTAACTCCAACATACAAAAATCCAAAGCAATCTTCTTCTTCCCACACAACATCGTCTTCCAGGCAACACGAGTGCACAGGTGCACGTGCACGTGTCCCAACGCCTCCGACCCCTGGCGATCGCCGCGACGATGCTCCACGACCACTCAAGCTCACTCGAACACGAAGACGAACCCAGCTCTCGCGAAAACTCACCGTGACGAAATCGAGTGAAAACAAAACCTGGAAACGCAAGTACATCCCTAACTTCAAAACCTGGCAGCGCCTCGCGTTCAAGGCTCCGACCACCAGAGGCCACCAAACTCCAGCCATGAATTTGTCCACCCACCAACTTCCAACACCCAAGACCCCATTACACTCGATCGATCCTACAAGCAGAAATGTTCGATTCTTCAAGACCCATTACAAACTAGGGTTTAAAAAAAATAACCACCACCGCAACTTCCACCGTAAACTTCACCACCATTAATGATTTTTCCCAGCTTTGCCGTAAACTCCTCCACCTCCACGCAAAACCCCGATCTTCCTCAACGACGAGATCACCAGAGTTTGACCGTATAAGGAAATTCAAACAAACCAGAACTGCTCTTACAATCTAACTCTAAAAATTATAATTTATGCTTTAAAAATCATATTTTGGTATACGAATTCGATCTACATAACTGAATTCGTGAATCAACAAGTTTGAAATTCGACTAAATTTAAGTTTGGCTCTGTTCTTTAAATTTCCAAAAACATTACTTGTATACATTTATATATATATATATATATATTAGGTAACAAACAACTTTTGTTTTAATCCCAAGTCCATAAAGTCACTAGATCAAGAGGGATTGATTTTTGAAGCAACTTGGGTTCAAGGTTTAAAACAGAGAATGAACAAAGCCTGTACACAATTCACTTTCCAGAAAACTCATATCTATATATAAGCACCCCCATACATTATTCACTGATATGCAAGAAATAAATTATATTGTTAAATTTCAAAAGATGAGGTTACTCACCTTGGTCTGAGAAGAAGAACAGAGGGCTGCTATGGCTTGAGCTGTTGTGAAAAATTGCAAGCTGAAGCCTTTTTCTTTTTGATTCTTTGATGTTTTATGTTGAATGATTGTTTAAGTTAAAGAATGATCTTTACTTCATATTTTCTACTCAGCTGGAATGGAACGACATTGAAATGAGGAGATGATGTATATATGGAAATGAGGTTTACATGTGATGATATTACTTTGTACAGGGAAATGTATTTTTTTTCTTTCTAGTACAAATATTTGTACTATAGGTAGTGATATTTGCTAGTAGACGGAGGCTAACCTTTTTTACTATGTACAATTTATACTTATCTTATTTGCTTTTCTTCATTTCGGCTGATATCTTGTGTACCAAAGATAATGACATTACATGCCTTAGTACTTTAGGTCTTGCTTTTCAACTCTATAGGCTGCATTACTTATGTTTACTTCAGCCATACCTACCTGTCTCGGCAGAGATGATTCTTATATTTAATTGTTTTTGTACATATTCTTTTTCTTTTTAAGTTTACAGCTTAATGATTTTTTCTTGTTTCATACTTACCCAGCTTTTATGCTTTATGTTGATAGATTTTCTTTTGCTTGCCTTGCTTATTTACCTTCTCTACATACTTTATTTTGTTTCTTTCTTTTGTTTTATACATAGATGCTTTTATATTTCTATTCAATTGAAGCTGAAAAAGATTTAAAGTGTGCTAGCATTAAATGCATGAGTACTTGTTCCCATGCTTGCTTATATCTATTTAACTTGGCTGATGTATACTATATTCATGGCTAATATGCTATTGTTTGTTATTTTACTTTCTTCTTTTATTATATTTTCGCTTTGCTTTGCATTTTGTTGTTGAATGAATATATTTACATTTTCTTCTTGTTTACATCATTGTTTTGCGTATCCACTTTATTATTTTAGTTATGTTTTGTTTGTACTTAATTTTGTATTTTATTTTATTTTTTTCTTTGTCTTTTATTATTATTCTATGTTAGATTTTTATTTAGTATGTTAACTTACTTGATTTTTACAAAACTACATATATATATTCATTTTCAAAATATAGATGAATTTCTAGGTTTTTATTTTGTTGTTTAAATCTTATCTAATTTATTTACTTTATAGTTATCTTATGTATATTTTTTTTAAAACCATTTATTTAAGATTTTATTTCAAATCCAATATATACATATATATACAAAGATCAAATTTTGATTTATACAGAATTTGTTCAAATTCGGGGAAAATCGCTTCCATTTAAAATTAATTTCACAATTTTTTTATTCAAAAATTCTTTTAATTATCAATTTAAAATAATTTAAAACTCGGGATCGTTACATATACCTGGGCCAAGTGAGGTCATTCCTTCGATCGGACATGCTTCTTCGATACCATATTATGACTTTGTGATGATTTGGTGGCCACACCTTGATTTAATTATGGGAGTGTGTTCTGAGGTGGGCAGTGGTAGCTGCTATGCGTTACCACCAGCCTGGTTCTACAATTGGTATATCTACCCTAGCATTGCCTCGTGTGCCGTGTTCACGTGCCCTATCGCGCCTTCTATGAGATTGTTTTGTACCATGCCTATGGAGTGCCCTTTGGGTAAACCTCATGGAGGATCTTACGGTACTGTATAGACTATGGGAATATATCAAATGTGTTAAGAGGAATATGACAACACCTTAACACTATTTTAATACTTTACTTTACTGTAGACACTATTATAATAGCGTGTTACGCTATGTATGTAGATAGTTTAACGGATCCTTAGGAGATGGAATCTTGAACATCTCCTATGTTATTGCACACACATTTGACACTGGATAGGAGGTGTCAAAATCGATAAACATCTCCAATGCCATTACACTCATATTTATTTACTGTCGATTTAACATACATAAGATCTTTTAGTTCCGACTCGAGTGTTTTGTCATTCTAATTCGCTCGGGTCAGTCTGAACTTTTCAGTTTATCAAAGACTACTTTCTAGAGGATGAAGACAAAGAATTTGTACTATTATTGTTTAGTATATTTATTCCATTGCATCATGTTATTCCACTACATTTGTTTATTATTTATTTTGTGGTGTGTAACTCTGATCTATGTTTTAAAAGAATAATCAATGTTATTTGCAAATAGCTTCATGAACCGTTTATTTGATTATTATATTTTGCCATTTCGCTGCGAGATTCTATATTTTATTTTTTTTCTTTCTTATTTACCCCATAACAATCTGCCTCTTTGAATTGTTTGAGTCTGACATGTGTGGTTTATCGTCGATTTAGTCTAAAAATGCAAGTCGTTACACTCACAGATAGACTAAAATTATGATTAGACACTGAAAGGAATATATGTTATACACAGATAGGTTATTGGTGAGCTCGAAAAACCATTAGGATCAGGATGTCCTGGAAGATGATTAAGTTAGGGACAGATTGTACAGAATATAAGTATTTGACAGATGGTTAAGGATAGACCATCCAGAAGTGAAGTATTTAATAGATAGTTAAGGATAGGTAATCCAAAAGAAGTATAGCTAACAGATGTTAGATTTATCTTGATTATATTGTCTGGTAGGCCCGAGTCAGCTAAAGGTTAGAAGTTATCCAAATAAAACTTATGTGTTTGAATAGACTACTCATTATTACTTTATGTTTATGTATGTTTACAGAATGATGCTTTACAATGTTTAATCAGTTTTGATTCCAGGAAAAAGGTTTTGCAAAGATATGTTTTAAAAGGATGTTAGTGATGCAAAACCCATTCTGCTAAGCGGCGTAGTCTCACTTAACATAATTATTTTGGGATGTATAATATTATTCACACCAGGCTTTATGTCTGACTCGAAGTTTATGTTTTCCCCTTAAAATTTCAAATGCTCAAAATTAATTTGAGTAGGCCGGGTGTTAAGGTCCTTTTCAGGTTTAGTAGGATGACGAATAAGGCTACCAGAGGCATGCAAGAAGCAAACAGATAGATATTTAGGAGTTTCAGTTCTTGTTTTATGTTTTGATGAATTTCTACCATGTTTTGTATTAAGTATATTATGACTCCGATTATCCAAAGTGGTATCTTCATATACAGCTCTTGGTGTATTTGTAATAAGTATATTTTATTTGTGCTTGGGAATGAATTTGGGATTATGTGTTGGGAATGTGAAACATTTGGTATTGAAATGTAATGAAGTAAAATTTTATTTGAAATCTGTGTTTTGTTTCATATTTAAGTGCTTCTGATATTATAGATACCATTAACATAGCTGTATTTATTCCAGAAGCTAAAACTATAGATGACTGTAGCATTTTGATGTGCATATTTTTACCACCATATTTATTCTATTTAAATCAAATAAATGATCATATTGGGTATTTTGACTTGTTTTAACCAAAATCCATATTAATTTCAAATTGTCACATATTCATCTTCATCCAAAGGCAAAATAGTCATTTTAAGCACAAACTAACTTGAGAAAATTTAATTAGAAATTTCCATACTATTTTGTAGAAATTTGATTTCAATTACAAGATGTTTCATGAAGAAGATATGCATGCACAAAAAGAATACAAAGGAATGAAGATGGAAATAATTCCAAGTGAAGATCATGGAGGACCCCACCTACCTACCACCTTAATGTACAAATTAGAGGCTAATGCACATGCTTATGGAATTAATGGCTTCATGTACACAATGATGATTAGTGGAAGCTAACGATTACTTGGCCTCCACACTTTATCAAGGGTATTTTGGGCATTCCCAAAAAATATGAATTAGGATTTAACACATGTATATATACATCTTATGTTTCATGTACTTCTCCCTCTTCCTCTTCATTAGTTTAGACTCAAAATAAAAGAAAGCTCTTTTTCTCTTTTCATGGCTACTTAGCCTTTTTCATTTTATGTAATTTTCTTTTCATTTTATGCAATGTTAATTATTGTTTCTTTTTAATTACATGTTCATTTCCTTTTATGCAAGGAGTGTAGATCTCTCTTATTTCATGCAAGTAGATTAGTTTTGTTTCTTTTCTTTGCTCTCTTTTTCCTTTTCTTCTCCTTTAATATTGCAAGCTATATTTGTTGTTTTTATAACAAATATGAGAGGCTAATCCCTTCAATTTGGGGTAATGAAGCCTCTAATCACGTAGCTTCAACATTTCGATAATTATAGCTCTCTTTTTGTGCTTAATGACAATGCTTGAAGTAGTTTTATTTATTGTCCTTGCTTTGAATTTGATAGCCTATATTGTTGACACCAAATAGGCTATGCTTAAACAATCACTAACACAAATGCCTCTTCATCAAAATATGATTATGGCATAAGAAAGTTATTTGAAATTAAAATTTGATGGTCTATATTTCTAATTAATAGTTAATAGGCCATACTTAAAATAGATTTCATTTTCAACTTTGTTGTCATTTTCATGAGAGTTAGTAAGTGATTTAAAGGTTGTGTTATAGTTTGGTGGCTTATGTTGAGCTAATTAATAGCACAAATGAGTCATACTTATGATAAACACATCATTTAAATTCACTTGTGACCAAAAAAAGATCATAATTTCATATTTTAATGAAATATATGATCTAAAGAGTGGAATTATCTCTAAATTGTCATTTAACTCTCATATTTTTGTCACTTTCTTTTTGACATTTTTCTCATTTTCTAGCTAATCACACTCATCAACTTTGGTTTAATTTGACTGAATAGAATTTTAAAATCATCTATTCCTTGTGGATCGACCCGTATTTGCCACGTGCTACATTCATACACCGTGCGCTTGTGGTTGTTTTAATTTTGAAATTTTTCGACGGTTTTCTAATTCTATAGAAATCCCGTCAATTAACAAGTTTTTGGCACCGTTGCCGGGTAGTTGTTTTGATTTTAATTTTCCACTCTTTGAATTATTTTTCATTTGATTTTATTTTGTGTGTGTAAAAAAACAATTGTGTGTTTGTTTGGGCGATTTTTGTGTACATTTGGTTGTACGTTTGTTTTTCTTGTTTTCTTTTCCATTTTCATATTAAAAAAAATTTACACAACATTAATTGAAAAGGAAAAAAATTACATTTCCATTTCTGTTCACATTTGTACATTTACAATTTTCTTTTCTTTCTTTTATTTACATTTACAAAAAAAAAAGATTTCTGTGCATATAACAGTGCTCTGTGCACCTTACTACAGATCAACACTCTCTGTTCACTATTTCTGCCATCCCCAAACAATACTGTGCACCCTACCATCACTGCCAAACCATTCCATCCTCAACCAAAAACACTTCAACACAGCCTTCATTCACATTCATTCACATCTCCCTCTACTTTATACTTCTATTGCGTTGCTGCTCATTCACCACAGCCTCGACAACAAACTTTCTCCTCTCGAACATTCCACCACCAGAACCACAACTCTATGCCACCACAGTGCAACCATTTCATATCACACCACTTCCTTTTTTTTGGCTACTACAACAATTCACCAGTCTTCAACTCCCCTGCCTACTGCCACATCCCCCCTCCCCCCCCCCCCCCCCCCCCGTACAACTTCAGATCCACCACACAGTCGACAGCTGCTTGCCATACTTCACTGATCATCCACATCTACAACTCATACTTCACAGTCCACAAAACATCCAAGTCAACCTCCTCTGCATCATTCCAAGTCACAGTCTTTTGCCTCTCGAATAACCATCAACTTCAACAGCCACTTCCCTTCTCTACAATACGCCTTCACCTTCAATCCCCAATTGATAGCCTTCACCTGCAGCAGTGCCGATCACAACCCACACCTGAACTCGAGAATACATTACCACGAACCAAACTACAGCATTTAACCAATCGCAATTCGTCCAATTCCCACGGCAATTCGAGCGCCTCCACCCCATCAATCGCAACTCCAATCCCCAGCACTTGAACAACCTCACGAACCCATCTCGTACTTCACCCTAAAGTCACAAACGAATCGAACTACTTCACCTCGCTTGAGCATCCACCGAACCAAGTCCGCAACCATCTCCTTCTTGCAAACAACTGCGAAATTGATTTCCTTCGCAACTTAACCACCTCAAACTCCACTAATCATCGAAGCCTTCATCATGCTTCGTAGGAATTCCCAAATCCTACAATGCTCCACCCAGTTCCTAACTCCACATGCAACCGCCGAGTAATTCTCCTCGAACCCGAAAGCGAGATTATTTCACCAATTTTGGCTGTGGAGTTATAAAATTTCGAATTGAATTGAATTGATAAGCAGTGGATTTTCGATTTTATTTTTCTTCTGATTTGAGGTCTCGTTCATCTTGAAAGAGAAGTATTGGTTAAGGGACAACAGTGGTTCTCGTTCATTTTAAAACTTGAATTCATTTGGGTCGGGTTTGTGTTGTTGGGTGAAGTGGCCTTTTTTTTTCTTTTTTCCTTTCTTTTTTTTGTTTAAAAAAAATTGTGAATTTTTTTGGTTTTGTTTTGTTTTAAATCCTTTTGAGTTTGTGTGTTGTCATTTTTTATTTTGATTTGTTTTGTTTTGATTTTAGTTTTGAGTTTTGAGTTTGTGTGTGGTGAGTTGAGCTTGTGAGTTCGTATGATTTAAAATCACTTTTTAGTTTTGTTTTGGTTTGTTTTTAATTTGTTTCCAAAAAACAAAAAAAACATAAAAGACAAAAAACAAAAAAAAACAAAACAAAACAAAAAAAAAAACAACTGTATATATCTTGTTTTTATTTTTCAAGTTGCCAAAGCAGAGTTGTAGAAGAAGCAGAAGTGCTTGCTAAAATAAATTGTTTGATTTGCTAATCTTGCCAAAAAATAACTGCTTGCTTATAATTTTATTTTTATTTGTCTTGCATTGTATATATCTGGTTTTTTCCTTACATTATTGGTTATTTGCATTTGCATTTTAAAAAAATTCGAAAAAAACAAAATTCATTCATAGTTGCATTGTTAATACACATTTAATTTCTGTTTTGAATTTCATCTTAGAATTTGATTAATAATAACGTTTAGAAATTAGTAACACTTAATTGTTTATTGACAATTTGTCTTCTTTGAACAATTTAATTTCTTGGTGTCTAGACTACGGCAGAGTAATAACCAGTCATAAATATTACGGTGATTCGTAAATATTATGGTGATCGTTCCTCTGAAGGTACTTAAACCTTCGGCTGCATTACTATGCTGATTCGTGGTGCACCGATAACCCATGTCCGCTGCCTGGTAGAGAATTATATTGTTTATCTAAGACAATGTGTGATTATACAATTTTGGTTTAACTTAGGGTAAATCATTTGTAATTAACCACCATATTCATTTAGTAGCATTAGTTCATGCATATTTAAAAAAAAAAGAAAAAAAATTCAAAAATCCAAAACTAAAAAAATTATAAATATTCCTTTTATTTTTCTTTAAAATTTTTAAATCCTTTTCCTTTGAAATTTCAAAAATCCAAAAAATGTATAAATCTTTTTCTTAAGAAAAAGCCGAAAAATTTTGAAAATCCAAAAAAAAAAAAAAATCAATTTTCCATTTTGAAAATAAATTCTACTTGTAAATATTTTTCTTTATAAAAAAATCTTGAAAATGTCTGAGTTTCCTTTTTCTTACTCACTTGAATTTAGTATTGAAAATCAATATAATCCATATGAGTTCACTCTAAATTCATATGGATATTTTAACAACTTTTGTTTAGACAATTCGAATTTTGAACTACCAAATTTCCAAAATAATGGTCAACTCTCAACTCTTGAAAATAACATTTCGTCGTTACTTGAACTCTCTACGCAACAAAATCTGTAGATAAATAAGTTGTGCAATTCATATTTGTGCTATAACTCGAATCAAGGTTTTCAAAATAATCAAAATTTGAATTCACTTCAAAATTCAAATGATTTCAAGTGTAACCCATGCCAATTCAATTTCGAGCTTCAAAATGAATTTCAAGATCAAGACGAAAATCAGAACCAATTTTCAAATAATTTTGGCAAGGGGAATAGTTTCAATAACGATACGATTGAAAACTTTGGTTATCAAAAAATTCAAAACGAAAATTTTCAAATTAATAATCATGAATTTATTTTGTTGACCAAATGGAAAAGGATAACGGAGATTTATTACTTGAAAAATACAAAAAATCTCATGAAAATCATAATCAAATCTCAACTTGCAAAGAATCAAATAATAACCTACCGTTTATCGAAATTGACAATTCTTGTTCTCAACAAGTCCAAATCGAAAATTTTCGAGTTAATAATCACAAATTTGATTTATTTGTGCAAATGAATGAAATTTACGATGATCACACGGATTTTTGTTTGAAACATATATGAAACAACGTGAAAAACAAAATCAAATTTCAACGTGTGACGAGTCAAGTGATAATCTATCTTTTACCCAAATCGATGATTTTCAAACAACAACTTTTGAAACTGAAAATGATGATGTTAACGAAGTTGTTGAAAAGACGGTAATTGTGTCGGATTTCAATTCTTTTGAGGGTGAGAAACTCGATTTAAATTTCGATCTTCCTTTTTCTAAAAATTTGAATATAATAACTTTAGATTTTGAAATGGATATATGCGATGAAGTTGTTGATAATCCAATGAAGGAAGATGAATTAACAAACACAAGTTTTATGGACTTTTCGAAAATGAGTCATTAAATTCTGATGGGGAAGATTTCGATCACCATTTTGACTTTGAAATTGATAATTTGTAAGAATTTTTCAATGACAAACTTGAATTTCAGTTTGGTGAAAATAAATGTGAATTTCAACCAATTGTTTTATCTACCCCTAAAATCATAGAAAATAAAACAACTTGTACGATTTTCAATAAAACGACATTTGTTTTTCCAAATCAACACTCAACTTTGAAATCTTTGACGATTTGGTTTTTTGAGTTTAAACTGTGTCTCGCATACTTGACGAGACGAATGAACCGATCTTTGGAAGACCATTTCATTTACTTTTTGACGATATGCTTTCTGAACTCTTGTAAATAACAATCCTTTTATTTTCATGTAAATATCGGTTTTTGTTTTTTGTTTTATTTTTATTTTTTCTCCTTTCACTTGGGTTGACTTTGGGGACACAGTCAAAATCAAGTGTGGAGGGAGACTCATCTTCCTTTCGATTTTTCAGGATTAATTTTACATTTTTCTTCCAAAAACAAAAAAGTATAAAAAATTTCAGAAACAAAAGAATTTTTTTTAAGCATTTTGATTTATTTTTAAAGAAACACTATAGGATAAATATATGGTTTTGGCTTATTAAATTGAAATTTTTGGAAGTTTATTTGTCTTAAATAAAAATAAAAATGAAGTTTGATTACATATAATAATGGTTTAACTAGTATATATGAAGATTCATACGTGTTAGTTATGAAGTACATCCTAATTGAAAATCTTTGTTTTAAAAAGTGGTTGATTTAAAGTAAAGGATATAACATTTTTTTTGTCTTCTAAGTTAAATGGTGTTAAGATGATTTTGCAAAACTTTCTCTCTCTTAAAAAAAATATAAAAATAATAATATCCAAGTATTCACTCTCATTTAAATGTCCTCACGGTTATGCATGGGTGAATTACTTGAAATCTTTGATTATGTGCTTTCATACTCATTTGAAAGTCCTCTCGGTTATGCATGTATGGAACACATGTAAAAAAACAAACATAATAAAAGCCACCTATGGTTGATAGGTGTATGCACGAAAGTGTGTGCGCTCGCCATGCTCTGTACTCCCCTCACATAAGCCCGAAAGGCAGTGCATGGGTGGTATATCTGGCCTCAGTTTAACCGAGCTAGGTGTGTAATTTTTCTTGCAATTAATGAGAGAGCAAGCAACTGAAATCCTAGCATTACTTTTACTTAGTTGATTTGATTTTCTATTGAAAAGAAATGAAAATACCACTTTGATAAACTTTATAGCCATGATGTCTTTGTTTTGTCGATCGCCTTTATTTCTTTGTCAGAAATCAAAAACTTCATAAAATCTGTGACTCAATAAGTATAATGGTAGCTATGCTGGCTAAGCTTAATATTATACTTTCGAAATGCTTCCTATACTATGCACTAATAATAATATCAAAGAAATTTTCCTCATATCAAGCATGTTTGACTATCATAAGAAGAAATCTCCTCCAATTCTACGTTTGCACTGTGTGTGTGGCGGGAGGTCTTATGGTTGTTTCATTTTAAAAGCATACCGGAAATTCTTTTAAAAATCTAGTTCTTTAACAGCAATTTTTTTTGTTTACTCATACCTGTCCCATGACTGACCCGGAGTTTATTATTTTCTTTCCTAAACTCTGGGTGCCCATAATTTTTACTCCGGCAGCCTAGTAGCAGGTTTCCGTACTTTGGAGTTAGCAGTATTTCGGAGCTCTTATTTTGGATATATCTTAAGAGCAAGTTGGAGATCTCAAGTGTTTAGCTTTTGGGAGTTCGTTATCACTTCTTTCATTTGAAGACTTTTTTTGATATATGATCACTGTTGCATTATTATGATGTTGTATTTGGAGTCGTGGTGTATGTATTAAATACTCTGATGTAGTAATGGTTATTATACTGTTGTATCTGTGTTATATGCATGATATTCATTCTGTTCCGCTGTTTTATATTCATCTGATCCTGCTATAAGCTCCATCCGAACTGAAATTTGACGTTCGAATCTTCGGCAGTTGAATACAAGTGAGGTATTTGATGTCAACTTTTGAACGATGAATTTTGGGTCGTGACACAAAGTTAAATCTCAATTTCATTTTGAAATTTCCAATTCAGGTTGCCTGTTCTAAATTTATTTAATTTCCCAAAATTAATTTCACTTTATTTTAATCCAGACAACTTTACTCAATTTGAATTCCCTTTCAAATATCAAAATTCAGATTAATAATCTTCCCACTTAAGTTTAAAAACTTACTTCACTTTAGGTTTCACATCACATCCCAAGGAAAATCCCAAAACTCAACCTTAGAGTTTATTTCAAATATACATATTTATTTCCTTTACACACCAAGTTATCCTTAAATTTTAAACCACCTTTGGTTTTTTAATTCAAAACAAATTTCTTTAAAATTTCAAACAACTTCTTATTTTAAAATCAAATTTCATTCAAAAATAGTCTGAATAATATTATTTATTCCTTTCTTTATCACTTTGAATCAATTTTCAAATTTCTGGACCTAGATTTAAATCTTCACAATTCAGATCATCTTCAATTCCAATTTATAAGTCATACTTACCCAAATGTTTTACTTCCTTAAAACATTTCATTTTGCTTACTCATTAAAGCACATTTCATTATTAAACACAGCTATCATTTATGATAATAACCAAGATTATCATATCTGGAAACCAATTCATTATTATCTTATTTTGAAACTCTTTCCCAAATTTAAGATTTAAATTTCAGTTTGACTCCATTTCAAACTTATCTTTATTTAATTTCAATTTGGTTGTATTTCTATTACCACTTAATTTAATTCCAATAATTGAACAACCCGTTACCTTAATATTTGCTAGAAAGAAATATTGCTTTACATATCAAAATATATTCTTATATAAAATAATTTAAATTTTTATATAAGAAAATAACAAGTACGCTCTCATATATATACATATACACTCACACCCAACGCATTCTAGGGGTACCAATGACCCTATCCTTAATGAGTAATCCCACCAGAGCTAAGGTTCTCACTTAACCTTCGGCTCTGATACCAAATGTAACGTCCCGAAAATTTCAATCCCGAAAATTCCAGATAGTTAGAGAAAAGAAGAAAAGAGATAGAAGAAGAAGAACAGAAATACCAAAGCACAATCTCGCATTCGTGGCGGACAAAATATAATATCAAATAAATAACAGTTTTACAAAGAAGAACTGTATCAGTACACTTACATTTTTATACACCATAGTTACAACCATTACACAACACTGGACAGTTTAAAACAACATGTCCTAGATATACAACAATATATCACAGCGGAAAAACTCCATACATTCCTGCCATCCAGCTCGCCTCCTGAGCTCCAGAACATCCTTACCTGAAAATCGGTAATACTCGGTCTGACCCGAGCATTACATCAAAGTAACAACCGGGTTAGGCTGCAAACCAGCGTGAGTAAACCCATCTACCAAGAAATACTAATGCACAAAATATACTTAAAACCCTGGGTATCTCGTACCTTATTACACTATCTTAATTTGCTAAAGTCAAATAAACATCTTACAATCGTAACTAAGTATTATTACTTAGATCAAATGACCAAGTTTATACCATTTATTCCATTCCAGCCTGTTTGTTCCAAAATCAAATTCATAAGAATTATTTTTGATTATAATTGAGGTGGTTTCGGGTATTTACTGATATCCGACCCTGGCTCTTCGAATCCAATGTCATCATAACTCAAATTATTCAAGTGAATACAATTCAAATTTTAAATACAGGGTGTCATCTTTACATAGTAATTTATCATCAATAGATAACCACATTATCACAGATTAAACCCAACATATCACATCCCATAGCACCACAAATAACATACCAGGGATAACAAATAATCCAATACCATTAAATCATCCATAAGCAACGTTAATTAGTCACACCATTTCTAATTAATTTAAATAGATTAAATTAATTAATTCAATCATCTTTTTAAATCCTGCTTACGTAACATTAATTAATTAATTATAATCAATTAATTAATGATCCTTAATTATCATCTTAATAATCATCCCCAATTAATTATCCTTTAATTACATTATGTAATTGGTCCTTAATTAATTACACAAATTAGTTATCCTTAAACCAATCACACTAATTATCTTTAATTACCATCTTAATTAATTAACTATAATTAATTATTTTAACACTTAATTAATTACATTAATTAATTACTCTATAATCACTTACGTTGATTAATTAACTTTAATTAATCACACTCATTAATCATTTAACCCTTAATTAATTTCCTAAATTAAGCAATCCTTTAATTAATTACACTAAAAAATTAATCTTTAACTACTTCCCTTACGTAATTAACCTTTGATTATTTCATAGATTAATTAGCCTATCCATTCTCATTAATTATCTTTTAATTAATCTCCTTAATTCATTAATTACATTTATCAATGCTCCTCTGCTCACTCCAGTAATTAATTATTCTTTTAATTAATTACATTTGACAAGTAATCTAAAAAATAAACACATTCATTAATTTACCTTAATTTATCTCATTCAGTAATTAACTATTCCTTAATTGCTTACACTAATTAATAAATTATTAATTACTTAAGATCTTAATTGATTTAAAATGATAATCAATTTTTAATTTATTTTAATTATCTTTCAAATCCTTATTAAATAAACTTTGAGAATAATTTATCACCATTTATTAACTTAACCCCTTAAGTTTAATTAAAGTTTTAAAATCACTTCATTCTTTTAAATTTTACTTGAAAACATGAATTCCCTTATAAAATTTAAACCGGATACTTTATTAAAATCAACCAGAGACCTATAAAACAAATTCCTGAGCTAAACCCTCAAGATTCCCGAGACATTCACTCTCGTCCCTGCTTTGAGTCATACGCGTAACAAAAACGAAAACGTCCCGAGCAATACAGCTTCTTCCCAAACTCAAAACAACACCCCCAAACTCCTTTGCTCGCATGCATGTGCACATGCAACTGCCGCCATTCTAATCCCCTCTGACGATCTCTTCAAGTCGCCAACGACCATTACCACATTCTGACCACCCAGCTTTGTTGATTTCACCGTGTCTCAAAATCGAATAGTTTCGAGCAAGACAAAAACCATAGCATCGTCAGAAAATACCCTGCTACCGGCGATCCTGACCTCGAGAACTCCTGTCAACCTCATCCCAGCTTCATCTCGAACCCCGGTGTCGTTTTCCTCCATTGTGAAATCCTCCGATGATCTTATGACGCCGAAATCGTCACAACTACCCAACACCACCAAAAAGCACTCCAAACCCTACCTTACTGTCCCCTGACCACTACGGTGAATGATTAAACCTTCCACTATTTTTCCAGAGATCATCCACCTTCAGACTTCCTTCGAGATCGACCCTGTCGACTAACTCCACGCCGATCGCCAGAATTAGGCTAAAATACAAATTTCCGTCAACCCCAAAAATCTCGACAACTATCTACCCAAAAATCATGATTGTTCCTCCTAAAATCATCATTTACAAATTGGAATCAGATTATAGGATTAAATCAAGAATTCCAGACCGTGGAATTCGAACTTATATTGAATCAAATCTGCAAAATTACCATTTTTGAAATACATACCTAAATATTTATCTGAAACTATTTTTCAAATTTAAATTATAATGTTACAATCATTTTCTATTTAAAGATCACATCTTGAATTTATATGTATAGGTTGATATGAATTTTTTTATTGGTATTCAAAATCTTGAAAACACAACAGTGACAACAAATTTACACACAATCATGTTTACATATATATATATATATATATATATATATATTATATTTCAACTAAAATCAGTTAACATCATCCATGAAAACCATACCTATAACTTTACTTTACAGGTTTAACACATGCATTGCAATATTCAACCAGTTAATTTTTTTAAAATTTTGTTTACTCTTTGATTTAAAATAAAGACAGGAATTTGGTTTTGAACTTTAGTTAGTTAAAATCAATCAGTAACCACGATTTTGTTTCTGAACAAACATTCATATATCTAAACAGTGATTCAACTAATACAACACACTTCATCCATGCAACAATTCCATAATGTTGCCTTAAGATGTTTACAGGAGCATCAGAGATGAACATGATAACTTTGTACATTAGAAGTTTACTCACCTTAAAAAAATAGAGGCCTGGAAGCTGGAAAGGAAATTTGAAACTGGAAAAAAAACTTTGAACTTGAATTGCTGGAGATCTTGTTGTAGTTGAGATGCCTACTTTGATTTGAAAACTGAAGTGCTTTGCTTGCTTAGCTGATTTCAGGTTTTCTTGATTTGCTCTAGTTTTGAAATTTCTGTTTCGAAATCTCTCTAGCTAAAGATTTTTTTACAGGTTTTTTTTTATTTTTTTATTTTTAGGAAAGTGAAGATAGTAAAGGAAATGAAGATGAATGCTATAAGTTTATATACATTTAAATTAATTCTTATTAAAAATAAAAGAAAATTAAAATAAAAGTTGACACTTGTCATTTAGGCTTGTTAATCTAATTACACATATTATTTTCATGCTTCTATACTTAAACATTTGTCAATATATATATATATGTATATATATTTAATTATTTATTTTTAAATGTTAATAAAAAGCTTTTGTATTTAATTTATTATTTAATAAATACCTTTCTTAATTTATACTTAGAAAATCTTTTAGAAACTAATTTTATACTAATAAAATCGTGTGTGTGTGTGTGTGTATATATATATATATATATATATATATATATATATTTATCCTATTTACTTAAAAAAATATTTATCTTTAGAATTCCAAATTCAAATTCAACATAAAATCACTCATATAAATATATATATTAAACAAACTCAAATTTGATTTGTAAATAATAATTCTATTTTAAAATCTATTTATACCTATATTTTAAAACATCACATTATTATTGTTTGAAAAAAACAATTTTGTCAATTCTAAATAATTTAAAAAGGAGATTATCAAATGAATAATTTTCCAGATATGAATGTTAATTATCAGATTTATCTGTTTCAGTTTTAACAATCAGTATTTTAATAGCTAAAATCGGTATTTCTATTAATTAACCCAGTTAATTTTCAACTAACAGATATTCAAAATTCGGGTTATCACACAAAATACACTGTCAAGTCAAATATATCCACATGTTTCTAGAGTGGTCAAAAATCAACATTTTTCCATAAATCAGTTTCAAAAGTAAGAATAAGTCAAATTAGACTATATTAAACAAGAATACATCAGAATCAAGATCAACATTTATTTCTTTATCACAGAACTGTCTGACTAGATTATGATGCAGATTTTCACATTAAATATATCATTCAAAATAAATATACAGTTACCTCTTTTACCTTTATGATAATTTTTCATTATAGCCCATTGTGATTCTGCCACCTTCATACTAGGCTAGGGAACTGTGATTTGTTGCCCGTTATGTCACTGGAGCAGCCAGAATCCAAGTAACACTATTGTAGTTCCTTAGCCTGCCACCATACCTACACGATAAAAGATTTTTGTGATTGTTTTTTATAGGTCCATGGTTGTTAGTGGCCACAGATTTAGAAAAATAATTTTGTGGAGACCTAAAGCTATTTATATATGTTACTTTCGGCACCTAGATTTGTTTAACTTTGAGAGATTTTATATTTGTACCTTTTGGAACACAAATTGTTAAGGTTTTCACTTTTTTGGGTCTATACCAACAAATATTATGATTGTGTCTAGCTTTTCCATATATTGTGCACTTTGAATTGACTTGATTAATTTTTGCTTTTAACACGTTCAGAATGATTATACCCAAGTCTTTGTCTAACAGTATAAACAATTTGTTTCCTTAATAGCATATTCAATGATTTTTCACTTTTGGAGAATTTTCCTACAGTCATTGACAGTTGCTGGACTTATGCTTTAAGTGATTCATTTTCGTTCAATAATTATGTGCACTTTTTAATAGAATTTTCTCTCCTAGTATTTTCACTCTCTTTCAAAATCAGAATTTCATTTTCAAGCAATTTAATTTTACTTTTTGATTTTTTAATCTCTTCTTTAAGCGATGGACACTTATCACACTTAGGGATCTTACTTTGATAGTTTTAAACTAATTGATCAAGTTGTTTATTTAAATCTATCAAAGTATCTCTTTGTGATTCAAATTTAGCTATTTCTCCCTAAGTCTTTCGAAACAGCCATTTACTTCGTGGAAATATATAACTAATTCTAAATGAATGAGTTTTGATACCTCGCTTGGCTCGTCATCGTCACTATCAGTTATATCTCCTCGTAGGCACAGTTTTACTCATTCACTCTCACTGCTAGTGCTTTTACAATCATCACTTTTATTCCACGTGGCTACAAAACTTTTCCTTTTTGAATTCTTTTCTTGGCCATGTTGAAGTCGAGGACAATCAGGCTTGATGTGTCCGGGTTTTTGCACATGTGATAGATGATCTCCCATTCTTCTGGGTTGTCTAGTGCTTTGAATATTCTGCTTATCATTTTTTGATTTAGAGCAGGATTTCTGTATTTGCAGTTCCACCTTTTGAATCTCTTCATTAGTAATGCCAGCTCATCTGCTCCTTCACCATTATCATCACTACTTTCTTTTTCAAATCCTGCTAAGCACGTATCTTTAGCTTCTAATTTGATTATGGGTGATCTCTCATGTTTGTTGACTTTTGCACCATATATTGCATCAAAAGTATTCCAGATTTTCTGTGCACTTCAACAATGAGAGATAAAGTTAAAATTATCTTGATTTATATGAGAATATATTATATGCATAGCAAGAGCATTAATCAAAGTAATTTTCTCGTCTATTATATCACACCCATTTTCAATAATATTCCAACATTTAATATTAACAGATTTTAAATAAAATTCCATTTTCAATTTCCAATTCAATAAATCCGTTCCGTCAAAAATAGGAGGGATAATATTGGACCGACCCACAATAAAAACATTAGTAATAGAATCCATTTTAAAAATTCAAATTTGTAAGAAAAATTGGTGTTTGAAAAAAAATCAAAATTTTTAAAACAAAAATGGCTTTTGTTCCTAGCTTTGATACCACTTATAGGATCGATTTCACCCTAGAGGGGGGGTAAATAGGGTGATGCTATCAATTACAAAAATTTATTGCGTAAGTTTATGTAAAAAAAATTCAACACAGTTCACAGAATAATAGCAGTATAAATTATAGCAGAATAATAAATGCAGAATCAGAACACACAGATTTACCCAGCTTGGTAAAACCGTGATTACATGTTGGCCCCAAGATTTCTACTAGAAATTAAGTGGTCAGACGCTTACACACATAAACTTACGACCCCCGCTATCGACTAACCTAACTCTATGCTCAAAACCCAGCCACAACTCATCCACTGAGTTGCGAATTCTTGAACTACACTACCGTAGTTCATCCCCTAGTCACACTACTAGAAATTACAAAAGTTTAAAAGAAGAATACAAAAATTAAATACAATTTAAAAACAAAGAAACCTAATTTTAAATTAAAGCCCAAACATTATAGAAGCCGACCCCAAAAAAACACTAAAAAATAATCCATTTTTCTCTATTATTTGTTCGGCCGGTTCCTTTTCTCGTATGTGATAATGGCTGCTTCATTTATTTCTTCTATTCTCTATAATTAGGGCTTCTGATTAGAAGCTATCGACAATAGTTGATTGATCGAAAATGTGATTTCGCTCCTTGTCTGTCGATCGACTGTCTCCTTGTAGCTTGCTTCGGCTACTTCGATGATCGATTTCAATTCATAAATTCTGGTATGTAATTTATGGTTTTCTGCTTTCACTCGTTAGCTTGCTTGAACTCGATCTTGATTCGATTTGAAAGATTATTTCTTTTTTCTTGGATCGAATCAAGATTTCATGCCGATGATGTTAAACATTTATATAGGATCCGAATTCCTATTTTCTCGTTCATATATATTTGATTGAATTTGTCAATTGATTTATCTCGGCCATTTGATTATTCTTGAATGATTGTGATGATTTTTGACTTATTAAAATTTGTATATTCTGTGTTACTTGAATCCCACGGCTTCGATTAATTTCTTGGCAACCACAGTTTGTTTGATTTGGTTCCTTTTTGACTTTGGCCTTGACTTTTTTTATTCGAAGATATTGTTCGAATTGTTCCTCTGCAAAAATATTTTCTTTTTAACTTCGGCCTTTAACTTGACTTGAATTTGTTATTTTTACATTTTGTTTTTGAGCTTCTGATATTTACTTGAGCTCGAATTCATACGTATCGGGTCTAGTTGTAGTTTGATATGGTAGCCGGACTTGTTTCTCTTGATATATGTATAGTTGAAATTCTCTAGTCTCTATAGCAGTGCGTTGAGTTGCTTGCCCTGTTTATCTTCTATTCACAACTTGTATACATACACGCATTTTTTTTTAGATTTTTTGGTTAGCTTTCCGACTTGAGTATATGTACACTGCATCGTTATATCATGTACTTGTTGCAGTTTGATATTTGAGTCTGCTACATCGTTTTTATGGTTATGCACTTGGGCTTGCACTAGACTGTGCAGTCTTGGTTGACACTGTTTTATTTTGGTTCATGTGTGGTCTGCTTGGAGTTTCCTCTGGTCGCATATGAACATGCACACTTGTATGTTCATGTATACTGCACTATGCATCTCCATTTGTATACTTGACTCATGTTGTAGTGAGTCTAGTGAAACTGCTTGATTCATTTTCTTGTTTATGTGCATGTTGTTTAATTTCGAAAATGTTGGTTGAGCTTCTTGTAACTGTTAGTTCGAGTTTGTAGTATGCTGCTTGACCATATGCATTTCTTTGAACTTTGCACTATCTACTTTCTCGACTTGTTTCCAGTTCTGGTATGTGGTCTCTCTTTGTTGTTGTAGTCTTAAGTTTGGTTTGGTTTCACTTGAATCTGGTTTGTAGCTGAAGCTCTGATTTGGAGCATTTTGTTGCCAGTCTTGTGTTCCTCATGGTTCACCTGAATTTGTGTAACGCCCCGAAAATTTTCGACTTTCGAAAATTCAACATCGATACTCACTTTATCGACTGCCGAGAAATCGAAGGCCAAAAACCCGAAATGTTATGGTTTTAGAAAAAGAAAAGAAGAAGAAAGAAGAAAGAAGAGAGAATATAGATAAAAAAGATAGAGAAGAAAACAGAAAATAGGAAGAAGAGAAAATAGAAAAGAGAACAGAAAATTTTAAAATAGAAGAAAAAGAGAATAGAACGATAGAACGGAATACAAAACAACAGAACAACAACAGAATCTCACAATTCGCAGCGGAACAACATATAATAATAAATGAATAATCTTTAAACAAAGAACTATATCAGTTATTACATTTTATATATTACATTTCATTACATCATATCATCAGAGTGTACAACATCATACAACAACAAACAGTGCAGCGGAAAAAGAAATACTATATAAATTAGTAATACGCCATGCCATCCAGCTTGCCTCTAGCAACTCCAGAATATCCAGAATATCCTGATAAACCTTACTCTTGACTGCCCGTGTGGAAATTGGTGGGCACCCAGAGTTTAGGAAGGAAAACAATAAACTCCAAGTCAGTCATGTGACTGGTGTGAGAACTCAAAACAGTTTATTTATCTTTGAAAACAAAATAGAAGAATATTTTAAATTCAATTCGCAATGCTTTTAAAAATGAGACTACCATAAGGCCTCCCGCACACACACACAATGCAAACGCAGAATCGGAGGAGATTTCTCCTTATGATAGTCAAAGATGCTTGATACGCATTTAAAATAACATTTGATATTATTACTAGTGCATAGTGTAGGAAAAATTCATTTCGAAAGTAGAATATAAATCTTAGCCAACATACGACCATTATCGTATGCCTACTATAGCTACCATCCAAACAGTGGTGACCACCATAAGTGAATGGCAGGTTCTACAACTAATACCGTACAAGTTTCGTATTGGGAATTGGATTTCCAACGAATGATCAGGCCAAGGAACTTCCCATTGCCACATGAGAATGCCTCTGGATGGACATCCCCGAGAACCAAACCGGATCTCTACCAACACAAGGCCGGGTTACCCCTAACTGAGTAACAACTGACCGAATATGCCATCCCCCGGTCCTTTGGGACCTTTCACCGAGCGCTCGTAATCAATTCACACAATCATAACAAAGTGTTTTCAACATGAGTAAGTATCTGGGCTCCATACCATGATACCACCCTTTTCCAGAAGGAAATGCACACATCCTAAAGGGCGCTACCCCTCATAACCTTGCTGCTTCTTTCCTGTTTTGACCATTCACGGGGTGTGAGGCTCGACGAAGTCACGTCCACAAAAACATACTTTATACAAAAGCCATGCTTTGGGTCAACAAATGATCAACACAATGATCACAAGGATAGACGATCAAATAAACGATCCTATCACAAATAATCAACACAATGATCATTTCAGCATCACTCAGCATGTCACATTACCAAATTGGGAATATATCGCTGATAACATTCAACTACATAACATCTGAGCTCATACGTCTCTGAGAAGGGTGTTAAGCTAAAAGAATAAATTCTCCGCCACCAACAGAAATATATTTGAAAGAAATCGGCTTTATATCTCAACTTGTAATGTCAGACATACAATCCATACAAGTCTGTTCCGGGCTCGAACAAAACCGAAGGCACTTACAAAGAAGTCCTTGCAATCCAGATATTCACAATCCTGATCGGATTCACCATCACATATGGGGAACTCAATACCATAGCTACTCGGTGCAGAGTCAATCGACAGGTCATCCTATCGCTTTTGCAAATACCGGGTCTTCAACACCGATCTTCAATGCAATTCACAACGACGTATCACATATTCGGAATGGGTTATACGACCCCATGGTCCTTTCCCGGTTAACCCGAATAGTGAGCGCTTATTCAAAAATAAGTGTAGCATTCACATTCAAACAAATCATATCAATTACCCATTCAAAGGGAAATATTGATAGTCGGTTATTGAACTATCACTGGATATGCACACATCACCAGATTCCAAATAATTTTCCAAATTATTTATTTTCCAAAATAGCTTTACAAGATATAAAATTTCAACACTTCAAAAATAAATCAATATTTATTTTTAAGCAGATTCCGCTTTCTTTTATAAATTCCTTAATGAATTTATATTTCAAAATATCATGCATATACGATTTCAACTATCCATTTTCAATTTATCTTAAAAAAAGATAAATTCTAAATATTCACTTCATATTGGAAAACATTTCCATACTTATTATTCATAAGTAATTCACAAATCTTTTTATTTTCGACCTTGGAAAATATTCAATATACTTAAATCGAATTAAGTATATAATTCATTCTTTAAGGAAATCATTCTCTTAAACATTTTTATTTGGGCCAAAACGAATGTCACGTAAAACATCGTTACGACAACCCAAAATCACTAGTATAGGGATTCGAAATTAAAATAGATATATAAATCCCAATACTATACAAAAACATTTCCTTTCGGAAACCATTTACTATAACAACAGTGTTATAGTCCACCATTTCCTTTTATTTCTCGAAAACGTCTATTTCAACAATAAATGTTGAAATCTATGGTTTCGAATCTCAACATATTTTAAAACATTGTTAGATCGTTTTAATTCTATTTAAAACATCACATTCTAAATAATTTCTTTAACATCTTATTCACTATCAAAAACGTGAATATACTACGTTAACAATTTCATTCTTTTATACATTTCATTTTAAAGGATTATTCACAGTCAAAAATGTGAATATAACTCCATAAATAAGTTATAACCATTTACTTATCAAAATAAGTCTTTTGCGAATTTATAAAACAACGTTTATAAATTCCATTTCTATTTATTTCATAACTATTTCCTTTATAAATCTCCTTTATTAACCTATTCGATTTATAACTCAATTATAAACTAAAGGTTCATATTATAAGTTAAATACTTATAATTTATTCGTTTACTAAAATTGTTCCTTTGAACTTCATAATTATAAATCTTATAACTTATAAGATTCGTTTATTTATCAAAACTCCATTCTTTCAATAACTTTATAAATTTTATAAACCTACTGTTTATAAAATTTCATTTATAACTTCACTGTTTATAATCCTACAAATTTCATTCATTAATGAAATTCATTTTTACTTCATTCAAACACTTATAAAAACTCGTTTTATAATGTCAATATTTCAATTTATAAATATCTATTTATAAATCTCTTAATATAATTCAATTTATATTATTCTTCTAAAACGTCTTTAAATTCCTTTATTATTTCACCATTTTGATTCATAAAATAATTAAATTTTATAAATCCTATATTTAAACTTTTCACAATAAATTCTAAAATCCCGATTAAACTATTTTATAAAATCATTAGCATCGTATTCTCAAAAATCAGCTTTTAACTGTATTTCACAAAAACCATAATTTTATAACTTTAAAAATTATAACGTTTATTTATTTATAATGGATCAAATCCAAAATTATTGTATACTTCAAAAATCACTTTAAAAATCATTTTAAAATCCCAAAATCTGGGTCCAATGATGTTACACACCAAATAGTCAATCACGACAACAACGATATCATATATCGATATGATAATCAACGAATATCAAAATATTCAAAATCAAATAAATACTGTTGAGGAATCCAGTTGGATCCCTCCAACCTGTTTTCCTGCATGCAAAAACATTAGCACAATACCAATTTCGCTCCAGTACAAAATTATCGCGGTATATGTTCTTATTAAATATTATCCGCTTAATAACGGCGCAATAGGGTCTCATCCGCTAAAAAATGCGGGAAATCAACAACTGCAATATATACATATGCCAATATATATATATTGATATTATATATAATACCAATTTCACTGTTTATGAAATATTCGCGGTATATGTTTTTAATAAATAACATCCGCTTACTAACGGCGTATAATGTCTATTTTAACAATCAATAGATATCAATCAACATTCAAACATGCATTCAAATATTTTAAATCTAACTATTTAAAATAAAATCGAAACTGATTCGATTGAGTGAGAAGTTCTCACCTTGATTTTAAATTCCGTTTTAGCGATTTATTTCGAATAAAATTAAACGGACGTTTAATTTTACCTAAAATTCTCACTAACTCCAAACGACTCCAAACCATCTCCATCGCGTAGTGCTCGTCCATACGATTCCAACGCAACTGAGTTTGCATTTTTTCGACCTCGTATGAAAAAGTTATGAATATTTGAAGTTTGCTCGATTTAAACTAATATAAATTTACAACTTAAAATTAAATTTTAAACCTAAATCCTACATCACCCTTGGATCCAACCCCCCCTCTCATCAGGCCGTCCACCCACTCCCTTCTCCCTCTCGTGTTCATCTCCAGGCAACACCAATTACAACCGAACCCATTAATGCAATTTAGGGTTTCAATTTGCTAACACCACACACGATTATACTCGATCACATCACCGCCATGTCGAAGCCCTTCGCGAGCTCGACCACCACCACCAACATCATGAAGCTCGGCCCCCTATATGGCCATGAATTACGTGCGCAGCCGGCCATGAACGGCCTCGCCTAGCGCCCTACACGTCGCACCGTTTCCGATCATCTCCGTATGGAATCGAAGCTCTCGTCGAGCTCTTCGACTTCCGTGTTGAACACTTCGCGTAATTCTTTACGGATTGAGAGAGATTGATTAAGAAGTGAGAGCGATTTCTGGCCATTGGTTATTAAAGTGGCGGCTAGGGTTAGGTTTAGAGATATTTATTTTTTTTAATTTATGAAGGGTGTGGGTGTGTATTTATAGAGTTTTGAACGACACTATTCATCCGGAAATTCCGAACTCCGATTTAGGCGCCGAAACTGACATACCTAGGGTTTATCCCGCGTTCCGGACACAATGGAACAGGTTTCGGAAGCTAATTCGGACATCTGTGCGAGTTATGGCTATAAACGCTCAATTTGAATTAAACCGATTTAAGTCGATTTCTAGGCGTTTTAATTTGTAACGGACAAACGGTAAATCCAATTGACTTGAAATTTGAAACCTTACAATAATATCACATTACGGATCCGATGAAACTGGTTTCGTCGAAATCCGAGACTTTTTGAAAAATGGCTATTTTCACTCGTCAAATTTAAATTAAAAATAAATCGATGCGTTTCGAGCTGCCACGATCAAACTATAGCTCCGATTGACACGAAAATTGAAATCCGGTAATAACTAACTATTACGGATCCAATGAAACTGGTTTCGTTTAATTCTGAGACTGTTCAAAAATTGACTATTTTCACTAGTTGATTTTAATATTAAAATATTCAATTTTCACAAATTAACTTTTAATTCGATTTTAAAAGTTCTAAAATATCGTTCTAACTCTAACATGATAAAATAAAATTTTACAAATCATTTTCAATCAATTTTAACCCAATTTTCAATTATTTCCATAATTTAACATATTAAAATATCGATTTAATTATTCAATTAAATCCAAAAATTCAAATAAAAATTTATTCGACTTCTAAATTCACTTATTAATATTTAAAATAAATTAAATATTCAAATTTTAATTTCTAAAAAATTCTGGGTCGTTACAATCTTCCCCACTTAAAAGAATTTCGTCCTCGAAATTAACAAGTAAGAAAGGTTACAGAATCTATTAATTTTCCCAAAATTCATAGTTAAACTTCTTACAATATTTTACTAAGTTTTCAAATCATACTTAGTTATCTTTTCAAAAACAATTACTATTGTTTAACTTTCAATTCCAAAATCAAAGGTTAAAGTTTTCAAAATTTTCCCAATTTTCTCAAATTTTTTCTAACGCCTTAAATTTTCGGAAAAATTCGCCATAGTCACCTTTGCGCGGCTCGATCCGAAAAAAAATGACAGTATATATATCACAAATATACATCTCATCAAGTAATGAGGCATCCCGAAGGGAAAAAAGTGTAAAAGTATGATATTTAATCCGAGATATGTACCTTATATTTTATTAGCAAGCATATACGGCTAATATAGCGCGAAAGCGAGCTCCAAATGCGAAGCAAACGCGATCCGCACCTACTAATCACTCAACAAACAACATGAGAACATGCATATATGACAAAAATCTCAATATACAACATATAGCAACATATCAACTTATATGTCAACATAGCACATGTAGTAAAACAACATATATTCAACCATCAACCAATTATCATTCATAACTAATAATATTCATTCATATCCTCATTCATATTCAATGAAATGGTTTTTTCAAATTAATTCACATTTGATTTATCAACATTGGATTTTATCAACATTCATTCTCAATTAGTTTATATTCACTAATTCATATTCAAGTTAGTTCACTTCCAAATCAAATTCAATTCTATTCAAATTTATTCACTTCTAATTTGAATTCAATTACATAGCTTCCAATTTCATTAATACTAAATGAATTATATACAATCAAATCAACTAACAATCATATAACAACCAATGTATATCTATTTCAACCAAATTCCTTTGCTTATATTCATTCAATTTGGTTTAACACCATCGCTTTCAATTGGTTTAATTTAATTGATTTTTATTCAACTTTCTAATAACATTAGATTTTAATGAATTAACACGTACATCCATTATTTCTTATCAATTTAATTTATATTCAATTGATTAATATTCAATCCATTCATTCAATTCAATTACAAAAGTTGAATTTCATTTACATAACTCAAGTTCACCATTATCACTTCACTTTACTAATTTACTTTGATACTAATATCAACTTCATTCAATATCACTTAAGTTATATTCCATTTAACTTTAAATTCATCCTTATTTACAACTCATATTCATATAGTTTCACCTTATATATATATATATATATAAGTTTATTTCACAATTGTAAATCACATTAATTATAATTCAATTCTTATAATTCATTTTACTTATACAATTATTCTCTTATTTAGATTATTCAAACAACCTAACAATCAACTTATATACACTTTAATAATTCTGAAAAATTATTTTTTTTATATATAAAATATAATCAAGGTAAAAATTATTTCATTTACCCAATTTAAAACAATACTGTGCCGAATTGTTCTATTCAAGTGTTTAGAAACCCCTTCGGCATAGTTGTCGAGACCGTGCTGACGAAGGTTCATATACCACTCAACAAATCAATCATCACAATATAAAACAATTTCATATTCACTAACAAATACGCCCTCATAGCTATTATTACACTCAAACTCATTCTAGAGCACTACTGACTCTATCTCTAATGAGTAATACCCAACAGAACCATGGTTGTCGCTTAACCATAAGCTCTGATACCAAATGTAACGCCCCGAAAATTTTCGACTTTCGAAAATTCAACATCGATACTCACTTTATCGACTGCCGAGAAATCGAAGGCCAAAAACCCGAAGTGTTATGGTTTTAGAAAAAGAAAAGAAGAAGAAAGAAGAAAGAAGAGAGAATATAGATAAAAAAGATAGAGAAGAAAACAGAAAATAGGAAGAAGAGAAAATAGAAAAGAGAACAGAAAATTTTAAAATAGAAGAAAAAGAGAATAGAACGATAGAACGGAATACAAAACAACAGAACAACAACAGAATCTCACAATTCGCAGCGGAACAACATATAATAATAAATGAATAATCTTTAAACAAAGAACTATATCAGTTATTACATTTTATATATTACATTTCATTACATCATATCATCAGAGTGTACAACATCATACAACAACAAACAGTGCAGCGGAAAAAGAAATACTATATAAATTAGTAATACGCCATGCCATCCAGCTTGCCTCTAGCAACTCCAGAATATCTAGAATATCCTGATAAACCTTACTCTTGACTGCCCGTGTGGAAATTGGTGGGCACCCAGAGTTTAGGAAGGAAAACAATAAACTCCAAGTCAGTCATGTGACTGGTGTGAGAACTCAAAACAGTTTATTTATCTTTGAAAACAAAATAGAAGAATATTTTAAATTCAATTCGCAATGCTTTTAAAAATGAGACTACCATAAGGCCTCCCGCACACACACACAATGCAAACGCAGAATCGGAGGAGATTTCTCCTTATGATAGTCAAAGATGCTTGATACGCATTTAAAATAACATTTGATATTATTACTAGTGCATAGTGTAGGAAAAATTCATTTCGAAAGTAGAATATAAATCTTAGCCAACATACGACCATTATCGTATGCCTACTATAGCTACCATCCAAACAGTGGTGACCACCATAAGTGAATGGCAGGTTCTACAACTAATACCGTACAAGTTTCGTATTGGGAATTGGATTTCCAACGAATGATCAGGCCAAGGAACTTCCCATTGCCACATGAGAATGCCTCTGGATGGACATCCCCGAGAACCAAACCGGATCTCTACCAACACAAGGCCGGGTTACCCCTAACTGAGTAACAACTGACCGAATATGCCATCCCCCGGTCCTTTGGGACCTTTCACCGAGCGCTCGTAATCAATTCACACAATCATAACAAAGTGTTTTCAACATGAGTAAGTATCTGGGCTCCATACCTGTGACAGCCCGCAAATCCGTACCCCTTGAATCAACACTATTCTACCTCTATTAACTCAAGTGGCACAGAATTACGAACCATTAGGGTTAAAGAAGAAGAGATAGAAGAAGAAGAAGAAACTAACAATAACAGAATCTCACAATCGCAGCGGAATAAACTATAATAGTAAATATAGAACTTTACACAAAATGAAATCTAAACTTTTTATACATCACATCATCAGAGTTTCTCATACCTCAACAATCACAAATCAGACATACCATACAATCACAGCAGCGGACCATACATATATATATATAGATAATACGTCTCGGCTTCAGCTCCTCTCCTGCTCCAAAGCATCAAGTCCTGTATAAATAATACTCGGTCTGACCCGAGCATTATAATGAAATAACACCCGAGTCAGTCTGGAATACCAGCTGATAATAATGCATCCAAATTGATTATTAAAGTTTCAAAAATCCTTTGAAAACAAAAGCGTTTCGTAAGACCACGCCACAAATAAACATGTCGGGTTTTTACCTTACGATAGCTAAAACACTTTTTATAGAAATCCTCTGATATTATAATAGTGTCTATTTACAAATACTTATAAAATAGCCGAAATTGTTACATTTATTAAATTCCAGCTACTAGCCACCTAAGTGGGTAATACAAACAAAACTCGTACAAGGCTCGTAGGGAGAATGGATTTCCAACAATGACTAGGCACTGGGGTACCACCTGTCACAGTACGGGGCCTAGATCACCGTACCGAGGACTACTCCCTTCATCCCCTGCAACACAAGGCCGGAACCATTCCTTACTGAACAGTCCCGAACAAGATAAACCCCGTGGTTGGCGCGACCAACCACCCACTAAGCCGAAATATAATAAGGGACATCTAGACAGGGGAATTATCTTGTCCTGCTTGGGCATGACCCACCTAACCTTGCTGCATATCCCCTGATTTTCAGTCATTCCCATTTGATGAGGCTTGAGGCTAAACGTTACCTTTAGAACGTTTTTCACTTAGAATGCCCATCGTCCACCTGACGATGTTTCGCAAGCATTCGTCTATACAAGTCCGTCCCGGGTTCGAACGGAACCGAAGGCACTATTCCTACTACATCCGTTTTGGAAATATCCTCAGGATTAGTAGCGACTAGCCCTTGCACTTCACTGCTACATCTTCGACTCCGAACACGTTTTTCGCACGAAACGTACAAATCGGATCGAAGTGGTTTTCGAGAAATAAATCTCGATCCCGGTCTCTTCGAAACGATCAACGCATTGTCCAATATTGATAGTCGGTGATTTAACTATCAATTTATATTTATAAACATCCATAAGCATCCATCACACAATAAATAATATTCCATATTATTTATTTAACTCAAATATCTTTACCAGATATATATTTCAAATTTCCAAATCTCGTTTGAAAACAATTCCCAAAACTCTTTCCTTACAAGGAAAATCCTTTACCATTTATTCCCAATGGAAATAACCAAGTTCAACCAATTTAGATTTAAAACAGTTAAAATACTTTATACTGAAATATGCTTTAAAATATGCAAATTTACTTCTAGTTATTTACTCAAAATAAAATTTTAAAATATTTAAACACAACTATTTATAAGACATAACTTAATCAAAAATAAGGTTTTGGTTATACTATATTTAAAAATAGAGTTTAAAAGAAATTAATAATTTCAAACAACTTATTCCCAAAAACTAGCCTTTAAGTAAGTCCATTTGTAAAAATAATTATTAAGGCATTTGTAAAATTTACTCTTGCTAATTTATTTATAATTACTTTAAAATGGTAATTTTCAAACACTTTTTTTTTACAAGCTGGAATTTTAAAAACTTCCTTTTTATAAAACAGTTTAACTCGAACTTGGGTTTTTCCCAGGAAATCTCATTTCCACTTAAATATCATAGAAATCCTTCTCACGATTTCTGTCAATTTATTTCAATTTAGTTTTATGGTTTAATAATATAAATTTATTTTCCCATTTATCAACTAATAACTTTTCTCTTTGTTGATCAATTCAGATTTACCCAATTTTCAATCTTCATTCTAAATAGATTTCAAATTTTAATTCTTTAAAATTCATTAATTAACAATATCCTTTATTTCTCTAGAATTCAATTTATCCATTTACAATTAATTATGGATTTATAATTTACTCGGCAATATTCCAATTAAATTTTATTTCAGTTTTCATTCAATAAATCCTAATTTTATATTTCTTTAAATTCCTTATTTATAAATTTCTTAATTTCTTTCTGGAAACCCAATTTAATTTCTTTATAATTAAAACTCCAATTTTCTTTATAATTAACATTCTGGATTTGTAATTTATACCACAATATCGCAGAACAATTTAATTCCACATTTATCAAATCACAATATATATACAGGCATCATCATCAATTATAAAAATATTACTACACTGTGAGGAATCCAGTTGGATCCCTCCAACCTGTTTTCCCTGCATCCACAAATATTAGCACATCACATATATATATATATCAATTCAATTTGATAATAATTAACATATTCAGCTAAACATCCAAACAAACAATCAATACTAGCTGTCTACTTTACTAGTATCCAGATGTGAGTGAGAATAACTCTCCTTGAGTTCGGCGAGCGTTCGAAATTCAAATTAAACCGGACGGCGTCCGATTTAACCCAAATTTCTACTTGCCCGGAATGACTCCGGATCTGCACCATCGCGTAGTACTCTTTCCTGCGATTCCAATGCTACCAAATTTGTTGAATTCTGATCACACATGAACTAGATATGAATTTTATAATTTGACAAGTTTTAAAACAAATTTTACTTTATTTTAATATTTAAATAATACCAAAACAAACAAGGGCCGACCCCTTCCTCTTCCTCTACAATCACGCGATGTCCAGGAACAAAGAAACCCAACGCACGCGACTTAGGTTTAGATGCCGCTCCACACACGAACTCCGAGAGAACGATCAAGCACCACCACGCGGAAGCTCGTCTCGACCTCCACCTGCACCCACCACGCGCGCGAGCTCGGTCGCCACCTCGCACCAGAAACCGTGCGCGAATAGTACACGAACGCGGCTCCCCCACGCCTCCAATCAACGACGATACTCCGAATCACCCGTTGGATCTGAAGCCTACGTCGATCTCTACGATATTCTAGTTGAAAATTTTGCGAAATAACGCGAGGATTGATTGCAAATTGGAGGAGAACAAGGATCATTTTCGGCCATGAATGATGTTAGAGGCGGCGGCCTGAAAATAGTCTAGGGTTTAGTAGTATAAACGTGTATATAAATGTTATTTAATATTATTTTATTAATATAATTTCTCAAGTTAACCGTTAATGCAAACGACCCCCAATTCTCACGTTCCGACAGGCGATCCTAAGGTTTTTCCGTGTTCCGGACACAATGGAACAAGTTTCGTAAGCTAATTTGATCGTATGTGCGAGTTACGGAATTAAACGTTCAATTTTAAATTAAATCGATTAAAACGATTTCAATGCGTTTCGAGCTGCCGGGGTCAAACGACGACTCCGATTGCTACGAAAATTGAAATCCGGTAATAACTAACTATTACGGATCCAATGGAACTAGTTTCGTCGAATTCCGAGACTGTGCCCCGGAAGGCTACTTTAACTCGTCTATTAAATTAAGCGATTTTCGAAATTATCGAAAACACTCAAAATTTCCACTTTTCAAATTTTATTAAATTAACAATAATTCATATAAAATTTATAAGCACATTAAAAATCATTTTGGCTCATTCCGGACTTAAATCGAATTAATTGCAATATTTACTAATATTAAATTCATTTTAAATTATTATAAAATTCCAAATATTAATTTATTGACCTAAAAATTCGTCTAAAATTTCCACCATGCTATTTACACTCAGATAGCCCAAGATAAATTTTTAAAACCCTTTTATCACTATTTACATCCAGAGTTTCTTTTATTTCAATTCTGAATATCATATTATTATTGTTCAATTTTCAAATTAAATCCACACCTTAGAAATTTTAACTTGTTAATATAATTTAAACCAATTCCTTTAGTTTAAAATAACTCTTAAACCCATAGTAAACATTTAAAATGAATTAAATGTTCACAAATCCCATACTCAAAATTCTGGGATGTTACAATACCATGATACCACTCTTTTCCAGAAGGAAATGCACACATCCTAAAGGGCGCTACCCCTCATAACCTTGCTGCTTCTTTCCTGTTTTGACCATTCACGGGGTGTGAGGCTCGACGAAGTCACGTCCACAAAAACATACTTTATACAAAAGCCATGCTTTGGGTCAACAAATGATCAACACAATGATCACAAGGATAGACGATCAAATAAACGATCCTATCACAAATAATCAACACAATGATCATTTCAGCATCACTCAGCATGTCACATTACCAAATTGGGAATATATCGCTGATAACATTCAACTACATAACCTCTGAGCTCGTACGTCTCTGAGAAGGGTGTTAAGCTAAAAGAATAAATTCTCCGCCACCAACAGAAATATATTTGAAAGAAATCGGCTTTATATCTCAACTTGTAATGTCAGACATACAATCCATACAAGTCTGTTCCGGGCTCGAACAAAACCGAAGGCACTTACAAAGAAGTCCTTGCAATCCAGATATTCACAATCCTGATCGGATTCACCATCACATATGGGGAACTCAATACCGTAGCTACTCGGTGCAGAGTCAATCGACAGGTCATCCTATCGCTTTTGCAAATACCGGGTCTTCAACACCGATCTTCAATGCAATTCACAACGACGTATCACATATTCGGAATGGGTTATACGACCCCATGGTCCTTTCCCGGTTAACCCGAATAGTGAGCGCTTATTCAAAAATAAGTGTAGCATTCACATTCAAACAAATCATATCAATTACCCATTCAAAGGGAAATATTGATAGTCGGTTATTGAACTATCACTGGATATGCACACATCACCAGATTCCAAATAATTTTCCAAATTATTTATTTTCCAAAATAGCTTTACAAGATATAAAATTTCAACACTTCAAAAATAAATCAATATTTATTTTTAAGCAGATTCCGCTTTCTTTTATAAATTCCTTAATGAATTTATATTTCAAAATATCATGCATATACGATTTCAACTATCCATTTTCAATTTATCTTAAAAAAAGATAAATTCTAAATATTCACTTCATATTGGAAAACATTTCCATACTTATTATTCATAAGTAATTCACAAATCTTTTTATTTTCGACCTTGGAAAATATTCAATATACTTAAATCGAATTAAGTATATAATTCATTCTTTAAGGAAATCATTCTCTTAAACATTTTTATTTGGGCCAAAACGAATGTCACGTAAAACATCGTTACGACAACCCAAAATCACTAGTATAGGGATTCGAAATTAAAATAGATATATAAATCCCAATACTATACAAAAACATTTCCTTTCGGAAACCATTTACTATAACAACAGTGTTATAGTCCACCATTTCCTTTTATTTCTCGAAAACGTCTATTTCAACAATAAATGTTGAAATCTATGGTTTCGAATCTCAACATATTTTAAAACATCGTTAGATCGTTTTAATTCTATTTAAAACATCACATTCTAAATAATTTCTTTAACATCTTATTCACTATCAAAAACGTGAATATACTACGTTAACAATTTCATTCTTTTATACATTTCATTTTAAAGGATTATTCACAGTCAAAAATGTGAATATAACTCCATAAATAAGTTATAACCATTTACTTATCAAAATAAGTCTTTTGCGAATTTATAAAACAACGTTTATAAATTCCATTTCTATTTATTTCATAACTATTTCCTTTATAAATCTCCTTTATTAACCTATTCGATTTATAACTCAATTATAACCTAAAGGTTCATATTATAAGTTAAATACTTATAATTTATTCGTTTACTAAAATCGTTCCTTTGAACTTCATAATTATAAATCTTATAACTTATAAGATTCGTTTATTTATCAAAACTCCATTCTTTCAATAACTTTATAAATTTTATAAACCTACTGTTTATAAAATTTCATTTATAACTTCACTGTTTATAATCCTATAAATTTCATTCATTAATGAAATTCATTTTTACTTCATTCAAACACTTATAAAAACTCGTTTTATAATGTCAATATTTCAATTTATAAATATCTATTTATAAATCTCTTAATATAATTCAATTTATATTATTCTTCTAAAACGTCTTTAAATTCCTTTATTATTTCACCATTTTGATTCATAAATAATTAAATTTTATAAATCCTATATTTAAACTTTTCACAATAAATTCTAAAATCCCGATTAAACTATTTTATAAAATCATTAGCATCGTATTCTCAAAAATCAGCTTTTAATTGTATTTCACAAAAACCATAATTTTATAACTTTAAAAATTATAACATTTATTTATTTATAATGGATCAAATCCAAAATTATTTTATACTTCAAAATTCACTTTAAAAATCATTTTAAAATCCCAAAATCTGGGTCCAATGATGTTACACACCAAATAGTCAATCACGACAACAACGATGTCATATATCGATATGATAATCAACGAATATCAAAATATTCAAAATCAAATAAATACTGTTGAGGAATCCAGTTGGATCCCTCCAACCTGTTTTCCTGCATCCAAAAACATTAGCACAATACCAATTTCGCTCCAGTACGAAATTATCGCGGTATATGTTCTTATTAAATATTATCCGCTTAATAACGGCGCAATAGGGTCTCATCCGCTAAAAAATACGGGGAATCAACAACTGCAATGTATACATATGCCAATATATATATATTGATATTATATATAATACCAATTTCACTGTTTATGAAATATTCGCGGTATATGTTTTTAATAAATAACATCCGCTTACTAACGGCGTATAATGTCTATTTTAACAATCAATAGATATCAATCAACATTCAAACATGCATTCAAATATTTTAAATCTAATTATTTAAAATAAAATCGAAACTGATTCGATTGAGTGAGAAGTTCTCACCTTGATTTTAAATTCCGTTTTAGCGATTTATTTCGAATAAAATTAAACGGACATTTAATTTTACCCAAAATTCTCACTAACTCCAAACGACTCCAAACCAACTCCATCGCGTAGTGCTCGTCCATACGATTCCAACGCAACTGAGTTTGCATTTTTTCGACCTCGTATGTAAAAGTTATGAATATTTGAAGTTTGCCCGATTTAAACTAATATAAATTTACAACTTAAAATTAAATTTTAAACCTAAATCCTACATCACCCTTGGATCCAAACCCCCCCTCTCATCAGGCCGTCCACCCACTCCCTTCTCCCTCTCGTGTTCATCTCCAGGCAACACCAATTACAACCGAACCCATTAATGCAATTTAGGGTTTCAATTTGCTAACACCACACACGATTATACTCGATCACATCACCGCCATGTCGAAGCCCTTCGCGAGCTCGACCACCACCACCAACATCATGAAGCTCGGCCCCCTATATGGCCATGAATTACGTGCGCAGCCGGCCACGAACGGCCTCGCCTAGCGCCCTCCACGTCGCACCGTTTCCGATCATCTCCGAATGGAATCGAAGCTCTCGTCGAGCTCTTCGACTTCCGTGTTGAACACTTCGCGTAATTCTTTACGGATTGAGAGAGATTGATGAAGAAGTGAGAGCAATTTCTGGCCATTGGTTATTAAAGTGGCGGCTAGGGTTAGGTTTAGAGATATTTATTTTTTTTAATTTATGAAGGGTGTGGGTGTGTATTTATAGAGTTTTGAACGACACTATTCATCCGGAAATTCCGAACTCCGATTTAGGCGCCGAAACTGACGTACCTAGGGTTTATCCCGCGTTCTGGACACAATGGAACAGGTTTCGGAAGCTAATTCTGACATCTGTGCGAGTTATGGTTATAAACGCTCAATTTGAATTAAACCGATTTAAGTCGATTTCTAGGCGTTTTAATTTGTAACGGACAAACGGTAAATCCAATTGACTTGAAATTTGAAACCTTACAATAATATCACATTATAGATCCGATGAAACTGGTTTCGTCGAAATCCGAGACTTTTTGAAAAATGGCTATTTTCACTCGTCAAATTTAAATTAAAAATAAATCGATGCGTTTCGAGCTGCCACGATCAAACTATAGCTCCGATTGACACGAAAATTGAAATCCGGTAATAACTAACTATTACGGATCCAATGAAACTGGTTTCGTTCAATTCTGAGACTGTTCAAAAATTGACTATTTTCACTAGTTGATTTTAATATTAAAATATTCAATTTTCACAAATTAACTTTTAATTCGATTTTAAAAGTTCTAAAATATCGTTCTAACTCTAACATGATAAAATAAAATTTTACAAATCATTTTCAATCAATTTTAACCCAATTTTCAATTATTTCCATAATTTAACATATTAAAATATCGATTTAATTATTCAATTAAATCCAAAAAATTCAAATAAAAATTTATTCGACTTCTAAATTCACTTATTAATATTTAAAATAAATTAAATATTCAAATTTTAATTTCTAAAAAATTCTGGGTCGTTACAATTTGCACAATGCCTTTGTTTGAATCAATCTTGCTATTTCTTGTGCATCGAGTCACTTGTACTTGACAGTTTTGTATTGCACCTGAGTTGAATCCAGCTTATGGCTCGGGATTTACCTTGTGCTAATATTGTGACTTTATTTTTATTTCACTTAAGTTGAACCGGATTTTAATTGGGTTTGACCTTCTGCTCACCTGTCCCTATAGATTTATCAAGTATATATCGGTATGCACGACCTTGTGGCATATCCAGTGATACATTGTGTATGTCGCAAGTTGTTCGTGTATGATGAATTCAAAATTAAATGATGACGAACAACCCAAATAACTGAGGAAAATAATATTTTCAAAATTATATTTTATATTATACTACAAATATTTTCTTTTCAATTTTACTGCATAAGCGTTTATTTTGCAGATTGCTCAGATGCTTGATTCAGTCTGGAATGAAGTTGAAGATTTATATGAGTGATATGAGTGAGGTGCAAATGTAAATGATAAATTGTGATGTAATTGAATTTGTATTGTAATTGAAATTGTGTGTGTATATATATTGAGAGCTCAAATTTATACTATTCAAAATTGTAATAAATATTTGTTTGAATAAAATATCCGTTTGAATTTAAATTCTTTGTTATTTATTTTATTCAGCAAATATTTATTTAATTCTGTGAAAATAAAATAGTACATTAACAAATACATTTAAATGAATATATATATATGTTTATTATCATCAAACAAAAATCATATATTCGCATATTCAACACCATTAAGAGTAATGAGTGTAACGACCTGGAATTTCCGATCCCGAAAATTCCAGACAGTTAGGAAAAGAAGAAAAGAGATAGAAGTGGAAGAAACAGAAAACCAAACTCAGAATCTCACCTCCGCAGTGGATAAAATATAATATCAAATAATTCCATTTGAGTTTTTTAAACTTATCCATCTTCAATCACAATTTTTAATTAATTCAAATCAAATTCTATTTGAACTAATTCAATTTAAATCTCAACTTTTAACCATCTCGAGTTATATAATTTCAAGTTAAATTTTAAATGTTGATTTAATCCCTTAAATCAAATCAACTTATATCTTTAAACCATTTAACTCTAAATTCAAATTCCATTTTTAATTTATTTCAAAGTTCAAATAATAATTCAAATCCAATTTCAGCTTAAAGATTATTAATAACTACAGGATGGTATTATTCGAATTATTTTAAAACATCCATCCATTTCCAATTTCCAGATCTTAAACCCATTTTGAGATCACACGAACTCCCAATTCAAATTAACCATTTAACTTTCCAAGTTAAATCCCAATTTCATCTAGAAATTTCCAATTCAGGTTGCTTGTTAAATTACTTAACTTTCCTAAAGTTAAATTCAATTTACTTAATCCAGCCAACATTACCCAATTTGAATTCCTATTTCAAACTCTAAACTTCACATTAATAATCTTCTCACTTATAAGTTCAAAAACTTATCACTTTAGGTATCACATCATATTCCAAATTTAAAACTCAACACTTTGAGTTTATTTCAAGCCATCTTTGATATTGTGTATATTCCTCATACATATTATTTCCTTTACACACCAAGTTATTCTTAAATTTTAGACCACCTTTGGTTTTTAATCCAAAACAAATTTCTTTAAATTTTCAAATAACTCTTGTTTGAAACAGGACCCTTCATTAAAATACATTAAGTTACATTATTTATTATTTCTTTATCACTTTGAAACAATTTCAAATGTTCCTAGACTTAAGATTCAAAATATCATAATTAAAACCTACTTCAATTCATAAGTTAAACTCATCTAAAGATTTTCTTCCCTAAAATAATAATTTATTTGCTTTATCAAAGTTTATTAGAAAACAACATCCCATTATTAAACACAATAACCGTTCTGTATTCTGGTTTGAATCCAATTTTAATTCATCTTATCTGTATAGTTCTTTTATTTAATTCCAATATCCAACAACCAATTTCTTTATATATATTGGAAAAACTATTTCTTTATATATCAAAAGGTAAACTTATATAAAAATCATTTCTAAAACCATTTAAAATCTTTATATAAGAAAATAAGAAGTACGCTCTTATACATACACACACACACACACTCAACCCATTCTAGGGTACCGTTGTTCTAATCCTTAATGAGTATCCCCCACCAGTACCAAGGTTCTCGCTTAACCTGGCTCTATTACTTAATGTAACGACCCTGAATTTTCGATCCCGAAAATTCCAGATAGTTAGGAAAAGAAGAAAAGAGATAGAAAGAAAAAAATAGAAAACCAAATTCAGAATCTCACATTCGCAGCGGATAAAATATGATATCAAATAATATTCTTTACATAAAGAAAGCTGCATCAGTCAATTATATTTCAATACATCAGAGTTACAATATTTCAAAATCATTGGACAATTAAATAACTTGTCCCAGATATGCAACAATATATCACAATGGATACACTCCATACGTTCCTGCTATCCAGCTCGCCTCCTGAGCTCCAGAACGTCCTTTCCTGAAAATCTGTAATACTCGGTCTGACCCGAGCATTACATCAAAGTAACACCTGGGTCAGGCTGGAAACTAGCGTGAGTAAACCCATCTAACAGGAAATACCAATGCATACAACTATTTTAAACCCGAGTAACTCGTATCTTATTGCGAAATCACAATTTGATATAGACATCACTTATTTCACACATCAATTTCTAAGTACCAATCTTGGATTAAATGGTCCATTCACATAAATCATTACATTCCAGCCTATTGATTTCACACATCAATCTATAAAGAAACGAAGTGGTTTCGGGTAGGTACTGGTACCCGACCCCAGTCTCATCGAATCTAATGTCATCTTAACTCAATTATTCAAGTGAAAACAATTCAAAATTTAAATACAGGATGTCACTGTTTTAACCCAAACATATTATATAATATAGCATCACACAACATCCTTACATTCCTAGATATACAACAATATATCACAGTGGAAAAACTCCATACATTCCTGCCATCCAGCTCGCCTCCTGAGCTCCAGAACATCCTTACCTGAAAATCGGTAATACTCGGTCTGACCCGAGCATTACATCAAAGTAACACCCAGGTCAGGCTGGAAACCAGCGTGAGTAAACCCATCTAACAGTAAATACAAATGCATACAACTATTTTAAACCCAGGTAACTCGTATCTTATTACGAAATCATAATTCGATATAGACATCACTTATTTCACACATCAATTTCCAAGTACCAATCTTGGATTAAATGGTCCAATTCACTTAAACCATTACATTCCAGCCAATTGATTTCACATATCAATCTATAAAGAATCGAAGTGGTTTCGGGTATGTACTGGTACCCGACCCAGGTCTCTTCGAATCTAATGTCATCTTAACTCAAGTATTCAAGTGAAAACAATTCAAAATTTAAATACAGATGTCACTGCTCTAACCCAAACATATTATATCATATAGCATCACACATCACATACCAGAGATATAAACTAATCTAAGGCATACAATATCATTCAATCATTCATAAGCAAGATTAATCAACCATACCATTTCTGATTAATTTAATTAACCATAAATGAATTAAATTAATAACTTTAGTTACTTCTAAATCCTGCTTATTAATTTATTACAAACCAATTAATTAATCTTCCAATAATTATCCATCTTAATTAATCATCCTTGAATAATTATACTTTAATTGCATTAAGTAATTATCCTTTAATTAATTTCACAAATTAATTATCCTTAACCATTTGCAGTAATTAATCTTTACTTAATCACATTAATTTAATTAATTACATTGAGTAATCAATCCCTTTAGTTACTTTCATTAAGTGATTATACTTAAATAATCCCACAAATAATTATCATTAATTAATTAATCTAATTAATTATTAAAATTAATCACATTAATTAATTATTTAATAATCCCTAGTTGATGATCTTCATCGTCTATTAAAAATTCTTTAATTACTTCCTTAAGTAATTATTCTTTAATTAATCATTATTAATTATGAATTAATTAATTATTAATCATAAATTAATTAATTTCTAATTACTTAATAAATTAAGTGCTTTACTGAAACTTAATTAGTCTTTAATTACTTGATTAATTTACTTACTAATCATTAATAATCTTCACTTATCTAATTAATGATTCTCAATTACAAATTAATTAACCTTAATTAATTAACTTACAACCTTAATTAATTTAAGATAAATTGTTTTATCCTAATTTAAATACTTAATTTACATCATTATCTTTTATTAGAAAACACTTTTGAAATAAATTTTATAATCGAAAGTGTATAACTTCCTTAAAACAAAACAATTTAAACATTTGATTTTAATATTTAAAACCTTTCAAACTTGTCTAAATAAATTTTGATAAATGGATATTTTGAAAACTTTAGAATATCTTAACCCTTTAAAATATAAAAATTTTGTTAAGCAATTATCCTTGAAACTAATTAAAACTTAGAACCTTAAACTTCTTTAACACATTGCATTTAAAACTTGTTTGAAAACTTATCTTTGAAATTTTTTCATTTTATTTCTATGAAAACAAATTTTATTTTGATTCACCCCTTTTAAATCATTTTAGTTAGTTTCAAAACTTGTTTTACTATGATTACCTTTTCCAAAAGAAAATGTGGGTTTTGCTGATCTGAACTAACAACTTGGACAACAAGATCGACCCGAGTTCTAACACCAGAATTCATGAAAAAACTCACGAGTTCCCCAACCTCAACTGCTTCGAGCCTATTACAGAAACACTCGAACTCGACACGAGATAAATCCTTCTTTCCCAAACCATGTTCTTGTGTCACCACTGTGCACGTGCACACACGACTATCGTCGATCCAATCACCTCTGACGATGCCCACTAGTCGCTAACGACTCCTACCAATGTTCTGACCACCCAGATATCAAGATTCCTTCGCGACACGAAAACGAGCCTTCGAACGACGATAGAACCCAAACCATAATGGCAAAAACTGGATCGCCACGACAATCATGGCGATTAGAGTTCACATCCATTTGACTTTGGCCTCGCTAATGACCCACGCAGCTATTCCAACACTCGCAGTCAAACTCGATGCTTCGATAAAGACGAAATCACCTCGCCATTACACTCAACAGAACCCCCTTCCAAAAACCCTAGTTTAGCACGTTCCGGCCACCACGGCTCAAAATAAAATACGATCGCATTTTTCCCCTAGTCGTCAGACCTCCAGACAACTTCGACAAAGATCCCCATGAAGTTCACCATGCAGATCGCCAGATATTGGTGAAAACCCCAAAATCTTTCAACCTTGATTAACTTAGACAATACCAAACTAAAAATTGTGAATCTGGTTTCTGAATTCAGCATATGCCATTACAAATTTGTTTATGACTTCGAATCATAAATTTAAAATATTTGATTTTAAGCCTTATCCAGATCACTCCTGTATTATTTCATTTTTGAAATAATTTCTAAATATAAAACTCTGAAACTATTTTTAAAATTCATATTACACTGAGCAGATAATATTTCATTTATAAATCATAACCAAGTTCTGAAAGTTTGGTAAGATATGAATTTTATAAAGAAATTGTTCCTGGATTTAACAGAGCAGTTTTTAAATAATTCACACATATTCAGACATATACAGATCGTATGTTTATTAATGCATTCATATCAAACACTAATGCCAATCATACTGCTCTAATCATTCGTCACAAGCAATAAATCAAATAACCGTTACACTGTTTTATTATAAAAAAATGTTTGCCCACCCTTTTTTTACAGAGAGACAGGGCCTTAGTTTTGAAATTGCTGAATCTTGATTTTCTGCAAACTTGATCTTCTCCTAACTTTAGTTTTATGAAAATCAAATTCGAATTTATTAAGTGGATTAAAGCCTGTAGTTCAAACAAAGAACCTATATCCATACTCATTTCCAGACTTGCACATGCTTTCATATTATATACAGAGTAGTCTAAATATATATATAAATATGTTACAAAACATCCATGTAGATCAACTTTAATCATATCACTTCATAGATTTTCACATGCATGAAAGATTCAACCAAATTAAAGCTTTTTTTAAAGAAAAAGATTTCTCACAGTGGGTTAAAACAGAAAAGCCTTATTCACACATCACTACAAGTGTTTATTCATCAGATTTCGCTTTTAATGGATGTAGTCTACTCGCCATTTTTGTGTGAGCAGAGCAGATTTTTGTTTTAAAAAATTGAAACTGGACTTGATTCTTGATTCTAGATCTATTCTTACTTTGTTGTTTAAACTGGGTTGATCCTTGCTGAGATGATCTAGGCTTGGACACATGCTTTGGCTTCTTTGATTTGTAAAACTTTTACAAGGTTTTGATTTTGAGAATTTTCATTTTGTTTTAAAAAAAATTCTCAAATCTGATTTTTGTTTATGGCTTTGTTCTTTTGCTTTGAAATTGGGAAAATGGAAAGAATTAAGAGAGGAGATAGTTTATATAGGTTTAATTAAAATTTACTTAAAATAAAAGAAAATAAAAGCAAATGAGTGACACTTGTTTGTTTCTTAAGTTAAATAATTTACATTTGTCATTTATACTTATTAATCTACTTACATTTGTACTTTGTATGATAAAAATGTCTTTTATATAATTTTTATGCCAAATTATATTTAGTTTATATCTGTGTATATGTTTTACCAATTTATATCCTTATTAAATATATTCTCTTATATTTATAAAATTCCAAAATATATGTTTTGAAACTAATTTATATATAAATATAATCATACATATTTTATTCTCAAATCCAATTTATTTTTAAGATATCAATCTTTCTAACTTCAAGTTTAAATCCAAATTCAATTAAAATCCAATTTAAAAATCAACTCAAATATATTAGTATACACTTTTAAATTATTACAAATTCAATTTAAATAATAATTCTATTAAAATCCATATATATATATATGTATATGTATATAAACAACACATTATTATTGTTGTTTGAAAACAACAATTTTACAGATTTTTAATAATTTATAAAGGACATTATCATATTTTATTTGTTTAATTTTATAAATCGGTATTTTCAAGAGTTAAATCAGATAACTATCCAATTATCTGATACCCGAAAATCCGGGTTATCACATTTTTCCCCCTTTGAACCTTTTCGTCCTCGAAAAGGAACGAAGCCAGAATTTATTCTATTCCAAAATCACATAAATTATTCTTTGATTAATTTTAAAATATTTTACATAATATTACCAAAATAGTTTCATAAAAATACTTTTTATATCTCGATATTTCTACATGTCCATCCTTGTTCTCAAGAAATTCGGTCATACATTAATCAGGCGTAGGACTGAAAATCTATAAGTACTTAGCAGACCCATTTTCAACACCCAGTGAAAATACGTGGAAAATACTTTTATAAAAAACATTTTTGAAAATAGAGGAAATATCTTTGGTGAGAATCCTTTGAAAATCATCACCCTCATCCATAGTCGATGTTACACCCTGTGTTACGTTGCCATCGCAGCAAAATTCCATGTAACTATAGGCACACCGCGCCTCTCGATTACGCCATGGAACCCGCCACAGCTCGCAGTTACATTTCAGGGTTACGTTGCCATCACAACAAAAGTCCATGTAACTGTAGGCATCAGCGCCCTCGATTTTCGCTGCCAAAAATGAAACTTCTCCACTCCCACATAGGTCCCATTCTACCGATGTAAAATCATACATAGACTGTTGGCTCTCAGTGGCACATACGACTTTCGCTACGTTCTGTAGTAGATCCCAGTGACATCGAGTTAAACTGTCGTCACATTATAACTCAAATGCCTCTGCAGGCATCAGCGCCCTCGACTTTCGCTACACACTACACATAATCCTCAGGAACTAGTTTTGTCCAGATTCCTCACAGGATCAACTTTAGAACCCCCTTAGGGTTCAAGGCAGTACCACCCAGTGGCAGTCATGAGAAGTTCATTTCAAGGGAGCGTTGTTATCCTACCCTTTTGATCAAGGCTGGAATATCAACAAATTGGCAAGGAATGATGGATATTGGGATTGGAGATCGATTAGAATCAAGGTTGCAATCGATGTCGTCAAAATTTTGTTGAGATCCGATCGTGACGAAATCGATTGGAGATGATGATGAGGACTAGGAGAAGCTATGTTTCAAATTTCAGGTTAATTGGAGTTCGTATGAAGGAGATATGATCGATGCAAGGTAGGAAGAGCATGTTGTTCGTATCCATCGGTGCACAGGGATGGTTCGTATCGATACATTTCGTATCGTCAAGTAGTTGGTGTTTCCTATCGATCGGCTTTGTATTGATCGGTAGAAGTTCGACTCGATGGGGTTCGCATCGATCAGGTTTTGGTTCGACTCGATGGTTTCGTATCGGTCAGGATGGAAAGAAGCGGCATGTCTCGAATCAATACTCTCGTATCGATAGCAGAAGGATTTGGCACTTTCATATCCATCAGGTAAAGCTTTCTTCGTATCCATCAGGTAAGGTCTCGCTCGTATCCATCCCGAGGATGAGCTTTGTATCCATCCTCCGCTCCATCACAACCACTTCGTATCGATAACCCTCATGGTCGTTTCGTATCGATCAATTCGCGAATGATCAATGTGAAGTGTACTCCTAGAACCGATGCAAAGAGACACACGAATTGATCCTTACGAGCATGCCATTGCGAAGTTATGGATATGGACGAAGCATAAAACATGGATGCAAGTCCACGTCTCCAGGAAAGAAATGGTCAAAGCGGCGGGGAGTATGGATCGAGTCTTAGGAGTAGCGCCACGTCATCGATACGCACATGCTTCTAATCGAGTCGAAGAAGATGGATGCGAAAGCATGGATTCGAAATCTGCAGTCCACGAAGAACATCGGCTCATATCGATCGTATCTCCTAAACCCCTGATCCAAATGCAACGAAATTTTCGCAGCAGCTTGCATACATGATAAAGAACAATGCTGCCAAGTTTCAGCTCGATTGGTCATTTTTTGATGGATACAAAATCATTTCGCATCGATCACATATTGAGTCGACACTTGGTGGGGTCGGTCGTGTGGGCCCACTCACATGCCAGAAGAAGTCTCCCGAAGTTTTAGCTCGATCTCAGCCACCTACGCCTATAAATAGAGCCGTAGAGCCTACATAAAAAGGATCTTTTGGCCATTCAACGCCTAGACTCTGCCGGATTCACTTCTTCATTTTTAATACAGCAATTGTATTCGAAATTCATCATTGCTATTGCTGTAATCATCTGTAATCAGCAAGGATAATCAATAAAGGATAAAAAAAACTTTGGAGTGGACGTAGGCCGGAGATAGCCAAACCACTATAAATCTTGTGTCTCTGTTCATTACTTTTGGATTATTGCTTGTAATTTGCTGTGATATGTGATTTTTGTTTGGCATATTGCTGATTTATATTCATACTTTGGCGCTTTTACGACATTTGGGGTTTGTGACCAATTTTGGCGCAAACACTTTGGTGTTTTCACTGAGAAGGACTAGCACCCGCTACGTCGGATTGAAGTTTGGATTGGAAGAGCGTGAAGAGTTTAGATTTGAAAGAGAGTGACTCGACAGACAAGTAGAAGATAGAGGGCTGAAAGAAGCCAACAAGAGGGAAGTCAAGAAGCATCCTCCGGAGCTGGGAAGGGACAAACTTCTATCTATATCACTAGGGATGAAATGGAAGCTATAGAAAATTCTTTGCAAGAGAGATTGTTGAAAAGTCAACAGGAAATGATGCAGACTTTCTTTGAGAAGATGAGAGCTGCAGGGACGCAGAACTTAGGAACAGCTACAACGGTTGTGGATGTGGAACAAGGAGCTAGGGTCTTGGAACCTAATGGAGAATGGAATACAGAGCTAGGAGGTGACCAGCGAGGACTTAGGGGCAGGCCCGCAGGATCTGACACTGGAAGACCTTTGGATAGAACCCAACAGGCTAGAATGAACGCTGATGCTAACGAACCGCATGAGGAATATGTACCGGAGTTTCCTCGGGGGCATGGGGGAAACCCTTTACAGACAATGCTGGATTAGTGGAGAACATTAGGAAAAATATGCGAGGAGGTTTGACCAGTAGATATATGGAAGGAGTAAACAGGAGTCCGTTTACTCGGGAAATTAGGATAGCACAGAACCCACCTAAGTTCAAGCTACCTAGCGTGGAAGTATATGATGGCAAGGCTGACCTGACTAATCATTTGATGAGGTATATTAGACACATGAAAGTGTTGGGGGCATCGAAGGAGGTGATGGACTGATGCTTCCCTTTGTACTTGACGGACTTAGCTGCAATGTGGTTTAGGCAGCTTGGAGAGGGATCTATCAGGACTTGGAGGGAATTGGTGGACAAGTTTTTGGGGCAGTTTCGGGTTCGTATCAGGAGACCAAAGAACATAATAACATTGACATCGGTAAAACAAAGGACGGATGAATCGCTTAGAGGTTTTCAAACTCGATTCAACGCGGCAGTTGCTTCGGTGGATCGGTCGGATCCATCGATTGTTTTGATGGCGGCAGTATCAGGACTCGGAGAGGATTCAGATCTTAAGGTGCCTTTAATACGATATCCCCCACAAGATCTCGAGGAATTCTTTCAGGAAGCCGAAAGGTTCCTTCGGCAAGAAGATGCAGGTATGGATTTAAAACTAAAGGAGGTGAATGCGACTGAGGGTGGAGGACCATCCAATGGAAGCTCAGATAAGGATAAAGGAAAAAGGAAGCTGGATGACATTTCAGGGAAAGCTGGAAATCGATGGAAGAATTCAAAGTTTTCCACATACACAGGAATAAACGAGACGTTGGAGCGGATATATATGGAAACCAGGAATCGCCTCCCTTACCGAAGGCCGTCCAGGAGAGAACCATCCGAACGGGAGAGGGCATCAGGAAGGCACTGTCTCTTCCACGATTTGGATGGACATGATACCAATAGCTGCAGACACTTAAAGGACATAATTGAGGAACATGTCAGGAACGGACAACTGAGGCAGTATGTTGGAGCATGGAATGCAGCGGTGGAGTAGGAGCAACCACCGTCTACCTCACACCATGACGATGTGAGGCCTAAGAGTGATGGCCGATTGATTATCAATTGACTTGGATAATATGGAATAAGTAACAAACCATTAGCAAACGACTAAGTCATTTACACATGTGTAGGGACGGAGATAGCTCCTAGGCATGCTCTGAATGATGATAAACCGCGAAGCCATGGTTTGTGAAATCTGTTTTTGTTTTGGATTGGAAACTTGGTTTTCTGGTTTGGTTTTGGAGTTTGGTTTGAACTCCTGGTTTTGTTTGCTTTCTGTTTTGGAATTTTGTCTGGATGGTTGGTTTCTGTTTTAGATGCTGGTTTGGATTTCTGATTTTCTGGATTTGATTTGGATTTTGGATTCGATTTTGGATTGGATTTTGATTGGATTTTTATCTGGATTTTGATAAAAGGTCGTCGGGTATGGATTATGCATGGCAAGGGGTAAGTCGCTTTGCCCGAAGGTGGTAAATTGACTCATTCTGGTCGTCGAGTATGGACTATGCCCGACAAGGGTCCAGAGTGACCAGGATTCAGCCTAGGACTTAGGCCCTGTATTATCAATTGTTATTTTCAGGTCGTTAAGTATGGACTATGCACAACAAGGGTCCGGAGTGACTAGGATTCGGCTTAGGACTTAAGCCATGGCATTTCTTGCGTCCAGGGGCACTGGACCACAGTCGTCAATTGTGGATTACGCTTGGCAAGAACCAGGAGAGGTTAGCTCAACGTCCAGTGACACTGGACCACGGTCGTCAATTGTGGATTACGCTTGGCAAGAACCCGAAGAAGTTAGCTCAACGTCCAGGGACACTGGACCACGGTCGCTAGGTGTGGATTGCGCTTGGCAAGAGGCCGGAGAGGTTGTGGATTTGGATATCGACCCGGTGAGCTCCTGGATTCGGTTATTAGCTGTTGGATAAGGATGGATTAGGACTCGGTTGTCGAGTTCGAATGGACATGGAATTGGCTATGGACTTCGGATATCGGATTCAAAACTATTCAAAACACGCCTTCTTATCACAAGGCATGTTTTGGGGGCAAATGTTATCCCACCTTTTGGTCAAGGCTGGAATATCAACAAATTGGCAAGGAATGATGGATATTAGGATTGGAGAATGATTGGAATCAAGACTGCAATCGATGTCGTCAAAATTTGGTTGAGCTCCGATCGGGACGGAATCGATTGGAGATGATGATGAGGACTAGGAGAGGCTATGTTCAAAATTCATGTTAATCGGAGTTCGTATGAAGGAGATATGATTGATGCAAGGTAGGAAGAGCATGCCGTTCGTATCCATCGGCGCACAGGGATGGTTCATATCGATACATTTCGTATCGATCAGGTAGTTGGTGTTTCGTATCGATCGGCTTCGTATCGATCGACAGAAGTTCGACTCGATGGGGTTCACATCGATCAAGTTTTAGTTCGACTCGATGGTTTCGTATCGGTCAGGATGGAAAGAAGCGGCATGTTCTCGAATCGATACTCTCGTATCGATAGCAGAAGGATTTGGCACTTTCGTATCCATCAGGTAAAGCTTTCTTCGTATCCATCAGGTAAGGTCTCGCTTGCATCCATCTTGAGGATGAGCTTCGTATCCATCCTCCTCTCTATCACAACCACTTCGTATCGATAACCCTCATGGTCGTTTCGTATCGATCAATTCGTGAATGATCAATGCGAAGTGTACTCCTGGAATCGATGCAAAGAGAAACACGAATCGATGGGTACGAGCATGCCATTGCGAAGTTATGGATATGGACGAAGCATAAAACATGGATGCAAGTCCACGTCTCCAGGAAAGAAGCGGTCAAAGCGGCGGGGAGTATGGATCGAGCCTTGGGAGTAGCGCCACGTCACGATGCGAACGTGCTTCTAATCGAGTCGAAGAAGATGGATGCGAAAGCATGTATTCGAAATCTGCAGTCCACGAAGAACATTAGCTCGTATCGATCGTATCTCCTAAACCCCTGATCCAAACGCAACGAAATTTTCACAGCAGCTTGCATACATGATAATGAACAATCCTGCCAAGTTTCAGCTCAATTGGATCATTTTTTGATGGATACGAAATCATTTCGTATCAATACAGATCGAGTCGAAACTTGGTGGGGTCGGTCGCATGGGCCCACTCACGTGCCAGAAGAAGTCTCCCGAAGTTTTAGCTCGATCTCAGCCGCCTACGCCTATAAATAAGGCCCCAGAGCCTACAGAAAAAGGTTCTTTTGGCCATTCAACGCCCAGACTTTGCCGGATTCACTTCTTTATTTTTAATACAGCAATTGTATTCGAAATTCATCATTGCTACTGCTGTAATCATCTATAATCAACAAGGATAATCAATAAAGGATAAAAAAAACTTTGGAGTGGACGAAGGCCGAAGATAGCCGAACCACTATAAATCTTGTGTCTCTGTTCATTACTTTTGGATTATTGCTTGTAATTTGCTGTGATCTGTGATTTGTGTTTGGGATATTGCTGATTTATATTCATATTTTGGCGCTTTTATGACATTTGAGGTTTGTGACCAATTTTGGCGCAAACAAGCGCCTTTTCCCCAGAGCCAATCTCAAAACACTTTATACTGTACTCTTATAGTATCTTTCAAATCATACCCTTTATGATTTTCATCAAAATCTCTTTTACAAAAAATCGATTCCCAAAATCGATAATTCTCAAACTAGGCTTTCCAAATTCCAATATTCATTTTTCCCAAAAATCAAAAGCCTTTCCAAAATTCATAAGTTCCAAAAACCATTCCTCCAAATCATTCTCATAAAATCCTTTATATATATATATAGATATATAACCTTAAAAAATCTTTAAATCATTTCATACTTGTATAAATTTCCTTTTTATACTTTAAATACATTTCAAAAACCCCTTTTCTTCCGGCAATAGATTCAACAAGGGAGACTTATCTTATGTAACAAAGATGTATAACTTTGTTTATTCCAAATCAAATATTCAAATTTGATAACTCTATTAAGTCACTTACATATTACTTGTCTTCATAAAGTGAACCTTTAATCATAGAAATATCTAATTTCCATTTTACTTCATTGTATATTTCACAATATATACTTTTCATTTCAAAATTCATTTCACATTTCTTATCCACAAATTCCCAATATCAATTTCATTCAAACCCGTATGATGTACACATATCATCCGTACGTTATATTAATTTGATCGCTCACTCAATCACACAATTTCAATTCCGAACTAGTATTGTCCATCCGACTTCCTAGTGCGGACTCAGATCTGGTTTCTTGATCAGAAGCCATCATCTTCTTGCATAGCCTATCTATGATAGAGAATACCCAGAACTAATCGATAATCCATATCCAGGTTCGCCGTCGAAAATCGAGTGAAAAATCCCAACTCGGATCGATAAACTATCTCGAAATTCTGTGCTCGAATCCGAATCAAATCACTATGCGAATAGAATAATATACGTACATCCTTACGTATTTATCTTTATTGATTATTAACCAAATCATTTCTCTTTTCTATTCACATTCCCTTATGTTCTTATTCATTTATTCACAGTTGTTTCAATACATTTGGATTATCATCCTAATTCTAATCTCAATTGGGTATTTAATCATAAACAGTTTGCACTCTGACCGGCTTAAATTTTGAAAATAGCTTGAAGAATTTAAAAATTGATAAGTAGTTGAAATCTAATTATTGGTTTGTAAAATAGCAGTAAAATGGTTAAGTAATTGTAAAATAGTTGAAAAATAGTCAAATAGTTATTGAAATTTTAAATAATTGCAAAATAGTTGTAAAATAGAAATTAGTTATAAAGTAGTTGAAAAAACAGTAATTATTTTATAAAACAGTTGAAAAATTATTAAATAGTTCCAAAAATAATTATAAAATAAGTATAAGATGGTTTGGCTTTAAAAAGAAAAGTTATATATTAAATAGTTTGGAAAAATAGATTTAAATTAAAACAATTTATTTTGAAAATAGTCCAGAGCCAAACTGTTAATTCCCAATCTCCATCCCCATCAATTCAATTTAAATTTCCACTTCCATTTAAATTGACTCAATTCCAATTTAAACAACTTCAATTTCCATTGAAATTGATTTAACCCCAATTCAAGTTGAATTAATTCTCAATTTATTTCCAAAATCAAATCGAATTCCATTTGAATTTTAAACCTATTCAACTTTAATCACAATTCCAAATTATTCAAATCAATTTGGACTGATTTCACATTCCATTTCAATTTCATATTAGTTCAATTTTTATTTGAATTAATCCCAACTACAAATCAACTTCCTATTTGAATTTTGAACTCATTCAACTTCAATTTCATTTCAAATTAATCCAATTCAAATTTTTTGTTTGAATTTTTTAAACTTATCCATCTTCAATCACAATTTTTAATTAATTCAAATCAAATTCAGTTTGAACTAATTCAATTTAAATCTCAACTTCTAACCATCTCGACTTATATAATTTCGAGTTAAATTTTAAATGTTGATTTAATCCCTTAAATCAAATCAACTTATAACTTTAAACCATTTAATTCTGAATTCAAATTCCGTTTTTAACCTATTTCAAAGTTCAAATAATAATTCAAATCCAATTTTAGCATAAAGATTATTAATAACTACAGGATGGTATTATTCGAATTATTTTAAAACATCCATCCATTTCCAATTTTCAGATCTCAAACCCATTTTGAGATCACACGAACTCCCAATTCAAACTAACCATTTAACTTTCCAAGTTAAATCCCAATTTCATCTTGAAATTTCCAATTCAGGTTGCTTGTTAAATTACTTAACTTTCCCAAAGTTAAATTCAATTTACTTAATCTAGCCAACATACCCAATTTGAATTCCCACTTCAAATTCTAAACTTCACATTAATAATCTTCTCACTTATAAGTTCAAAAACTTATCACTTTGGGTATCACATCTCCAAATTTAAAACTCAACATTTTGAGTTTATTTCAAACCCCCTTTGATACTGTGTATATTCCTCATACATATTATTTTCTTTACACACCAAGTTATTCTTAAATTCTAGACAACCTTTGGTTTTTAATTAAAAATAAATTTCTCTAAATTTTCAAACAACTCTTGTCTGAAGCAGGACCCTTCATTCAAATACATTAAATAACATTATTTATTATTTCTTTATCACTTTGAAATAAATTCAAATGTTCCTAGACTTACGATAAAAAACATCATAAGTAAAACCTTCTTCAGTTCATAAGTTATACTCATATGAAGGTTTTCTTCCCTAAAACAATAATTTATTTTCTTTATCAAAGTTTACAAGAAAACAATATCCCATTATTAAACACAATAACCATTCTATATTCTGGTTTGAATCCAATTCTAATTCATCTTATTTATATAGTTCTTTTATTTAATTCCAATATCCAACAACCAATTTCTTTATATATTGGAAAAACTATTTTTTATATATCTAAAGGTAAACTTATATAAAAATCATTTCTAAAACCATTTAAAATTTTATATAAGAAAATAACAAGTACGCTCTCATATATATATATATATATATATATATATATATATATATATATATATATATATATACCGTTCATCCTATCCTTAATGAGTATCCCCACCAAAGCCAAGGTTCTCTCTTAACCTGGCTCCGAAACCAAATGTAACGACCCAAAATTTTTGATCTCAAAAATTCCAGATAGATAGGAAAAGAAGAAAAGTGATAGAAGAAGAAAAAACAGTAAACCAAACTTAGAATCTCACATTCACAGCGGATAAAATGTAATACCAAATAATATTCTTTACATAAAGAAAGTTGTATCAATTAATTACATTTTAATACATCAGAGTTGCAATATTTCAAATTATTGGACAATTAAAATAACTTGTCCCAGATATGCAACAATATATCACAGCGGATACACTCCATACGTTCCATCCATCCAGCTCGCCTCCTGAGCTCCAGAACGTCCTTTCCTGAAAATCTGTAATACTCGGTCTGACCCGAGCATTACATCAAAGTAACACCCGGGTCAGGCTGGAAACCAGCGTGAGTAAACCCATTGAACAGGAAATACCAATGCATACAACTATTTTAAACCCGAGTAACTCGTATCTTATTGCGAAATCACAATTTGATATAGACATCTCTTATTTCACACATCAATTTCTAAGTACCAATCTTGGATTAAATGGTCCATTCACATAAATCATTACATTCCAGCCTATTGATTTCACACATCAATCTATAAAGAAACGAAGTGGTTTCGGGTAGGTACTGGTACCCGACCCCAGTCTCTTCGAATCTAATGTCATCTTAACTCAAGTATTCAAGTGAAAACAATTCAAAATTTAAATACAGGATGTCACTGTTTTAACCCAAACATATTATATAATATAGCATCACACATCGCATACCAGAGATATCAACTAATCTAAGGCATCCAATATCATTCAATCATTCATTAGCAAGATTAATCTACCATACCATCTCTAGTTAATTTAATTAACCACAAATGAATTAAATTAATTACTTCAGTTACTTCTAAATTCTGCTATTAATTTATTACAAACCAATTAATTAATCTTCCAATAATTATCCATCTTAATTCATCATCCTTGATTAATTATACTTTAATTACCTTAAGTAATCAGCCTTTAATTAATTTCACAAATTAATTATCTTAACCATTTACAGTAATTAACCTTTACTTAATCACATTAATTTAATTAATTACATTGAGTAATCAATCCCTTTAATTACTTTCATTAAGTAATTATACTTAAATAATCCCACAAATAATTATCCTTAGTTAATTAATCTAATTAATTATTAAAATTAATCACATTAATTAATTATTTAATAATCCCTAGTTAATGATCTTCATTATCTATTAAAAATTCTTTAATTACTTCCTTAATTAATTATTCTTTAATTAACCATTATTAATTATTCTTTAATTAATCATTATTAATTATGAATTAATTAATTATTAATCACAAATTAATTAACTTCTAATTACTTAATAAATTAAGTGCTTTATTGAAACTAAATTAATCTTTAATTACTTGATTAATTTACTTACTAATCATTAATAATCTTCACTTATCTATTAATGATTCTCAATTACAAATTAATTAACCTTAATTAATTTAAGATAAATTCTTTTATCCTAATTTAAATACTTAATTTACATCATTATCTTTTATTAGAAAACACTTTTGAAATAAATTTTATAATTGAAAGTGTATAGCTTCCTTAAAACAAAATAATTTAAACATTTAATTTTATTATTTAAAACCTTTCAAACTTATCTAAATAAATTTTGATAAATAGATATTTTTGAAAACTTATTTAAAATATCTTTTAGAACCCTTTAAAATATAAAAATATTGTTAAACAATTATCCTTGAAACTAATTAAAACTTAGAACCTTAAACTCCTTTAACACATTGCATTTAGAACTTGTTTAAAAACTTCCCTTTGAAATTTTTTAATTTTATTTCTATGAAAACAAATTTTATTTTGATTCACACATTTTAACTCATTTTAGTTAGTTTCAAAACTTGTATTACTATGATTACCTTTGCCAAAAGAAAATCTGGGTCCTGTTGATCTGAAATAACAACCTGGACAACATGATCGACCCGAGTTCTAACACCAGAATTCACGAGACAACTCACGAGTTTCCCCAACCACAACTGCTTCGAGCCTATTACAGAAACACTTGAACTCGACACGAGATAAATCCTTCTTTCCCAAACCTAGTTCTCATGATACCACTATGCATATGCACACACGACTGTCGCTGATCCAATCACCTCTGATGATGCCCACTAGTCGCTAACGACCCCTACCAACGTTCCGACCACCTAGATATCAAGATTCCTTCACGACACGAAAACGAGCATTCGAACGATGACAGAACCCAAACCATTATGGCAAAAACTGGATCGCCACGACGATCATGGCGACTAGAATTAACGTCCCTCTGACTTTGGCCTCGTCAACGACCCATGCAGCTATTCCAACACTCGCAGTCGAACTCGACGCTTCGATAAAGAAGAAATCACCTTGCCATTACACTCAATAGAACCCCCTTCCAAAAACCCTAGTTTACCTCATTCGTTCCACCACGGCTCAAAATAAAATACAATCACATTTTTTCCCTAGTCGTCAAACCTCCAGACAACTTCGACCAAGATCCCGATGAAGTTCACCATGCCGATCGCCAGATATTGGCGAAAATCCCAAAATCTTTTAACCATGATTAACTCAGAGAATACCAATCTAAAAATTGTGAATCTGGTTTCTAAATTCAGCATATGCCATTACAAATTTGCTTATGACTTCGAAGCATAAATTTAAAATATTTGATTTTAAGCTATATTCAAATCATTCTGTATTATTTCATTTTTGAAATAATTTCTAAATATAAAACTCTGAAACTATTTTTAAAATTCATATTACACTGAGCTAATAATATTTCATTTATAAATCATAACTAAATTCTGAAAGTTTGGTAAGATATGAATTTTATAAAGAAATTGTTCCTAGATTTAGCAGAGCAGTTTTTAAATTATTCACACATATTCAGACATATACAGATCATATGTTTATTAATGCATTCATATCAAACACTAATTCCAATCCTACTGCTCTAATCATTCATCACAAGCAATAAATCAAATAACCATAACACTGTTTTTAAAAAAAAATGTTTACTCACCCTTTTTTTTTTACAGAGAGATAGGGCCTTAGTTTTGAAATTGCTGAAATTTGATTTTCTGCAAACCTGATATTCTCCTAACATTAGTTTTATGAAAATCAAATTTGAATTTATTAAGTGGATTAAAGCCTGCAGTTCAAACAGAGAACCTATATCCATACTCATTTTCATACCTGCACAGGCTTCCATATTCAGAGTAGTCTAAATACACACACACACACACACACACACACACACACACACACAAAAAAAACATCCATGTAGATCAACTTTTATCATATCACTTCATAGATTTTCACATGCGTCAAAGATTCAACCAAATTAAAGCTTTTTTTAAAGAAAAAGATTTCTCACACTAGGTTAATACAGAAAAGCCTTATTCACACATCACTACAAGTGTTTATGCATCAGATTTTGCTTTTGAAGGATGCAGTCTACTCACCATATCTGTTTGAATAGAGAAGATTTTTGTTGTGAAAAATTGAAACTAGACTTGATTCTTGATTCCAGATCTATTCTTGCTTTATTGTTTAAACTGGGTTGATTCTTGCTAAGATGATCTAGGCTTGGACACAGGCTTTGGCTTCTTTGATTTGTAAAACTTTTATAGGTTTTGATTTTGAGAATTTTCTGTTTGTTTCAAAAAAAAAATCTCGGATCTGATTTTTTGTATGACTTTGTTCTTTTGCTTTGAAAATGGTAAAATGGAAAGAATTAAGAGAGGGGATAGTTTATATAGGTTTAATTAGAATTTACTTAAAATAAAAGAAAATAAAAGCAAATGGGTGACACTTGTTTATTTCTTAAGTTAAATAATTTACATTTGTCACTTATACTTATTAATCTACTTAAATTTGTACTTTGTATGATAAAAATGTCTTTTATATAATTTTATGCCAAATTATATTTAGTTTATATCTATGTATATGTTTTACCAATTTATATCCTTATTAAATATATTCTCTTATATTTATAAAATTCCAAAAAATATGTTTTGAAACTAAATTATATATAAATAAAATCATACATATTTTATTTTCAAATCCAATTTATTTTTAAGATATCAATCTTTCTAACTTCAAGTTTAAATCCAAATTCAATTAAAATCCAATTTAAAAACCAACTCAAATATATGAGTATACACTTTTAAACAATCACAGATTCAATTTATAAATAATAATTCTATTAAAATCCATATGTATATATATATATAAACAACACATTATTATTATTTGAAAACAACAATTTTATATATTTTTAATAATTTATAAAGGATATTATCACATTTATTTGTTCAATTTTATAAATCGGTATTTTCAAGAATTAAATCAGATAACTATCCAATTATCTGATACCCGAAAATTTGGGTTATCACAATGAGTATGCAGTATGGCATAATCCACAAATCCAAAATGAATTCCAAGTATGTTATCAAAATATGATTTTAATAGTGGCACCCAAAGGATATTGTAACATCCTCCATTTGGAGGCTCAAAACTAACGGCCACGGATGCTGCAGTCATCCATAGTTATTAATCCTCGACGGCCGAATACGGTAATGTTAGATAAATTGATATACCAAAAACACATGGATGTGGAAAAAGTTAAAATTTCAAAACAACTTTCACATTCCATTCCAAACTCATTTCAACATTCATTACATAATCCTACAATGTTAACTGCATTTTGAAAAATATAATTATTATAATATACTCCAAGAGCGACATATGAAGATGCTCCATTAGTGATTAGAGTATATAATAGGCAATAAACCATTTTTCCTTACAAAATAACACATTGGAGTCACATGAGAAAGAACTTAAATAACTACATGCCTTCTGCATGACTCCGGAATCTTTTTCGTCTTAAGAGGTACCTGAAAACCTCAAGTCTCAAACTACTCAAAAATAGGTGAACATCCAAGAGTTTAAGGGGAAAACATAATCTTTGAATCAAACATAGAGCCTAGTATGAATAATAATATACCATCTCAAATCATTTAGATATCTAGTGAGACCACGCCGCATAGCAAAACGAGTTTCCCTCAGTAGTATCTTAAAACATTAATAAACCAATTTCTTTTGACCTTGCATTCACAATGGTTAATTCAATTCAAAACATTATTATGTGATGATATGTAAAACAATTGAATCAATTCTTGATTACCCATCCCTAATTCTATTTGACTCTTTGTCATAATTATAGTTTCTAGGATTACTATTAACCTACTAGTTTTCATGGGCTAACTAATAACCTATTGGTAACCCAAATATCATTTCTTTTATCCTAGTTTTCATAGGCTGACTAGGAATCTATTAACTAATAGTTAATATGTTTCTTTTACCCTAGTTATTATGGGCTAACTAGGAACCTATTAATTATCTGGCAATATTTCATTTTCTTATCCGGATATATTTTTTATGGGCTTACTATAAACCTGTTCAACACATCTTTAATTATACATAGTTCTCATGGGCTAACCGTGAACCTATTTTCCCCCGCCAATATCTTTATAGTTTTCGTGGGCTTGCTGCTAACCTATTGGCCTCTGCCAATATCTTTTATTTATTCACTACTAGGTCAATCTAATTGGTTATTCTACCTTTTTAAAAGTACAGTTTTTGGATTCATTATAAAGTGAATATATACTTATATGAAGAAGTAATTAGTATAACTTGGTTAATTCCTTTAACCCATTCATACTTCTTTATAAGTTCTATTTCAAAATACTTTGTTTATTAATATGCCATGGTTTTACTTTTTGAATAAGACTAGGTTATTTGTTTTGAAAACTATGCTTTCGAAACCTTGCTTTCGACGTCACTGGAGAGCCTCCTTCGAAAGCATATATCTCTTTTCAAAATATTAGGCTTCTTCCTTTTGAAAACACTTAAAATCCTTCTTTTGAAAATCTTTCTAGTATAATAAAATGTTACTTATTAATTATTAGAAGCATAGCATCAAAACCATTGGAAGTATATCTTCCTAAAGCATTGAAAGTCCCCCCCTTCGACATCATTGGATTTATCTTTTAAAATATCGTTTGGGTTAAAGCAAATATAAATGAAAGTATCTCTTTCGAAACCATTCTTTGCTATGTAAAAATATCAGGGAAATTATGATGGAGTTGAAACCATCTCTTTCGACAGAGTCGAAAGATTACCTTTTAAAATATTGAAGGATAGCTTCGAAACCCATAAGCCTTTCGAAAGCATTTAGAAAGTGGGTTTATATAACTTTAAAGCAAACTGTACCTTTCGATAATATTGATAACTTCAATACACTCGAAAGGTAAAGGAATCAACGATAGGGCTTCAACTGGGTCGGAACTCCTTCTCAAAGAAGTATTGATTTATAATTAAAGGAACACCTTCGAAACTCCTTTTTCTTTTATAACAAACATGGAAACCCCTTCGAAAACCATTATAAAACTTCTTTTAGAAGCATATGTATCAACTAAGTCAACAACTCAGGAAAAAAAAGCAGGCGCTTTTCTTTTTAAAAAAACTAAGGTAACTACCCCATCGAAAGCTATGCTTTCGACACCATGCCTTTCGTCTTTATCCAATCCACTATGTATCATCTAGATGATACCATGTGTATTGAATTTAACTAAATGGGGTTCCGGCATGGTCGAAAGCGAAAGGAAAGAAGTGAAAGGTACTCTGATTAGAGGCGAAACCTGTTTTTCTATGTTAAATACTAAATTAAGCAACTAACCTACCTACTTTTCATTTCGTATTGGTTGTTGTTATCCCACTTTTTGGCAAGGCCGTGACACTAAGGAATTGGCAGGAAACCAAAAGGCGGTCCATCTCGAAGATCGGTTATACATAGGTTCACTATGGATACTAACAAATTTTGTCCAAGTCTAGATTGAGCTACAATAGATATGGCACGACAAGAAAATCTACGAAAGCCAACATTCCAAATTTCAATTCAATCTTAGTCAGTATGCTCGAGATATGATCGATGCAAGCCAAGAAGACAAGCTAATTCGTATCTATCGGTCAATCTCCTTCGAATCGATCCATTTCGTATACATCAGTCAGTCTCCTTCGAATCGATCCATTTTGTATCCATCGGTCGATCAAGCCTCTCTTCGTATCCATCGAGGTCCACTTAGTTCATGTCCATTGACAGTATCACGAGAGTCCATTTTGTATCGATTAAGTTTCAAATATCCTTCGTATCAATTGACCACAGTTCGATACGAAATCAACACCTCCCATCGATACGAAGTGGAGTGCACAATATCGATACAGTGTGAGATGTAATGGATCGATACGAACAAGGCCAAGTCGGGTTGATACGAATGAGACGCATCCATAGGAAATACTAGATTGTTTTGCATGAAAAGTGGATCGATCCAAAAAGTTAGCGCCACATCATCAGATATCACGTGCAGATCCATCGATGCGAAGCTATCGATATGAAGAGCATTGATATGAATCCAACAGCCTTCAATAAATCGAAACTTGTGTAATGACCAGTAAATTTTAACTGGTTTCATAACGTAATTAACTGAAATTTTGTGAAATTTTAAAAAATTGAATTTTGAAATAGAAATTTGGTATTCGAGATGCGTCTACTTAAACATAGCAACTGGTAAATTTTCATCAGATAATATGGAAGTTATTTTATTGTGAAATTTTATATCAATTTAAAGCATTTAGGATTAGAGGATAATAAATTATTTTCCAAACGTGAATATTTTTATATAATAAATTTGTAAATAATCTTCTGAGCGAGACGTCATATTTCGTTTCATCAAATTTGGACTGCTATTGCTTCATTTATATTATTTTCGATAGATTCGTAGCATTTTTTGTACCGATTATCGACTTTGATAGGATAAACGTATTGCTGATATTGTATACTATTTTGATCGTTTCGCTGTGATGATCTCTACGGTATGTTCATTGGTGTGTTTTCATATTTAATACGCAGCAAAATCCATGGAAAAAGATGGCCATATCGGTATCCACTTTGGAGCTTTATTTCTATGTGACCATTCAATTGTGAAACGGCTGAAACAAAAAGTCACCGCTTTTCAAATTTTCAAAAATTGATGTTTATAACTGTAACCAATTCCTATTCAAATCGGATGCGTTTGCTTACGTTATTTGAAATAAAATTTTACATATTCAAAATTTATCATTTTTTTTTTCAAAACTGCTGCTCATCCATTTTTCCTTTGAGCCTCTTCTTCCTCCTTTGCCATTTTTTTCCGCTTCCCTTCTTTCTCCACTCCCACACCAGGCAGCACATTCCACCTCACTTTTCATCGCTCTTCCCTGACAATCTCCCTTCGGCCATGCAAGCTTCCACCTTACCCTTTCCTCACCGAGACCAGACCAAAACCGAGCCTGTATGTAGACCACCATCCACAATACCGAAGCCCACTCTCCCGTACGCCAAGACATCGACCGAACCCACTTTTCGGACCCACCTCGGCCTTCCACTTGTGCCGCCTCCCCTCCACTTCGACTAATGCCACAGTCCCTCTGACACCCTGACAGCTTTCCCATTCCCACATCCATCCACCAAAGTCAACCACCATACCCTTCCATCCCCAATCGAGGCCGATCATCTCATCTCCGCTGCACTTTCCTTTCTCCATAAGCTTATCTAGTGTATGCGTATATATATATATATATATAGTATATAATATCATATTAGTTATATATATATGTATATAGAATTTCGAAAATAATATATATTTATATGTATATATGTTATGTGTTTTGTTAGGTACATTTACATGTCTGTTTTTCCTAGTATATGTCAGTATATATAGTTTAAGCTTAAGTATTTATAGATTTTGAGATGTGTGTATATATATGTTCTATTTCGCTGTGTGTTCATATTAGGAATTCGTTTATATATTATACAAAAATATTATATATTTATATATAGTTATAGGTTGTAGGATTTTTAGTCTGCATATGTTCATTTTACTTGCCTTGTATTTTTTTCAATATATAGTTTATATTTATACCGGGTATGGTTTTTGAATATATATGTATAATTTGCTAGTTTTATTTAAAGATTATATGCATGTCAGGTCTATATATATTTAATTGAATGCATGATGTATATTTATAGATGTGTTGTTTTATATAAGTAGTACGTGTTGTTTTATGATTAATACTAACTAAATATAATATATACCTGTATATAGGGTATTTTATGTTCTGATGCCATATTATACTTTGTTGAAAAAGTAATGTCAGCCTATATCTATAATTTTATACATGTTTGATTATATATATGCATGAATTTATATATATTATTATTTTATCTTAAATTACATATGGTTTATATATAACGTATATATATGTATATGAGTTATAAGGTTTGTTTCGGTTCTATGATAAATATTGTTTTAAAATTTGAACAGTTATGTAAGTTTATATATATATATATATATGTATGTATATGTTTATATGTTTGGTTATATATACAAGTATATGATGTTGATTCTAGAGAACATGTATATAAAAGCATATAAGCCGTAGATGTTTTTTAAGTAGTTACATATGGTATATATATTATAGATATAATATAAAATAGTATTTCAATAGTCTATTATGTACAGTTTATATCATGGCCTTATTTGATTTTTATATAGTATTAGCGTCGATGTGTTACAAGTATCTGCGTGATTATTTATGTATAATATATATATATATATATATATATATATAGTGTTTGTATATCCAGATTGTAGTTTATACATATAGCTGATGGTCTGCATAGTTACAAAGCTTGCGTAGTTTTTAATCTAACTTTATATATGGTTATGTTGGTACACATATATACAACACGTTTTGGTTAATATTTTGAAAAGGATTTTATGGTTTAAAATGTATATAGATAATATGTATCTTATTGTTTGAAACATTTTGTAAACTATGGACTTTTATGAATATTGATTTCATGGGAATACAATACGAAGATTTATTTATATATGTGTTTACTTATAAAACAATGATTTTGAAATACATATATAATTAAATTTAAAAGTGTGCTTGAATTTAAAATATGATTATATATATACATAGTTATATATGTTCACTTGTACCATTGATCTTCATCAATCCAGTTTTTTGATTTCGTCAATTCTAAGCTGTCACCTTTGTCGTCGAATTCGTGCCATGCTTGCTTTACTTTGGAATTTGTGTTTGGATTCGTAACTCATTTCTGTGTCGTATCTCTCTAGCCTCTAAAGGTGAGCAATCACTCACGATTAACGTTCTTACATTTATTAACTTTGATTTCAATTGAAACGCAATTGAAATATGTTGCCGCTAGTTATTTGCATTGCTATATATATGCTACCATTCACCTGTAACATCTGACATCATTATCTGTTATTTATATTATGATTGATGATATATGCCTATTATGTTATTATCATATCTGTTATCACTTTGCAAGTTCTTTGTTGGTATAGAATTCCCTATGGGTTGAAATGATACATAGCCGAACGATCTTTAGAATAGAAGAAAATCGTTATGGGTTGAATGATAAACCCAAGCGATTTTCATTTAATTGAAATTTGGGATTGCGGGTTGAAAGGATATACAGCTGCATATATTTAAATTGCAGATTGAAATGATAAATATCTATATCACTTGACCATAGGATAAAAATTATATATACAGACATCATTAGTCTATATATGTATATATATGTTTGTTTGTATATATATATTTTAAAAATGACTTCCAAAGGTTTGAAAATAAATATATGGTTTGTAATAAATACTAATTTTTAAGATATTATTTATAAATGTTATTTTATAAAGGTTTTAATTTTTGATTTTAAATTTATGTGATTGGAAATTTTAAGTTTATAAGTTAGTTTTGAAATTATAAATTATAAGAATTTACTTATAATTTTACTATTTTAAAATATATATAATAAGTTTTAATATAAAATAAGTTTAACAATAAGCTTTAATTTAATAGAGTTTGATTTAATTAGTATATAATATGTTTAAGTATTTATTTGAATTTATATTTTAAAATAGATTTTTATAATGATTTTTATAAGCTAAGGTTGGGAAGATAAATTTGAATTTATTTGAAATTGTATTTAATCAAGAATTTTGTTTAATTAACTCGATTAGAAACTTATTATATTTGAGATTTTTTTTAAAAGGATTTGATTTTATAATTTGATTTTTGTTTAAAGTAATTAATGAATATTTCAAGTTTAAATAGATTGAAGGAAATATCTAGTTTATTTGTAATTTGGGGTTTTCTTTAAATAATATTGGATTTATTAATTGAATATTTCAAAACTAAATAATAATGAAGTCAAATTAAGATATATATGAAATTATCAAATTTAGGTTTGAAAATGTGAAATATTTAAAGCTTTGAAATATGTTGAAACCAAAATGGTTTATTTTGTAGTTCAAATCTGTATTTGAAATCGTTATAATTTGAAATGGTTTATTGAGAAACTGAATTGAGTTGAATTGATGAATTGAGATTGAATTAAAATTGAATTTTGGAATTTGAGATCATTTGAATCGATTTGTGAAATTTGAGGAAGATATTTTATTATATAAAGTAATTTTAAATTACATTTAAAACTATTTATATATTTCACTTTACAAATTATTTCCATATAAACTATTTTAATATAAATCATTTTAATATAAACTATTTTAATATAAACTATTTTAATATAAACTATTTTAATATACTAGCTATTTTATTATAAACTATTTTAACTTATAACTATTTTATATAAACTATTTTATTGTATAAATGACTTTATTATATATACTATCATTAATACCTAAAAGGTTTAAAGGAAAGTGTTATGATTTCAAAGTGTTATGATTTCCAAAGTATTATGATTTCTAAATTATGATTTCCAAAGCGTTGTGATTTCCAAAGTATTATGATCTCTAAGTTATGATTTCTAAAGTGTTATGGTTTTAGAAGCTTTACAATTTTGAAAGTGTTATATCTTTGAAGTGCTATGATTTTTGGAAATAGGTATATTTGAAATGTAAATGATATCATATTTGGCCTTGAAATGGAAATGATGTCGTATTGATATGGTTTTGAAATGATATGATATTTCGATTTTGAAGTACGAACAATTTAAAATTAAATGACCACGGTGTTATAATAACGTTTGGTTGCTAAGGAGACTGGGATCGGATATTGTCATACTCTCTGACAATACCGAAAACCACTTTAAAAACTGTGTACGTGGGAGATTCCAAAATGAAGTAGGGTCATTTGGTGACGGTTCTAAATGGTAGTTATGTGACCCTGACTCCGGTGAGTCAGCTTGATGCAGCTAAAACATGAGCCACGTTGGGCCAAGTGAGATCATTCCTCCTATCGGACAAATTTCTTCGATACCATTCTATTGCTTTTGTGATTTGATTTGGTGCACCCTTTTGATTTAGGAGTGTGTCACGAGTGAGCGGTAGTAGCTGCTCTGCGTTACCACCAGTCCGGATATGCAAACGATATATCTGCCCTAACATTGCCTCGAGTGCCTTGTCACATGCCCTATCGCGCCTTCTGCGAGTATGGTTTGTACCGTATCTATGTAGTGCCCTCTGATAGCCCTCAAGTTTGGGGAGGATTTATGGTACTGTATAGACTATGGAAATATAAAAATGTGTTAAGGAGAATATGGGTAACACCTTAACGCTATTTTGTTACTTTTACTTTACTATAGACATATTATAATAGCATATATTACTACATAGTAGATAGTTCCACGGATCTTTAGATGATGGAAATCCCAAACATCCTTTAAGTTACTTGTATTTCAGTTGATATTTCACTTGAGTTGAATTTACTGATATAAGAATGTTAATCCTGACTCGAGTGTTTTGTGTTTTTCTTTACACTCGGGAAAGACTGAGTGTCACAGCATTTGAGACTCACCTTTGGAGTTGGAGCTTCACTTGGAGATCCATCTGTGTCTATTCAGCTCTAAGCTATCCAATGGTTTTGTCTAGACTTTTCATCTGTTTGTATTCGAGACTACATTGTATTTGATATATTCTGTTGTATTTTACCTCAAACTCTGTTGTTTATATAGTAACTTCATGAACTACTATTTATCTATTCCGTTGCCTATTGTTATATTACTCTGTGTCTGTGATTTTGTGATTATTTATTTACTGTATACGTTGAGTTTTGCCAAATATAAATTAACAACATGATATTTTGAGCAATTCAAGTCCAACATGTGCGGATGCGAATGGCACGAAATACCGGGTTGTTATAACTTGCATTGATCATAGCTCAGAATCTATAAGTCCAAATGCCACCAAATTTTCACAGGAGCTTGCGAGCATCTTCAGGAATGTTCATGATCAATCGCTACTCGATTGGACTAAATCCTGATCGATACAAATTGCGTTCGTATCGATCACGGATCGACTCCAAACGGTCAAGTATCGATCGTGCAGCCCCACCCACGTGAGAGAAGAGGTCTTCCATGATCTGAATGAGACATTTCCAGCCTATGCCTATGAATAGCAGTCCAAGACCTATAGAAAAAGGACTTTTGGCTCTTCTACGTCCATACTCTACCGAAATCACTGTTGAAATCGAGTTTTACTGTTGTAATTCGTTGTAACTAACAAGAAAAAATTAATAAAAGTCAATCATTTCATAGTGGATATAGGCCATATGCCAAACCACTTTAAATCCGTCTGTTTCTATGCGATTTTCTTACTTACGATTGGCGTGTTTGTTAGATCTGCCTCATTTTTCGTTTATTTTCTTCACTTTATCTCTTCAAACACAACCGGAGAGTGTTGTGCCCAATTTTGGTATAAACACTTTGGTCCTTTCACTAAGTGATCTAGTTTTTCTCCTGCTCTTTGGATCTATTATCAATATCGAATTGCATAAATCTAAGTAGAAGATCCAGATTTCAAGTTTAAAGTTCTTTCATTCTATTCAGATTTGCATCAATTCTAGGAAAGAGCTTAGCTATCCATCGTGGTAAATACTAGAACTACTTCAACAGCTGCCGATCCACAAGGACGGGATAGACAAAACCTCGTACAACTACCTCTTACCAATCAGAATGCTGCGGGACCATCAAATCCGCAAGGACCTATCACCAGGGAGGAATTTTAGATGCTTATGCAAAAGCTGACTCAGAGCCGCCAACAGCTTACTCAAAAACTCCATGCTAAGACGGAATTGACCAACCAACTGAAACGTCAAAGACGAAGGAGATCTAGAAGGGATCAGGCTTCCTATTCAATCACCGAGAGTTCAGCCTCTTTAGACTACCATCATAGATTTAATGCCCAAAATCGGATAGATCTGAACCGTCGCCAACATGAATATACTCTACAACCTTATGTTCTAGAGAACTTAGAATCAAGGAGGCGAGATATGGCCGTCGACCGCGACCAACCCACCCTTACATTGCGGAACCCGACCACACCTTGGTCCAACATGCTCAAAATGTCCAGATGCCGGACATCCCAACGAAGATCCATCAGATGATCCGAGAAAGTCAAGGTCTTACCAATGATGACTGGGGAATCTCCTGGAGTCATACCCCATTCACTGATGATATACTCTACGCCGAACCACCTCAACGATTCAGGATGCCGACTTTACCAATATATGAAGGGAGCTCTGATCCTAATCGACATATCTTAAAGTATGAATGGTTAATGAATGTTGCACGATCCAATGATGTAGTTAAGTATCGAAGTTTTTCGATCTCTCTGTAGGGCATAGAGACTATGTGGTTTACTCATTTACCACCTCGATCTATCTCGTGTTTTGATCAAATGGCAACTAAGTTTGTTGAGCAGTCCTGCATACATGTTATAAGGCCGAAAGATGTTAATACTTTGTCCAGTGTAACTCAAGCTCTTAGAGAGACACTCAAAAGTTATTTGGAGAGATTTCATATTGCATGTGCTGAGATTAGCAATCCCAATGATAACTCCATCCTGATGGCACCGACTAAGGGGATTGATCTCGATTCCAAGTTCGGCAACTGGTTGGCCAGGAAACCTTCTACATCATTGGACCATTTCTATTCCAAGGCAGTCCAATTCTTGAGATGGGAGGATGAGTAACAGTCTAGGGAAAAGGATGATGCATGGCCTAATGTGGAAGGAGTTCAGAGCTATGTTGCTATTAAACCCATGGAGAGTTCCGAAAAAGTGCAATTGAACATACAGAATAAGTAAAATCAATAGAAAGGCAATGAAAACCAAAACAGGAAACGTGATCAGAGTCATGGGCCACGACGTAGGGATTATATGTTTGAAAATTGCACTCCTTTGAATACATCCCTGGAAAATGTCTATTTACAGACCTGCAATACTATTCGGTACAAGAAACCTGCTTCGAAGCAATCATCGGAAAAACAGATCCAGACAGGGAAGTTTTGTAGATTCCACGAAAGCTATGGCCATAACACAAATGGGTGCCGTCATTTGCAGGATCTCATTGAGAAGTTGATACTTAAGAGAAAGTTGGAGCAGTTTATGCGGGCTCCACAGTTAGGAGGTGCGGGCCCATCGAATCAAAACCACATACCAAATCAGGTAAGAAAGGAGGAATCCGCTCGTACTGGCGGGAGGTTGGTGATAAATACTTTTTGTGGTGTTCCTCATCCAGTAGACTGAAGTTGTAAGGAAATGGTGTCGTATGCTAGCTCTATCAAGCATGCAAGCTTCGAATGTTGTAGTAGTTTGGATGACGAGGCTCCTGCCAAGCAACAGAAAACAATGACAGATGACATCATATTTCGAGATTGAGATGCCAATAAGGTCGAAGCCACAACCATTGATCCACTTGTCATATCAGCTCAAGTAGGTCCTGCTTGGATGTAGAGGATCTTAATAGATAATGGAAGTTCGGTAAACATATTGTTTAAGCGAGCCTACGACAAATGAAGATGGAAACCAAAGATTTGAAGCCTTGTTAGTCTCGTATCTATGGCTTCAATGGGAGTCTAACAATACCCATTGGAGTGGTGGAACTGCTAGTGGATTTGGGGATTGGAGAGCGCCGGAGAGTCCGGATATTACAATTTATTATGTTAGATATAGACTCACATATAATGCTTTCTTAGGCCGACCAGCCCTAACTGATTTCAGGGCTGCCATTGCCCCTTAGCGTCCGACTTTAAAATTCCCTATCGGTAATGGAGTTGGAGCCGTTCAAGGAGATCAAGCTACTGGACGAGCCTGTTATTGTTGTTAAGCTGCGAGAGGCGCGGCGAAAAGAAAAGGGAAAGGGGATAGAGGAATCTCTCTATATCCGTTTTGCTGAAAATTGACAACTAACGCCCGGGCCTAGGCTCGGGCACCCTGACCAATTCCAAAGAGATCTTGACCCGAGAGATACCAAAAGTGAAGACGAAAGTAACGACAGTCAAGCTTACCCACCAGAGCTTATGATCAATGTTCCGATCGACGAATGATGACGATTCTAAAATGATAAAGATTGGATCTCGATTAAGCCAACAAATGCAAGAGGAATTGGTTGAATTTCTTCGGGCTAACTTGGATGTGTTTGCCTAGACACATTCTGACATGTGTGGAATCTCCCCAGACATTACGAGCCACACATTGAATATCGACCCGTGGCATATCCCGGTTAAACAAAAAAAGCATGGTATGGATCCACGAGATCTACCGCCCTTAAAGAAGAAGTAGATAAGCTTAAATCGAACGGGTTTATTTGAGATGAATTATAACCGTGGGTGTCAAATCCTATACTCATCCGAAAGTCAAATGGAAAATGGAGAAAGTGCATCGATTACTCCGACTGAATAAGGCTTGCCCTAAAGAGTTTTCCACTCCCCCGAATTGATCAGCTCGTAGACCCAACAGCTGGACATGAACTTACCAATGATTGGTTAATCAAATGTTCACCAACCAGATCGGAAACACTATGGAGGTATATGTGGACGACATGCTCATAAAGTCACGATTATCCACTGACCATATCAAGGACCTGGAATCAGTGTTTAACATCCTCCGAGAATATAAAATGAAGCACAACCCTTTGGAATGTCATTTTGGAATTGCATCCGAAAAATTCCTTTGGTTTATTGTCAATGCTCGAGGGATCGAAGCTAATCCTGAAAAGACCTAGGTAATTAGAAATCTTGAGACTCCAAGAACTGCAACAAGTCCAGAGCCTCAATGGGAAAGTAGCCGCACTGAGCAGGTTCATCTCAACAATTGACAAATGCATTCCCTTCTTCGATTTGATCAGAAAAGGGAAACGGAACTTTGAATGGACTACGGAATGTGAGGGCGCTTTCCGATAACTAATTTAGCACCTCTCCATGCCGCCTATTCTGTCGATTCCCGTTGATCACGGGAGATTGTACATCTACTTGGCGGTGTCAGAAAATGCAATCAATACTGCCCTAATCCGGGAGGAAGACCGGATACAACGGCCAATCTATTATATTAGTAAACGACTAACAGGAGCAGAGAGAAATTATCCAAAGCTGGAGAAGTTGGCTTATTGTATTATCGTTGCCTCAAGGAAGTTCCATCCGTATTTTCAAGCTCATCCTATCACTGTTTACACCGACCAGCTGTTATGATAGGTCTCTTCCTACGGTTTCGAAGCCGTTATTCTAGTCAAGATAGAAGTACCTTCTCATCGAGCGACTTATTACGATCCGAAAACAAATGCTACATTACTTGCCGAATCTTTGGATTTATTGGATGAGAAGAGCGAAGAGCCTGATTTGAGGGCAGAAGCATATCGAAGTCGAGTCGCTCGGATATACAATGCGAAGGTCTGACCCCGAACCTTCGAACTCGACGATCTTGTCCTCAAGAAAATTTACGCGGTTCCTTCACATATGAAACCAATGTGGGAAGGTCCGTATGTAATTAAACGAAAGCTTGGAGATGGTACGTTCAAACTTTTGACAATTGACGGTCTCATTCTATCAAGAGCCTGGAACAACGAAAGTCTACGTCACTATTACACATAACAGGCTCTGTTTATTTATTTAGTCTATTTTTCGTTTGTAATTTGTTTATGCATTTTGAAATTTGAGTTTGTAATAAGGCAATTGACTTTGCTGTATTTTCTTATTTCAGCAATAAATTGCAATCTCTTCGAGCCAGAGCTGTGATTTTTTGAAATGCGTCATACAACCATCACTATGCCTAGAGAGCTAAGTTCCACCATACAGTAGGATTTATTCAAATAAGGATGCGACCGGTCACTCGCTATGTGAAACCCAAGCTCGGGGACAAGTCATTACACTGAAGCCAAAAAAGGATTGATGCACAACAATCCTCTAACTAATACCAGATTCCCGGAGCATGAACTGGAGTATAAACCTATAAATGTGGTTTTAAAGAGGGAGGATCCATCCACCTAACGAATTCATCCATATCTGGACCAAGTTTGAGGAGGATGGATCTGTCCATCTATCGACCTCGCTTGTTAACTTAGAGTGGATGTAGACTGACCATCCACAATCCCGATAGATTCGTCGTTCCTAGAGTGCGAATGAAATTCTAAAGCCTAAACGGATGTGGTTGACCATCTATCGACCAACTCCAGATTCCCGGAGTGCAAACTGGAGTATAAACATCGACTAACTCCGGATTTCCAAAGTGCGAACCAAAGTATCAACATCAACCAACTCCAAATTCCCGGAGTGCGAACTAGAGCAACCGTCAACCAACTCCGGATTACTAGAGTGCGAACCGGAGCATCGACAACAATTAACACCGAATTCCCGGAGCGTGGATTGAAGTATAAACACTGATTAACTCTATGGAGATTAAACACAAACCGGACACAAATCTATTATTCATGAGACAACTCTGTGTCCCTGAAGTGCGGTCATAGTATAAACATAAATCGGGTGTGACTGACCACCTACGAATCAATCTAGAGTTCCCAAAGTGTGGATGCAGTTATAAATATTAAACGGGTGTGACTGACGGCTCGTGAAAATAAATTAAGTCCCTGGAGCATGGGCATATCACTAAAACTGAAACGAGCATAACCGACCGTCGACGAACAAGTGCAATCCCTAGAGTGTTGATATAATCACCAATTGGTGAGCAAGTGTGGTTCGACTACCCAAATTCGCCATGTTTCAGCTTCGCTCTATAAGGATTAAGATTGATGTGTTAAAGGAAAACAACAATTGCTAATCAATCTTCTCTATTTGTCCCCGAAACTAGAGGGTATAACTTTACGTATCAGCTGCTGATTGAGACAACACGGCATCGGAATACGACTTAACGCTCGATTGTGACTCAAAGCCGTAGCTCTGGAACTTAAACGACTAAAGTCAAGGCTGATTTGAAGACTAAACTTCATAAGTACATTGAATTGAAGTTCAAGTGGTGGAACACTTAAGCAAATGAAAACAAATAGTATTGAAGACAAAATGGAATTGTATTACTATTCTTTGAGAAGGAAGAACAAGTACAAAATTGTTCCAAAAAATCCTACTAGCAGGGGTCGAACCTGCATCTATATACGGTCTACAAAAAGAAAGTAAAAGTAGATTCCTATCCATCTACCAAAAATGAGCCGAACAAACATGTATGCTTTCTTTTTTTGTCGGGTTCTTTTTCGATGTTGAACCATTGGAGCTGCCATTTGGCTTCCTCTTTGAGCCCTTTCCTTTTGGCGGCTGGTCTCCAATCGAGGGCATTATATCAACTTCCTCCTCCGAACTCACATGTATCGGAATGCTTCCTGAAGGCGAAGTCGGAGGGACAGGATCAACAGTAGGAGGTGGGAGAGGGACACTGGTGTCGATGACCGTACCACCAGGAGAAATCATTCGTAGCGGGGCTGGACAAGGGCCTGCCATTCCACCTCCAAAGCTACTAGCCCGGCAGCTGCTTCCATTTCGGCATTAATTTCGGCTATTATTTCCTCTTCGTGAATTGTCTAAGCCTTGCTGAGAGTGTTAACAGTTGAGCCTGAGGAGCTGGTCGCAGGTGCGCTTCCACTCATGACAAACGGCGGGTTAGCAAAGGAGTCACTGTGATGATCGAGAAGTTCCTCCATCATCTGTTCATCGAAGGTAAGTGTGCTCCTTTGTACCCCATCCATAAATGCAGTGGCCACTTTCGTGGTTGCTTCCATAATGATAGCCTCCTGCTCGTGATGAAAATCTTGGGTTGCAGGAGGCATAGAAGATGTCACCCCAATTACTGTACAAAGACAAAGGGAAAACTGTTAATAATCACTTCAAGTAACACTTTCGATTTTGATCAAGTGTAGGAAATGTTCAGAGTACCTTCCTTAGTTTGACTTATGGCTGGCGAAGCAGCTTTGGTCACTCGCCCTTGGGCTGAAGACAACTACGGTTGATTGGGATTGTATGCAAGGATAGACTAGGGATCAACCATAGATGTAGTTTCAGGCTGGGTCGGCACGAGAGTTTCAAGATTTAAGTCATGGTACTCAACACCAGAACTTTCTCCAACATCCAAGCATTGGGTGTCAAGTCTCTTCTTTTCATGTGCAATCATGATATCATGGAGAACTTTCCATTCATCTTCGCTCAACACCCGGTTCTCGAGCTCAAATTCATAAATCGATTCAACATAGTGTTCGGCCTTTTCATCTCCTACAAATCGCCCCAAGCGTTGTACAGGTGCAGTGGATAATTACCGAGCCAGGCTAGATTTCTGTACTTTAGAACATTGATATTGTATGTGATTAGAAGGTCTTCAATATCGGTGTCTAGCCTAGCCTCTTCCATCTTGACTTCGTCCGCATCCCTGGCCTCAACCTCCCGAACTTTAAGTACTACCGCATCCCTTTCACCCCCAAATGCCACAGGTTGCTCGCATGCCTCTTGGGATGCTTTATTCGCATTATCCTTTTCTTTGATGATTTCAGAGAGTTGGTCTTTAAGCTCGTTAAGTTCCTTCAATGCAGCGTCCCTTTCAGCCGTAACTGTGGTATTCCGGTGACCCATCTCCTCAACCAATGCGAAATGCGTTTGTTGCATCCTCCCCATGGACTGATTGGCCTCATTAGATTTCTTAGTGGCCTCTATTTTAGATTTACATGAAGATTTAGCTTCATTGTTTAGCACTTGAATTATATGGCCCTTTTGCGCAAGGTAGGTTTCTAACTTATCAATTATTCATGCTCCCTCAAAAGCCACCGCTGATGCTTTATCTGTGGCTTTCATCCACTCTTTGTATTGGGTATAGATATCATGGATGTAGTCATGCATCATTTGTTCCGCCTGAGCAGAAAATTTTCCTTAAGTGTGGAAGGAAGATAAAGCCATCACAAAAATGTTCGGAAAATCTTTTCTCAACTGAGGATTTTGATGACTCCTTCCCCAGTAGGCTCAGTGATGGCTTGTTCTATGACAGTAGGAGTTTCGGCCTCGGTTCTATGACGTTGTGGATCGGGCCTAGGAGCTTGAGAAGATGGTTTTTGACGTGGAGGCTCTAAGGGCTGTCTATGATGGCCGAAGGGTTGTGTTGGAGCTCGAGGAGGTGGAGAGCGTGATCGAGAGTGATATCTATATTTTCTATCTCTATCCATATCCTCCTCATAATGTTCTTGGCTGGAATAACCATGATCGATCTCTATCAGCCTCCCCCCGGCGGGACTTATAGTACGAACTAGATTACTGACATGCTGAGCGAAGGCTTCCCAACATGAATTCTCGCCTAGTCATCGTATCTGTAAAGTAAAAGAAAAGCAGGATCAGTAATCTCCAGGAATAAATAACTTATGATTGGAAATCGTGTAATGCCATGAAGTGTATGTATGCATGTGTTAAACCCCCAATCAACCGAATATGTCGGTCACACTTGTAGGAAGTGACTCGCTTAAATATAAGGCACTTTGAAGCCCTTCCAATCCGGTGTTGTGTTGAAGCGACACATAGTCCAGAATTGGAATGTCGGCAAGCCCTTTGAAGGATTCTCTATTTATGAGAGAGGAGCCTCCTAGATTCTAACATCGGAGACTGGCAAAGACACAAACACGGATTCCCATGTCATGGACATATGACGTTTATGTGTTGTTGCCTTGCCTTTCCTCCTTCCTCTAAGTCCTGAAAACTACCAGAAGGCCCGACTACGGGTTCGTCGTCAGTAGGCGTGTTCTCTTCATCACCGTCCTCAGCAATTACGATCCCGGGCGCTCTACGTTTAGCCCGTCTCACCATGGCTGCCTTAAGTGATCCTTCCAGTCTTATGCTTTGATTTCGATCGATTAACCTGACAATCCTAAAATTTCTATCTCTGAGCACCGAGTCCATGTCTCTCGTCTCTCCCGGCACTTCTTGAAGAATCCATACTATTTGCTTGAAATGGACACCTTCGGGTCGCAGAATTGTAGCTGTAAAGGAAAATAGATATTAGATTCAATGTCCATTATGACTATCTCATTAATCACTGGAAAAGATGCAGTGCTTATGTCTGACTAACCACCGACTGGCAAACCCTGGAGGGCATCGGATATAGAACCACTCTGCCTTAAAGTAGCTAAGCCTGGTCCAGGATCCTGTCACCACTTGGCAGTTCCTGACTGCCTCTAAAAATGTGAACGAAGGATTGTCTCCCTAACTCTTAACATTAAACAAGTATCAGATTTCTTTCGGGGTCGGGGATCAAAAAAGATGCTCCATGAATACAACGAATAGACAATTCAGCAGTGCATATCAATTGGGATGTAATTGTGACAGGGCGATTCCGAAGAAAGCTAACACTTCTCGAATATACTGGTAGAGTGGAGGAAGTGTTCCCGATATGCACGAATGGCGATTAAAGGCTTTGAATCGTTCTGGGGGAGCATGTGGCCTGTCATTCGGGTTGGGTAGCAGAACATCATTTAATGATAGACCATGCCTTAAGCATATTCGCCCCAACATATCTCCAGAGACATTGGATGGCGATTAAAGTTTCTCCTGGCAGCTCGTCTAGAGCTGGGCCTATTACATTGGCAACATTGGTCGGCATCTCTACTATCGAAGAAGATGAACTTTGATTCTCCTACTGCCGAGAACTTGTAGATTCCATAACTAATCAACTCATCAAAAGCCATCATCAAATGTTAATAAGCACGTATGTTCCCCAGTGTGAAGTGTATGAATGTGTTGTGCAATGCAGCGCAACATAATACTTAAAAGATTCTACAGAATTTAAGGAGATGTTCAAATGACAAGACTTCGGAATTTGATTGGAGTGACCGTCATCGTTGACCATCACAACCATGCCATTCAGATTTTATAGACCAATCTGAGTTAAATTTTGTTAAAGGTTAGTCAAGTTACAGTTCTGTCAATGAGCTTCGAAGGGAAGTCAGATATGCAGCTTAACAATTATGTCTGGTTGTGCAGGGCAGAAGCTCATCGGAGTCATACGTTCAAGTATGCGAGGGGTATCGAATTCGTCAAAGTTCAACTTGAATCGATCACCGAAACTCCAATTCATAATGGTAAAGGATGCTATTCGAATCCATCAAGATACGAGTTCGTATCGATCAGCAAAGGTGCCTTCGTATCGGTCTCCTGCTACATAGTTCGTATCGATTAGAGACACTAAGTTTTGTATCGATCAAGTGTGACCCCTTCGTGCTGATCAACAAGTTCAAAGCCTTCGTATCGATCGTCTTGAGTTGATGCAAAACCCTATCATCACACGATACGAAGATCCCAACTTCATCGTCACGAAGCTCTATTACCCAGAATGATTCGAACGATTCTCACCCCGGATCGATAAGACCCATCTTTCCTCCATCATCGATACGAATTGCTTCATCTTGGATCGATCGACAAACCACTCCACGGTGTCTTACATCGATTTATGCCTAGTATCGATAGGATTGACTTCATCATCTCGATCGTTCACTCCACTTCTTCCCCAAGTTTCCATAACGCCATTACCTTGCTCCAACCATATTCCATCATCGGTGATGCCGGAATTGGCATAACCTTCGATGAAGTGGCATCAAACTCGAGTCTCATCGTTTCAAATTGGATCTAGTCAATTAATTACCTAGTTCGAATGGATTGCCTTAGGGATTAAAAGATAATTGTTTGGGAGCGAAGACTTTGCAGTTTCTTTCTATTTTCGATCGATACGAAGTAGGAGTGAAAAAAAGGAAAGTGGAAAATTTTTCTAAGTATAGAATCCTTTTGTATGGATTCGAAACCAAAGAAGAAAATGTTTTGCCTCCTAGTGCTAAAAACCAGTAGAAGCGGTCCCAAAGGTCAACGATGCGAAGAGCCATCTTCGTAACCATCCGCCCAGATTGATCTGGAATGTAGCTGTTCTCATCCACAAGTAATCGATCTTCAAGCCCATCGATACAAGATGCCACTACGAGGATATATATCGATCATTCAGTTCCATCGATACAAAATGCCATCCATTTAAGAACTGCAAGAGCTCGTATCCATCAATACGAATTATCCCACAAAACCATCTACTTCGTATCGACAACCACCGATACAACACACGTATCCCAATGTCTTAAATCGATCCAGGAGAGGATCGATATGAAGGGGTGACCTAAAACAACCACCAAGCGTTGGTACAAATTGAATTCCACATTGATTCAAGAGGGATCGATACGAAATTCAATAAGAGAGAACTGACAATGACTCGTGGGTGTACGAACGTTAACGAGAGTCAGTTTAACGTGCATGCATATATGTCGGAATAATATTCAATTTTCAAAATTCATGGAAGTTGAATTCCCACCTGGTGATAATTGCAACATTGAACAATGGTTTGCAATCATTCAAAGCTCAGTTACAATAGTGAGCAGTACAACAATGGGCAGCAAACAATTAATCATTTATATTATGGAAATCAATCAAAGGTTACATCTTTCGACGAAAAGACAACGACCATTCAAACAATTCAAATAAAATGGTTCAGAATGAAGATTGCAGCTTTTCAAAGCACGTCATGTTCCCACAAGATGTACTTTAGGGGGGCAAATGTTATCCTATGTTTCGGCAAGGCCGCGGCACCAAAGGATTGGCTGGAAACCAAAGACAGCCCATCTCAAAGATCTGTTACACAGGTTCGCGATGGATACTGATAAATTTTGTCTGAGTCAAGATCAAGCTACAATTGATATGGCACAACAAGAAAAGCTATGAAAGCCAACGTTTCAAATTTTAAGTCAATCCGAGTCCGTATGCTCGATATATTGTCGATGCAAGCCAAGAAGACAAGCTAATTCGTATTCATCGGTCAATCTCCTTCTAATCGATCTATTTCGTATCCATCGGTCAGTCTCCTTCGAATCAATCCATTTTGTATCCATTGATCAATCAAGCCTCTCTTCGTATCCATCTAGGTCCGCTCACTTCGTGTCCATCGACATTATCACGAGAGTCCATTTTGTATCGATCAAGTTTCAAATATGCTTCATATCGATTAACCACAGATCGATACGAAATCAACACCTCCCATCGATATGAAGTGGGATGCAAAAGATCGATACGAAGTAGAATGCAAAAAATCAATACAATATGAGATGTAGTGGATCGATACGAACAAGGCCAAGCCGGGTCGATACGAAAGAGGCGCATCTATAGGAAAGACTCGATCGTTCGGCATAAAAAGTGATTCGACCCAAAAAGTTAGCGCCACATCATCAGACATCATGTGCAGATCCTTCGATGCGAAGCTATAGATACGAAGAGCATCTAGACGAATTCAACAGCCTTCAATAAATCGGAACTTGTATCGATCATAGCTCAAAATCAACAAGTCCAAATGCCATCAAATTTTCATAGGAGCTTGCATGCATCTTTAGGAATGTTCATGATCGATTGCGACTCGATTGGACTAAATCCTAATCGATACGAATTGCGTTCGTATCGATCACGGATTGACTCCAAACGGTCAGGGATCGATCGTGTGGGCCCACCCACGTGAGAGAAGAGGTCTTTCGAGATCTGAGCGAGATATTTGCAGCATACGCCTATAAATACAGCCTATGATCTACAGAGACTTTTGGCTTTCTACGTCCAGACTCTGCCGAAGTCATTGTTGTACTCGAGTTTTACTATTGTAATTCATTGTAACCAACAAGCAAAAGTTAATAAAAGTCAATCATTTCATAATGGACATAGGCCATACGCCGAACCACTTTAAATCTGTGTGTTTCTGTGCGATTTTCTTACTTATTATTGGCGTGTTTGTTAGATCTGCCTCATTTTCCATTTTTTTCTTCACTTTATCTCTTCAAACACATCCAAAGAGTGTTGTGCACAATTTTGGTACAAACAATTGCTTTAACTTTTTCCATGCTTTTCAAAACTAACAGCCTTTTTATTTTGGATAAGTATCAAACTTAAACATTTTCAAATAAAACATTCTTCTTTATTTATACGTAAATCATTTTGATCCTCTTCTCAAATTGATTTATTTTGTATATCAAATTACTTAGGAAAAATCCCCAAAACTCACAGAATTTTACTTTGATCATATTATCTAACATATCATTATTTCAAACCCAAATTCTTAATACATTTTCTGAAATAAATTATTAAACCCAACGTATTATATTTTCATTCAAAAATTCATAAATATGTTTCTAAAGCTTGAAAAATTATCAAACTTAAAACCCAACTCTAAAATCTTGTTTTGCACAACATATAATCTTTCCACGGCATTCAAACATTAAAATCTCACGGTTTTGACCTAAAACCATATAGATTTTTATTTAAACAATTTTTGTTTAGATTAAACAAACATAAATTCATGCATACCATCATCCAAACATCATATATACGAATTTAATCTTAAATCCAAAACATATTTTCATTAAATAGAGATGGAAATTATTATCCACCTTAATCTTTGATAAGAAAAATTGATTGTGATGAGTTTGATTCCCCTTTTAAATTCTCTTTCCTTGAATTTCTCTTCTTCTTTTCTTTTTAATGGTCGGTTCTATTCTTCTTCTACTTCTTTTTTTTTTGATTTGTTTCTCAAATGAAGTCAACAGGAAAATGAAATGGTAAAATGAGAATATATGTGTAAGGATAAGGGGTTAGGTAAAGCTTATTACCATTATACCCTTATGTAGATTAATTTACTAACAATCCATTCTCATTACCATTTAATTTATTAGTTAAGCACGACCACTTAAATTTATTCAAATCTCAATCCCTTATCACTAAACATTTCATTATTCTATTTAATTTATCTAACTAAATATCTTGAATAATGTTATTAAAAATTAGGGGTGTTACATATATGATCCTTCTACCGCAAATTTTTCTTCGAGAAGAAGAATAATGCTATTGGAAAATAGTAAGCAACGCTGATAAGAATAACATTGTAAATTTCAATTGTTGAAATTATCATAATAAAATTTTCATTCAACGCGCTAAAATTGATTTGGATTTTACTTGCAATATTAACATCTAATATGGTTTTGAGTGTTGGTATGCTTAAGTTGAAATAGAAATTCTAAATAATGATTCAGAATAGAATGCTTGCATATAACAACTAAAGTGTCTCAAGTTTAGTGGTAGCGATAGCGATAATCGAGTTTGAAATATTAGAATTGAGTAAATATTTTGATGTAGAAATCAAATAATTGATTTTTAGCTAAAATGCAGAGGAAGCATGTGTCTATAAGAAAGTATATTAGGAGGTAATAAATATTTCTAAAACTATATGTATACAAAATGCTACTAATTGTTAATGGTGTACCCATGTTAAAATTAATTCTAGTTCGGTTGTTTATTTCTTCATATTGGATTTGAAAATGACATCTTTTATAATCAGTATGAAGATGTTGGGTTTGTCCCAAATGATATACGCATGCTCTATATTAAAATTTTATTATGGAGCATATAAGACAGATTCCTTATGCATTGGCAATAAGAATTTTCATATACACAATGTTGTTTACTACATTGTTAATCGCTTATATAATTGGTACATTGACCAAGCATCAAATATAAATTAAGATCATTAAATAGTAATTAAAGGTCTTCTTGAGTATTTACGAATAACTAAAGAATTATTTATAGAAAAAGCAAACTCCTTGTAAAGGATTACTCTGACGCAAACTTCATAAGTGATATTGAGTGTAGGGTGTCAATCCTAATTTCCATGTTCAATCTTAGTTATGGAGCTTTGGGTAGGAAATGTTCCAAACATGAAGCGGTGGCTGATTTAACTAAATGGCTAAGTTCATCGCCTTGAATATCGCTGCAACAAAATTTGTGTATATATATATATATATATATAAATGCATTATTTAGAAAAGTGATAGAAGCGGTTCCAAATGTTGGGAATTCCATAACATTATTTTGTGAAAATAATGCCGCGATATAGATTCATTAAAGAATCATAGGCTCATAGGTAGTCAAGATACATACTCCAAAATTTCCACGTAATAAGGCTAGTTTATCAATAATGGGGAGAGCTAAGCTGATAGAATAGATAGTATAACAATATAGTAGATCCATGAAGGAACCAACTTGATAAATTCTGAGCTAACTAATCGAAGGGATTGGACAGATATTCCATAATCTACCACAAATTCAAATTGGAGATTGAGAGAGTTAGGGGTATGCCAAGGGACGGTTGGATATATCTAACTCTATAACTAATCAGGTTCATAATAAAGGTGTTTGATTTATACTATACACTTTATTATATTATGATATAATTAATTTAATAAATAAATTAACGCAATTGAAATTTTTAAATAATATATTATGTGATAATTTTTTCAAAGAGTTATAATCAGGAGAAAATTATCACAATATAAAATAACATAATATTTTATGTATTCATGGTCAAGATGCTTTGAAAAGGATATTGATACTTCTGTTGAGATTAGAGTGCACAGTGCTCTCCAAAAGTTGGGTAGCATATTACACATGGCTACTGGGGTAGTTATTGGATACTATGGAATGACTCATTCGATAGTGTCCTACTGACTAATAATAATTAAGGTCAAATAGAAAATCTGGAAGTGACAAAATTACATAGTTCTCTCGACTTGAGAATACCCTTGAGCTTCAATGTGGATATTCCATTTTGATTATAGTTAAGTTATGGCATAACCGCCATTGAGAAAATATAGTTGGGTCTGAGTTGAAGCACTGGAAGTGAAACAGTATTCAATAGAGAATTTGTCACCTTAGTTTTATGAGGTCAGTATCACGTCAGTTGTAGTCAACTACGTGTCAAAATCTCTGGCTGGAGTAGTATAGTTAATAATAAACGTTATTATCGAACCAATGACTTTTTTATGAACTAAACAAGTTGAATGCAGATGATATTAGAATTTTTACCAAAATGAAATTTAATAAATCCTAAATTAACGTAGTGTTAAGGATGAGAATGTGTTAATCATTTGTTACTAAAAGGTACCACCAAAGTTGTAAAATCAATTTTTATTAATAAAGATGTATACATGATAAATTCAGCCAAACTATCATGCCACTAGCTAAAGGGATGTGTTAACATTAATATTCGAGTTATTTGTTATTAACCGCTCATTGAATGTACACCTAAAAGCCACACAATTGTATAAGTGAAATCTCTAAAATACGACATGATTTTATTAATTTATAACTTGTTATAGATCGAATAATGTTTACGAAATATTACTTATTTACCTATTTGATGTAGTGGGTGCTATTGTTAATTTTCTGGGCTATTGTTAATTTTCTGGGTGCAACTAGTTCAAGCACTTCGAGATGAATGACCCAATGTTATTTTCCATCCATTTCCAATAAAATGTTTGTCTCATATCCAGGCACATTTTAATGCCGTTGCGACGTATAGTAAATCTCAAATGATGACACTCTCGTAGCATCTCATCCCTCAACCCAACAACATCAGGTACAAATAATCTCTCATCTTTAAGGATCCAATTATCATGGTCGATCCCATACTACTTCATCTCCTCAGAGTCTGCTCCTTCCTCTATCTTTGTCATTATCTCTTATAGTCTAACGTCTTGACTCTAACTAGTACCGATCCGCTCTATCAAAGTAGGTCTGATTGTCAAACCGGCTAACACTTCTCTCTAGCCTACATCAAGGCCTAAAATCATAGCCAACAATAAATTCCAACCGCTTCCACTTTAAGAATATCACTTTAAAGCTGGCATGTCCCCTACTCAAAGCATAAACGACCACATTTCCCTTGCTAGCATATAGCAAATGTCAAGGTCGTAGAAGGCCAAAAACTCTAACCATCACTGCTAATAAAGGTTAAGATCCATCTAGAAGAAGACATACTTCAAAGATTTTTGGTCCGTATACAACTCAAACCACTCCTCAAGAAAATAATGCCTGTATATCTTCAAAGAAAATATCCTCACTTCTAACTCCGAATCATGAATAAGATACTTCCTCTTGGGCGGTTTCAGCGCCTACTAGCTTAGGCTATAAGTTTCTCTCTTTACATCAACTTCGCTCGTAGTCCTATTACACAAGCATTTATGTATACAGTTACCCCTTTATTCCCACTAGGAATGATTAACACTAGTGCACTTGTCAACTATCATTCAGACTCATGAATGCATGCTTGCACCTCATGTCCTAAATAAAAGTCTAATTCTTCTTCATCAAGTTGGTTAAATGTGCTACTTCCTTAGAGAAGTGCTTGATAAATGTTGATAGTATGCCGCAAATCCAAAGAAACTTTTCATGTCTACAGTGGTCTTGGGTCGATCCCAATCCTATACTACTACCACCTTCATAGGATCTACTCAAAAGTGGTAAATTCCTTCTCTAGAAGCAACACTTCGAAAACTTCGCCTTCAATTGGTGCCTCCACAACATCTCAAACACAATCCTCAAATGCTCCTTGTGTACTTCCTCCATTCACGAATAAACAAGTATATCATCCACAAACACAAGTATAAACTTATGTAGTTGATCCCTGAAGACATAGTTCATAAGATCGACAAAGTATGTCAGCACGTTGGTTAGCCTGAAAGGCATGACCAATCACTCATAGAACATAGACAGTATGCGAAACACTGTAACTGAAAAACTCTCCATCAGCACCCTCAGTTGAGAAATCCTATCACATGGTCTAGATGAGTAAACACCCTAGCATCATATAGTTGATCGAACAAGTAATCAATACACGAAAGTGGATACTTGTTCTTATTCGTCACTGTATTCAGCTTACGGTAATCTAGGCACTATCTCAAAGAGTCGTCCGCCTTAGTGGCAAACACTGTAGGTGCTCCCCTTTAATATATACTCTATCAATGAACTCTCATCACAGTAGGTCATTCACTTGTACCTCTAGTTCCTTTTTCTCTTTGGGTGCCATACGCTCCAATGGTATAACAATAACTCTATCTACCTATGTGGTGGTAATCCAACCACCTCTTTAAATATTTTCGGATTATTCCTAGCTATAGGCACAGATGACAAAAGGTCACGCGGGATCTTGAGTGAATACGAAAAAAAGTAACCATTATCTCATCATTAGGTAGGCAGCCTATCTCTAATCTATACCCATCATCCATCCCTATCGTCACCACTGGCCTCTCATAATCCACCACTTCTTCATACCTATATACCCAGTTTATCCCTCGTACAACATTGAACCCCACGGAACCCAAATAAAGCAATCACAATCAAATAGACATCCATGAATCGACAAGTTAAGTCTTAAGATACCATGCAAACTCTAGTTGATCCTTCAACAAGGATTGTAATAATCAAAGATCGATCAACGATCTCGGGTTTCAATCCCAGCCTATCTACCAAATCACTAGATAAGGAATGTGAAGCCCCGATATCAAATAAAACATGTATAAGTGTGTCAATATAGAAAGCATGCCTAATATAATGACGCTCTGCCCCTTCTACTTTATCGATGGAGCGCTCGATGAAGCTGGAACTGCATTAAAAACGTAAACCGATATAACCTGCTTGTTCCTTAGTGGCTCTGGGAAATCCTTCTTCATACACCCTAGTTTGTTGCAGTTACAACATCCTTTCTTTTTATTTCTACAGCCTTCGCTAGGATGGCCCTTCTCTCCATGATTTTAGCAAGTTAGCTTTCACTTTCTCTTCTTCTAACCACCATTCTGAAACTGCTTCTTGTTGTTGTTGTCCCATTTTCTCTTGCCTCCCCTACCAGCCTGCGGCTTTGGCTCATCCTTGGAAGCAATAATCGACTTAGGCTTAGAACATAGACTCTTATGTAGAAGAGCATTCTCCACTAACTTCTCAAAGAACTCATCAATATGCCCTACTAGCTTTGCTCTAAGATAATCGTCCAAGTCCAAAATAAACTTCTAGTTATCTGACTTTTTAACAAAGCAGCCATTAGACGAATCAACATGCCAGGATGGTGATGAAATAACTTGTAGACTTGGGAATCTGCTTGAAAGGGAAATAGGAGTGAACATAAGAGCATATAGAGAAATCGAAGTTAAAGGAACCGCTCGGTACTGAGCATATCTACTCGGTACCAACCACTTTTGGTACCAAAGCTATTGTACATGGAATAATGGTTTGTGTGGTCATCATGGAGTGCATTTCTCTAGGAATAGGTGAGCAACTCTAAGGATTTTATGAAGCATACAAGTTCAAGAGATATCAGAACCTATCAAAAATAACTAGATCACTAGAGAAAAGTGCTCGAAACACAACATATCAGGGATATAAGACCAAGAGAAGGAAGAAGGAGAAGTTCCCCTCCAAAAATCATGTTGGTATCGACCACTTCTGTTCAGTGTTGAGTAGATGTTTAAGCTAAGGGGACCCCTTCTTCCTCTCCTACACTCTTGGATCTTGATATGCACTTGGTATCTCATAGGCCTTTGACTTTACTAGATGATTTCCTTATAAAAATAGACCCTATAGCAATTAGAGAAGGACTTTTGACATATTATCTTCTTAATCTTCTATCATTCCTCCATTAAAGTTGCTAAGGAAGCAACTATTTGCTGTTTTAGGCATGTAGATTAGTAAAACCCTCTAGTGACTCTCAAATCTATTATCAATAAAAGCTATGATGGACATAGACTATAAATTGCCAAACTACTTTAAAAAAAATCCCGTTGTTCTACCTATTTTCTTGTTATTATCTTATGGATCTCAATATTTCAATAGGACTTTGGGTGTTGTGCCACCTTTGGCATTAACATTTAGGTGCTTTCATTGAGAAAGGAGATTCTTAGGTAGAGGTCTTACTTTCTATTTTAGATTGGAGCATCCAAAGGTTAGATATAGAATATTTGCTTTAAGGGACCTAAAGGAATTATCATAATGGATTCAATGGCACTAAGAAGACTAAGAAGATCATCAAGAGTAGTAGTTGGTGGAGATGAAAGGACAACTCATTAAGTGTTAATTAACAACCAACAGGCAGTACCAAGATTATCTACTCCTTAGGAGATGGTTACCAAAATAGAGTATGACAAAATAGTGTAGGAGTTGAATCAGAAGTTGGTTGATAGTCCAAAGGCTTTAATGGAAAAGATGGATGCTAGCATAGCAATGTTGACCCAACAGCCCCAAAGTGCTAAGAGGAGAAGAATAGGGATTTTACCTGCTAGACATAAGGAGGAAAAGTCATCTATTTCTAGTCAGAATGAGCAAAATAACAAATAAAGCCATAAAAAAAGGGCTGTTGGGAGCTATAGAAGGAGTTGCTAAAGGAAGTCGGAGGGTCCCTACCAAAGGTTCTCAACTCGGTGTCGACTAGAATTAGATCTGTACTATAACATCCCCCTACTTGGAGGCCCAACACTAATGGCTATGGATGTTGCAGTCGTCCATGGTTATTAATCCTCGACGACCAAATAAAGCAATATTAGACACATTGATACATAGAAACAAAAATATGGAAAAAAATTAAACAGCGAGCAAATTCCACATTCCATTTCAAAATATTCAAAATTGATTACATAATCCTAGTTCGTAGACCACGTTTAGATAACATATAATTGGTATAAAATACGCCAAGAAAGACAAATGAAGATGCCCTCTTGGTAGATCAGAGTATATAGATGGGCAAGAACAATTTTCCTTTACAAACAAAATAAATAGCGGAAATAAAAGAACATTAATAACAAGCTTGCCTCCTGCACGTTCTTGGAAGCTTTATTCATCTAAAAGAACACCTGGAAACCTTAACTCTCAACTACTCAGAATCAACTGAGTACCCAGAGTTTAAGGGGAAAACCAAACTTTGAGTCGGACATAAAGTCTGGCATGAATAATAATTTACCATCTCAAACCATTTAGATATATAGTGAGACCATGCCGCTTAGCGGACTAGTTCTCTCCTCGGTATTATCCTAAAATTTTTACAAAACCATATATCGTCCTCCTACATCCACAATGGTTAAAACTTAGTATTTCAAAAACATTATAATGATATGCAAAGCAAGAAAACCAAATGTGTATTACACATCCCCATTCATTCTGGCTATCTGTCTCAATTATAATTTCTAGGATTTCTATTAACATGTTAAATGTTCGTGGACTATATGTCTAATATCTTAGTTTTCATGGAGTCGCTAAGAACTTATTGGTAACTCAATGTCTTTTCTCTTATCATGGGCTAACTAGAAACATATTAACTATCTGTTAATATCTTAATCCAAATATAGTTTTCATGGGCTAACTATAAACCTAGTGGCTCCTACAAGTATCAAATCAAAGTTTCCATGGGTGGACAATGAACCTATTGGCCCCTGCCAATATCTTTATTTTAAGTTTTAACATTCCTTAATTTATGTTCACTACTGGGTCAACCTATCTAGTTATTCTGTCCTTCCACAACATATATTTATGGATTAATAACACTCTGAATAAATACAAGAAAAGTTAATACTCTAAAATCTTTATGTATGCCATGGTATTTCCTTTTAAAATGAGAATGAATTATTTGTTTTGAAACTTTAAAACATCACTTTCAAAACCATTGGATGACCTCCTTCGAAAGCATAGGAAATCTCTTTTCAAAACTCTAAGCATATACCTTTTGAAACCAATGATACCCTTCAATGGTATTGAAAAAACATTCTTTAAACCATAGCTTCGAAACAAATAAAAGTACCCTTTCGAAAGCATTGGGTACTGAAAACAGGAGTATCTATAACACAATGTTGGATCCTAAGGCTTTTTAGACACTAAAAGTGGTGAAATGTGTATTAACTACTTACTTATGAATATAAAACTATATTTACTTAACTTGCAAACAGAAAGAAGTAATCAGAAAATAAGTAAGTAATAAAGTAAAATGCAGTAATGTAAATAACACCCGGATTTTAATATTAGCTCGGAATAACTGTAACGACCCTGGATTTTGGCCCCGATTATTTCGATAAATATTTAATCTAGTTAAATATAAAATGTAAATTGATCATATTTAAATGAATATGATTTGGAAATATTGCCATCTATTTATATAAACTGTATTATAATAAGAGATTGATTTGGAAATTGAAATAAGTATTTCAATAATATTCACAAATAAAATCTATCTTATATAATTACTTAAAATATTTCACATTATTTATATTTAGTATAAATTAATACATATAGATAATAATGTTTGAAATTCTAAAATATGTTTCTTAACAATAAAATTTAACTCATATAATCAAATTAAAATGCTATACATTGTTAACATTTGTTAAATGAATTCGTATGCTTGATAATGTTTAAAATTTGAAATCTAATTCTAGCAATACAAAATATAAAGGAAAATTAAGAGTCAAATTATGTATATAATTTAAATAAATACAAATGAATTATTAAAAAAAATGAGAATAAATGTAAATATACTTATGAATCTAATCCAAATATTAATATTGATGTAAGTCAAAAATATAAATACAAATTAATAAGTGAACTCTTGAATCTAACTTAGTAATTATTGTTAAAATACAAATGAAAATAAAATATAACTATAAAGGTAAATATAGGCAGGGGTTAAATGAAACATTTAGTATAAAATGAAACAAAAAACAGGTTTGTCATAATAAAGAAACAAATATTCAATTAGATATCTTCATATATATATGACTGAATTGCCTGTAAGTTCAAGTTGGAAGTAACACCTGACCCAAATGAAAAATTCTGGCACAAACATAATCATATGTTATTCAAGTAAGCACATACTAAAAATATCTTTATACACAAAGCTTCTCACCCAAGCCATGTTGACAGCCATAAGTACAAATCTGCATACAATATTTATGCACAGATGAACATACTAGGTCTGTTAACAAAATTAAAGACATATTCATTAGCATTAAGTACACAATTAGTCATTTCAGGTAACAAAACAATGTCCCAGCCGAAATACAATAATAATTATGCAAGCATATTATGAAGAAAGCATTAATTATCAACAACTCAGCCACTCTTTTGTACAAAACAAATATCACAAATCTTTTCTTTGCAGTAATTAAAGTCTGCACATATCAGAACAAACAAGTAGCTATACCAGAAAACACATTCCTTCATTCACATACTGTTCTTTTGTATAAATATACATACATCTTTAGTTCGTTCTGAAAATTCTATTAGTAAACCTGAAAAACAACAAGAAGAATGAACTATATATATATATATATATATATATATATAAAAGAACACCTTCAAGTCCAGATCAACAATATCAAATTATTCTGTGTTCAGGGATTGGGTGCAGGTGAGTAAACAACAAGATCTAAATTTTTTAGTTTATTCACTTTCAATAAAGATGATTCATTTATTCATGGCATGGAATCAGTTTAACTTTTGAGTATGAATCTGCAAATATTTGTGTTGTGCTCTGTTGTTCTCTGTAGTTGATGCAGATTTCATGACTAATCCAACATTAAGTTATTCCTATTTAAATTTGTGTTAGACTTGTTTTCTCAATACAACAAATGCTAAAATATCAGACAAGGTACTCGAAATAAATTAAGCATGATTAGTAAAAGAAAGAAAGAAAAAAAGTTACTGGAAGCTTGAGTAACAGGAAATCAGGAAAGATATTGATAAATTGGGTAATACCAATTCAAGTTGATAACTTGAAAGCTTACTGTAAATGATGAATTTTAATACGAACCTGAAGATTTATAGATGGGTAATTCAGAGGCAGTTAGTAGGTGATGAAAATCTGCATTTTTACAAATTTAAGATTAAGGGATCAATAATAAATGTTAAGATTTGAAGTGAAGCAAGTATAGGTGATTATGATTTCAAGAAAAATGTTCAAAATTTTTCTGTTGTGTAAGTTTTGCATACGAGATCATAATAGGGTTTCAGATAACAGTTTTTGGTCGTGTCAGATAGATGTTGGGTTCGTCGCCACCTAGTGATCGAGTTGCACGAGGTTCCATAGGAGAATGGTTTAGTGTACCGTTGTCGTGTGGGTAAAGTTTCGACAACTCTGGAGGCTTGTTTGAAGATCACCATAGAAGTTCGGCCGTGAGTTCTGTTTGCAGTTTTCCCATGAAACTGTCAATTTTTGTTTCAAATTTCTATCGATGAAGTTGAGTTTAAATTTCGTGTTTCTGGATGATTTCTGAGTTGTGGGCATTAATGGTGATGGCCGGAGATCGACCATACCGCCGTGCACGTGTACGCGGCGTGTCTGTGTCAACGTGGCTGTCAGGTTTCGATAACGCGAGGCGTACTCGAGCAAAAGGGGGGGTAAACTTCGAGTTATTGGTCATGTTTGAGTGTAATTTCCTGATGTTAATGTTTTTGTAAACGTTGAACCTAACAGAGAGAAAAGAAATAGGAATGGGGGATGAAGAAGGATGCGAACAGGGGAAGGGCTCGGTGATTTCAAGGAGTAACCCGAAGTAACATACGCGTTTTGATAGGGGAGAACTCGGGTTGTTTTGATTTCTGCAGATCTGCTGTTTAAGTTAGTCAACAGTTTATTTTACAAACTACAAACATTTGAATCTTAATACGTTTAACAGTATCAAGCTTTTAAAAATTTAAATATAAGTTATTTATTTTAATCAAATTCTTTAAAAAAATTAAGCTCTTAATTAAGTAATCGGTTTAATTAAGCATAAAGTTAATTATTGATTGGATTGTTCTTAGTAATATGATTGAACTTCAAATTTAATAAACCCTTTAAATGTTAATTGAAAAATCATCATCTTCAGGAAATATGAAGAATAATCACTTTTAATTGTAATTAGTGATAAATTATAAGTAATTATAAGATTTTAATTACTGAGGTTTAATGAATGATTAATTAAGGAAATTTGAAGTTAACAAATAAGTAATCAAGTTATTAAATAGCAATTTAGATAGTAATTAATGATTAAAAGAATAGTAATTAAAGTCAAATAATTTAGATAGGAATTAATCAATTAAATAGTGGGAAATAAAATAAGTTATTAAATAATTAAGATTTAGTAATTAATTATGAATGATCTATTGATCCAAATAGCTTGAAAGGAAATATGAAATAAATTGTTAATCACTAAAACAGGGTTGAGTAATTATTTCTGATGTAATTGATTTAAATCAAAATTTATTACAAATGAGAATTTAAGATGATTGCTTATAAATTGTTGTGTACGTAGAATATCAAATTTTGATATTTATTTGATGATATTCTGTGATGCTCTCTATGCTGTGATGTATCTATGATGCTTGTATATGTTTTATCTATGATAGGTGCTATGTTAATTTAATTGTTAAATTTAAATTATTTAAACTGTTAAGTTAATTAGACAACTTGGCCCTTAAAATGGCGTTTGGATTCAATGAGACCGGGATCGGAAGAATCAAATTTGATTCTCCGAAAACCACATCGATCCAATTTAAACGTTAGATCGTGAATCCTGAAATGAAGATCAAGATGGTGTTTCAGAATGCAAGGGTTATCGTCGTTGACTCTGAGGATGATTCCAAAACGAGTGTGACGAGATAATGCCTTCGGTTTCGTTCGAACCCGGAACGAACTTGTATGGATTGAATGCTTTCAGCACATCGTCAGGCGGACGATGAGCATTCTAAGAAATATGTTCTATAAAGGTAATCGCAGCCTCAAACCTCATCAACCGGGAATGGCTAAAACAGGGGAGATGCAGCAAGGTTAGGTGGGTCATGCCCAAGCAGGACAAGATATTTCCCCTGTCTAGATGTCCCTTATATATATTTCGGCTTAGTGAGTGGTTGGTCGCGCCAACCACGGGGTTTATCTTGTTCGGGACTGTTCAGTAAGGAATGGTTCCGGCCTTGTGTTGCAGGGGATGAAGGGAGTAATACTCGGTACGGTGATCTAGGCCCCCGTACTGTGACGGGCGGTACCCCAGTAGCCCTGCCATTGTTGGAAATCCATTTTCCCTACGAGACCCTACGGTTTTGTTTTGTATTACCCACTTTTGTGGCTAGTAGCTGGAATTTAATAGATGTAACAATTTTGGCTATTTTCTATTTACTTGAAAACCCTAGACACTATTATAATATCACTGGATTTCCTATGAAATGTTTTGGTTAGCGTAAGGTAAAAACTTACCCATATTTATTTGTGGGGAGTCTTACGTGATACCTTTATTTTCAAATGTTTTCAAAGTTAAGAAACTTTAAACCGTTTACTCATACCAGACCCATGTCTGACCCAGAGTTTATTTTTGTTTTTCATAAACTCTCGGGTACCCAAATTTTTACGGGTAGCCAAGGGATTCAGGTTAGATTTGACGAATTCTGGAGGAGCAATGGAGCAGGAGGCTTCTACGTTGTAGATATATATATATATATATATATGGTGCCCCGCTGTGTTGATATCTCTGAGCTGTCTATCTGTATTGTATATTGACTTGTATTAACTAGACAGGTGTTATAACTGTCTAGTATTGACGTATTATCTGTATAACTCTGATATATGTAAAACTTTTAAATATTTATGTGATATTATATTTTGTTCCGTTCCGCTATGAGATTCTAATGTAGTTGTTCTTTCTTTCTCTTTCTTTTCTTTTTTCTCATCCCTTTCTTTCTTAATGATGATACGTCTTTCTGGTAGCAGAAGGGTGGGTCGTCACATTAACCAATCCTACATCCAGTCCTGCAATCTATCGTGCAGAATTCTGCTATAATCGCTTTCTTTCCATGGGTGGCAAGAACACATTTACAATCTTTGTTTCACGAGCTACAAGATACGCCCTCTTGATTTTACAGGCTACTAGAACACCTTCTCCTTATCACCAACAACAAACTATGGCAAGTAGTCATATCTTCAATACAGATCCATGCAGATTCGGCACAATAATCCTATAGACCTCCAATGGCAATATATCTTTGAGTTCTTTGAGGAATAGGATGAAATCAGAGAGAGAATGATATGAATTCAAGTACAACTCTCTGATATTGCATGGTTCGGAAATGGTGAAGAATTGGAGTGAAACAGTATTGATTTGCAAGGAGATAGGAAGAGTATGAAATGGATTTCTTTTGCAAATGTTTGGAGAAGTAAGAGAAAATGAGAATTCTTGATGTTAAAATTCATTTTCAGAGGCCTTTATATAGTGGTTAAAGAAACGTTTCTTTTGGTGAAGGAGTGGAGGGAAATGTCTCTTCATTTAAAATTTGAAATTATGAACAACGACTAGCATGTCGACATCCTCGGTACCCCCATGTCGACATGGGTGAGTTGCAAAATAAACAATAACACTAATAAGTGTTGCAAATTTTCAGCATTTCATATTACCTTATATCTGTGGATTTTTTTGATTCAGTTGAGTTCAATGGTTGATGATCATCAAGTATAATTTCCACGAGATCTTTATCAAGATATTCTAAGGTTCAACCAAGTCCTCATCACTTCAAACACCTTTATCCTTTAGCATTCTTCTTTAAATGGGTTTTGTTTTTTAATTTCTCTAATTAACCTTCTTCTATAATTCATTTACTTCCACTGTATTCTTATTTATCTCTGCAAATGTCTCTATAATATATATAAACGTAACGACCTAGAAATTTCAATCTCGAAAATTCCATATAGTTAGTGAAAGAAGAAAAAGAAAGAAGAAGAAACAGAAAAATTCACACTCAGAATCTCACATTCGTAGTGGATCAAAACATAATATCACATAAATAACAATTTTATAAAGAAGAACTGTATCAATACACTAATACATTTATACATCAGAGTTACAACTATTACACATTAAAGGACAAATTTGAAAACATGACCCATCTAATCAGCAATAATATACACAACGAAAATTACTCCATACGTTCTCGCCATCTAGCTCGCCTTCTGAACTCCAGAACGTCCTTACCTGAAAAGATGTAATACCCGGTCTGACCCGAGCATTGTTGAATATGCGCTTTGCGCTATATGATTTTTGTTTGATGATAATAAACATATATACATTCGCTTAAATGTATTTGTTAACGTACTATTTTAATCTTCACAGAATAAATAAATATTTGCTGAATAAAAATAAATAACACAGTTTTTGAATTCAAACGAATATTTTATTCAAACAAATATTTATTACAACTTTGATAGTACAATTTCAAGCTCTCACTATACATATACAATTTTGACTACAATACATGACATTTCACTATTTTACATCAGCACCTCACTACATATCACTCACACTCGTATTTATCTTCAACTGCATTCAAGTTTGAATCCAGCATCTGAGCGATCTGCAAAAATATAAACTAACGCAGTAAAATTGAAAATAAAATATTTTTGCGATATAAAATAAAACGTGAATTTTGAAAATGATATTTGCCTCAGTTATTTGGGTTGTTCGTCATCATTTAAATTTGAATTCATCATACACGAACAACTTGTGACATACACAGTATATTACTGTATATGCCACAAGGCCGTGCACGCCGATATATACACTTGATTGATTTACAGGGACAGGCGAGCACAGGTCAAACCCAAATGAAAAACCGAGTTCAACTCACGTGCAATATATTCAAAATCACGACACGAGCACAAGGTCAAACCCGAGTTGTTGACACCGGATTCAACTCAAGTAAAATTTCTCAAGCCAATATGAAACAAGATCAAGTCCAACTACCACATAAAGGAATAAACACATCAAACATCAATGAACCAACTGTGTATACATGAAGGTCACAAAAATGCATGAAGCAGTTCATATATACAACATAGCAGCCCATACATGCAAACTGCCTCAAAAATGAATCAGAAGCAATCAAGTGCATCACTACAAAACAAGCTCAACTAGACAGTACCATCTAACCAAGTTCAAAGATGCAAGCATGCACATGTGTGGCCAGTAAAACCAAAGTATCAGCAACCAGCAGATTACTGCAAACCAGTTTGGAAATCACTCAAGAAAATTACAACCAAAAGGCTACCACTTCAACAACATATATACATATATGCACATATATGTATACTTGTATATGATACAGGGACAGTAACAAATATGCAAATGTCAAGACCAACCAGAGTACAACTACTGAAGCTCAAGTATACCACAATATCAACAAACCCAAATGTCCAGACCAACAACAACAAATACAACTTTAATGCAAACAGTCGAAGTGGCCAATGCTCAATGCACAGTACAAACAAATGCATCAATATTTGTAAGTGACGCAGCAAACGTGAAGCATGCAAGCTCGGGCACAAAGTAGCGGAACTGCAACAACTCAACTGAACAGTCAAGTTAATGCACAATGATGAACAAGGCAACAGTGAAGTACAATATCAATTCCAATGAATTGAAACTCAACTGTATGAAAAGTGTTTCAGTAATGAACAAAGACCAGGCTACACAATATCAAGGTGAAACCAAATATACACAAGTGCAGATGAACAGATATGGCTGAAGTCAATGAAGCCAAGGCAAACTGAAGTACACAAATGCAACAATGAAACAAGACACAGTACTGATGCAAGTGCAAACCAGAATGAAGTACACAAGCACTTAAACAAAGATGGCCAGAGCAAAAGTTCACAAGTGCAACAAAACATCAGTAACAACATAAAGCAGTGCAACTACATGAGCAGTAAAGATGGCCAGAGACGAAGCTCACAGGGATGAACACAGTGACGGCCGAGAGATGCAGTCAAGTCAAAATGCCGAAGTTCAAATAATGTCATCAGAAATTCACAAAATCAAAATATATAACCAATTCAAAGCCGCAAGTCAAAACCGTGGTAGCAAACGTAATTGACTAAGTCACGAATCAACAACGTGACTATCAAGCAAAGAAAGTATATTCATATGAACAAGTCAGAAAACATCTCAAGCATCAATACAAGATCAAGCGGCCAGAGCAAGTAAATTGACGAATTCAAATATATTTTGACGAACGTAATTCAAGGAATTCGAACGTATATAAAAGCCCAATCATCATCGGCAATCAAATGATTGAATTCCAGAAAGCATAAAATCAGTAAAAGAAAAAGCATACAATTACATACCGAAGAAGGAATTCAATCAACGAAGCAGCTGCAAAGAGCATCGAAGTCGAACAATTATCAAAGGTCGGCGATTCAATTTGAAAGCCCTAAATTGAATCAAAGGGACGAAGCCCCAATCTGATGAGGACGAAGCCCTAGAAAGGAACGGCCACCATTATACACGCAAACGAACTGAGTAAAGCAAAAGGAGACGGGTCAAAATAATAAAAGAGGCCGGCCTATTGTTTTTAAAAGGGAGAATTTTTTTTTATATAAAAGTTTTTTTTTTAATTAGGGTTATTTTTGTTTTATAATCGTTTTTAATTGTATTTTCTTTTTAAACCGTTTTAATTTTCTAGTCGTGTGACTAGGGTGCAAACTACGGTGTGTAGTATTGGGAATTTGCAACTCGGTAGTTGAGTTGTGGTCAAGGTTTTGAGCGTAGAGTTAGATTAGTCAATAGCGGGTATAGCGAGTTTACGTGTGTAAGCGAGGGACTATCTAATTTCTAGTAGAAACCTTGGGGGCAGCACGTAGGCAGGTTTTTGCCGAAGCTGGGTAAATTCTGTGTTGTTCTGTTTTATTCTGTTATTTATATTCTGCGATATATGTGCTGCTATTCTGTGATCCGTGTTAAATATTAATTAGCTTCTGCAATTAATTTTTATAATTTTCACTATCACCCTATTCACCCCCCCCCCCTCTAGGGTGAAATCGATCCTACAAGCATTACATCAAAGTAACACCCGGGTCAGGCAGGAAACCAGCGTGAGTAAACCCATATAATATGAAATCAAGCTATAAGTTTACGAATTACCAGGGTAACTCGTACCTTTTATGAATTCTTACTTATTATAGCCAATCTTTAATCACACACAATAGTTCTCGGAATTAAATATCCAGGTTCCTTAACTTATTTCATTCCAGCCTAATTTATCCCACATATCTAATTTATAAGGGAATTTAGATTAATATTCGAAGCGGTTTCGGGTAATTTCTGATACCTGACCCCGATCTCTTCGAATCCAATGTCATTTCTACTCCAAGTTGTTAAGTTAAAAAAACAATTCATAACTAGGATATCATACCCTTCATCAATTTATCTCAGATAGATGGCCTACACTATCCCAGTTTAAACTATTTATATCACAGCACATCTCAATCGCTCCTCAGAGACATCAACAAATCCAAGTCATCCAATATCATTCAACATCCTTAAGTTAGATTTGTAAACCCTAATTAATTTAACTTATTTCCATTTAAATTAGTTACCATCTTAAATTTCTTGGATTACCTTAATCCTGCTTACTTTGCGTTAATTAATTACAATCACATTTATGATTCATCTTAATTAATCTTCCTTGATTAATTATCTTATAATACATTTAATAATTGTCTTTTAATTAATCAATTAAATTAGTTAGCCATAATCATTCACATTAAATTATTCTTAAATTAATCTCCCTAATTAATTTATTACATTAATTATTGATCCTCTAATCTCTTTCCTTAATTAATCATTGCTTTAATTAAATTACTAATTAACCTTAATTAATCACATGGATTAATTCATCATATTTAATTAATTAACTTTAATTCACAACCCTTAGCTAAGAATCCAATAATTAACTAATTAATAATCCTAACCGTCAAGCCTTAATTAATTCCAAGGTAATCATTTATCTTAATCACTTCCTAAATCTTCATCAGTAATTACTAAACTTGATATTAATTATCATTAACTTATAAATTAACCAGAGTCGTTAGGTTTATGATAAAACACTCCATCCTTGTTCAAATAATTTATTTTAGAAACTTAGTTTATCTTTCTCGGAAATTCATTCATTTAAAAACACCTCAACTTGGATAGCCATTACCTTGAAATTTAATCATTAAAAATTTTAAAATTCCTAATAACTTGTTTAAACTATTTACTTTGGAAACTTGATAAATATTTGTAACTTTAAATTTGTTTGTTTTTCCCTTTTCAAACCTTATTCTTTCATCTTTAAGCTAGCAACTTGAATTTCTCTACCTTAATAAAACTTGCTCATATACCACTCATCTTCAAAAACTTGTTTCCTTTATTAGGCTTGAACCTTTGTTTAAAGTCTAGAAAACTTCATGCACCAACTTATTTTGACAACAATCAGGTTTCTTAAAATCTGGAATTAACCGAAATAACAAGTGTCGGGGCCAAACGATATAAAACTCGAATACCAACCCGAGTAATACTCGTACAACCAAAAACACCAAACTACACCGGGTCAAACCCACCAACATCACGCAACCGACTCGGGTTTCCTCCTTCTTCCATAATAATCCACAAACCCAGATGAAATACGCAATGCATGCACATGCACAGATGGTCGGTGCATCTCCGACCATCGTCACCTCCCCTGGTAAGTCGGCGACACCACTTACCTCCGATATTAATCTTCCAAACAACCTAACAGGCTCCAGAACGAAATCGAACTATTTGAAGGAACAAGACCAAGTCAATCTTCAGAAAACTCCCTAGCATCGCTACCACAGACCTCCGATAGTCTTGTCGACCAACCCGAAACCACGTCATGCTCCAACATCTCTTTCCCCCCCTCACGGTCCCTTGCGGTGGTCTCTCGACGACGAAAGTGTCAGGTAACCGACCCTGTTTCAAAACCCTTCAAAAACCCTAACCTCGCATTAAATCGAAAACCACCTCCTTTTCAAAAATACATCACTATTTTTCCTAAGATCCATGACCTTCAAACTTGCTCCAACCAAAAACTCAGCCCTTTACTCTTCGCCATTCGCCAAGAATCAAGAAAACACTTGATTCTGATCATCCCCAATTCCTCGTCCAGTACTAACTTTAAAAATCACAAGATTTATTCCGAAAATCATCTAATTCCAAGACGAATTCAATCATGCATGAGGAACATGAAATTCACTCCACTGATTTTTGACCTACTTTGGAATATATATTTTTTTGTGAATTCATTTTCCAGATAATATTCTTATTAGTTCCACTTACAAATATATTTTTTTCCTAAAAATTTCATGTTTACAAACACATTCCCTCAAGACATCTAAAGCTATCAGTAAATTTATAAGGAAAATAAATTTTAAAATGAAATTTTGGGTCAGAGATAAACACAGAGACATGCATCAATATATATACTTCATTCAACTTGTATTTCCAGCTAATACATTTTCTTTCATACATACTAATATATTAAGACTCAAATGCAGACAGTTGTAAAATAGAAATTGGTTTTTTTTAAGAAAGACAGATTTACTCACCTTAATATATCCTGAATAGGTAACAGAGTAAAGAACTCTGATCTAAACTTCTTTATCCAAAACTGCAGCTTGTTTGATTGCTTGATGTTTAGAAACTAGAATTTGTTTGCTTTGAAAACTTGATTGCTTCAGGTCATTGTTTTATCCTTTGATCTTGATCTTGCATCTTCGGTTTTTAAAATTACTATGAATATGTGTTTGCTTTGATCTGCCCAGATTTTATGAATTTGTTTACTGATTTATATTTTTGTTTAAAGATGAAAAAGAATTGAAAAGAGGATGTATAGATAAAATTACAGCTTTAGTACATGATTTGAAAAAAAGAAATATTGAGAAAATTGTGACACTTGTAACAAATCCTAACACTTGTCATTAATATTAGTTAATCACTCTACATTTGTTATTGTATGTATTAACCAACTTACACTTGTCCTTATGCAATTATCTAAAAATGTTAATAAAAGCTTTTATATTTACTTTTCTATAAATAAATACTTTCTTAACTTATGTAGATAAATTCCTTTTAAGAAAATATTATAAAACAAATCTTATCATAATAAATTCTTATTCATGTATTTTATATCCAAAATATTTTAAGATATATATCCTTTGAATTCAAATTTATATCCAAATTCAAATTCAAATTTAATTTAAAATCCAACTTAACTAAATAAAAATATATATTGATTTAAACAATCATATTATTAAATTTATGTTGAAGATAATAAGTTTTTGCCTATATTTAAATAATCATATTAGGAGATTATTAAATAATTATTTTCCCAAATATGAATATCAATTTTTAGATTTATTTGTTTCATTCTTAACAATCAGTATTTTAATAGTTAAAATTATTATTTCTATTAACTAACCCAGTTAGTTAACAATTAACAAATACTCAAAATTCGGTTATCACAATATGACTGCATAACTCGAAGATACGTTAGTAGTAATATGTGTATGGTTGTTGTCATCAAAATCAATACCTAGGGCATTAACAATCTCCCCCTTTTTGATGATGACAACCAAATAAATATTTGAGAGATAAAATATAATACTTTTATATTTGACTCCCCCAACTCTGTGCACTCCCCCTATCATTTTTCCTAGTATATTTATACCTTTTCTCCCTTCTAACATCAACAAAAAGGGCGAAAAAAAGTCACTTAAATCACTGCTAGACAATATGTAGAGTTGTATATAGAGATAAATGCATATAAATAAAACACATGAGTGAAACCAAATCAATTCAAAACATGAAATAAACTTATCGAATAATAAGATGAGTTTTAGAGTTACCAATTTTTCCAATGCCAATAACAAATCCTTTTTAGATTTATCAATGGTTCAGTAGATTTCTTGTCATATGCTTTGAGCATTCGCTATCTGGTATATATTATTTGGTACTTGAAAAATTGTAAAATATGCACACTGGTACCCTTTTTATTATGGGGTCCATTGGATTAAGTTTTGGGATGCCAAACCTATAAAGAGTTTGAATGTCCTTTCAAAATATAATCATTAGATGAATGAGCCTTATTAATAAAATTATCGATATAATTTTCTTTTTCAATATCATCCAACAATTTTCGAACCCATAAATTAATGAATCTAATTGGAGTTTTTAAGTTTAATTTCCTAGGGTGGTTTAAACTTGGTAGCCTTAACAAACTTAGTACTTTAAGTACTATTTTTCTTTGATTTATCCTAAGGGGTGTATCTAAGTCCATGTTTATTTTTAGTGTGTTTAGATGCAGATAATAACCTTTCTAGATTATCCTTCCCTTTGTTAAATTTATCAACATCGGTTTTCAATTTGTCAAAATCCTTATTATGGTTAAGAATAACATTGTCCAGAGATGTTATTTTGTCATTCAGATCAAAGATCTGTGACTTCATTGAAAGATTTTCTGATTAAAAGAATTCATTTTCACTTTTTACTTTTTCAAAACTTCCAAGTGTCAAATCCTTTTCATCATTATACCCAACAAGTCTTTCAATTTCATCTTCTAGACATTGTTTTTCTTCAGTTAACCTTTCATTACATATTTTCAATCTATCTATCTCTACCAAACTATTGTTGTACTATTTCCTAAGTATTTTATATCCTTGATACATATCATTCAAAAATTAGTAATTTATTTATCAAAATTCCATACCTGGTCATACTATGTCATGAAGCACATGTTGGCATTTTCTATTTTTGAATCAATATCACTTGATGATGTATCTGAATCATCCCATTTTGCATTGAATGCATGTTTCCTCTCCTTATTGAAAGTGTTTGAAAAGTACTTCGATTTCTTCAGGTTACGACAGTCTCTTTTCAAATGACCGAGTTTATCACATTCGAAACACTTAACAACATTTCCATTTCTAGAATTATTGTTATTAGTTTTTTGAAGTTTGTTTATTATCCAATACTTAAAGAATTTCTTGAACTTCTTGGCCATAAACTCAATATCATCATCAACAACATCATCTTCTGGTTCATCATTCTCGATCATAGCATTGAGTGCTAGTGATTGTAAGGCATGTACTATATCTTGAAATCTAGAATGCATATGAGAAATAGCCTCATTTAGTTTCATTTGAACGAGTTGAAACTGGTTAGTTAGCATGGATATCTTTGTTTATTTTACTTTATTGGTGCCTTCATGTGTGATTGCAGTGTTCTCCAAATTTCATATGCAAAACTATGAATAGACACTCGAATAAATTCATTTCTATTTAAGGAGCAAAATAAAATGTTCATGGCCTTAGAGTTATTAAGTGTTTGTGTCTTTTGGTCTAGTGTCCATTTTGAATATTCAGTTTGAGGCTCTATGTACGCTATTTGGGTAATGTTCCAAATATCCAAACCATTAGACTGCAAATAACGTTTCATCCTACAAGCCTAATATGCATAATTACTGCCATCAAATAGAGCCGGTTTAGTGGTAGATTGTCCTTCTACAAAAGTGTTAAAAATGTGTTACTAATGTCATTAGCCATTTATAATTTTTCAAAAACCAAGTAATGAATTATTGAAAACCAATGCTCTGACACCAAATGTTGAAAACTAGAGTAACTACAACACAATGTTGGATTTTAAGGCTATCCAGAACTAGAAGTGGTGAAATGTGTATTAACTACTAACTTATGAATATAAAACTGTATTTACTTAACTTGCAAATAGAAAGAAGTAATCATCAAATAAGTAAGTAATATACTAAAATGCAGTAATGTAAATAACACCTGGATTTTATACTTGTTCAGGTTAACCAATCCTATATCCATTCTTCCACTCTATTGTGTAGACTTCCGCTATAATCACTTGCTTTTCACGGGTGGCAAGAAGATCTTTACAATCTTGGTTTCACGGGATATAAGAATCATCCTCTTGATTTTACAGGTTACAAGAACACCTTCTCCTTATCACCAACAACAAACTATGGCAAGTAATCGTATCTTCAATACAGATTCTTATAAATCCGGTACAATAATCCTATAGACCTCCAATGGCAATATATATTTGAATTCTTTAAGGAATAGGATGAAATTAGACAGAGAATAATGTGAATTCAAGTACAACTCTCTGATTTTTTATGGTTTTCAAACCGGTGAAAACTCCGAGTGAAATTGTATCAATTTTCAAGGAGATTGGAAGAGCATGCAATGGATTTCTTTTGCAAATGTTTGGAGAAGAAGGAGTAAGAGAAAATGAAAATTCTTGATGTTAAAATTTGTTTTCACAGGCCTTTCTATAATGGTTGAAGAGACACGTCTTTTGGTGAAGGGGTGGAGGGAAATGTCTCTTCATTTAAAATTAGAAATTCTGAAATACGAATAGCATATCGACATCCTAGGTGATCCCATGTCGACATGGTTGTGTTGCAAAATGAATAGCAACACTAATAAGCGTTGCAAATTTTTCAACATTTCAAATTACCTTATATTTGTGGATTTTTGTGATTCGGTTGAGGTCAATGGTTGATGTCTTTAAGTATAATTGCCATGAGATCTTTAATAAGATATTCTAAGATTAAACCAATTCCTCATCGCTTCAAACAACTTTATCCTTTAGCATTCTTCTCTAATTGGGTTATGTTCTTTAATTGCTCTAATTAGCCTTCTTCTTTAATTAGTTTGCTTCCACTTTATTCTTGTTTATCTCTGTAAATGTCTCCATAATATATCTGATATGATTGCAAAACTCGATGGTACGTTAGTAATACTATTTATGTGGCCGTTGTCATTAAAATAAATACCTTGGGTATTAACAATGGGTTTACTCTTTAAAACAATCTTTGTGTCAGATTGATTATATAAAAAAGTGTAACACCCCATATTTTTATAACATTATTTAGAATAATTAATTGGATAAATTAAATAAAATAATGTGAAGATTAAAAGGTTGAGATTTGACTAACAAAGGGTAGCGTGCCATGTTAATGTGTTAATTAAAATAAAATAATCTAAGTTAATGTGTTAGGATATGAGAAGGGCAGCATGGGAAATAGGTAAGGTTTATACCCTAAACCTTAGGAATGTAACTCACTTTCATTTTCATTTTACTCAGACTAAAATTTCCTAAGGCCAGCTATCGTTATTTTTCTTAAGAAGAAGGTTAAAGCTAGGATTCAAAAGAATGAAGAAAATAAACTAAATAAACATCAAACTCGTATCTATAGTATCAAAGCTCAGGTGAATAATTACTGCATCCCATTTTCTTTTGGTTTTCGGTTTAAGATTAGACCTGAAATGATTTTGCAAGTATACGCCATGTTTTGATGATTAAAGTTATATATATGCTTGTTGATGAATTATATATGTTCATGTTAGTTTTATGATATGTTTGATATGAAAATCCTATTAAATGGAATCCAATTGCCTTGAAAATTTAAATATAGATCAAAAATTATAATTTAGAGATGATTTTACATAATTTTATGAAATTATGTGGATTTAATATTAATTTTCTAGTGAAGAAAATGATTTATTGGGTTATAGCTATTTACGGCTAAATAAATAATTATTTGGGCTGGAAATTTTTATATGTTAGAAAACATATTAAAGTAAATTTTTTGGGATTTTTCTAGATTTTTACTAAGTTATTTGATGAATATATAAGATTATTTAAGGTATGAGATTAAATTTTTATATATTTAATTAAGGAGAAAGGGAATTTTATAAAATGATATTATTATTTAATTATGAAAATAGTGGAGGCATATTTCTGAAAAGAATTTGTTAACCAATGAAAATTTGACAAATAAAGATGGGTTAGTTGAAAAGTTATCCTTCTAAGTTAAAAAACAAAGAAAACATACTTTTAATATGTTTTTGCCATTATGGCAACAAACCTTCTGACCCAAACCTTCCGATAAGGTTTGAGAGGTTCAAAGCTTTCAATAAGGTCAAACCAATGCTTATGGTATCAAGTTACTTGGTATTTAATGAATTGGACAAGGTCAAAAATTTATTAGTTGAAAGTTAATGGCCAAAGAGGTTGGGGTATGTTTGTTTGATAAACCAAAAGCTTTCACCTTCTTTGCTTTCGAACAAAAGCTTTCGACTTGACTGCTTTTGACCAGGTCAAATATAAAGGTTTTAAACCTTCCGACACAGTCTAAAGGTTACTGCTGTTTTAACACTGCTTCATTTTGAAATCTTCTGACATATTCAAAAGGTTATTTCCACTTTGTTTTTTTTTTTTTGAACATTTCGTCAAAGATGAAAGGTTTACTTGCTTTTAAAAAATCAATCGCTTCTATCAACGCTTTCGAAAGGACGCTTTCGACTTAGGTGATTTACCCTTGTTCTTAATTGAAATATAACCAACCTTTCGAAGTAGAGCTTTCGACTTAGTCAAAAGGTTGCTTTTATTGTCTTCGAAAGGTTTTAAATAAAGGTTTTCCACTCTTTTTAAATTGAAAACAGTAATTCCTCAAAAAGTTTAATTCAATGGTTTCGAAAGGTTTAATTTCAATGGTTTCGAAAGGTTTTGGCTGAATGATTTCAACAGGTTTGATGATTGACTTTGAAAGGTTTTAGTTGAATGATTTCTAAAGGTTTGATGATTGACTTTGAAAGGTTTAAATGAATGATTTTGAATGGTTTCAGTCAATGACTTCGAATTGCTAAAGTGAATGATTTCAAAAGGTTTGAGATGGAAGGTTTTCCAAAGTTTTTCTAAGGAAATGTTTTAAAGTGATTTTAAAGATGAATGTCTAAAGTTTTATTGTTTTCGAAAGGTTTGAAGTTTGTTTTTAAAAGAGATGATTTCAAAAGTGTAGAAAGGGGTTGTTTCAAATGGTTAAATATTTTCATCAACTAAAGTTTGAGTAAAGAATATATTTAACATGGTGATATGATTTTGATTAAAGTACAAAAATTATATAATTTTCCTTATTTAAGTTTGATTTAAAGGTTTTAAATCATTTTGAAAATGTTTTCTAGGAAACTTATAGGAGGGGATCCTTAAGTGAAAATGACTCAGGTATTAGAAAACCAGATGGGACTAGTATGGGGTTGCGCCTTGTACATTAGCTATTAGCCCCAGCTAATTGTTGTCCAAAATTCTGTAGGATCTAAATTAACCCTAGAGGGGGGGTGAATAGGGTTATAGCAAATTTTTCTTAATTTAAATACAAAAATAAACTTCAGAAATAAATATACTGAAAATAAATCACACACAAGATTTACCCAGCTTCGGCAACCCCTGCCTACTGCTGCATTCCCAGATTTCTATTAGAATTAAACAGTATCACGCTTACAAACACTCTAACAGACTTGCAAACCCTGCTACCGCCTATAGAGTTTTGCAAACTCGCAACCCCTGCTTACTGAACTAACTCTAAATAGACAATCAGACACAACCTAAAACCTAGGTGGTGATTTACCTAAACTCTTTGATTCGTAGAATAAGAAAAAAACAATAATTAAGAATGAAATAGCCCTAAACTATTTAATATAACAATATTAATTAAAAAAAAACAAGGCCCCCTTTTGTTTTTGAACACCGGCCCTCTTTCCTTATTTCGCCCGATCCCCCTTTTTTTTATTTGTTCGTGAGAAAAAGAATGGCGGCTTCGTTCCAGTTAGGGCTTCGTTCCCTTTTGATCCAGTTAGGGCTTCGGCTCTTCGTCGCAATCAGGGCTTCGTTCCTTCGTTGCAATTATGGCTCTGATTTCTTCAATTGGCCTGTGATTTGTTGCCCTAGCTTGCTTGCAGTTGCTCGATCGAGTTTTGATGCTTGTGAATTCGGTATGTGCTGTCTCCTTTTGCTTTTCTAATTTGATACTCGAACTCGATCGAATCAAAAATGCCGATGATGATTAGGGTTTTAAATGCGTTCGATTTCCTGAATCTTCGATCGTATATATTTATTTGAATTTGTCAAATATTAATCTCGGCCACTTGATTATGCTTGAATGTTTGAGATTGATCTTTGACTTGTTCATATTTACTTGAATAACACGGTTTTGAATCGCGTCATTGAATTGCCGTGCTCATCACGGTGTTGATTTTTGACTTTGTCAATACTGCATACGCACTTGAATTTTTACTTTCAATATACATTCATGAATTCTTCTTTGACTTCGATATTTTGTAAATTGGCTTCGGCCACTGTCTGTATTTGTGTCATTCACGGCTTCAACTTGAATATGTTGCGATGCTTGTGATTGTCACTATGTTGCATTGTTATTGATACATGGTGGCATTGCTTTGTTGTATCATGATGTACTTCTTCCATTTGTTCATGATGTTCAAGTGTACTACTGCAGTTTGCATTCGGTCTTGATTGTGTAAATTCTCGAGTTGGTTGTGCACTGTTGATTAGTTGTTATGCAGTTTCTATGCCTTGTAGTTACATTCTATTTCATACTGTCACTGCCTCGAGCTTGAGTTGATTTGTTTTTCTGGCTTGATGTTTATATCCACTTGCTGTGTATTGCTTCACTGCATAGCATATTTGTGCATTTTAAAACTCTGACCTTGTTGCCTTTGTTCATTTGCTGGTTAGCTTGCATCGGCTTGTAGTTGATGCATATGCTCTTTGAGTTTGTTGGTTGGGTCTGCACATTTCTATGCTCTGGTCTCCATAATCTTTACCTGAACTTCACTTGAACATCTGGTATTCATGTATGCAGATCCACTGATACATGTTGTGCTTGTTCTTGGTCTCTGTTGCATTATTCATTGCAGTTTGCATGTGCTCAGCACTGTGTCTTGTTCACCATGTTGTAACTGGACTTGTTGTTTTTGTTGTTGGCATTGTCTTCATGCCTGACTTGATTCATTTGTATTCATGTGCTTGTCTGTGGCTGTAGTCTTATGGTTTTGTAGTTGTTCACTGATGCAGTTTGAAGCTTTGAACTGTTTGCTGTTGCATTCATTCATTTGTTTATTTAATCATTTGACTGGCTGTTTGACTTGACATTGTTGATCTTGGTGGTCTTGTACTTGTATACTGCAGTTTGCGTGCTTCATTGACATCTGATTCACTTGCACCTGTATTTGGTCATAATTGATGGTTCAGTGGTATTTTCTGAAACTTGCAGTACTCATTGCAGTATTTGCCATTGTTTGATAAAGTTTGATAATTCGTTAGCATGCTACTGATTTGTCTTTGTTGCCTCTTGCATGTAGTTGGTTGTAACTGTGCACCTGCCCTGTGTTGAACCCAGTTTTGCAGCTCGGGTTTGACCTTGCGCTTGTGTCGTGATTTTAAATATATTGCACGTGCGTTGAACCCGGCTTTGCATTTGGGTTTGACCTGTGCTCACCTGTCCCTGTAGCATTATCAAGTGTATATATCGGTGTGCACGGCCTTGTGGCATATACAGTGATACACTGTGTATGTCACAAGTTGTTCGTGTATGATGAATTCAAATTTAAATGATGACGAACAACCCAAATAACTGAGGCAAATATTATTTTCAAAAAAAACATATTTTATTTTTTGAATTGCAAAAATATTTCTTTTTCAATTTTACTGCGTTAGTTTATATTTTTGCAGATTGCTCAGATGCTGGATTCAAACTGGATTTTAGTTGAAGACAAGAAATATGAGTGTGAGAGATATGTAGTAAGGTCGTGATGTAAATGTGATGTGATTGTAATCAAAAATGTACATGTATAGTGAGAGCATGAAATTGTACTATTTACAATTTGTAATAAATATTTTTTTGAATAAAAATTTCTGTTTGAATTCAAAATCTGTTTAACTTGTTCTGTTTGAATTCAAATTCGAATTCTGTGTAATTTAATTTTATTCAACAAATATTTATTTAAACTATGAAAAAAAAATAGTACATTACCAAATACATTTATATGAATGTATATATGTTTATTATCATCAAACAAAAATCATATAGCGCAAAGCGCATATTCAACAATCTCCCCCTTTTGATGATAACAAACATATATTTAAGATTTTGAATATATTAAATGTATTTGATAATTTCATTTGCTCCCCCTATTTGAATGCTCCCTCTCTACACAATGCTCCCCCTACATATATGCATAGAAATATATAAGAGAGTCTATATGCACAATGAAAATTATTTGACCTTTGCTTGATTCTATTCGACAAAAAATCTTAACTTTTCTCTCCCCCTTTTGTTATCAGCAAAAGAATAATAGTGTTATAAAATAGGGATGAAATGATCAACATGAATCAAAACATTTGACTCAATTAAATATAAATATCAAATTTCAATAAAATTCAAACAAAAATCATAATTACCCTTGTCAAGCGCATATTCCACTTTCAGAAGTGATGGAGATAGAATCATCAAAAAATTCATATAGATATGTCTATTTGTGGTATATTTATTTCTGGAAATTTGAATATCTACTAACCATGCATAACCGTTAGGACTTTTAAATGAGATTAGTAGTATTCCAATTTAATTTTAAAAAAATGAAATCAAGTATCTTCTAACCACGCATGACCGTGAGGACTTTTAAATGGGATTAGAATCAACTTGTCTTATTAAATCAATTATTTTTAATATGCGTTCCATACATGCATAACCGTGAGGACTTTTAAATGAGCATGGAAGCACATAATCAAAAATCCAAGTAATTCACTCATGCATGACCGTGAGGACTTTTAAATGAGAGTGAATACTTTGGATATTTATTTTTAATTGCTGAATATAAGAAATTGAAGCACAAATAATTTCCTTCACCGATTTAAAGATATTGAAGAATAAATGATTTCCTTTGTAAACTACCACAAATTTACATATTAAATATGATTTTGATGAGTGATGTTCGATAGAAAGATGATAGAAATAGAAATGGTCATGGAATTATTACCCAACAAAAATTTTTATGACTCTTGTTATGAAATTCTAAAGAAATTTCCTAATTATATTTTCTCGAGTTTTAATATATGATAAATATCAACACTCATCACTTTTTCAATCACTATTCATCTTTTCGATAATCATTAGGGAGTTATATTGGTTAAAAAAAATTGTCATTTAGAATCAAATTCAAAAATCAAAATTTAAAAAAAAATGATTAGTCAACCTCTATAATTCCCAAATCTAAACGTAATTTGGAAAATCTGTCTTCGGGGAGAGGTTTTGTGAAAATATCAGCAAGTTGAGTTTCTGTTGAAATATATTCAATGCATATGTCTTCTTTAGCAATGTGATCTCGAAGAAAATGGTGTCTCACATCAATGTGTTTTGTGCGAGAGTGATGAACAGGATTATTTGACAAATCTATAGCACTCCTACTATCACATTTTAATGGGACTTGTTTATAGACTAAGCCAAAATCAGAAAGAGTTTGCATCATCCATAGAATTTGAGCACAACAACTTCCCAAAGCAATATATTCTGCTTCAGTGGTGGATAATGCAACACAATTCTGTTTCCGACTTGACCATGAGACTAATGAATGTCCTAGCATGAAACATGTTCCACTAGTGCTTTTTCTGTCAACTAATGAACTAGCATAATCAGCATCGGAATAACCTACTAAATCAAAATTTTCACAAGAGGGGTACCATAGTCCAAATTTGTGTGTGTGTGAAAGATATCTCAAAATTCGTTTAGTAGCTTTTAAATGAGATTCTTTGGGATTAGCTTGAAAACGTGCACACAAGCATACAGAAAACATAATATCAGGTCTAGAAGCAGTAAGATAGAGAAGTGAACCGATTATCCCTCGATATTTCTTTTGATCAATTGCAATTCCTTTCTCATCTTTGTCCAACTTTGTTGATGGGCTCATAGGAGTTCTCAATGGTTTGGAATTTTTGACTCCAAATTTCTTCAATAGCTCCAACACATATTTGGATTGTGAAATGAAGATACCATCACTGCTTTGCTTAATTTGAAATCCAAGAAAGTATTTCAATTCACCAACCAAACTCATCTCAAATTTAGCCTGCATGACTTGTTCAAAATTCTCACACAAAAGTTCATTAGTAGCGCCATAAATAATATCATCCACATAAATCTGAACAATCAAAAAATCATGTTCTTTATGTAATAGAAACAGAGTCGTGTCAGCACTTCCCTTTTTAAAACCATTTTCCAAAAGGTATGTACAGAGACAGTCATACCAAGCTCTTGGTGCTTGCTTAAGACCATATAATGCTTTTTCTAGCTTATACACATGATTTGGAAATTCATGATTTTCAAAACCGGGTAATTGTTCAACAAAAACTTCTTCTTTTAAATCACCATTCAAAAAGGCACTTTTTACATCCATTTGTTTAAGTTTGAAACCCTTGTAACATGCAAAACTTAGCAAGATTCTAATAGCTTCTAACCTAGCAACTGGAGCAAATGTTTCATCAAAGTCTATGCCTTCTATTTGGTTATAACCTTTTGCAACCAACCTAGCCTTGTTTCTAATTACATTTCCTGATTCGTCAAATTTATTTTTAAACACCCATTTAGTCCCTACGATTGGATAGTCATTAGGCCTAGGAACTAAAATCCAGACTTTGTTTCTCTCAAATTGATTAAGTTCATTTTGCATTGCTAAAAACCAATTATCATCATTAAGAGCCATTTCTACAGAATCAGGTTCAATTTCAGAAATAAAACCACTATGACAACAAAACGCACATAAATTTTCATCAAATGAAGAACGAGTACGTATACCTTCCGTAGGATCACCAATAATTAATTCAGGAGGATGATTAGGTTTGAACTTTAATTTATCAGCATCAACAGTCCTCCTTTCAGTTTTCTTACTAAATGTCCCTTCTTCAGTGCCTTCAGGATCTACTCCATCGTCAACCATCCTTTCAGTCGTTTTTTCCAAATCAGATTCATCAAATTTCACATTGATTGACTCAACAATTGTCTTCGTTCGTTTGTTATATATCCTGTAAGCCTTACTCCTTGTTGAATAGCCCATGAAAATTCCATCATCAGCCTTTGATTCAAATTTTCCAAGTTGATCACCTGTGTTAAGAATGAAACAAGGACACCCAAATATACGAAAATAAGAAATGTTAGGTTTCCTTTCATGCCACAGTTCATAAGACGTTTTGCCAAGTATTGGTCTAATCATTACTCTATTCATTACATAGCACGAAGTATTCACTGCCTCTGCCCAAAAGATTAGAGGTAGCTTATACTCACTTAACATGGATCTAGCCAATTCCTGTAATGTACGATTTTTCCTTTCAACCACCCCATTTTGTTGAGGTGTTCGTGGAGCAGAAAATTCATGTTTTAAACCGTTTTCTTCACAAAAATTTTCAAATTCAAAATTTTCAAATTCGCCTCCATGATCACTTCTCAAGGTTTTAATTGTAACTCCTTTTTCATTTTGAACAAGTTTTGCAAACTTTGAAAAATATTCGAAAGATTCAGACTTTTTGGCTAAAAAGTAAACCCATGTAAATCTAGAATAATCATCAACCAATACATAACAATAACGTTTTCCATTCAAGCTTGAAATTTCATTTGGTCCAAATAAATCCATGTGAACTAATTCAAGGACCCTTGATGTGCTAACAATGTTTTTAGGATGAAATGATGATCGACTAAGCTTGCTCAAGGAACATGCTTTACACACTTTATTATTTTTAAATTTCTGATGTGGTAACCCTCTGACTAATTCTTTTGATTCGAGTTTTTCTAAGAGACTCATGCTAGCATGTCCAAGTCTCATATGCCATAAATATGCCTCTTCGTCAGTGGCTACTAAACATCTAGAAAGTTTTAGATTATCAAATGAAAGTGAGTAAACATTCCCTTTTCTTTTGCCCATAAAAACAATGTTACTAGAAGATTTATCAATAATTATGCAAGTATCACTATCAAAAATCACGTTCATACCTTTGTCACATAGTTGGCTAATAGAAATGAGATTGTGATGCAGATTTTCAACGTATAAAACATTAGTCAAAGAAAAGATACCGTTACCAACTTCACCTTTGCCAATAATCTTACACTTGCTATTGTCTCCCATGATCACATTTCCACCTTTAAAATTCTCTAAGCTAAGGAACTTCGATTTGTCACCTGTCATATGTCTAGAACAACCTGAATCTAGAAACCATTCTTGTTGTTCCTTAGCCCGCCAACAGACCTACATAAGAAGAGAGGAAGATGACCTAGAGAAACTCTTAGGTCCAATGTTATTTGTGATAGAAGCATTGTGAATAAACAATCCTTTTGGAATCCATACTTGTTTAGTCCTTTTATTTTTATTCCAATAAACATGAAATTTGTTTTTAGAATTCTTAGGAACCCAAACTTGTATAAATTTTGTGTTCTTGTTCCTATGACTATCATTTTCATCACGACATTTATATATTTCACATCTATCAAAGACATTCTTATATTTTGCATTATCATCAACTTGTGTTTTCCCAAAACCTAGTCCTTTCCCGTTGTTAGCAAAAATTTGATTTCCTAATAGCATGTTGAAAGATTTTTCGCCTCTTGAAAAGTTATTCAAAGATTTCTCAAGACTTTGGACTTTGGTTTTTAATGTTGAGTTTTCAGTAACAAGTGAGGTGCATCGATTAATAAAATCCTTTCTCCTAGTGTTGATGGTTTCCTTAAGATTCAAGTTTTCACTTTCAAGACTTTCAAAGTTTTTCCTCAGTTTTGATAATTCTGAATCTAAAAACTTACATTTTTTACATTCTAGGTTTTGAATATTTTCAATTTCAGTTTCTAGCCTAGAATTTTCATGGACAAGTTCTCTCCTATCAGATTTTAGTTTTTCAATTTTAGATTCAAGAGTATCAATCATTTTAGTAAAATCACAACACATTGAAACAAGTTCTTTATAAGAATAGTTACTTACCTCACTAGATTCCTCTAGGCTTGCTTCTGAATCCGATTTTGACATAAGACACAAGTTAGCCTCCTCTGAGCTATTATTTGAAACTTCCTCTCCTTCTTCATCATCCCAAGTTGCTGCAAAAGCCTTCTTTTTCTTTTTCTTTCCTTTGTTGTTTTTGAGAAGTGGACATTTTTGTTTGAAGTGGCCAGGCTTCTTGCAGTTATAGCATGTCAATTCATTGTCGGAATCGTCAGAATTCTTTGACTTATTACCACTTATTTTCTTCTTTCGTGACTTGAATCTTGACCATTTTTTAAGATTATTGACAGCCATTGCAAGCTCTTCAATTGGATCTTCTTCTTCTTCATCGCTTTCTTCTTTGCTCTTTAAGGCAATCGTCTTCTTCTTTGGTTCGGAGTTATTGCGTTCTTCCTTTGCTTTTAGCTCAAGCTCATATGTCATCAAGTTTCCAATCAACTCCTCCATGCTTAGTTTGCTTAGATCTTTCGATTCTTGGATTGCCGTGACTTTTGCCTCAAAGTTCATTGGTAAAACTCGTAGTATCTTTCGCACAAGCTCTACCTCAGTGAATACCTTCCCAAGCGCTCTAGCATTGTATACCAAAGTTGAAAAACGTCCAAACATATCCTTTATGCTCTCGCCTTTGTCCATCACAAAGTTTTCGTATTCATTGCTGAACAGGGCTAGCCGAGACTCCTTGACTTGAGAAGTTCCTTCGTGTGTCACCTCCAAAGTATGCCATATTTCCTGTGCTGTTGTACAATGAGAAATTCTATTAAATTCATTTTTATCTAGAGCACATGTCAAAGCATTCATGGCTTTAGCATTTGTCGTTTTCAATTTCTTATCGTTTGCATCCCACCTATCCTTAGGTTTAGGAATCTCAGTATCACCAACGATTATAGTGGGGGGTTTATAGCCAGTTTCAATAATATCCCAAACTTCATAATCAACAGAACTGAGATAGATACCCATCCTAACTTTCCAATAAGCATAATCGTTCCCGTTAAACATGGGTGGCCTAGCAATAGATTGCCCCTCAGAAAAAGCATTATTTTGTAGACTCATGACTCTAGAGTTAAAAAAAAAATATACCGGGCTCTGATACCACTTGTAGGATCTAAATTAACCCTAGAGGAGGGGTGAATAGGGTTATAGCAAATTTTTCTTAATTTAAATACAAAAATAAACTTCAGAAATAAATATACTGAAAATAAATCACATACAAGATTTACCCAGCTTCGGCAACCCCTGCCTACTGCTGCATTCCCAGATTTCTATTAGAATTAAACAGTATCACGCTTACAAACACTCTAACAGACTTGCAAACCCTGCTACCGCCTATAGAGTTTTGCAAACTCGCAACCCCTGCTTACTGAACTAACTCTAAATAGACAATCAGACACAACCTAAAACCTAGGTGGTGATTTACCTAAACTCTTTGATTCGTAGAATAAGAAAAAAACAATAATTAAGAATGAAATAGCCCTAAACTATTTAATATAACAATATTAATTAAAAAAAAACAAGGCCCCCTTTTGTTTTTGAACACCGGCCCTCTTTCCTTATTTCGCCCGATCCCCCTTTTTTTTATTTGTTCGTGAGAAAAAGAATGGCGGCTTCGTTCCAGTTAGGGCTTCGTTCCCTTTTGATCCAGTTAGGGCTTCGGCTCTTCGTCGCAATTAGGGCTTCGTTCCTTCGTTGCAATTATGGCTCTGATTTCTTCAATTGGCCTGTGATTTGTTGCCCTAGCTTGCTTGCAGTTGCTCGATCGAGTTTTGATGCTTGTGAATTCGGTATGTGCTGTCTCCTTTTGCTTTTCTAATTTGATACTCGAACTCGATCGAATCAAAAATGCCGATGATGATTAGGGTTTTAAATGCGTTCGATTTCCTGAATCTTCGATCGTATATATTTATTTGAATTTGTCAAATATTAATCTCGGCCACTTGATTATGCTTGAATGTTTGAGATTGATCTTTGACTTGTTCATATTTACTTGAATAACACGGTTTTGAATCGCGTCATTGAATTGCCGTGCTCATCACGGTGTTGATTTTTGACTTTGTCAATACTGCATACGCACTTGAATTTTTACTTTCAATATACATTCATGAATTCTTCTTTGACTTCGATATTTTGTAAATTGGCTTCGGCCACTGTCTGTATTTGTGTCATTCACGGCTTCAACTTGAATATGTTGCGATGCTTGTGATTGTCACTATGTTGCATTGTTATTGATACATGGTGGCATTGCTTTGTTGTATCATGATGTACTTCTTCCATTTGTTCATGATGTTCAAGTGTACTACTGCAGTTTGCATTCGGTCTTGATTGTGTAAATTCTCGAGTTGGTTGTGCACTGTTGATTAGTTGTTATGCACTTTCTATGCCTTGTAGTTACATTCTATTTCATACTGTCACTGCCTCGAGCTTGAGTTGATTTGTTTTTCTGGCTTGATGTTTATATCCACTTGCTGTGTATTGCTTCACTGCATAGCATATTTGTGCATTTTAAAACTCTGACCTTGTTGCCTTTGTTCATTTGCTGGTTAGCTTGCATCTGCTTGTAGTTGATGCATATGCTCTTTGAGTTTGTTGGTTGGGTCTGCACATTTCTATGCTCTGGTCTCCATAATCTTTACCTGAACTTCACTTGAACATCTGGTATTCATGTATGCAGATCCACTGATACATGTTGTGCTTGTTCTTGGTCTCTGTTGCATTATTCATTGCAGTTTGCATGTGCTCAGCACTGTGTCTTGTTCACCATGTTGTAACTGGACTTGTTGTTTTTGTTGTTGGCATTGTCTTCATGCCTGACTTGATTCATTTGTATTCATGTGCTTGTCTGTGGCTGTAGTCTTATGGTTTTGTAGTTGTTCACTGATGCAGTTTGAAGCTTTGAACTGTTTGCTGTTGCATTCATTCATTTGTTTATTTAATCATTTGACTGGCTGTTTGACTTGACATTGTTGATCTTGGTGGTCTTGTACTTGTATACTGCAGTTTGCGTGCTTCATTGACATCTGATTCACTTGCACCTGTATTTGGTCATAATTGATGGTTCAGTGGTATTTTCTGAAACTTGCAGTAGTCATTGCAGTATTTGCCATTGTTTGATAAAGTTTGATAATTCGTTAGCATGCTACTGATTTGTCTTTGTTGCCTCTTGCATGTAGTTGGTTGTAACTGTGCACCTGCCCTGTGTTGAACCCAGTTTTGCAGCTCGGGTTTGACCTTGCGCTTGTGTCGTGATTTTAAATATATTGCACGTGCGTTGAACCCGGCTTTGCATTTGGGTTTGACCTGTGCTCACCTGTCCCTGTAGCATTATCAAGTGTATATATCGGTGTGCACGGCCTTGTGGCATATACAGTGATACACTGTGTATGTCACAAGTTGTTCGTGTATGATGAATTCAAATTTAAATGATGACGAACAACCCAAATAACTGAGGCAAATATTATTTTCAAAAAAAAACATATTTTATTTTTTGAATTGCAAAAATATTTCTTTTTCAATTTTACTGCGTTAGTTTATATTTTTGCAGATTGCTCAGATGCTGGATTCAAACTGGATTTTAGTTGAAGACAAGAAATATGAGTGTGAGAGATATGTAGTAAGGTCGTGATGTAAATGTGATGTGATTGTAATCAAAAATGTACATGTATAGTGAGAGCATGAAATTGTACTATTTACAATTTGTAATAAATATTTGTTTGAATAAAAATTTCTGTTTGAATTCAAAATCTGTTTAACTTGTTCTGTTTGAATTCAAATTCGAATTCTGTGTAATTTAATTTTATTCAACAAATATTTATTTAAACTATGAAAAAAAAAATAGTACATTACCAAATACATTTATATGAATGTATATATGTTTATTATCATCAAACAAAAATCATATAGCGCAAAGCGCATATTCAACAAATTCTAGTGTGTAGGGCTTGGTCACTGTAACGACCAGCATTTTTCCAATAATTAAAATGTTTAATTAAATAAGATTATGTAATTTAATGTTGGAAGAAAATAAAATTTATGATGTAGGAATGAGAAAACTAACTAGAATGAAGTTTAATAATGTAAATTAATGTAATAGATGACTATTTGAATATAAACTCAAATAATTGTAATAATTGTAAGTTATAATTGGTTATAAACTTAAAAAAAGGAAACAAATTTAAATGTTATATTAATTAATGAAATAATATGTAATAAATGGAAATTGGATAAAATTTGTGTTGTGTTAGTAGTTATAACATTTATGTGTAGATAACAAAATTATTATTGTGATTAAATTAAGAAAAGGTAAGAAGTGTTATTTGTTACCAATTTATTTAATATATTAAATTAAGTTGGAAATCAATTGAAATTAAATGTAATTAAATATTACGTTAATATGAATTAAGACGATAACCATAAAATTGAAGGTAATAAAATGTATAGAAATGTCAGTTTTATTCTTAAGGCAATAATTTATTTAATAAAAAGAGTGAAACTAAGATAAATGAATTTATTGGGACTTTAAATTATAATTAATGTCAAAATCAACAAAATTTCAATATACTTAAAATATTGCAACTGATATATAGTAAAAGATGATAACTGTGAAATGTTAATGCAATAAGATGTAAGCAAATGTTAACTATGTTCATAGAGTTATGTTCGATTGAATAAAAATGTAACAACCCGCATATTTGTCGATTTTATATTTAAATATTTTATTTAAATATTTTATCGGTAGTCGGATTTTAGTCCGAAAAGCTACTTTTTGCATACGGTCGAATTAGGGCTCGGGACCACTCCCATTGAGTTTAAAATGCCGTTTGCGACCTTTCTGAGTATAAGCTTCGATATGTTTGGAGAAAGTTGATTTCTGCTACTTTTTACTTTGGGTTTGGTTTTTGGGCTCAACCCTATGTTAACTTATGCTCAAATCTGAGCCACTCTTCCCCACTCACCCTCATTCTCTTCTCATTTCAGTTTTTAGAGTGCTAATGGTGGGAGAGATTGGAAATTAAAATTCCAAAACCCTAGTTTCTCTTGCAAATCCATCTCCTTGCTCCAAACTCAAGAAGAACCCCTTGGTAAGCATCTCCTTCTTCTTCTCCAACTCTTTCTCCATTCAATTTCAGAAATTTCCTAAACCTAATTTCGGGAATGTTCTTGTTTTTGAGCTTAGATTCAAGCTCATTTGGGTTGTGATTGAAGAAAGGTTGATCCTCCATTTGCTTTTAAGCTTCTTCTTGTTCGATTTTGTGAAAAGGTGAGATTTTTATCTCACATCTATGACTATAATTATCTTTGGTTGTTGGGTATGAATTCCTAACACTTCTTCATGTGCATTTGCTCTTGATTTGGATTGGTTTTGTGAATATTCCAATTTTTGGGTTTTTAAGTCAAATTTGTGTAAAATCCTTTTATGGATGTTTGATCATGCTTTTGGTGATGCATCAAGGAGCATATAGGGCCGGGTTGCCGATTGGCATAAACCCTTAGAGCCAATGTTCGTCCGATTGCATTTTGGAAGAGTTTGCTCTTCATTTGAATAAGGCTGAAAAACAGCCCAGGCATGATTTAGTGGACTGAAAAACTCTGTTCAGTCGACTGAACCTGAAACCCGAGAGTTTCCAGGCATGATTCAGTCGACTGAAAAACTCTGCACAGTCGACTGAAACTGGAAACAGAAAGTTTCCTGAACCTGGAAAATTTCCATGTACAGGGTCAGTCGACTGAAATTCTCTGTTCAGTCGACTGAACCTGCTGTTTGAGTCCAATTTGCCTTTTTGGATTGGAATTCCAATTTAAATCGATTCGTGATAATCCTATTTGTTGTTATCATCTATTATGATTTTGATGACTCTTTTTAGGGATTTTTGAATATCCATTTCGATGGATTCTTTATCGATTTCTTTGGATTTTATTCACGTCTTCGTATGTGAATTTTTGTGATTGATTGTTCTTACAATCTTCTTCGTGATTTGTCACTTTAAAAATATAAAGGTTTTCTATACTAGTAGTAAATATCAAAACTCTTTCCTCAAACGATTTCAATACTATTTTAATACCAAATTCGTTTATAAAACCGTTTTCCAATCTATTAGTATATACAAACCTTTACCTCACTCGTATGAGAAATCTAATTAAACGGCTTAGTAAAACTAGTGGTATGAAACGCTTGCGTTTACTTTGTCGGTTAATTCTTGGACTTGTTCGATTGAACCTCTTGTGACAATTTTCTAGTGGAGACTTACAGTTTGTTTGTAAATATTTAAGTTAAGCAAGTGGTTATGGGACATGAAGCTAAACTCATATATTTACTAGCTTAGTGTAATCGACACTTCTCGCTGATCATGACGATCATCTTTGTGATTTAGACTAGCAATGTGCGATGTCTCTTTGTCTGCGAGGGAGACTAAACCCCGTTTTGTGGAGTTTCGACTCAATTTGTGATGGGGTAGCAACCCATGGTCTTCGGGCCGTTTGTGGAGCTTCGGCTCAATTTGTGATGGTTAGCCACCATGGAATTAGCGTTCCGTCTGTGATACACGTGTTGGTGAGCTTTATGCTCCCGTTTGTGATAGGCCTTCCCCCCCTTTGTGATTTCTGGATTTCTTGTGTAGATTCCTAGAGTTTGTGTTTCACCAATTTTCGTGATTTCCATTGATAAGTTTTATCAATATTTGTGCATTGGTGAATTTGTGTGTCATTGACTTTTGTGATTTTTGGATTTCTTGTGTAGTCTTCTGGAATTTGTGCGTCTTTGACTTTGGTGATTGACATTGATATTATCGTCAATATTTGTGGTTTGATGAACGAAATAAAGAGTATGACACTTCTTTGATTCTTGTGTAGATTTGGTGACATTGATTAATCTCTTGATGATTATCAATTAAGTATATATTTATATATATATCACAGCTTGGCATTGTGATTATTATGTGTTTAGTCACATCTCTTATTCTATATCGTTTCATCTGATATTTATAGTTAGACTGATCCGTTTATTATTTTCTTATTAAATAATACTCGGGTCAGACCGAGATGTTACAGGTGCTTCTGCTTGACTTCTCATCCGGGATTAACTCCTTGACTTTTGGGTTAACTACTTAGATTAGTAGTTATTTTGTTGTATACATTTGAGATATAGACTCCTTAATGTATACTTATTCTTTTGTGTAGTTCGTGTAAATATTCTTTTGTGATATTGTGGATCTTTTTAGACCACTACTCTGATGTACACTTTCTAGTGTAGTATTCATATCTTATTCCGCCTTTGTGATATGAATTGTCTGTGACTGATTTGTGTTATGCTTATTTCTATATTTGTTTTCCGAAGGATTTATATAGCCACCGTGTAGTAGCTTTGAGTTTGTGTCGGTATTTCGGATTTCGCATGTTATATTATCTGACATATCGGTGCTCGCGCAAAGAAATTACACGGATGGTCGCTCCTCAATAGCCTTATTCTCCGTGCTAGTCGACAGCATTCACCGTAATGTTCTTGTCTAGCGTGGGTATAGAGGTGGGGCGCCACAGCTTGGTATCAGAGCCAAACTTCGGAACAATATGGAATATTATAACAAGGATCATCGTCCTAAGTCTTTCTTAGGAGTCGTGCTTTAGGGTTTAATTCGAGTCTTCGTACCGATTCATCCTATTTTCCTTATGATTCCTTATTTATCTATCAAGATTGCTTGATATTCAATTTGGTGAATAACCTTTTCTTCTTCTTCTTTCTTTCTAAAGGAATAGAAATGTCTAGACCAGGCCGTCCCAGAGCCGTGCCATCTAGCACTCCACCCCAAGATGGAGTTTTTATGACTGCTCAACAGCTTCTTGATTTGGTAACAAATGCTCAAGCAGCTGGAGCTAACCCGGAACCTACTCACCCAAAGTCGGGATTTGCACGCTTGTGTAGCGATTACACTAATTTGGGTGGGGAATCATTCAAAGGTTCCGAAACTGTTATTGAAGTACAGGCTTGGCTAAGGTCATGCGATCGAATCTTTTCTCGCATGAATCTTATTGACCTTCACCGAGTTCAGGTGGCCTCTAGTATGCTCCGAGAAAGAGCATTGGATTGGTACGAGCTTCTTATTTCTGAGATTAATGAAGCGGATCTCACTTGGGAGAGATTCCGAGAACGCTTCGAGTTGAAATTTGTACCGAAAGCAGAGAAAGTGACATTGGCTCGACGATTTATAGACCTTGTTCAAGGTGAGTCCTCCGTGACTGATTACGTCGCCTCCTTCGAGTCGCTTTCCAAATATGGGGTTGAATACATCAACACCCCTCTTAAGAAGAATCAGAGATTCGTTTATGGCTTAAACAAAAGCCTCAAGAAGCCATTACTTTTAAAGTTAGAAGTTTCTTTCGACCAACTCGTTGATATCGCTCTTCGTCTTGAAGAGGCGGATAGAGAGAATGATGTTGAAGTGGTGGGTTCCAAACCAAACTTCAACAACAGAAAGAGGTCAAACAAATTTAAAGGCCCTTATCCCAATAAGAAAGGGAAGCAAGCAACCTCCGTGGCAAAGATTTCTTCCTTTGGTCGTGGGGAATGCTATAATTGTGGTACGAAGGACCATTATGCGAACAAGTGCCCAAAGTCTCTTTCTTGTCGCTACTGCAAAGTTCCCGGTCATGTTATATCTTCATGCCCCAAGCTTCAGGGCAAGAAGGAGGGAAAGTTAAATGTTGCTCAAGCCCCTGGCAACACATCTCGTGGCCAAGGTATTTCTCATTCTATTCTAGATGGAATTATTTTGTTTCGTGATCATCCTATTCGAGTTCTTTTTGATACGGGTGCGTCCCATTCTTTTATATCAAAAGAACTTGTTGATACCTTTTCTTTGGATGTTTTGTGTTTAATGACTTCTTTGAGAATTGCGAATCCGGTTGGTGGATCCGCAACAATCAGTTTATTGTGTAAAGATGTCGAGATTATTTTGTGTGATTTATCTTTCCGAGCCGATTTGCATGTCATGCGTTATTTAGGCTTTGGAATGATTTTGGAAATGGATTGGCTTAACCGTTATGAAGCTCATATCCTATGTCCTGAGCGGACTATTCATCTTCGACATCCTCAATCTGTTAATCAGGTTTCTGTTATTCTTAAAGATTCAGATTCTGCTTTGGTTGCATCTTTATATTCTTTAAATCCTCGTGATGATGATGATGATGATGATGAGGGTGATATTATTTCTCTTATTCACGTCGTTTGTGAATTTTCCGACATATTCGAGCCCGTTTTAGGATTACCACCTAAACGAGCAATTGAGTTCAGAATTAATCTTACTCCGGGAGCACAACCTATCACTCGTCCTCCTTATCGTATGTCCAATAAAGAAAACGAGGAGATGCGTAAACAATTATCTGAATTGGAAACGAAGCAATTTATTCGCTCTAGTTCCTCGCCTTGGGGAGCTTCAGCTATTTTTGTGAAGAAATCCGATGGTACACTTAGGCTTTGCGTTGACTATCGCAAGCTTAATGATCTTACTATCAAAAATAAATATCCTTTACCTCGGATTGATGATCTATTCGATCAACTTAGTGGTGCTAGAGTCTTTTCACAATTGGACTTGGCTACCGGTTTTCATCAGCTTCGTATTGCAAAGGATAGCATTCCTTTGACATCGTTCCGCACTCGGTATGGATCTTATGAATGGCTTGTTATGCCATTTGGGTTAACAAATGCCCCGGCTTATTTCGTTGACTTAATGAATCGAGTTTTTAAAGACTTTCTCGACCGGTTTGTTCTCATCTTTATCGATGATATTCTTGTTTATTCTAAAACCGAGGAGGAGCATGAAAAACATCTTCGGATTGTGTTGGAAACTCTTAGGAGTAATCAATTAAAGGCAAAATTTTCTAAATGCCATTTTTGGCAATCTCGTGTGAAGTTTCTTGGTCACATCATTTCCGAATCCGGAATTTCCGTGGATCCTTCAAAGATTGAAGCGATTCAAGATTGGAAGAGACCGGAGAATGTGACAGAGATTCGTAGTTTTCTTGGATTGGCGGGCTATTACCGTCGTTTTATTAAAGACTTTTCTAAAATTGCCGTGCCTCTCACTAGCTTGACGAAGAAAGGTGTTAAATACATTTGGTCGGACAAATGTGAAGCTTCTTTTCAGAAATTAAAAGAACTTCTTTCTGATGCTCCTATTCTTGTTATTCCCGAAGGGAATCAAGATTTCGTTGTTTATACCGATGCTAGTCGCATTGGTTTGGGTGCCGTTCTTATGCAAAAGGAACGCGTTATTGCTTATGCTTCTAGGCAATTAAAGCCTGCTGAGACTAGATATGCCACTCATGATTTAGAGCTCGCGGCTATTGTTTTTGCTCTTCGGATTTGGCGTCATTATCTCTTAGGAGAGAAATTTGTTCTTTACACAGATCATAAGTCTTTGAAATATTTATTCTCTCAAAAGGAACTTAATTTGCGTCAACAGCGTTGGCTCGAATTTCTTGCACCATATGATCTTGATATTCTTTATACTCCCGGTAAGGGTAATCTTGTCGCCGATGCTCTTAGCCGTAAACAACAAGCTATTGTCTCTATGATGATATCAGAATGGAACGATCTCGAGATTTTATCCACTTGCGAAACTCGAGACCGTGTTTTCGATTTATGCTCATCGTTTGTTTTATGTAGCCTTGTGGCTCATCCATCTCTTTTAGACCGCATTTTTGCAGCTCAAGGGCTAGATCCCAACTTGGCTCTTCTTGGCCAAAATATTAGGGATAAAATGGATATTGAAGGTTTGAAAGACTTTGATATCGATTCTCGTGACGGCATTCGGAAATTTGGTAGACTTGTCGTGCCAAATATTGGTGATCTTCGTAAAGATATTTTAGAAGATTCACATCGTTCTAAATTTACCATTCATCCCGGTAGTAGTAAAATGTACGCGGACATGAAGCGACTTTATTATTGGGAGGGAATGAAACTTGACATCGCTAACTTCGTTAAACGTTGCATGACTTGCCAACTCGTTAAGGCTGAACATCAAAGGCCCGGAGGGTTATTGCAACCTTTAGAAATTCCAGTTTGGAAGTGGGATCAAATTTCCATGGATTTTATAGATGGCCTTCCCCGTTCTCGATCGGGTTATGATAGCTTATGGGTAATTGTTGATAGACTTACTAAATCCACCCATTTTATTCCCGTTCGGTCTAACCGAACTGTTCCTCTTTTGGCCAAGATATTTATCAAAGAAATTGTTAAATTGCATGGTGTTCCTACTTCTATTGTTAGTGATCGTGATCCATTGTTTACTAGTGGATTTTGGAAGAGTCTTCAAGAAGCTTTGGGAACGAAGCTTAATTTTAGCACCGCTTATCATCCCCAGTCCGATGGACAAACCGAGCGTGTGAATCAAACTCTTGAAGATCTTCTTCGTGCTTGTGTTCTTGATTTTGGTGGAGGTTGGGAAGATCATATTTCGCTTGTTGAATTTTCCTATAATAATAGCTTCCAATCTAGTATTGGTTTGGCACCTTTCGAGGCACTTTATGGTAGGCCATGCCGATCTCCTTCTTGTTGGCTTGAGGCCGGTGAGAAGCTGGCTTTAGGTCCAGATTTTATTCGTGATTCCACAGAAAAGATTGATCTTATTCGTCATAGGATGAAAGAAGCCCAAAGTAGACAAAAATCCTATGTCGATAACCGGAGAAGGAAGTTAGAATTTTCTGTGGGAGATCTTGTGTTCATTCGTGTTTCACCTATGAAAGGTGTTGTACGTTTCAGTCGATCGGGAAAGTTAGCGCCTCGATATATTGGGCCATTTCCTATCGCCGAACGTATTGGTTCCATGGCTTATCGCCTTTTATTACCGGCTCAATTTTCTGCTATGCATGACGTGTTTCACGTTTCTCAACTTCGGAAATGTCTTCGAGATTCCGATTCTATTCTTGAGCCCGGTGATGTGGAAGAGATTGAAGTTTCGCCTAATTTAACTTATGAGCAACATCCTATTCGTATCATTACTTCGGAAGTCAAACGACTTCGAAATAAAGATGTTCCGCTTGTTAAAGTTCAATGGTCTTCAAATCCTAAGGATTGTTCTTGGGAATCTAGAGAGTACATCGAGCGTACACATCCGGACTTACTTTCTCGTGCTCTTTGAGGTGAACTTCTTATTTCAAACTTCTTTTGTGTTGAATATGCTTCTATGGTTGTTACTATATATCTTCTTCTTGTAATATTGCGAGGACGCAATTTCTTTAAGGAAGGGAGTCTGTAACAACCCGCATATTTGTCGATTTTATATTTAAATATTTTATCGGTAGTCGGATTTTAGTCCGAAAAGCTACTTTTTGCATACGATCGAATTAGGGCTCGGGACCACTCCCATTGAGTTTAAAATGCCGTTTGCGACCTTTTTGAGTATAAGCTTCGATATGTTTGGAGAAAGTTGATTTCTGCTACTTTTTACTTTGGGTTTGGTTTTTGGGCTCAACCCTATGTTAACTTATGCTCAAATCTGAGCCACTCTTCCCCACTCACCCTCATTCTCTTCTCATTTTAGTTTTTAGAGTGTTAATGGTGGGAGAGATTGGAAATTAAAATTCCAAAACCCTAGTTTCTCTTGCAAATCCATCTCCTTGCTCCAAACTCAAGAAGAACCCCTTGGTAAGCATCTCCTTCTTCTTCTCCAACTCTTTCTCCATTCAATTTCAGAAATTTCCTAAACCTAATTTCGGGAATGTTCTTGTTTTTGAGCTTAGATTCAAGCTCATTTGGGTTGTGATTGAAGAAAGGTTGATCCTCCATTTGCTTTCAAGCTTCTTCTTGTTCGATTTTGTGAAAAGGTGAGATTTTTATCTCACATCTATGACTATAATTATCTTTGGTTGTTGGGTATGAATTCCTAACACTTCTTCATGTGCATTTGCTCTTGATTTGGATTGGTTTTGTGAATATTCCAATTTTTGGGTTTTTAAGTCAAATTTGTGTAAAATCCTTTTATGGATGTTTGATCATGCTTTTGGTGATGCATCGAGGAGCATATAAGGCCGGGTTGCCGATTGGCATAAACCCTTAGAGCCAATGTTCGTCCGATTGCATTTTGGAAGAGTTTGCTCTTCATTTGAATAAGGCTGAAAAACAGCCCAGGCATGATTCAGTGGACTGAAAAACTCTGTTCAGTCGACTGAACCTGAAACCCGAGAGTTTCCAGGCATGATTCAGTCGACTGAAAAACTCTGCACAGTCGACTGAAACTGGAAACAGAAAGTTTCCTGAACCTGGAAAATTTCCATGTACAGGGTCAGTCGACTGAAATTCTCTGTTCAGTCGACTGAACCTGCTGTTTGAGTCCAATTTGCCTTTTTGGATTGGAATTCCAATTTAAATCGATTCGTGATAATCCTATTTGTTGTTATCATCTATTATGATTTTGATAACTCTTTTTAGGGATTTTTGAATATCCATTTCGATGGATTCTTTATCGATTTCTTTGGATTTTATTCACGTCTTCGTATGTGAATTTTTGTGATTGATTGTTCTTACAATCTTCTTCGTGATTTGTCACTTTAAAAATATAAAGGTTTTCTATACTAGTAGTAAGTATCAAAACTCTTTCCTCAAACGATTTCAATACTATTTTAATACCAAATTCGTTTATAAAACCGTTTTCCAATCTATTAGTATATACAAACCTTTACCTCACTCGTATGAGAAATTTAATTAAACGGCTTAGTAAAACTAGTGGTATGAAACGCTTGCGTTTACTTTGTCGGTTAATTCTTGGACTTGTTCGATTGAACCTCTTGTGACAATTTTCTAGTGGAGACTTACAGTTTGTTCGTAAATATTTAAGTTAAGCAAGTGGTTATGGGACATGAAGCTAAACTCATATATTTACTAGCTTAGTGTAATCGACACTTCTCGTTGATCATGACGATCATCTTTGTGATTTAGACTAGCAATGTGCGATGTCTCTTTGTCTGCGAGGGAGACTAAACCCCGTTTTGTGGAGTTTCGACTCAATTTGTGATGGGGTAGCAACCCATGGTCTTCGGGCCGTTTGTGAAGCTTCGGCTCAATTTGTGATGGATAGCGACCATGGAATTAGCGTTCCGTCTGTGATACACGTGTTGGTGAGCTTTATGCTCCCGTTTGTTATAGGCCTTCCCCCCTTTGTGATTTTTGGATTTCTTGTGTAGATTCCTAGAGTTTGTGTTTCACCAATTTTCGTGATTTCCATTGATAAGTTTTATCAATATTTGTGCATTGGTGAATTTGTGTGTCATTGACTTTTGTGATTTCTGGATTTCTTGTGTAGTCTTCTGGAATTTGTGCGTCTTTGACTTTGGTGATTGACATTGATATTATCGTCAATATTTGTGGTTTGATGAACGAAATAAAGAGTATGACACTTCTTTGATTCTTGTGTAGATTTGGTGACATTGATTAATCTCTTGATGATTATCAACTAAGTATATTTATATATATATATATATATATATATATATATATATATATATATATATATATATCACAGCTTGGCATTGTGATTATTATGTGTTTTTTCACATCTCTTATTCTATATCATTTCATCTGATATTTATAGTTAGACTGATCCATTTATTATTTTCTTATTAAATAATACTCGGGTCAGACCGAGATGTTACAGGTGCTTCTGCTTGACTTCTCATCCGGGATTAACTCCTTGACTTTTGGGTTAACTACTTAGATTAGTAGTTATTTTGTTGTATACATTTTAGATATAGACTCCTTAATGTATACTTATTCTTTTGTGTAGTTCGTGTAACTATTCTTTTGTGATATTGTGGATCTTTTTAGACCACTACTCTGATGTACACTTTCTAGTGTAGTATTCATATCTTATTCCGCCTTTGTGATATGAATTGTCTGTGACTGATTTGTGTTATGCTTATTTCTATATTTGTTTTCCGAAGGATTTATATAGCCACCGTGTAGTAGCTTTGAGTTTGTGTCGGTATGTCGGATTTCGCATGTTATATTATCTGACATATCGGTGCTCGCGCAAAGAAATTACACGGATGGTCGCTCCTCAACAGCCTTATTCTCCGTGCTAGTCGACAGCATTCACCGTAATGTTCTTGTCTAGCGTGGGTATAGAGGTGGGGCGCCACAAAAAAGATTGAAATCTAATTAAATCAATTTATTGGAATTAGAATATAATTAATTGGAATTAAATGTAATCAAATATTCTGGTTAATGTAAGAAAAGGCATCAATTGTAGAAAATGAGGATAACAAGATAGAAACCTATGTTAATAATTTCATAAGGTATTGGTTAGTTTAATAGTAGGAGTGTAAACCAAAATAAAAGAATAAAAATGAACGAGTTTAGTAAAGGAGTAAACATATGTTTATTTATTTGAAATGTTTGGTAGCTGAAAAACTGATTGTAGAGACGAGAAACTATTATTTAGTAAGAAATGTATAACTACTGTTCGTATCCAATAGTGTATAAATATGTTTAAATTACTATTAGATACAAAGTAGTTGTTCTTCTTCTCGTTACATTCATTTAGTCTATTTTGAAACTTAATCAGCTGAAATTAATGTAATTGAAAATTTTCAATTAATAGGAGAGGGAATACTAAATTGTAAATTAATAGGTGAAATTAAAAGTAGCTTATGTTTTGTGAAAATATAAGGAAAGTTTGATTTAATGAAAAGAACATTTACATCAGATAAAATGAATATTTCATTTGTGAATGTATGTTTAATTTCATTAAAATAAAGAATAGAATGATTGGTTTAAAAGGAAGAAATATATGTTTATTTGAACCGTGTTTTAGCTTGTAGATTGATTTCAGGAATAGGAAAATAATCCATTTCAGTAAGTTATTTATTACTCTTGTGTATAAACAACAAATTATAAACGTGTTTAAATAAAAAATTGTTCTATTTTTCATCCATTTTAGTTGTCTGTTTTGAAATTTAACTTTGTAAGTAATTGCAATTAATGTAATTCAAATATTTGAATTAAAAGGAAAGAAAACATTGATTGCAATTAATAGATTTAATAAAAGAAACGCACGTCTTGTGTTAAACAAAAGGGTGTTTTAATGGAAATAAAAGATCATTTTGGGAAAACCAAATTGAACATTTTCATTTTTAGGGTTAGTATAAATTTTATATTATGCGTAGATAAAAACCTAAATGTGTACAAATTTGAATATTATTTTAATTAATGAAGTTAGTTTGGTTACGTTTCAAAAAAACTGAATTTCAAAAGGTTGTGCGATGTACATGGTCCCTTCATTTCATTTGTTATTAATTATTGCATAAACATTTTAAAAATAAACCTTATTATTAACACTTGATCCGCTCATTTCTCCTTCTATTTAATACATGAGGCTAGACTTTTAGGTTGTATTTAATTTTTGCCATCTCATTTTCACGTATACAAAATTTTACTTTCCTCTGGTTTGCAAACTTTTCCATTCCTACATACATTTCCTTATGATTTATTAATGCCTGGAGTTTTCAAAATAAAATGTGACATTTATTTTTGTCCTTCACCTTCATTTCCTAATTATAAATAACCTGCAGCATATTTCTTCATTTGCCTCTTATTTCTCTTGCACCACATATTCAGAAGCTCTTATTCTTGCAAATCCAAAAGCTCTTATTCTTCCAAATCCAAAAGATTTCTTTTATGAAACATGATTTTTTTTCCATTTTTTGTACACGTCCTATCCTCATCTTAGTTGTTTTTCAACCTTTTCCTTAATCCTCATCTTGAGAAAAACGTAAGTATTAAAATTTGTTTTTTTTTCTTAATGCGTACTAATTTTTATTTTAATAATATTTCTTATAACATGAATATCTTTTGCATATAAACTTTGATCCATGCGTGATTTCTTCTTTTAGATTCATATTTAAACTCCGGACAACATGAAATTAATTTAGTTGAATTTGGAGACTTTGAGTTTTTGCGCTTCTGTTTAGCTTTTTATGGGCTAAAATAAAAGGTGAGCGTTTTGACCCACTCACAGCTACTAAATTATCTTATGTTAGTTAATTTAAATTTATGATGTGATTATAAATAAATTGATTGATGTTTGGTATGTTAAAATTGTCATTGTAGTTAAATTTGAATTGTATTGCAGTTAGTTGTTGTTTAATTTAATATTGAATTTAATGGTTAATTTAATACTTGTTAATGATAATCAGTTATCTATTGATGTTTATTGGTTGATTTGAATGATGATTGTGATGGATGTTTGATTGTTGATATTGGATGATTGGATATTGTACTTTATATTGTTATAACATTGTAAGTTCCCTATGGGACGAAATGATACATACCTGAACAATCTATAGATTAAGGGAAAATCATTATGGGTTGAACTGATAGACTCAAGTGATTTTATGGATTTTATTCAATTCGGGATTGCGGTTCGAAATGAGATATAACCGTAAAATTATAAATTGCGAATTGAAATGATAAATATCTGTATCACTTGACCATAGGGTAGAAAATTATATACGGACACCGGATTGGTTAAATTAAACGACAACTTTTATTTCTTAAATTTTAAACTCAGTTAATTTGTAACGACCTAAAATTTTCGATCCCGAAAATTCCAGATAGTTAGGGAAAAGAAGAAAGAGATAGAAGAAAAAGAATAATAGAAACACCAACATCTCACATTCGCAGCGGACAAAATATATATCATATAATAATGGTTATACAAAGGAAACTGTATTCGTCAAATTACACTTTAATACATCAGAGTTACATTCATTTATACAACCACTGGACAGTTATAACAACAACTTATCACAACAGTAAACACTCCATACGTTCCTGTCATCCAGCTCGCCTCCTGAGCTGCAGAATGTCCTTACCTGAAAATCTGTAATACTCGGTCTGACCCAAGTATTACATCAAAGTAACACCAGGGTCAGGCTGGAAACCAGCGTGAGTAAACCCATCTAACATGGAATACAAAAGCATACAACTTATATAAACCTGGGGTAACTTGTATCAATTTACAAGTTCATAAGATGTTATAGACATCACTTATTTCACACATCAATTTCTAAGTATTAACACTTAGATTAAATGGTCCAATTCACTTAAATCATTCCATTTCAGCCTATTGATTCCACATATCAATTTTAAAAGAATCGAAGTGGTTTCGTGTATTTACTAATACCCGACTCCGGTCTCTTCGAATTCAATGTCATATTGACCCAAGTTATTCAAGTGAAATACAATTCAACTTTTAAATACAAGATGTCACTTTCACACAGCAATTCATCATCGATAGATAACCACATTATCACTGTTCGAGACAAACATATCACATCACAAACATTTCATACCAGAAATATCAATCAACCATTCATAAACAAGATTAATTAGGCACCCCATTCCTTTTAATTACCTTTAATCTTCCTTACTTAACAAATATTTAATTACAAACTTAAAACTACTCATCCCTTAATTATCCTTTCTAATTACATTCAGTAATTAGCCTTAAATTAATTTACCACAAATTAATTAATCTTCACCCTTTCACATTATCACATTCATCCTTAATTAACTACTCAAATCAATTATGTTATAATCACTTAAATTTATTAATTATCCTTTAATTAATCAGTACTCATTAATTAACTAATCCGTAATTAATATCCTTAGTTAATTGCACTAATAAATTGATCCTTAATAAATTCCATTAAGTAATGCCCCTTTAATTAATTACATCCAGTAATTATACATTACTAAGTGATTATACTTCACTAATTACATTAAGTAATTATACTTAACTAATCATTAAACGATTATCTTAAATCAGTTAAACTAGTTAATTACTTACATTAATCTAATTATACTTAGTAATTTGATCCTTAAGCACTTCCATTAAGTCATTATCCACAAATTACCTTTTTATTAAGAAATTTCCTTTTCTATCCATTACTTTCAATAATTACTCTTTAATTACTTACCCTAAGTAATTATATTTAAAATTTTCAATAAGTAACTATACCAAATCAATTTCCTTAGTGATTATCCATAATTAGTTAACTAATTAATTTTCTCAACTTAATTTCTTTAATTAATCATTTCATAATTACTAGTTATAAAAAACATATCTAATTCCATCACTTCATTTTATCTTGTGATACTTAGGAATTTAATTCACTAAAAGTTTATTTAAAAAAATACAGGTTAATAAGATTTTACTGTTTACAAAACTCATCTTACCTTTATTATCAAAGTTAATACACTAACGAAGCTACCCGAGCCAGTTCTTATCCTTCTCGTATCAAAACCTGAGCTCCTTCTTTACTACATCACTTCGAGAGAGCCCCGCATTTACTCGAGTTGAACACCGAGCAACCCCCTTCTTCTCAAATTATAGCCTTCCTCTTCATATTTCTTTCTTCTCCTAAATACTTCTCTATCATACACGAGCACAACCTCGTGCACCTGCACACAGCTCCGCCTAACTAAAGCACGTCGCCGACCCTATCCACAAACCACCTCCGGCCTACTAGATCACCAGATCACCATAACATCGCTCGATCACTCCCACATCGAAATCCGAACCTCTAAAACTCCCCTATAGGAGGAAGATCTCCATATTTCCACTTCGTTCTTCTCGCTCTGGCCACCGGAACCCCCAAAAATTCGCCAACTCCATCGCCAACAACTCCTTATCCTTTTCCCCCCTACCACAAGCTTAACCAACCACCTCGACGTCGAAAATCTCAGGTAACTGATCCTGTCCCCAAACCTTTTTTAAACCCTAATTCATCTTAACTGGCCACCACCGGCATTACGAAAAAGAATCACCATTTTTCTCAAAACACATGACCCCCAAACATGCTTCGACCAAAATCTGATCATCCAATAGATCGTCGATCGTCGGGAAATGGTCGAAATTCGTTTCCCAATCAACTTCAAATTGCTCTAGAAATACTAGACTAAAAAAATCATGATTTTTGTTTTAAAAATCCTATTCCTCATAGATGTATCAGATTATGAACTTAAATCTGCTAATTTTTCATGTTGAGAATTTTTAAAAGTCAAGGTTTTACTGAATAATAAGCATCCAGGTTGACACCGCCTTCAATTCTTACTATATTTATTTTTAAAATTTAAACCTCGTTGTTATAAACAAATTTTGTTCAAACATTTTCAACATAAAACTGATTAAGAACAAAAAACTTAATTTTTGAATGTTATTTACATTCAACATTTAAAGAATAGAGCACCACACTTGAATATCAGGCATGCACACAGAGATAACCACAAAAGAATATACACAAAATCATTTAATTAAAACATGCAAACCATTTTTCCTATTTAAGCTTAAGTTTCTACATGCAATAGGGATTTAACAGTTTTAAATTTTTTTAAATCATATACGTTTACTCACCTGTTCTTAAGAATAGAAAAAAGCCTGTTTTGATTTTGAACCGAAAATCCTTGAATTTGTTTGCTCCCAGTTTTGATTTTGTTTTACTGGTTTTAGTTTTGATATAGGTCTTTGATTTTGAAAGTTTCTTGTTTGTTTTAATTTCCCATCAGAACTGATTTTCTTTATGGCTTAGTTTCTATGTTTTGATTGTGAAAATAGTAAAAGAAATAAAAGAAAGTAGATGAGTGTTTATATAGATTAAATTAGGATTTCCTTAAAATAAAATAAAACAAAACAAAATGGTGACACTTGTTTAAACATTTAACACTTGTCTTTTGCCACATTTAATCATTTTACACTTGTTATTAAATATATCCCTTTACTTACAATTGTAATTATACATGAGTTAATTTTTATTTTTTTTATAAAGCTTTTGTATTATTTACTAAATAATAAATACTTTTATAAATATATATAAATAAAATTTCTTTAAATTTTCAAATTTAAATTCAAATCAATTCAAACAATACATTTATATTTTGAATAAACCAAAATTCAACTTGTAATTAATAATTCCACTTAAAAATTTATTTATCTATATTTAAAATAACCCATTATCATTATTTTTTTGAAAATAATAATTTTTATCAATTTAAAATAATTTATAAAGATGATTATCACTTTAACTTTGCTTGAAATTTTCGGGATAGCACATCCTTCCCCCCTTTGAATCTTTTCATCCTCGGAAAGAAACGAAGCCAGAATTTATTAAAATTATCCTTTAAACCCTTTTAACTATAAACTTCTTTTTATTCAAAACTTGAAAACACTTTAAAATCTATATAATATTATCAAAATAGTTTTATAAAATACTTTTTAGAACTCGATGTTTCAACACATCCATCCTCGTTCTCATAGAAATTCGGTCATACTTGATCAGGCGTAGGACTGAAAATCTATAAGTACTTAGCAAACCCATTATAACACCCAGTGAAAATACTTGGAAAATATTTTTATTAAAAATATCGAAAACATTTTGAAAATAGAGGAAATATCTTTGGTGAGAATGCTCTTGAAATCATCACCCTCATCCATGGTCGCAGTTACATCCTGGGTTACGTTGCCATTATAGTAAAAGTCCATGTAACTATAGGCACTCCACGCCCCTCGATTACGTCATGGAACCCGCGGCAGATCGTAGTTACATTCCAGGGTTACGTTGCCATCAGAGCAAAAGTCCATGTAAGTGTAGGCATCAGCACCCTTGATTTTCGCTGCCAAAATGAAACTTCTCCACTCCCACATAGGTCGTAGTCTACCGATGTAAAATCAAACGCAGACTGTTGGCTCTCAACGGCACACACGACTTTTGCTATGTTGCCATAGGTCGCAGTCTATCGATGTAAAATCTAACGTAGACTGTTGGCTCTCAGCGGCACACACGACTTTCGCTATGGTCTGCAGTAGATCGCAGTGACATCGAGTTAAACTGTCATCACAGCATAACTCAAATGCCTCTGTAGGCCTCAGCGCCCCCGACTTTCGATACACACTACACATAATCCTCAGGAACTAGTTTTGTCCGGACTCCTCACAGGATCAACTTTAGAACCTCCCCCTTAAAGGCTCAAGGCAGTACCACCCAGTGACACTCCTGGGAAGTTCATTTCAATGGAGCGCCTTTTTCTCCAGAGCCATTTTCAAAACACTTTATACTATACACATATAGTATCTTCCAAATCATACACCTAGTATGAATCTCATATAAATCTCCTTTCTCAAAATCAATTATCCCAAAATCGATAATTCTCAAACTAGGCTTTTCAAATTCCAATATTGATTTTACTCAAAAATCTAAAGCCTTTCCAATTCCAAAGGTTCCAAAAACCTTTTCCCAAAATCCTCATAAGATCCTTTTTATATATATATATATATATGTATGTATGTATGTATGTATGTATATAAGTTTTTAAAAAAAAATTTGGATCATTTCAAACTTGTATAAAACTCCTTTTATACTCAAATATTTTCAAAACCCTTTCTTCTGGCTTTAGATTCAACAAGGGGAGATTTATCTTATAAAACAAAGATATATAACTTTGTTTATTCCAAATCAAACATTCAAATTTGATTACTCTATAAAGTTACTTACCAAATTACTTACTTCCATAAAGTAATTTTTTACCATAGAAATATCCAATTTCTATTTTATTTCATCATATATTTCACAAAATATATTTTTCACTTCAAAAACCATTTTACAGTTCTTATCCACAAACTCCCAGTATCAATTTCATTTAAATCTGTACGATGTACACATATCATTCGTACGCTATACCAATCTAATCGCTCACTCGATCATACAATTTCACTTTCGAACTAGTATCGTCCACCCAACTTCCTAGTGCGGACTCAGATCTGGTTTCTTGATCAAAAACCGTCATTCTCCTTGCAAGTCATAACTATGATAGAGAATATCCAAAACCAATCAACAATCCATATCCAGGTTCGCCTTCAAAAATCGAGTGGAAAATTCCAACTCGGATCGATATAACTATTTCGAAATTCTGTGCTCGAATCTGGATCAAATCTCTATGCGAATAGAATAATATACGTACATCCTACGTATTTATCTTTATTGGTTATTAGCCAAATCAATTCTCCTTTTCTATTCACATTTCCTTTCATTCTATTCATTTATCCACAATTTCTTCAATCCCATATGGATTATCACCTCAATTTTTATCTCAGTTGGGTATTTAATCATAAACAGTTTGCACTCTGACTGGCTTAAATTTTGGAAATAGCTTGAAGAATTTAAAAATAGATAAGTAGTTGGAAAACAATTGTTAGTTTGTAAACTAGCTGTAAAACAGTCAAATAATTGTAAAATAGTTGGAAAATAGTCAAATAGTTATAGAAATTTTAAATAATTGCAAAATAGTTACAAAATAGTAATTAATTTGTAAAATAATTGAAAAATAGTAATTAGTTTATAAAAAATTTGAAAAGTTGTTAAATAATTGTAAAACAAGTATAAGATAATTTGGCTTAAAGAAGAAGGATTATATAGTAAATAGTTTGAAAAAATAGATTTAAAACAATTTATTTTGAAAATAGCCCAGAGTCAAAAACTGTTCAATTCCCAACCTCCATTTCCAATTAATTCAATTTAAATTTTCATATCCGTTTAGATTGACCCAATACCAATTTAAATAACTTCGATCTCCATTGAAATTGATTTAACCCCAATTTAAGTTGAAATAATCCTCAATTTCTTTCCTAAATTCAAATCAAATTTCATTTGAATTTAATTATTCAACTTTAATCATAATTTCAATTAATTCAACTAAATTTCAAATTGAACCAATTTCAATTCATATCAATTTCAGTTTGAATTAATCCCAATTCCCATTTGAATTTTGAACACATTCAACTTTAATTTCATTTCAAACTAATCCAATTCAAATTTCCATTTGAATTTTAAAACTTATACATCAATCACAATTCCAATTAACTCAAATCAAATTCAATTTGAACTAATTCAATTCAATTCAAATCTCAAATTTAAACCATTCCGAATTATATAAATTCGAGTTAAATTTTTAGATGTTGATTTAATCCTTTAAATCAAATCAACTTATATCTTTAAACCATTTAATTCTGAATCCAAATTCCATTTTAAACTTATTTCAAAGTTCAAATAACAATTCAATTTTTTTAAACAACTAAATGTTTGAAATTCCATTTATCACCAAATTTTCAATTTTGAAACCAAACCTTTGAAGTTTTATCTTAAACATTCAAATCTTAAGTCCAAAATGATTCCATTTTATCTTAATAGTGGATATATTACCACACCCCATTTCCTCATTCATTTAAACAAATCCAATTTCGGCTTAAAGATTATTTATAACAACAGGATGGTATCATTCAAATTATTTTAAAGCATCCATCCATTCTCAATTTCCAAATCTCAAAACCATTTTGAGACCACACAAACTCCCAATTAACATTAACCACTTAACTTCCCAAGTTAAATCTCAATTTCATCTTGAAATTTCCAAATCAAATTGTTCATTCAAACTTGTCTAACTTCTTCTAAGTTAAATTCAATTTATTCCCATTAATCCCACTCCAAATTTGAATTCTCCGTTTGAAATTTCAAATTTCTATCACTTAAAAGTTCAAAAACTTATTTAACTTCACATTAATAATCTTACCACTTATAAGTTCAAAAACTTATCACTTTGGGTATCACATCTTATTCCAAATTTAAAACTCAACAATTTAGAGTTTTATTTCAAAACATCTTTGATATTATGTATATCCACACATATATACATATTTACTTCTTGGCTTCCCAAGCCAAATTTTAAAATTTAAACCACCCTTGGTTTTAATTCAAAACAAATTCTTTTAAAGTTTACAAACGACTTCTTATTCTAAAATAAGATTATATTCAAAATAGTTTGAATAATATTATTTCCTTTAACATTTTGAAAACAATTTCAAATGTTTAAATTCAGAATCCAGAACTTCACAATTTGAATCCCACTCTAATTTACATCCTTTCTAATTTACAAGTTATTCTCATCAAACGGTTACTTCCTTAAAACATTTTATTGTTTATTGGAAAACAATCATTCCATTATTAAACACAATAATCATTCTATTTCTGCTTTGAAACCAATTCTAATTCACCTTATTTTGAAACTCTTCCCCAACTTCAAGATTTTAGTTTCAGTTTGAATCCATTTCAAACTTATCTTTAATTTAATTTCAATTTGGTTGTATTTCTATTACCACTTAATTTAATTCAAAAAAATTAAACAACCAATTACATTAATATTTATTAGAAAGAAATATTGCTTTATATATCAAAATATATTCTTATATAAAATCATTTAAAATCTTTATATAAGAAAATAACAAGTACGCTCTCATATATATACACACACACACTCAACTTATTCTAGGGTACCATTGACCATATTCTTAATGAGTAATCCCACCAGAGCCAAGTTTCTCGCTTAACCTTTGCTCTGATACCAAATGTAACAACCCAAAATTTTCGAACCCAAAAATTCTAGATAGTTACAGAAAATAAGAAAGAGATAAAAGAAAAAAAATAGAAACACCAACATCTCACATTCCCAGCGGAAGAAATATATATCAAATAATAATAGTTATACAATGGAAGCTGTATTCGTCAAATTACACTTTAATACATCAGAGTTACATTCATTTATACAACCACTTGACAGTTATAGCAACAACTTATCACAACAGAAAACACTCCATACGTTCCTGCAATCCAACTCGCCTCCTGAGCTCCAGAACGTCCTTACCTGAAAATATGTAATACTTGGACTGACCCGAGCATTACATCAAAGTAACACCCGGGTCAGGCTGGAAACCAGCATGAGTAAACCCATCTAACATGGAATACAAAAGCATACAACTTATATAAACACGGGGTAACTTGTATCAATTTACAAGTTCACAAGATGTTGTAGACATCACTTATTTCACACATCGATTTATAAGTATTAATACTTAGACTAAATGGTCCAATTCACTTAAATCATTCCATTTCAGCCTATTGATTCCACATGTCAATTTTAAAAGAATCGAAGTGGTTTCGGGTATTTACTAATACCCGACTCCGGTCTCTTCGAATTCAATGTCATATTGACCCATGTTATTCAAGTGAAATCCAATTCAACTTTTAAATACAAGATGTCACTTTCACACAGCAATTCATCATCGATAGATAACCACATTATCACTGTTCGAGACAAACATATCATATCACAAACATTTCATACCAGAAATATCAATCAACCATTCATAAACAAGATTAATTAGGCACCCCATTCCTTTTAATTACCTTTAATCTTCCTTACTTAACAAATATTTAATTACAAACTTAAAACTACTCATCCCTTAATTATCCTTTCTAATTACATTCAGTAATTAGCCTTAAATTAATTTACCACAAATTAATTAATCTTCACCCTTTCACATTATCACATTCATCCTTAATTAACTACTCAAATCAATTATCTTATAATCACTTAAATTTATTAATTATCCTTTAATTAATCAATACTCATTAATTAACTAATCCGTAATTAATATCCTTAGTTAATTGCACTAAGAAATTGATCCTTAATAAATTCCATTAAGTAATGCCCCTTTAATTAATTACATCCAGTAATTATACATCACTAAGTGATTATACTTCACTAATTACATTAAGTAATTATACTTAACCAATCATTAAATGATTATCTTAAATCAGTTAAACTAATTAATTACTTACATAAATTTAATTATACTTAGTAATTTGATCCTTAAGCACTTCCATTAAGTCATTAACCACTAATTACCTTTTTATTAAGAAATTTCCTTTTCTATCCATTACTTTCAATAATTACTCTTTAGTTACTTACCCTAAGTAATTATATTTAAAATTTTAAATAAGTAATTTTAATTTCCTTAGTGATTATCCATAATTAGTTAGCTAATTCATTTTCTCAACTTAATTTCTTTAATTAATCATTTCATAATTACTAGTTATTAAAACACATATCTAATTCCATCACTTCATTTTATCTTGTGATACTTAGGAATTTAATTCACTAAAAGTTTATTTTAAAAAAAAACAGGTTAATAAGATTTTACTATTTACAAAACTCGTCTTACCTTTATTATCAAAGTTAATACACTAATGAAGCTACCCGAGCCAGATCTTATTTTTCTCGTATCAAAACCTGAGCTCCTTGTTGACTACATCACTTCGAGACAGCCCCGCATTTACTCAAGTTGAACACCAAGTAACCCCCTTCTTCTCAAATTCCAGCCTTCCTCTTCATCTTTCTTTCTTCTCCTAAATACTGCTCTGTCATACATGAGCACAATCTCGTGCACCTGCACACAGCTCCGCCTCACTAGAGCACGTCGCCGACCCTATCCACAAACCACCTCCGACCTACTAGATCACCAGATCACCATAACATCGCTCAATCACTCCCACATCAAAATCCGAACCTCTAAAACTCCCCCATAGAAGAAAGACCCCATATTTCCACTTCGTTCTTCTCGCTCTGGCCACCGGAACCCCCAAAAATTCACCAACACCATCGCCAACAACTCCTTATCCTTTTCCCCCCTACCGCAGGCTTAACCAACCACCTCGACATCGAAAATCTCTGGTAATTGATCCTGTCCCCAAACCCTTTTTCCCTAAAACACATGACCCCCAAACTTGCTTCGACCAAAATCTGATCATCCAATAGATCGTCTATCGCCAGGAAATGGTCGATATTCGTTTCCCAATCAACTTCAAATTGCTCTAGAAATAATAAACTAAAAAATCATGATTTTTGTTTTAAAAATCCTATTCCTCATAGATGTATCAGATTATGAACTTGAATCTACTAATTATTCATGTTGAGAATCCTTAAAAATCAATTTTTTACCAAATAATAAGCATCCAGGTTGACACCGCCTTCAATTCTTACTATATATATTTTTAAAATTTAAACCACATTGTTATAAACAAATTTTGTTCAAACATTTCAACATAAAACTGATTAAGAATAAAACATTTGATTTTTGAATGTTATTTACATTCAATAGTTAAAGAATAGAGCACCACACTTGAATATCAGGCATGCACACAGAGATAACCACAAACAAATATACAACAAAATCATTTAATTACAACATGCAAATCATTTATGCCTATTTAAGCTTAAGTTTCTACATGCAACAGGGATTTAACAGATTTAAAAACTTTTTAAATCAGATATGTTTACTCACCTGTTCTTAAGAACAGAAAAAAGCCTGTTTTGATTTTGAACTGAAAATCCTTGAATTTGTTTTCTCCCAGTTTTAATTTTGTTTTACTGGTTTTAGTTTTGATATAGGTCTTTGATTTTGAAAGTTTCCTGTTTGTTTTAATTTCCCTTCAGATCTGATTTTCTTTATGGCTTAGTTTCTTTGTTTTGATTATGAAAATAGTAAAAGAAATAGAAGAAAGTAGATGAGTGTTTATATAGATTAAATTAGGATTTCCTAAAATAAAATAAAAGAAAACAAAATGGTGACACTTGTTTAAACATTTAACACTTGTCTTTTGCCACATTTAATCGTTTTACACTTGTTATTAAATATATCCCTTTACTTACAATTGTAATTATACATGAGTTAAATTTTTTTTTAAGTTTTTGTATTTATTTACTAATTAATAAATACTTTTCTACACATATATATATAAATAAAATTCCCTCACATTTTCAAATTTAAATTCAAATCAATTCAAACAATACATTTATATTTTGAATAGCCAAATTCAACTTGTAATTAATAATTTCACTTAAAAATTTATTTATCTATACTTAAAATAACCCATTATCATTATTTTTTTGAAAATAACAATTTTTATCAATTTGAAATAATTTATAAAGATGATTATCACATTAACTTTGCTTGAAATTTCTGGGATATCACATAATTGACATTTTAAAATAGAAATTGATTTATATAAACTGAATTATTTTCGATAATCCAAACATTAATGTTGAAATTGGAATTGATTTAATGAATTGTTCAAAGTATTTGAATTGGAATTTCAGAGTTGAAGTGTCAAATATAAATGAATTTATCGGAATTGAGTTACAAAAATGTTTGGATATAACTTTGAAATCTATTTTAAACTGATTTACACTATTTTTTAATAAATTTAAACTATTTTAATCAATTTAAACTATTTTTATTTATTTTAATCTATTATAACCTATTTATTCTAGTTTAATCTATTTTACCTATTTTAAACAAATTAAATTTATTTAATCTATTTTAAATCTATTTAATATAATTTTAATCTATTTTAAATCTATATAGTCTATTTTATATTTATTTAATCTATTTAAAATCTACTTAATATAATTTAAATCAATTTAACCTATATTTAATCTATTTAAATCAGTTTACATCTAATTAAATCTATTTAATCTATATTTAATCTATTTAAATCATCCTAAATCTAATTAAACCTATTTAATCTATGTAAATCATTTTAAACCTAATTAAATCAAATTTAAATCTATTTAAACTATTTTGATTTATTTAAATTATTTTAAACTATTAAAACTATTTATGACTATGTAAACTATTTTCTAAAATTTCAGATTGTGTAAAGTTGAAGTATTTATATTTAAATCCTTGATGATGATACAACCTAAGTTGATTGAAATTGGTACCTTTTTGTGAAATGACATAATTAAGTAAACTGGAATGAGGATTTAATTAGCCTATCTCATCGATAATTTCGAAAGCGAATGTCATGACGCGTCTTCCACTATCCAGAAAGACGTATCACGAGTAAGAAAGAAAGGGATAGAGAATAGAAAGATAGAGAAGAAAGAAGGAAAGACAACATTAGAATCTCAACAACGGAATGAATAAATTATATTAATCACATAAATATTACATAGTATACAACCATTATCAGAGTTACACAGATTATACATCACATACTAGACAGTTGTAAACCCCTGTCTAGTCATTATAACTCAAACATCTCAGAGAGAACACAGAGATACCATACACATCGGAACACTATACATATCTACAACGCTGAAGCCTCCTACTTCATTGCTCCTCCGCATTTCGTCAAAGCTAACCTGAATCCCTTGGCTACTCGTAAAAATTTGAGTACCCAAGAGTTTAAGAAAAACAGAAAATAAACTCCGGGTCAAACACGGGTTTGGTGTGAGTAACAGGTTAAAGTTGCTTAAATTTTGAAAAAAAACTTTGAAAAGGAAGGTATCACGTAAGACTTCCCACGCATAAATATGGAAAAGTTTTTACCTTACGCTAACCAAAACATTTGATAGGAAATCCGGTGATATTATAATAGGTCTAGGGTTTTCAAGTAAATAAGAAATAGATGAAATTGTTACATAATTAAATTCCAGCTGCTAGCCACAAAAGTGGGTAATGCAATAAAAACCGTAAGAGCACGTAGGAAGAATGGGTTTCCATCAATGGCAGCGCTACCGGGGTACCGCCCGTCACAGTACGTGGCCTATATCAACGTACCGAGGATCCGCCCTAAATCCCCTGCAACACAAGGCCGGAACCATCCCTTACTAGATAGTCCCGAACAAGACGACCCCGACAGTTGTCGCGAATCAACTGCCCCACACAGCCGAATAAAAAAGGGACTTCTAGACAGGGGAAAATCTCGTCCTACTTAGGCAGGACCCGCTTAGCCTTGCTGCACCTCCCCTGTTTTAGCCATTCCCGGTTGATGAGGCTTGAGGCTACGATTACCTTTAGGAACACATCTCTTAGAATGCTCATCATCCACCAAACGATGTTCTGAAAGCATTCAATCCATACAAGTTCGTTCCGGGTTCGAACAAAACCGAAGGCATTATCTCGTTACACTCATTTTGGAATCACCTTCAAAGTTAACGACGATAACCCTTGCACTCTGAATCTTCATCTTCACTTGAGATTCACGACCTATCGTTAATTTGGATCGATGTGGTTTTCGGATATCCAAATCTGGAAACCCGATCCCGGTCTCATCGAAATCCAAAACGTATCTTTTAAGGCAAAGTTGTTTTAAAGTTTAAAACAATTTCAATTCTATTATCTATATACACACAAATAGATAATTCACAATATCACAATAGATAATCAACATTATCATCACAAATAGATAATTCACATTATCATCACAATGCAACCAAAGTATTCATATCACACAGCATCACTTATCTCATCTCTGAGATCTCAAACCATTCAAGGCAATCAATATCATCCATTCATACATAAGCAAGGATTTACCTAATTACACTATAATTAATTTAAAATGAATTAAATTAATTATTTGCATCTCTAATTAATTTAAAGTGAATTAAATTAATTATTTCATCTTTAATTAATTTAAAGTGAATTAAATTAATTACTTCATCATTATAAATCTTGCTTACATAACCATTAATTAATTACAAATCAATTAATTAATCATCCTCTAAATAATCACCTTAATTAATCACCCTTGATTAATTATCCTTTAATTACATTCAAGTAATTACCTTTAATTAATTAATTATCCTTAACAAAAATAGTAATTAACCTTTAATTACTTCATTAATTAACTAACTATAATTAATTACATTAATCCTTAATTGATTACACTAATTAATTACTTTAATCACTTATCATTGATTAATTAATCTTAATTAATCAACCTTAATTACATCATTAATTATATAAATTAATGATCCCTAATTACATTTTAATTAATTAATTACATTAAGTAATTAATCTTAATTAAACCACAATTATTAATCACTCTTGATTAATCACATTCAGTAATTAACTACCCTTAATTACTTCATAAAATAAAATAAATTAATTACCCTTTAATTAATTATCTCTATTAATCCCTTGATTAATCACTAAGTAATTTAATCCAAATTACTTCCATTTTTAAATCATAATCAGTTAATTACATCCAGTAATTATCAATTAATTACTTCACTAAGTAATTACCATCCATTAATTACATTAAGTAATTATTATCAAATCATCAAGTGATTTAAATTAATTAAACTTAATTAATTAATTTAAACTAATCACATTAAACTCAATTAATTACATTAAGTATTTAATTCCTTAATTACTTTCATTTAGTAATTATTCTTAAACAATTTCACAAATGATTATCTTTAATTAATTAATCTAATTAATTATTAAAATTAATCACATTAGTTAATTATTAAATAATCTCAAGTTAATGACCTTTATTAACTACTAACAATACTTTAATTACCTTCCTCAAGTAATTAAACTTTGATTAATCATTATTAATTACAAATTAATTTATCCTTAACAACCCATTAATTAATCTCTAATTATTGAATAAATTAAGTTTTTAACTGTAACTTATAATCTTAAATTACTTGATAAATTAATTTCTAATCGTTAATTAAAATCTTAACTTATCCAATTAATGATCTTATTTTCAAATTAATTAATCTTAATTAATTAACTTCAACCTTAATCAATTAACTCAAATCATATAAATAATTAAATTAATTAATTATACTTTAATTACCCTAAATAATTTAATTTATCCCAAATCACTCAATCTTAATTAACTTTAGGGTAACACGTTTTCTTATTAATGATTTAATTACCATTCACAAACACATTTGAAAACATTTAACTTTCAACTTTCAAATTTCATTTCAAATTTAAAATTTAAAATGTAAACAACTTTAACTTAACAAAGTTTAAAAACCATTTACAAACTTTTAAAATCATATGTTGAAGAAATACTCATCTTATAAAACAACTTTAAGAATTTAAACCAAATTTACTTTTAAATTCTTACCCTTTAAAATACATGTTAAACAATTAAAGTTGTTTAAAACAATTTAATTTATAAAACTTGATTTAAATATAAAACTAGGATACAAACTCAGTTTTGAATCCATACTTTAAATTTTGGGTTTTAAACTTTTTTTTAAAACTTGCTTTCAAATTTAAAACTAAATTTGAATTTGAAAGCAAACAGGTTTCCAGAGAAACCTGTAACCACCCTTATACCCGAGCCCCCTTCTATTTACTTTGAGTAAAACCTTTCATCACTTCGAGCAATTATTCGAATTACTCGAGTAAAACTCGAGTACATAATCCACTCAAACCAAAACATCACCTGGCACAAACCAATGCACCGTGCATATGCACGGTGGCTTCGACCCTCTCCGGCCATCATCAGTGCCTTGATCAAGTCATCGACCATCCTCAGATCAAACATCAACCATCAGAACCTCACAACATCTCGAAATCAAAATTGAACATGCGAACCAAACCTGGAACCTACAGAAACAAACCTGGGAACCTCTCGTCAACTCATCTCCGACCACCGGAGGCTTTGAAACTCCGTCCAAACTTCCTTCGGCATCCAAGTTATCATCTCCTTGAATCTCATAGCACTCGATCACCAGAGATACCGAGATGGTCACAAATCCTTAACCCATCCAAAACTAGGTTTAGAAACTCAATCGACCAACCACCATCGCCACGGTCAACTAAACACCCATCCGTTATTTTTCCTCCACTAACCGATCATCCTACTATGACCAGAAGAAACCCCGACCTCCAAAATCAAATAAATCACCAGAAAATCGCTCAATTCCTATTTCCTGATGAACTAGAACTCTCATTCAAAACTTAACTAAAAATTATGATTCTAGTTTTAAAAATCATGTTTTAGTTTAGGAATTCGATTTATAATCCTGAATCAATAAATTATTATGTTTGAGTTCTTACTTTTATTGAGCATGCACTGATGTTTTAAATTTACAGAGGCTATACACAATTGTTTTTACTTAAACAAATTTTAAAACAAAAATCTATGAAATAACAGTTATATTTTGTTCAAGACTTAAGTCTTAACACAGATTGGATCAAAAGTAAGAGATTTTTGGTTTGAATTTAAACCTGGAACTAGAATCAGAGAAGAAGAATACAGATACACATCATGTGCACCAATATTTTCATATATATACACAAAGCTAAACTTATAACTTCATTCACAAACATACTTGTTTCAGAGATGAACAGGCAACATAATTATATATTTAAACTATTTAAATTGTGATGTTACTCACCATTTTGAAGATGAAGACAAAGCATCCCCTTTTTGTTTTGAAAAGCCTCTTGAAAACTTTAAAACTGGAATGCTTCTTTGATTTAAAATGCAGTTGCATGCAGGCTGATGATTTGAAGATGATTAACATGCTTTTGATTCCAGATTAAAGAATGTAGGAATTTGATTTTTTTTTATGATGACAGGTTATTGTTTTTGAACTTGCATGCTTGAGTTAAAAATGGAACTACAGGTTTCAAAGTGCAAGCTTAATCATCTCAGGTTTGCATGCAGTAACCAATTTCCAGATTGCATTTGAAAACTTGGAAAATGGTTACAGGCTTATTGGTTTGGAAAATGTATTATAGGGTTGATGAAAAATTTTGATTTTCTGGTTTTGATTCTCAGATTTGATTATGGTCACAGGAATTTGTGTTTGAAGAGTGATTTGAAATCTTGGTTACAGGTTAATGAAAACTGGTTTTAGAGGAAGTGATTGTAAATTTGTATTTTGAAATGAGGATTTGTTTTAGAGAAACAAGTTTTCAGCTGAGGATATTTCTTAGTTTAGAATTGAAAATTAGAAAAAGAAAACGAATGGAAGATGTATGTGTTTATATCACTAATTTTATGATTTATTAAAAATCAAGAAAAATAAAGATAAAATATGACACTTGTCAACCTCCTTAATTAACATGCTAACACATGTTCTTAGATTGATTTATTAACTTACATATGTAATTTTACATGGAAAATAATTTATAAATGAATAAAGCTTTTATTAATAAATTTCCTAATAATTAAATACTTATTATAATTTATGAATAAGAATCCTTTTTAAAAGAAATAGAATAAACAAACTATATTTATACAAAATCATTTATGTCATATTTTAAATCCAATATCTATATTAAGATATATATATCTATATATCAACTCCTTTAAAATCCAAATATAAATTTAAATTTTTAAATCCAATTTAAAATCAATTTAAAAACCAATTTGATATACATATATACACACATATATATATTTAAACGACCACCATTTCAATTTGAAAATAATATCCTACTTAAAGTCTAGATTTACATATAAAATTATTATTATTTAAAAATAAATCATTTACCAAATTAAAACAATTTATAAAAGAAATTATCTCTTTATTAATAAATTACTTATATTATCAACCTATATTTAAAACAAACTTTTTGTTAATTTAAACTTATGCTAAAATCAATTTAAACAAATTTAAACTTAACAAATTAAAACCATATAATTATTTATTACATAGCTTTTGAAAAGCTTAATATTAAATAAAATCAAATTTCCAACTTACCAAAAATATTATAATTTGAAAACATGCCTTTATTTATTAAATTTAAAAAAAAACTTATCTATTTATAATATATACAAATATATACATTATAAATAGAAAACAATTTAATTAGCTCTTTTTACAAAGATAAAATCTCCAATTAAATATTTATTAAGAAGAAGATTATTAAATCAATTCAAATTTATTAACAAAAATTATCAAATAAATTTAAATTTTAATAAAGATTATTAAATTGATATTGGCAAGAATTCCGGGATATCACAGCGAATATGGATCGAAGTGAATATGGTTTTGAAAGTGAATATGGTTTCGAAAGTGATATGATTTGAAATCGAATATGATATTTTGATATTAATTATGAAATGTTTTGGAAATGTAAAAGAACCATCAGGTGTGAAATAAGCATTTGGTTGTTAAAGAGATCGAGATCGAATATTGTCATACTCTATGCCAATACCCAAAACCACTTTAACAACTATGCACGTGGTGAAGATTCCAGAAATGAAGTAGGATGGTTTGGCGAACGATTTTTGTATGAGGTATTTACGTGACCCTGACTCCCATGAATCGACTTAGACGTGACTAAAACAGGAGCTATACTTGGGCCAAGTGAGGTCATTCCTCCGATCGGACATGCTTCTTCGATACCATATTATGACTTTGTGATGATTTGGTGGCCACCCCTTGATTTGATTATGGGAGTGTGTTCTGAGGTGGGCAGTGGTAGCTGCTATGCGTTACCACCAGCCTGGTTTTACAATTGGTATATCTACCCTAGCATTGCCTCGTGTGCCGTGTTCACATGCCCTATCGCGCCTTCTATGAGTTTGTTTTGTACCATGCCTATGGAGTGCCCTTTGGGTAAACCTCATGGAGGATCTTACGGTACTGTATAGACTATGGGAATATATCAAATGTGTTAAGAGGAATATGACAACACCTTAACACTATTTTAATACTTTACTTTACTGTAGACACTATTATAATAGCGTATTATGCTATGTATGTAGATAGTTTAACGGATCCTTAGGAGATGGAATCTTGAACATCTCCTATGTTATTGCACACACATTTGACACTGGATAGGAGGTGTCAAAATCGATAAACATCTCCAATGCCATTACACTCATATTTATTTACTGTCGATTTAACATACATAAGATCTTTTAGTTCCGACTCGAGTGTTTTGTCATTCTAATTCGCTCGGGTCAGTCTGAACTTTTTAGTTTATCAAAGACTACTTTCTAGAGGATGAAGACAAAGAATTTGTACTATTATTGTTTAGTATATTTATTCCATTGTATCATGTTATTCCACTGCATTTGTTTATTATTTATTTTGTGGTGTGTAACTCTGATCTATATTTTAAAAGAATAATCAATGTTATTTGTAAATAGCTTCATGAACCGTTTATTTGATTATTATATTTTGCCATTTCGTTGTGAGATTCTATATTTACTTTATTTTTTTTCTTTCTTATTTACCCCATAACAATCTGCCTCTTTGAATTGTTTGAGTCTGACATGTGTGGTTTATCGTCGATTTAGTCTAAAAGTGCAAGTCGTTACACTCACAGATAGACTAAAATTATGATTAGACACTGAAAGGAATATATGTTATACACAGATAGGTTATTGGTGAGCTCGAAAAACCATTAGGATCAGGATGTCCTTGAAGATGATTAAGTTAGGGACAGATTGTACAGAATATAAGTATTTAACAGATGGTTAAGGATAAACCATCCAGAAGTTAAGTATTTAATAGATAGTTAAGGATAGGTAATCCAAAAGAAGTATAGCTAACAGATGTTAGATTTATCTTGATTATATTGTCTGGTAGGCCCGAGTCAGCTAAAGGTTAGAAGTTATCCAAATAAAACTTATGTGTTTGATAGATTACTCATTATTACTTTATGTTTATGTATGTTTACAGAATGATGCTTTACAATGTTTAATCAGTTTTGATTCCAGGAAAAAGGTTTTGCAAAGATATGTTTTAAAAGGATGTTAGTGATGCAAAACCCATTCTGCTAAGCGGCGTAGTCTCACTTAACATAATTATTTTGGGATGTATAATATTATTCACACCAGGCTTTATGTTTGACTCGAAGTTTATGTTTTCCCCTTAAAATTTCAAATGCTCAAAATTAATTTGAGTAGGCCGAGGTGTTAAGGTCCTTTTCAGGTTTAGTAGGACGACGAATAAGGCTACCAGAGGCATGCAAGAAGCAAACGGATAGCTATTTAGGAGTTTCAGTTCTTGTTTTATGTTTTAATGAATTTCTACCATGTTTTGTATTAAGTATATTATGACTCTGATTATCCAAAGTGGTATCTTCATATACCGCTCTTGTTGTATTTGTAATAAGTATATTTTATTTGTGCTTGGGAATGAATTTGGGATTATGTGTTGGGAATGTGAAACATTTGGTATTGAAATGTAATGAAGTAAAATTTTATTTGAAATCTGTGTTTTGTTTCATATTTAAGTGCTTCTGATATTATAGATACCATTAACATAGCTGTATTTATTCCAGAAGCTAAAACTATAGATGACTGTAGCATTTTGATGTGCATGTAAATGTGCATATTTTTACCACCATATTTATTCTATTTAAATCAAATAAATGATCATATTGGGTATTTTGACTTGTTTTAACCAAAATCCATGTTAATTTTAAATTGTCACATATTCATCTTCATCCAAAGGCAAAATAGTCATTTTTATGCACAAACTAACTTGAGAAAATTTAATTAGAAATTTCCATACTATTTTGTAGAAATTTGATTTCAATTACAAGATGTTTCATGAAGAAGATATGCATGCACAAAAAGAATACAAAGGAATGAAGATGGAAATAATTCCAAGAGAAGATCATGGAGGACCCCACCTACCTACCACCTTAATGTACAAATTAGAGGCTAATGCACATGCTTATGAAATTAATGGCTTCATGTACACAATGATGATTAGTGGAAGCTAACGATTACTTGGCCTCCACACTTTATCAAGGGTATTTTGGGCATTCCCAAAAAATATGAATTAGGATTTAACACTTGTATATATACCTCTTATGTTTCATGTAATTCTCCCTCTTCCTCTTCATTAGTTTAGACTCAAAATAAAAGAAAGCTCTCTTTCTCTTTTCATGGCTACTTAGCCTTTTTCATTTTATGTAATTTTCTTTTCATTTTATGCAATGTTAATTATTGTTTCTTTTTAATTACATGTTCATTTCTTTTTATGCAAGGAGTGTAGATCTCTCTTATTTCATGCAAGTAGATTAGTTTTGTTTCTTTTCTTTGCTCTCTTTTTCCTTTTCTTTTCCTTTAATATTGCAAGCTATATTTGTTGTTTTTATAACAAATATGAGAGGCTAATCCCTTCAATTTAGGGGTAATGAAGCCTCTAATCACGTAGCTTCAACATTTCGATAATTATAGCTCTCTTTTTGTGCTTAATGACAATGCTTGAAGTAGTTTTATTTGTTGTCTTTGCTTTGAATTTGATATCCTATATTGTTGACACCAAATAGACTATGCTTAAACAATCACTAACACAAATGCCTCTTTATCAAAATATGATTATGGCATAAGAAAGTTATTTGAAATTAAAATTTGATGGTCTATATTTCTAATTAATAGTTAATAGGCCATACTTAAAATAGATTTCATTTTCAACTTTGTTGTCATTTTCATGAGAGTTAGTAAGTGATTTAAAGGTTGTGTTATAGTTTGATAGCTTATGTTGAGCTAATTAATAGCACAAATGAGTCATACTTATGATAAACACATCATTTAAATTCACTTGTGACCAAAAAAAGATCATAATTTCATATTTTAATGAACTATATGATCTAAAGAGTGGAATTATCTCTAGATTGTCATTTAACTCTCATATTTTTATCACTTTCTTTTTGACATTTTTCTCATTTTCTAGCTAATCACACTCATCAACTTTGGTTTAATTTGACTGAATAGAATTTTAAAATCATCAATTCCTTGTGGATCGACCCGTATTTGCCACGTGCTACATTCATACACTGTGCGCTTGTGGTTGTTTTAATTTTGAAATTTTCTGACGGTTTTCTAATTCTATAGAAATCCCGTCAATTAACAAGTTTTTGGCGCCATTGCCGGGTAGTTGTTTTGATTTTAATTTTCCACTCTTTGAATTATTTTTCATTTGATTTTATTTTGTGTGTGTAAAAAAACAATTGTGTGTTTGTTTGGGCGATTTTTGTGTACATTTGGTTGTACGTTTGTTTTTCTTGTTTTCTTTTCCATTTTCATATTAAAAAAAATTTACACAACATTAATTGAAAAGGAAAAAAAATTACATTTCCATTTCTATTCACATTTGTACATTTACAATTTTCTTTTCTTCCTTTTATTTACGTTTACAAAAAAACGATTTCTGTGCATATAACAGTGCTCTGTGCACCTTACTACAGATCAACACTCTCTGTTCACTATTTCTGCCATCCCTAAACAATACTGTGCACCCTACCATCACTGCCAAACCATTCTATCCTCAACCAAAAACACTTCAACACAGCCTTCATTCACATTCATTCACATCTCCCTCTACTTTATACTTCTATTGCGTTGCTGCTCATTCACCACAGCCTCAACAGCAAACTTTCTCCTCTCGAACATTCCACCACCAGAACCACAACTCTATGCCACCACAGTGCAACCATTTCATATCATACCACTTCCTTTTTTTTGGCTACTGTAACAATTCACCAGTCTTCAACTCCCCTGCCTACTGCCACATTCCCCCCCTCCCCCGTACAACTTCAGATCCACCACACAGTCGACAGCTGCTTGCCATACTTCACTGATCATCCGCATCTACAACTCATACTTCACAGTCCACAAAACATCCAAGTCAACCTCCTCTGCATCATTTCAAGTCACAGTCTTTTGCCTCTCCAATAACCATCAACTTCAACAGCCACTTCCCTTCTCTACAATACGCCTTCACCTTCAATCCCCAATTGATAGCCTTCACCTGCAGCAGTGTCGATCACAACCCACACCTGAACTCGAGAATACATTACCACGAACCAAACTATAGCATTTGACCAATCGCAGTTCGCCCAATTCCCACGGCAATTCGAGCGCCTCCACCCCATCAATCGCAACTCCAATCCCCAACACTTGAACGACCTCACGAACCCATCTCGTACTTCACCCTAAAGTCACAGACGAATCGAACTACTTCACCTCGCTTGAGCATCCACCGAACCAAGTCCGCAACCATCTCCTTCTTGCAAACAACTGCGAAATTGATTTCCTTCGCAACTTAACCACCTCAAACTCCACTAATCATCGAAGCCTTCATCATGCTTCGTAGGAATTCCCAAATCCTACAATGCTCCACCCAGTTCCTAACTCCGCATGCAACCGCCGAGTAATTCTGCTCGAACCCGAAAGCGAGATTATTTCACCAATTTTGGCTGTGGAGTTATAAAATTTCGAATTGAATTGAATTGATAAGAAGTGGATTTTCGATTTTATTTTTCTTCTGATTTGAGGTCTCGTTCATCTTGAAAGAGAAGTATTGGTTAAGGGACAACAGTGGTTCTCATTCATTTTAAAACTTGAATACATTTGGGCCGGGTTTGTGTTGTTGGGTGAAGTGGCCTTTTTTTTCTTTTTTCCTTTCTTTTTTTTGTTTAAAAAAAATTGTGAATTTTTTTGGTTTTGTTTTGTTTTAAATCCTTTTGAGTTTGTGTGTTGTCATTTTTTATTTTGATTTGTTTTGTTTTGATTTTAGTTTTAAGTTTTGAGTTTGTGTGTGGTGAGTTGAGCTTGTGAGTTCGTATAATTTAAAATCACTTTTTAGTTTTGTTTTGGTTTGTTTTTAATTGTTTCCAAAAAACAAAACAAAAAAAAGACAAAAAAAAAAACAAAAAACAAAACAAAAACAACTGTATATATCTTGTTTTTATTTTTCAGGTTGCCAAAGCAGAGTTGTAGAAGAAGCAGAAGTGCTTGCTAAGATAAATTGTTTGATTTGCTAATCTTGCCAAAAAATAACTGCTTGCTTATAATTTTCTTTTTATTTGTCTTGCATTGTATATATCTGGGTTTTTTCTTACATTATTGGTTATTTGCATTTGCATTTTAAAAAAATTCGAAAAAAAACAAAATTCATTCATAGTTGCATTGTTAATACACTTTTAATTTCTGCTTTGAATTTCATCTTAGAATTTGATTAATAATAACGTTTAGAAATTAGTAACACTTAATTGTTTATTGACAATTTGTCTTCTTTGAACAATTTAATTTCTTGGTGTCTAGACTACGGCAGAGTAATAACCAGTCATAAATATTACGGTGATTCGTAAATATTATGGTGATCGTTCCTCTGAAGGTACTTAAACCTTCGGCTGCATTACTATGCTGATTCGTGGTGCACCGATAACCCATGTCCGTTGCCTGGCAGAGAATTATCTTGTTTATCTAAGATAATGTGTGATTATACAATTTTGGTTTAACTTAGGGTAAATCATTTGTAATTAACCACCATATTCATTTAGTAGCATTAGTTCATGCATATTTTAAAAAAAAAATATTCAAAAATCCAAAACTAAAAAAATTAATATTCCTTTTATTTTTCTTTAAAAATTTTAAATCCTTTTCCTTCGAAATTTCAAAAATCCAAAAAATGTATAAATCTTTTTCTTAAGAAAAAGCCGAAAATTTTTGAAAATCCAAAGACAAAAAAAATCAATTTTCCATTTTGAAAATAAATTCTACTTGTAAATATTTTTCTTTATAAAAAAATCTTGAAAATGTCCGAGTTTCCTTTTTCTTACTCACTTGAATTTTGTATTGAAAATCAATATAATCCATATGAGTTCACTCTAAATTCATATGGATATTTTAACAACTTTTGTTTAGACAATTCGAATTTTGAACTACCAAATTTCCAAAATAATGGTCAACTCTCAACTCTTGAAAATAACATTTCGTCGTTACTTGAACTCTCTACGCAACAAAATCTATAGATAAATAAGTTGTGCAATTCATATTTGTGCTATAACTCGAATCAAGGTTTTCAAAATAATCAAAATTTGAATTCACTTCAAAATTCAAATGATTTCAAGTGTAACCCATGCCAATTCAATTTCGAGCTTCAAAATGAATTTCAAGATCAAGACGAAAATCTGAACCAATTTTCAAATAATTTTGGCAATGGGAATAGTTTCAATAACGATACGATGGAAAACTTTGGTTATCAACAAATTCAAAACGAAAATTTTCAAATTAATAATCATGAATTTATTTTGTTGACCAAATGGAAAAAGATAACGGAGATTTATTACTTGAAAAATACAAAAAATCTCATGAAAATCATAATCAAATCTCAACTTGCAAAGAATCAAATAATAACCTACCGTTTATCGAAATTGACAATTCTTGTTCTCAACAAGTCCAAATCGAAAATTTTCGAGTTAATAGTTACAAATTTGATTTATTTGTACAAATGAATGAAATTTACGATGATCACACGGATTTGTTGTTTGAAACATATATGAAACAACGTGAAAAACAAAATCAAATTTCAACGTGTGACGAGTCAAGTGATAATCTATCTTTTACCCAAATCAATGATTTTCAAACAACAACTTTTGAAACTGAAAATGATGATGTTAACGAAGTTGTTGAAAAGACGGTAATTGTGTCGGATTTCAATTCTTTTGAGGGTGAGAAACTCGATTTAAATTTCGATCTTCCTTTTTCTAAAAATTTGAATATAACAACTTTGGATTTTGAAATGGATATATGCGATGAAGTTGTTGATAATCCAATGAAGGAAGATGAATTAACAAACACAAGTTTTATGGACTTTTCGAAAATGAGTCATTAAATTCTGATGGGGAAGATTTCGATCACCATTTTGACTTTGAAATTGATAATTTGTAAGAATTTTTCAATGACAAACTTGAATTTCAGTTTGGTGAAAATAAATGTGAATTTCAACCAATTGTTTTATCTACCCCTAAAATCATAGAAAATAAAACAACTCGTACGATTTTCAATAAAACGGCTTTTGTTTTTCCAAATCAACACCCAACTTTGAAATCTTTGACGATTTGGTTTTTTGAGTTTAAACTGTGTCTCGCATACTTGACGAGACGAATGAACCGATCTTTGGAAGACCGTTTCATTTACTTTTTGACGATATGCTTTCTGAACTCTTGTAAATAACAATCCTTTTATTTTCATGTAAATATAGGTTTTTGTTTTTTGTTTTATTTTTATTTTTTCTCCTTTCACTTGGGTTGAATTTGGGGACACAGTCAAAATCAAGTGTGGGGGAGACTCATCTTCCTTTCGATTTTTCAAGATTAATTTTACATTTTTCTTCCAAAAACAAAAAAAATATAAAAAATTTCAGAAACAAAAGAATTTTTTTTAAGCATTTTGATTTATTTGTAAAGAAACACTATAGGATAAATATATGGTTTTGGCTTATTAAATTGAAATTTTTGGAAGTTTATTTGTCTTAAATAAAAATAAAAATGAAGTTTGATTACATATAATAATGGTTTAACTAGTATATATGAAGATTCATACATGTTAATTATGAAGTACATCCTAATTGAAAATCTTTGTTTTAAAAAGTGGTTGATTTAAAGTAAAGGATATAACATTTTTTTTGTCTTCTAAGTTAAATGGTGTTAAGATGATTTTGCAAAACTTTCTCTCTCTTAAAAAAATATAAAAATAATAATATCCAAGTATTCACTCTCATTTAAATGTCCTCACGGTTATGCATGGGTGAATTACTTGAAATCTTTGATTATGTGCTTTCATACTCATTTGAATGTCCTCTCGGTTATGCATGTATGGAACACATGTAAAAAAACAAACATAATAAAAACCACCTATGGTCGATAGGTGTATGCACGAAAGTGTGTGCGCTCGCCATGCTCTGTACTCCCCTCACATAAGCCCGAAAGGCAGTGCATGGGTGGTATATCTGGCCTCAGTTTAACCGAGCTAGGTGTGTAATTTTTCTTGCAATTAATGAGAGAGCAAGCAACTGAAATCCTAGCATTACTTTTACTTAGTTGATTTGGTTTTCTATTGAAAAGAAATGAAAATACCACTTTGATAAACTTTGATAATCCACTAAGGATCCATTTCATAGTTACAATGTGTTATTAACCAAAGCAACAAGTTAAACTATAGTCTATTTGTTATGAAAACTTCATTTTTATGGGAAATATTGATGAGTAAATAACTTAAATTTCAAGATAATGACCAAAACCTATATTTAACTTATTGGTATTAATTTAAAAATAAATCCTTCATTTGTAAATATTTTCAACAACTTGCATTCATCTCTTTGTAAATAATTCTGGCATTTTGTAAATATTTTCATCCTGCGTTTGGATTTTGTGGGTAGTATCCGCTGAAAACCCTCATGAGACAACACTCTTCCTGCTGGGGACACCCAGTAGTTTAACGGCTTGTTGCATATGCTCAATGCGATCGTGCTCTCTACGAAAATGGATTTATCTTAGTTTTTCTTTATTCGATGACGAATAAAAAGATAAGTGTGGGGGTGTTTGATGTGCACATAAATGTGCATATTTTTACCACCATATTTATTCTATTTAAATTAAATAAATGATCAAATTGGGTATTTTGACTTGTTTTAACCAAAATCCGCATTAATTCCAAATTGTCACATATTCATCTTCATCCAGGGGGAAAATAGTCATTTTTGTGCACAAATTAACTTGAGAAAATTTAATTAGAAATTTCCATACTATTTTGTAGGAATTTGATTTCAATTACAAGATGTTTCATGAAGAAGATATGCATGCACAAAAAGAATACAAAGGAATGAAGATGGAAATAATTCCAAGTGAAGATCATGGAGGACCCCACCTACCCACCACCTTATTGTACCAATTAGAGGCTAATGCACATGCTTATGGAATTAATGGCTTCATGTACGCTTAAATGATGATTAGTAGAAGCTAATGATTACTTGGCCTCCATACTTTCTCAAAGGTATTTTGGGCATTCCCTAAAAAATATGAATTAGGGTTCAATACATGTATATATACCCCTTATGTTTCATGTAATTCTCCCTCTTCCTCTTCATTAGTTTAGGCTCAAAATAAAAGAAAGCTCTCTTTCTCTTTTCATGGCTACTTAGCCCTTTTTATTTTATGTAATTTTCTTTTCATTTTATGCAATGTTAATTATTGTTTCTTTTTAATTACATGTTTATTTCCTTTTATGCAAGTAGTGTAGATCTCTCTTATTTCATGCAAGTAGATTAGTTTTGTTTCTTTGCTTTGCTCTCTTTTTCTTTTTATTTTCCTTTAATGTTGCAAGCTATATTTGTTGTTTTGATAACAAATATGAGAGGCTAATCCCTTCAATTTAGGAGTAATGAAGTCTCTAATCATGTAGCTTCAACATTTTGATAATTATAACTCTCTTTTTGTGCTTAATGAAAATGCTTGAAGTGGTTTTATTTGTTGTTTTTTCTTTGAATTTGATAGCCTATATTGTTGACACCAAATAGGCTATGCTTAAACAATCACTAACACAATTGCCTCTTTATCAAAATATGATTATGGCATAAGAAAGTGATTTGAGATTAAAATTTGATGGTCTATATTTCTAATTGATAGTTAATAGACCATACTTAAAATAGAATTCATTTTCAACTTTGTTGTCATTTTCATGAGAGTTAGTAAGTGATTTAAGGTTGTGTTATAGTTTGATGGATTATGTTGAGCTAAATAATAGCACAAATGAGTCATACTTATGATAAACACATCATTTAAATTTACTTATGACCAAAAAAGAGAGATCATAATTTCATAATTTGTTGAACTATATGATTTAGAGAGTGGAATTATCTCTAAATTGACATTTAACTCTCATATTTTTATCACTTTCTTTTTGACGTTTTTCTCATTTTCTAGCTAATCACACTCTTCAACTTTGGTTTAATTTGATTGAATAGAATTTTAAAATCATCAATTCCCTATAGATCGACCTATATTCGCCACGTGCTACATTCATACACCGTGCGCTTGTGGTTATTTTAATTTTGAAATTTTTTGACGGTTTTCTAGTTCCATAGAAATTCCGTCGATTGACACATTTGTAGCGCTTAGTTTTGAGCCTCTAGATAACAGATGTTATAGCTTGGTATCAAAGCATGTTTTATGAAATACTTTAACTAAAAATGATTTTAATACATAATCTTTAGAAATTAGAGTTAAGATCGGGGTATGGGATAACGTTATAATAACATACTTGTATTTTCTATATATATAAATATACGCTATCTCTCTAGACTCTTGTCATAGGTAGAATATTCATTTATATCTCATGAGGTTTTAATACAGATATGGAGGGAAGAAGAGGCAGAGTAAACCTTTGAGGAGATAGCGCCACCATTAATGGAAATTCCCGACCAAACACTAGGAGAGGTCCAAGTCAGGCACAAGCTTAAACTGTTGGTGCAGGAGTTCCCAGATGGCTATGGGAGCAATGTTTTAGTTCTTTGTAAACATAATGCAAGATGGAATTACAACCAGAGTTGTCGAAGGTAATGCTGCAGGAGGTGGAGGTCAGGAAGTTTCGATGGTCAACCAGTCTGCTAACTTGAGTAGGGATTACATCAGGCTTGGAGGGAAGCTATTTACTGGGACTGAAGATGCGGTCGAGGTGGAAATTTGGCTACTGCATTACGAGAGAATTTTTGTTGACTAAGGATTGAATGATGCACAGAAGAGGAGATTGGATTTAAGGCAACTGCAGGGAGCTGCTCTATTCTGGTGGAATACTGTTACTGTTGGAGTTGACGAGGAAACTATAACTTGGGAGGAGTTTAGGAGAAGGATTTTAGAAAGATTTACGTCTGTAATGTCACAGTCGGCATTGGTGAGGAAGTTTGCAGAGTTGGAACAAGGAGATATGTCCATCTTGGAGTATGCGAGGAAGTTTGAGGAGTTGGCCAGATACGGATATGCTTTGGTAGACACTATAATTAGGAGGAATGAAAAGTTTATGAGGGTCTTGAGGCCAGAGTTGATAAGTGCCACTTTGCTGCATTTGAGATATCCCAGTGATGTAGTGGTTGAAACGACATTAAGGTAAGAAGAGGTGTTAGCTTGCTTGAGGAAGAAGATGAAGGTGGCCCAGATAGGACAGGGCCAGAAAAGGAAGTTCTTCCAAAAGAAGAATGCTTAGAAGGGAGGAGAAAAAAATAAAGGAAAAGCCGAGGTGGTTTGTTGTAAATGTGATAAGAAGGGACACTATGCTAATGAGTGTCGGATCGGAAAGGGAAAAGAGAAAGGGAAGGAGGTGATTGGAAAGAACATCCGATGCTTTAATTGTGTTCAGATCGGCCATTATAAGAACCAATGCAAGGAGCCTGCTAAAGGAAGTAGGGGCAAGTTTATGCATTAGAGCCCACAACTTCAAGACCAGTTGTGCAGGAGAAAGGGAAGGCTGGTCTAGGAGGCTCACTACAGATAAATGATATGTCTATTAGCATTCTATTTGATACTAGTGCATCATAATCTTTTATTTCTCGTGTTTGGTAGATAAGCTTAACCTGGAACCCTCATACTTAGTTACTTCTTAAGGGTTGCAAATTTGATAGGAGGGCATGCAACATGTGGGATGAGGTGTGACCATTAAGAGTTTGATTTGCTAGGTTATACTTTTGATTGCTATTTGCATGTGTTTGACTTTGTGGGATTTGGTATTATCCTTGGGATGGATTGGTTAAGTAAATATGATGCTAGGATATTTTTCGGTGATAGGAAAATATCACATAGTCATCCGAATTTTAGTGATTGGATAGTTTATACGTAGAGAACACTAGTTGTGAAGTGAATGCTTTATTGGGTATTATGGAACTAGAGGATGATTTGCATCGGCTCTTTGTGCTTAGAGAACTTTCTGATGTATTTGTGTTGGTAGTTGGATAGCCACTGAAAAGAGCCATAGAGTTTCGACTTGATTTGGTGCTTGGAGCATAGCCAGTGAGTAGGCCGTCGCGCAGGATGACACCCACTAAGATGAGAGAGTTGAAGGTGCAGTTGGTGGATTTGGAAGGTAAGATTTTTATCCGACCAAGTAGTTCACCATGGGGTGCTACCGCAGTGTTTGCTAAGAAGCCGGATGGATCATTAAGGCTTGCATCGATTATCGAAAGTTGAATGAGAAGACGATAAAGAACCGACATCCATTGCCGAGAATTGACGATTTGTTCGATCGGTTAGGTGGAGCCATGGAATTCTCTCAGCTGGATTTGGCGATGGGATTTCATCAGCTTAGAGTGGCGGAGGATAGTATTCCTTTGACAGCATTTAGGAGAAGGTATGGATTGTATGAATGGTTAGTTAAGCTATTCGGACTAACTAATGCACTGGCATTCTTTGTGGATCTGATGAATAGAATTTTTCGAGAGCATTTAGATAGATTTGTGTTGGTCTTCATAGATGACATTTTGATATACTCTAAGGACAAGAAGGAGCATGAAGTTCATCCTAGAGTAGTGCTCGAAACATTGAGGGAGCATCAGTTAAAGACTAAGTTTTCAAAGAGTCATTTTTGGAAAAAGGAAATGAAGTTCCTTGGTCATGTCGTCTCAGAGAAAGGGCTATTTGTAGATCCGACTAAGACTAAGGCAGTAATTAATTGGAGGAGACCCAAGACTGTGACCAAGATTAAGAGCTTTCTTAGATTGGTTAGATATTACCGAAGGTTTATAAAGGATTTTTCGTAGATAGCTGCATCGATGGCTAAGCTTACTCAAAAGGATGTGAAGTTCATATAGACCGATAAGTGTGAAGAAGCATTCCAAAGCTTGAAAAACTTATTGACCCATGCACCGGTGTTAGTGGTTGCTGAGGGGAATCAAGATTTATTTGTTTATACTAATGTATGTGGAACTAGATTAGGAGATGTGTTGATGCAACGAGGTAAAGTGATTGCTTATGCTTCTAGACAACTCAAACCACATGAAGGTAGGTATCCTATGAATGATTTGGAGTTATCTACTGTTATATTTTCTTTGATGGTGTGGAGACATTATTTTTTAAGAGAGCAATTTGAGCTTTACACTGATCATAAGTCATTGAAGTACTTGTTCTCTCAGAAGAAGTTGAACATGAGATAGTAGAGGTGGTTAAGTTTATTGCTGCTTATGATTTTAGAATTGAGTATACACCCGGAAAAGGAAATAAGGTGGCAGATGCACTCAACCGAAAACATCAGAATGCAATATTGGCTGTGACTGATGAGTGGAAAGATTTGGAAGCATTATCAGCTTACAGTGTGCAGTTTAGATCCGAGGTAGGTTCAAGTGCAGGAAGTACTATGTTGTCTTGTTTAGAAGTTCGACCAGTGATGATTGAGAAGATAACTTCTAAGCAGGAGGATGATCCAGTTTTGGCTGAACGGATCTGAAGTTTTAGGGAAGGAACGAAAACCGATGACCTAAAGGATTTCAGTCTTGACCAAAATGGGTGGTTGAGGAAGAAAGGAAGGTTATGTGTTTCGAATGTAGGAGACATGAGGAAGGAAGTTTTGGATGAGTGCCATCGTTCGAAGTTCGCTATCCGTCTAGGTGGAACGAAGATGTATCAAGATATGAAGAGAATTTTCTTCTGGGAAGGTATGAAACAGGATACTGGTTTGTGTGTTAAGCAGTGCTTGAATTGCCAACAGGCAAAGGCTGAACACCAGAAGCCAAGTGGATTGCTTCAACCGTTGGAAATTCTGTTGTGGAAGTGGGACTCTATCTCAATGGATTTCATTGTTAGGTTTCCAAGATCTAGTAGAGGGAATGAAAGCACATGGGTCATAATAGATAGACTGACAAAGAGTGCCCATTTCATTTTGGTAAAGTCAATTAGTACGACACCTATTTTGGCGAAGATATTTATGAAGAATGTAGTTAGAATGCATGGGATTCCTAGTAGTATTGTTAATGATAGAGATTCTTTGTTTACTAATGAGTTTTGCAAAAGTCTACAGGATGCTTTTGAAACCAAGCTTAACATGAATACTGCTTACCGTCCACATACTGGTGTGCAAATGGAAAGAGTTAATAAAATCTTTGAGGATTTGTTAACAGCTTGTGTATTGGATTTCAGAGGATCATAGGAGGACCAACTTCATCTCGTATAACATAGTTATCAGACTAGTATTGGGATGACACAGTTTGAAGCTTTATAGGGAAGACCATGCTAGTCTCCCGTATGTTGGTTAAAGATTGGGGATAGATTGGTTCTTGGACCGGATTTGACGAAGGAAGCTACAGAGAAGATTGATTTGATCCGAGTTAGGATGAAGGAAGCTCAATCTAGGCAGAAAAGTTATGCTAATAGAAGAAGGAAAGATTTGGAATTTTCTGTCGGAGACTATGTGTTCATTATGGTTTCACCGATGAAGCGTGTGATTAGATTTAGGAAGTCGGGAAAGTTAGCACTTAGATTCATTTATCCTTTTTGTATTGTTGAGAGTATCGAGAAACTCGCCTATAGAATAGAGTTACAGAGTAGTTTGGTTGGAGTCCATAATGTTTTCCATGTTTCCCATCTTAGGAAGTGTGTTAGAGACCCGGAGATTATCATAGCACCTACAGTGTTAGAAGATTTAGTGATAGAACCGGATTGGACTATAGTTAAAAAGTCGATTCAGATTGTGGCTAGAGATGAGAAGAAGTTGAGGAAAAGTCAAGTTAGCATAGGTTTAGTGGAGTGACGATGCTAGAGATTGTACTTAGGAGACGAGAGCGAGATTAGAGACTCTTATCCTGATTTTTTTGACGGTATGTTCTACCATTGATTTTTTTATTGTGCGCCATATCATAATTTCGAGGACGAAATTCTTTAAGGTGGGAAGTCTGTTACATCCCATATTTTATAACATTATTTAGAATAATTAATTGGGTAAATTAAATAAAATAATGTGAAGATTAAAAGGTTGATATTTGATTAACAAAGGGTTGTTGTGCAATGTTAATGTTTTAATTAAAATGAAATAATCTAAGTTAATGTGTTAGGATATGAGAAGGGCGATATAAGAAATAGGTAAGGTATACACCATAAACCCTTAGGAATGTAACTCACGTTCATTTTCATTTTACTCAAACTAAAATTTCCTAAGGCCGACCTCTATTATTATTCTCAATAAGAAGGTTAAAGCTAGGATTCAAAAGAAAAAAGAAAATCAACTAAATCAACATCAAATCTAATATCTATAATCTCAAAGCTAAGATGAATAATTACTTCATCCCATTTTCTTTTGGTTTTCGGTTTTAAGATTAGACCCGAAATGGTTTTGCAAGTATAGGCCATGTTTTGGTGATTAAGTTATATATATGCTTGTTGATGAATAATATATGTTCATGTTAATTTTATGATATGTTTGACGTGAAAACTGTATTAAATGACATCCAAATGCCTTGAGAATTTAAATATAGATCAGAAATGATAATTTAGAGAAGATTTTCAATTTTTTTAGTCTTCTTTAATTATGTGGATTTTATATTACTTTTCTAATGAAGAAAATGTTTTGTTAGGTTATAATTATATACGGCCAAATAAATAATTATTTGAGTTTGAAATTTTTATATGTTGGAAAACGTATTAAAGTAAATTTTCTGGGATTTTTCATATTTTCCCAAGTTATTTGGTGAATATATAAAATTATTTAAGGTATGGGAATGAATTATTTATATATTTAATTAAGAAGAAGGGGGATTTTACAAAATGAAATTGTTATTTAATTCTAAAAATAGTGGCAGCATATTTATGAAAATAATTTGTTAACCCATGAAAATTTGACAAACAAAGGCATGTTAGTTGAAAAGTTGTCTTTTTAAGCTAAGAAACAAAGAAAACATACTTTTAGCACGTTTCAGCCTTTACGACAATAAACCTTCCGACCCAGACCTTCGATATGGCCGAGAGGTTCAAAGCTTTGGACAAGGTCAAACCAATGCATATGTTATCAAGTTACTAGGTACATAATGAATTGGACAAGGTCGAAAGGTTCTTAGTCGAAAGGTTAATGGCCAAAGAGGTTGGGGTATGTTTGTTTTATAAACCAAAAGCTTTCACCTGCTTTGCTTTTGAATAAGAGCTTTCGACTTGGCTACTTTCGACCAGCTCAAATATAAAGGTTTTAAACCTTCCAACACAGTTGAAAGATTATTGTTGTTTTAACACTACTTCGTTTTGAAACATTTCAACATAGTCAAAGGGTTATTACCGCTTTGTCTTGTTTTGAACCTTTCGACAAAGACGAAAGGTTTACTTGTTTTTAAAAAACAGCTGCATCTTTCAATGCTTTCGAAAGGAAGCTTTCGACTTAGGTGATTTACCCTTGTTTTTTAATTGAAATATAACCAAGCTTTCGAAGCAGTGCGTTCGACTTAGGCGAAAGGTTGCTTTTAATGTCTTCGAAAGTTTTAAATAAAGGTTTTCCACTTGTTTTAATTGAAACCAGTAAGTCTTCAAAAGGTTTAATTCAATGGTTTTGAAATGTTTAATTTCAATGGTTTTGAAAGGTTTTAGCTAAATAATTTCGAAAGGTTTTATGATTGACTTCGAAACGTTAAAATGAGTAATATCGAAAGGTTTAATGATTGACCTCGAAAGGTTTTAGTTGAATGATTTCTAAAGGTTTGATGATTGACTTCGAAAGGTTTAATTGAATGATTTCGAAAGGTTTTAGTGAATGACTTCAAAAGGTTAAAGTAAATGATTTCGAAAGGTTTGAGATGGAAGGTTTTCCAAAGACTTTTAAGGCAATGTTTTAATGTGATTTTAAAGACGGATGTCCAAAGTTTTATTGTTTTCGTAAGATTTGATTTCGAAAGGTTTGAAGTTTGTTTTTGAAAGAGTTGATTTCAAAAGTGTAGAAAGAGGTTCTTTCAAATGGTTAAATGTTTTCACTAACTAAATTTTGAGTAAAGAATATATATAGCATGGTAATAAGATTTTGAGTAAAATATAAAGATTATATACTTATCCTTGTTTCAGTTTGATTTAAAGGTTTTCAATCATTTCAAAAATGTTTTCAAGGAAAATTATGGAAGGGGATCCTTAAGTGAAAATGACCTAGATAATAGAAAACCAGAAGGGCCTAGTATGGGGTCACACCCTATACATTAGCTATTAGCCCCAGCTAATTGTTGTCCAAAATTCTAATGTGTAGGGCTTGGTCACAGGTAGACTAAAATTATGATTACACACCAAAAGGAATAAATGTTGTATATAGATAGGTTGTTGGTATGCCCGAAAAACCATTTGGATCGGGAAGACCTAAAAGATGATTAAGTTAGGGACATGTAACGACCCAGAATTTTATTAAATTAAAATTTGAATATTTAATTAATTTTAAATATTTATAAGTGAATTTTTAAGTCAAATAAATTTTTATTTGAATTTTTGGATTTAATTGGATAATTAAATCGATAATTTAATATGTTAAATTATGGAAATAATTGAAAATAGAGTTAAATATGATAGAAAATGATTTGTAAAATTTTATTTAATCATACTGGAGTTATAGAAATATTTTAGAACTTTTAAAATCGAATTAAAAGTTAATTTGTGAAAATTGAATATTTTAATATTTTATAATCGACTGTAAAATAGTCAATTTTTGAACAGTCTCAGAATTGAACGAAACCAGTTTCATTGGATCCGTAATAGTTAGTTATTACCGGATTTCAATTTTCGTGTCAATCGGAGTTATCGTTTGATCGTGGCAGCTCGAAACGCATCGAATCGTTTTTAATTTAAATTTGGCGAGTCAAAATAGCCATTTTTCAAAAAGTCTCGGATTTCGACGAAGCCAGTTTCATCGGATCCGTAATGTGATATTATTGTAAGGTTTCAAATTTCAAGTCGTTTGGATTTACCGTTTGTCCGGTACGAATTAAAACGCCTAGAAATCGATTTAAATCGGTTTAATTTAAATTGAGCATTTGCAGCCATAACTCGCACATACTTCCGAATTAGCTTCCGAAACCTGTTCCATTGTGTCCGGAACGCGGGATAAACCCTAGGTACGCTGGTTACGGCGTCTAAATCGGAGTTCGGAATTCCCGGGATGAATAGTGTTTGCGATTGGTTTTCTTATAAATAGCCCCCCACTTGAAAAAAAAAAAATAAAAAAAAATAAAACCCTAGCCAATATTGCAGCCGCCACCCCCCTGAACGGCCGAAACCTTCCTACCTTTCTCCTCTAATTCCTTTCAATTCACTCAATGTCATCGAAAACTCTCAACTAGGAAAACGTAGATCTCTTCGAGATCTTTAGATCCAACGGTGGTGATTGGATAATTCGTAACATGGAGGGAGAAATCATGGCATGAAGGAAGCACGGTTGGCCTCGTTTTTCGTGAAGATGGCGCAGCCGAGCTCCATGGAATTCTGACCGAAGATAGAGAGCGTGATGCTCTTCAAAATGGAAGCTCCTGATCGAGTTTATATCGAGTAAAGTGAATGCAAATTGAAACCCTAGGAGAAGAATTGGGTTCGGTTTCTTTACTGTAGGGTTGTAACGTGCGTGAGATAGAGAGGGAAGAAGGGAGATGGTTGCGCACGGCTATGATGGAGAGGTTCATGATCTAACGGCCCATGTTAGTTGGTATAAAAAATTATTAAAGTTTTAGTTGTAATTTATATATTAAAACTCGTGTAAACTTCAAAATACCATAACTTTTTCATACGAGGTCGAAAAAATGCAAACTCAGTTGCGTTGGGATCGTATGGACGAGCACTACGCGATGGAGTTGGTTTGGAGTCGTTTGGAGTTAGTGAGAATTTCGGGTAAAATTAAACGCGCGTTTAATTTTATTCGAAATTAAAGCTAAAACGGAAATTAAAACCAAGGTGAGAACTTCTCACTCAATCGAATAGATTTCGATTTTATTTTAAATAGTTAGATTTAAAATATTTTAATGCATGTTTGAATGATGATTGTTATATATTGATTGTTAAAATAGACATTATGCGCCGTTAGTAAGCGGATGTTATTTTATATAAACATATACCGCGAATATTTCATAAACAGTGAAATTGGTATTATATATAATATCAATATATATATATTGGCATATGTATATATTGCAGTTATTGATTTTCCGCATTTTTTGTTTAGCGGATGAGACCCTATTACGCCGTTATTAAGCGGATAATATTTAATAAGAACATATACCGCGATAATTTCGTACTGGAGCGAAATTGGTATTGTGCTAATGTTTTTGGATGCAGGAAACAGGTTGGAGGGATCCAACTGGATTCCTCAACAGTTTTTATTTGATTTCAGATATTTTGATATTTGATGGATTATCATATCGATATATGATATCGTTGTTAGTCGTGATTGACTATTTGGTGTGTAGCATCATTGGACCCAGATTTGGGATTTTTAAATGATTTTTAAAGTGATTTTGAAAATATACTATATTTTTAGAATTGATCCATTTCAAATAAATAAACGTTATAATTTTGAAAGTTATAAAAATTATGGTTTTTGTGAAATATGGTTAAAAAGCTGATTTTTAGAAATACGGTTAAAAGTTGATTTTTGAGAAATATGGATCAATGATTTTATAAAATAGTTTAAACTGGATTTTTGAGTTTATTATTAAAAGTTTGAATTTAAGATTTATGAAATTTGATTGTTTTATAAATCAAAATGGTGAAACTATAAAGGAGTTAAGACGTTTTAAAGAATAATATAGGTTGATTTATATTAAAGGATTTACAAATGAATATTTGTAAATTAAAACGTTGGAATTATAAAATGAGATTTTATAAGTGTTTGAATGAAGTGAAAGTGAATTTTGTAAATGAATGGAATTCATGGAATTATATAACGGTAAAGTTATAAATGGAATTTTATAAACAGTAGGTTTATAAAATTTGTAAAGTTATTAAAGTAATAAGATTTGGATAAATAATTGAATCTTATAAGTTATAAGATTTATAATTATGAAATTCTAAAGAACGATTTTGTAAAATAATCGTTTTATAAGTAATTAACTTATAATATGAACTTGTAGTTTATAATTGAGTTATAAACTGGAATAGGTTAATAAAGGAATTTATAAAAAGGAAGTTTTATAAATAAATAGATATGGAATTTATAAACGTTGTTTTATAAATTCGCAAGCGACTTATTTTGATAAGTTAATTATTATAACTTGTAAATGGAGTTATATTCACGTTTTGACTGTGAATAATCCTTTAAGTTAAAAAGAATAGAAATAATGAAATTTGTTAACGTAATATATTCACGTTTTTGAATAGTGAATAATACGTTAAAGAAAATGTTTTGAATGTGATATTTTAAATAGAATTAAAACGATCTAACGATGTTTTAAAAGGTGTTGAGATTCGAAACCATAGATTTCAACATTCATTGTTGAAATAGATATTTCGGGAAATAAAAGGAAATGGTAGACTATAACACTGTTGTTATAGTAAATGATTTCCGAAAGGAAATGTTTTGTATAGTATTGGGATTTATATATCTATTTTATTTCGAATCCCTATACTAGTGATTTTGGGACGTTGTAACGATGTTTTACGTAACATTCGTTTTGGCCCAAATAAATATGTTAAGTGAATGATTTCCTTAAAGAATGAAATATATACTTAATTCGGTTTAAGTATATTGAATATTTTCTAAGTGTTGAAAATAAAAGATTGTGAATTACTTATTTAATAAGTATGGAATTGTTTTCCAGTATAAAGTGAATATTTAGAATTTATCTTTTTGAAGATAAATTGAAATGAATGATTGAAATCATATATGCATGGATATTTTGAAATATAAATTCATTATGGAATTTATGAATGAAAAGTGGAATTTGTATGAAAATAAATATTGATTTATTTTTGAAGTGTTGAAACTATATATCTAGTAAAGATATTTTGGAAAATAAATAATTTGGAAAATTATTTGGAATCTGGTGATGTATGCATATCAATTGATAGTTCAATAGCCGACTATCAATATTTCCCTTTGAATGGGTATTTGATGTGAATTGATTGAATTTGAATGCACACTTATTTTTGAATAAGCGCTCACTATTCGGGTTAACCGGGAAAGGACCATGGGGTCGTATAACCCATTCCGAATATGTGATACGTCGTTATGAATTGCATTTGAAGATCGGTGTTGAAGACCGAGTATTTGCGAGAGCGATAGGATGACCTATCGATTGTCTCTGCACTGGGTCGCACCTGGTATAGAGATTCCTTAAGTGATGGGAAATTCGATCGGGATTGTGAATACCCGGATTTGCAAGGGCTTCGTAAGAAGTGCCTTCGGTTTTGTTCGAGCCCGGAACAAACTTGTATGGATTGTATGCCTGACATTACAAGTTGAGATATAAAGCCGATTTCTTTCAAATATATTTCTGTTGGTGGCGGAGAATTTATTCTTTGCTTAACACCCTTCTTTGAGACGTACGAGCTCAAAGGTTATATAGTTGAAGTTATCAGCGATATATCCCATTTTGGTAATGTGACATGCTGAGTGATGCTGAAATGATCATTGTGTTGATTATTGTGATAGGATCATTTATTTGATCGTCTATCTTAGTGATCATTGTGTTGATCATTTGTTGACCCAAAGCATGGCTTTTGTATAAAGTATGTTTTTGTGGACGTGACTTCGTCGAGCCTCACATCCCGGAAATGGTCAAAACAGGAAAGATGCGGCAATGTTATTAGGGGTTGCTGTAGCTCCCCTTAGGGTATGTGCATTTCCTTCTGGAAAGGGGTGGTATCATGGTATGGAGCCCAGATACTTACTCATGTTGAAAACACTTTATGATTGTGTGAATTGGATATCGAGCGCTGGGTTGAAAAGGTCCTAAAGGACTGGGGAATGGCGTGCTCGTGTCAGTAGTTACCCAGTTAGGGGTAACCCGGCCTTGTGTTGGCAGAGATCCGGTTTGGTTCTCGGGGATGTCCATCCAGAGGCATTCTCAGTGGCAATGGGAAGTTCCTTGGCCTGACCATTTGTTGGAAATCCAATTCCCAATACGAAACTTGTACGGTATTAGTTGTAGAACCTGCTATTCACTTATGGTGGTCACCACTGTTTGGATGGTAGCTATAGTAGGCGTAGTTCGAAATGTCTATGCTGGCTAAGATTTATATTCTACTTTCGAAATGAATTTTTTCTACACTATACACTAATAATAATATCAAATGTTATTTTAAATGCGTATCAAGCATCTTTGACTATCATAAGGAGAAATCTCCTCCGATTCTGCGTTTGCATGTGTGTGTGTGCGGGAGGCCTTATGGTAGTCTCATTTTTTAAAAGCATTGCGAATTGATTTAAAGATATTCTTCTATTTTGATTTTAAAGATAAATAAACTGTTTTGAGTTCTCACACCAGTCACATGACTGACTTGGAGTTTATTGTTTTCCTTCCTAAACTCTGGGTGCCCACCAATTTCCACACGGGCAGTCAAGAGTTAGGTTTATCAGGATATTCTGGATATTCTGGAGTTGCTGGAGGCAAGCTGGATGGCATGGCGTATTACTAGTTTATATAGTATTTCTTTTTCCGCTGCACTGTTTGTTGTTGTATGTTGTTGTACACTCTGATGTGATGATATGATGTAATGTAATGTATAAAATGTAATAACTGATATAGTTCTTTGTTTAAAGATTATTCATTTATTATTATATGTTGTTCCGCTGCGAATTGTGAGATTCTGATGTTGTTCTGTTGTTTTCTGTCCCGTCCTATTTTCTTCTGTTTTTTTCTTTTTCCTCTATTCTCTTTTTCTTCTATTTTAAAATTCTTCTATCTTCTATTTTTCAAATTCTCTGTTTTCTTTCTCTGTTTTCTAAAAATTGTCTATCTTCTTTTCCCTCTATTTTTCTTTTTCTTTCTTCTTTTTCTCTCTTCTTTCTTTTCTTTTCTTTTTAAAACCCATAACATCTCGGTTTTCGGCCTTTGATTTCTCGGCAGTCGATAAAGTGAGTGTCGATGTCGAATTTTCGAGCAACGAAAATCCCTGATCGTTACATTTGGTATCAGAGCTCTGATGGTTAAGCGACAACCATGGTTCTGTTGGGTATTAATTCATTAGAGATAGAGTCAGTAGTACTCTAGAATGAGTTTGAGTGTAATAATAGCTATGAGAGCGTATTTGTTAGTGTATATAAAATTGTTTTATATTGTGATGATTGGTTTATTGAGTGGCATATGAACTTTCGTCAGCGTGGTCCGCAAGACTATGCCGAAGGGGTTTCTAAACACTTGAATAGAACAATTCGGCACGATATTGATTTTAAATTGGGTAGATGAAACGATTTTACCTTGAGTATATTTTTATATATAAAGGAATAATTTTTCAGAATTATTAAAGTGTATATAAGTTGATTTGTTAGGTTGTTTGAATAATCTAAATAAAAGAATAATTGTATAAGCAAAAGAATTATAAGAATTGAATTATAATTAAAGTGTTTACAATTGTGAAATAAACTTATATATATAAGAAGTGATTTAAAGTTAAATGGAATATAACTTAAGAGATATTGAATTAAGTTGATTTTGGTATCGAAGTAAATAATCAAGTGGATTAAATGAATATGAACTTGAGTTATGTAATAGAATTCAACTTTGTAATTGAATTGAATGAATGGATTGAATGTTAAAACAATTGAATGTAATTTAAGTTGATATGGAATAATGAATGAAAGTATTAATTCATTGAAATCTAATGTTATTAGAAGTTGAATAAAGCAAAGGAATTTGGTTGTAAATTAATAAACGTTGGTTGTTATATGATTGTTTGTGATTGTATAAAACTCATTAAGTATTAATGAAATCGAAAGCTATAAAATTGAATTCAAATTAGAAATAAATAAATTTGAATAGAATTGAAAGTGAATTAGATTTAATTAGTAATGCAAACTAATTGAATTGAGAATGAATGTTAGTAAATCCAATGTAAATGAATCAAATGTGATTTAAAGTGAAAACCAATTCATTAAATATTAATGAGAATATAAATGAATATTGTTGGTTATGGAATGTAGTTGGTTGATGGTTGAATATATATTGCATTTGCTATATTATATAGTTATTATGTTGCTATATGTTGTATATTGAGATTATTTTCATATATGCATGATTCTCATGTTGTTTGTTGAGTTTAGTAGGTGCGGATCGCGTTTGCTTCGCATTTGGAGTTCGCTTTTGCGCTATATTAGCCGTATATGCTCGCTAATAAAATATAAGGTACATATCTCGGATTAAATATCGTACTTTTACACTTTTTTCCCTTCGGGATGCCTCATTACTTGATGAGATGTATATTTGTGATATATATACTGTCATTTTTTTTTCGGATCGAGCCGCGCAAAGGAGACTATGGCGAATTTTTCCGAAAATTTAAGGCGTTAGAAAATTTTGAGAAAATTTAGAAAATTTTGGAAAACTTTAACTTTGTTTTAGAGTTGAAAGTTAAATGATATAGATTGTTTTTGAAAACATAACTAAGTATGATTTGAAAACTTAGTAAAAGTTATCATAAGAAGTTTAATTATGAATTTTGGAAAATTAATAGATTCTGTAACTTTTCTTACTTGTAATTTCGAGGACGAAATTCTTTTAAGGGGGAAAGATTGTAACGACCCAGAATTTTATTAAATTAAAATTTGAATATTTAATTAATTTTAAATATTTATAAGTGAATTTTTAAGTCAAATAAATTTTTATTTGAATTTTTGGATTTAATTGGATAATTAAATCGATAATTTAATATGTTAAATTATGGAAATAATTGAAAATAGAGTTAAATATGATAGAAAATGATTTGTAAAATTTTATTTAATCATACTGGAGTTATAGAAATATTTTAGAACTTTTAAAATCGAATTAAAAGTTAATTTGTGAAAATTGAATATTTTAATATTTTATAATCGACTGTAAAATAGTCAATTTTTGAACAGTCTCAGAATTGAACGAAACCAGTTTCATTGGATCCGTAATAGTTAGTTATTACCGGATTTCAATTTTCGTGTCAATCGGAGTTATCGTTTGATCGTGGCAGCTCGAAACGCATCGAATCGTTTTTAATTTAAATTTGGCGAGTCAAAATAGCCATTTTTCAAAAAGTCTCGGATTTCGACGAAACCAGTTTCATCGGATCCGTAATGTGATATTATTGTAAGGTTTCAAATTTCAAGTCGTTTGGATTTACCGTTTGTCCGGTACGAATTAAAACGCCTAGAAATCGATTTAAATCGGTTTAATTTAAATTGAGCATTTGCAGCCATAACTCGCACATACTTCCGAATTAGCTTCCGAAACCTGTTCCATTGTGTCCGGAACGCGGGATAAACCCTAGGTATGCTGGTTACGGCGTCTAAATCGGAGTTCGGAATTCCCGGGATGAATAGTGTTTGCGATTGGTTTTCTTATAAATAGCCCCCCACTTGAAAAAATAAAAAATAAAAAAAAAAATAAAACCCTAGCCAATATTGCAGCCGCCACCCCCCCTGAACGGCCGAAACCTTCCTACCTTTCTCCTCTAATTCCTTTCAATTCACTCAATGTCATCGAAAACTCTCAACTAGGAAAACGTAGATCTCTTCGAGATCTTTAGATCCAACGGTGGTGATTGGATAATTCGTAACATGGAGGGAGAAATCATGGCATGAAGGAAGCACGGTCGGCCTCGTTTTTCGTGAAGATGGCGCAGCCGAGCTCCATGGAATTCTGACCGAAGATAGAGAGCGTGATGCTCTTCAAAATGGAAGCTCCTGATCGAGTTTATATCGAGTAAAGTGAATGCAAATTGAAACCCTAGGAGAAGAATTGGGTTCGGTTTCTTTACTGTAGGGTTGTAACGTGCGTGAGATAGAGAGGGAAGAAGGGAGATGGTTGCGCACGGCTATGATGGAGAGATTCATGATCTAACGGCCCATGTTAGTTGGTATAAAAAATTATTAAAGTTTTAGTTGTAATTTATATATTAAAACTCGTGTAAACTTCAAAATACCATAACTTTTTCATACGAGGTCGAAAAAATGCAAACTCAGTTGCGTTGGGATCGTATGGACGAGCACTACGCGATGGAGTTAGTTTGGAGTCGTTTGGAGTTAGTGAGAATTTCGGGTAAAATTAAACGCGCGTTTAATTTTATTCGAAATTAAAGCTAAAACGGAAATTAAAACCAAGGTGAGAACTTCTCACTCAATCGAATAGATTTCGATTTTATTTTAAATAGTTAGATTTAAAATATTTTAATGCATGTTTGAATGATGATTGTTATATATTGATTGTTAAAATAGACATTATGCGCCGTTAGTAAGCGGATGTTATTTTATATAAACATATACCGCGAATATTTCATAAACAGTGAAATTGGTATTATATATAATATCAATATATATATATTGGCATATGTATATATTGCAGTTATTGATTTCCTGCATTTTTTGTTTAGCGGATGAGACCCTATTACGCCGTTATTAAGCGGATAATATTTAATAAGAACATATACCGCGATAATTTCGTACTGGAGCGAAATTGGTATTGTGCTAATGTTTTTGGATGCAGGAAACAGGTTGGAGGGATCCAACTGGATTCCTCAACAGTTTTTATTTGATTTCAGATATTTTGATATTTGATGGATTATCATATCGATATATGATATCGTTGTTAGTCGTGATTGACTATTTGGTGTGTAGCATCATTGGACCCAGATTTGGGATTTTTAAATGATTTTTAAAGTGATTTTGAAAATATACTATATTTTTAGAATTGATCCATTTCAAATAAATAAACGTTATAATTTTGAAAGTTATAAAAATTATGGTTTTTGTGAAATATGGTTAAAAAGCTGATTTTTAGAAATACGGTTAAAAGTTGATTTTTGAGAAATATGGATCAATGATTTTATAAAATAGTTTAAACTGGATTTTTGAGTTTATTATTAAAAGTTTGAATTTAAGATTTATGAAATTTGATTGTTTTATAAATCAAAATGGTGAAACTATAAAGGAGTTAAGACGTTTTAAAGAATAATATAGGTTGATTTATATTAAAGGATTTACAAATGAATATTTGTAAATTAAAACGTTGGAATTATAAAATGAGATTTTATAAGTGTTTGAATGAAGTGAAAGTGAATTTTGTAAATGAATGGAATTCATGGAATTATATAACGGTAAAGTTATAAATGGAATTTTATAAACAGTAGGTTTATAAAATTTGTAAAGTTATTAAAGTAATAAGATTTGGATAAATAATTGAATCTTATAAGTTATAAGATTTATAATTATGAAATTCTAAAGAACGATTTTGTAAAATAATCGTTTTATAAGTAATTAACTTATAATATGAACTTGTAGTTTATAATTGAGTTATAAACTGGAATAGGTTAATAAAGGAATTTATAAAAAGGAAGTTTTATAAATAAATAGATATGGAATTTATAAACGTTGTTTTATAAATTCGCAAGCGACTTATTTTGATAAGTTAATTATTATAACTTGTAAATGGAGTTATATTCACGTTTTGACTGTGAATAATCCTTTAAGTTAAAAAGAATAGAAATAATGAAATTTGTTAACGTAATATATCCACGTTTTTGAATAGTGAATAATACGTTAAAGAAAATGTTTTGAATGTGATATTTTAAATAGAATTAAAACGATCTAACGATGTTTTAAAAGGTGTTGAGATTCGAAACCATAGATTTCAACATTCATTGTTGAAATAGATATTTCGGGAAATAAAAGGAAATGGTAGACTATAACACTGTTGTTATAGTAAATGATTTCGGAAAGGAAATGTTTTGTATAGTATTGGGATTTATATATCTATTTTATTTCGAATCCCTATACTAGTGATTTTGGGACGTTGTAACGATGTTTTACGTAACATTCGTTTTGGCCCAAATAAATATGTTAAGTGAATGATTTCCTTAAAGAATGAAATATATACTTAATTCGGTTTAAGTATATTGAATATTTTCTAAGTGTTGAAAATAAAAGATTGTGAATTACTTATTTAATAAGTATGGAATTGTTTTCCAGTATAAAGTGAATATTTAGAATTTATCTTTTTGAAGATAAATTGAAATGAATGATTGAAATCATATATGCATGGATATTTTGAAATATAAATTCATTATGGAATTTATGAATGAAAAGTGGAATTTGTATGAAAATAAATATTGATTTATTTTTGAAGTGTTGAAACTATATATCTAGTAAAGATATTTTGGAAAATAAATAATTTGGAAAATTATTTGGAATCTGGTGATGTATGCATATCAATTGATAGTTCAATAGCCGACTATCAATATTTCCCTTTGAATGGGTATTTGATGTGAATTGATTGAATTTGAATGCACACTTATTTTTGAATAAGCGCTCACTATTCGGGTTAACCGGGAAAGGACCATGGGGTCGTATAACCCATTCCGAATATGTGATACGTCGTTATGAATTGCATTTGAAGATCGGTGTTGAAGACCGAGTATTTGCGAGAGCGATAGGATGACCTATCGATTGTCTCTGCACTGGGTCGCACCTGGTATAGAGATTCCTTAAGTGATGGGAAATTCGATCGGGATTGTGAATACCCGGATTTGCAAGGGCTTCGTAAGAAGTGCCTTCGGTTTTGTTCGAGCCCGGAACAAACTTGTATGGATTGTATGCCTGACATTACAAGTTGAGATATAAAGCCGATTTCTTTCAAATATATTTCTGTTGGTGGCGGAGAATTTATTCTTTGCTTAACACCCTTCTTTGAGACGTACGAGCTCAAAGGTTATATAGTTGAAGTTATCAGCGATATATCCCATTTTGGTAATGTGACATGCTGAGTGATGCTGAAATGATCATTGTGTTGATTATTGTGATAGGATCATTTATTTGATCGTCTATCTTAGTGATCATTGTGTTGATCATTTGCTGACCCAAAGCATGGCTTTTGTATAAAGTATGTTTTTGTGGACGTGACTTCGTCGAGCCTCACATCCCGGAAATGGTCAAAACAGGAAAGATGCGGCAAGGTTATTAGGGGTTGCTGTAGCTCCCCTTAGGGTATGTGCATTTCCTTCTGGAAAGGGGTGGTATCATGGTATGGAGCCCAGATACTTACTCATGTTGAAAACACTTTATGATTGTGTGAATTGGATATCGAGCGCTGGGTTGAAAAGGTCCTAAAGGACCGGGGAATGGCGTGCTCGTGTCAGTAGTTACCCAGTTAGGGGTAACCCGGCCTTGTGTTGGCAGAGATCCGGTTTGGTTCTCGGGGATGTCCATCCAGAGGCATTCTCAGTGGCAATGGGAAGTTCCTTGGCCTGACCATTTGTTGGAAATCCAATTCCCAATACGAAACTTGTACGGTATTAGTTGTAGAACCTGCTATTCACTTATGGTGGTCACCACTGTTTGGATGGTAGCTATAGTAGGCATAGTTCGAAATGTCTATGCTGGCTAAGATTTATATTCTACTTTCGAAATGAATTTTTTCTACACTATACACTAATAATAATATCAAATGTTATTTTAAATGCGTATCAAGCATCTTTGACTATCATAAGGAGAAATCTCCTCCGATTCTGCGTTTGCATGTGTGTGTGTGCGGGAGGCCTTATGGTAGTCTCATTTTTTAAAAGCATTGCGAATTGATTTAAAGATATTCTTCTATTTTGATTTTAAAGATAAATAAACTGTTTTGAGTTCTCACACCAGTCACATGACTGACTTGGAGTTTATTGTTTTCCTTCCTAAACTCTGGGTGCCCACCAATTTCCACACGGGCAGTCAAGAGTTAGGTTTATCAGGATATTCTGGATATTCTGGAGTTGCTGGAGGCAAGCTGGATGGCATGGCGTATTACTAGTTTATATAGTATTTCTTTTTCCGCTGCACTATTTGTTGTTGTATGTTGTTGTACACTCTGATGTGATGATATGATGTAATGTAATGTATAAAATGTAATAACTGATATAGTTCTTTGTTTAAAGATTATTCATTTATTATTATATGTTGTTCCGCTGCGAATTGTGAGATTCTGATGTTGTTCTGTTGTTTTCTGTCCCGTCCTATTTTCTTCTGTTTTTTTCTTTTTCCTCTATTCTCTTTTTCTTCTATTTTAAAATTCTTCTATCTTCTATTTTTCAAATTCTCTGTTTTCTTTCTCTGTTTTCTAAAAATTGTCTATCTTCTTTTCCCTCTATTTTTCTTTTTCTTTCTTCTTTTTCTCTCTTCTTTCTTTTCTTTTCTTTTTAAAACCCATAACATCTCGGTTTTCGGCCTTTGATTTCTCGGCAGTCGATAAAGTGAGTGTCGATGTCGAATTTTCGAGCAACGAAAATCCCTGATCGTTACATGACAAACCGTCTAGAAAAGAAGTATTTAACATATAGTTAAGGACAAACTGTCCAGAAGTGAAGTACTTAACAAATAGCTAAGGATAATTAATCCAGAATAAGTATAGCTAATAAATGTTAGATTAATCTTGATTATATTGTCTGGTAGGCTCGAGTCAGCCAAAGTTTAAAAGTTATCCAAACAAAACTTATGTGTTTGAATAGATAATTCATTGTTACCTGATGTTTATGTATGTTTACATAATGATGCTTTACAGTGTTTAATCGGTTTTGATGGCAGGAAAAAGGTTTTGAAAAGATATGTTTTAAAAGCATGTTAGTGAGGGAAAACCCGTTCATCTAATGGCATGGTCTCACTTAACATAATTATTGCAGGATGTATAATATTATTCACACCAAGCTTTATGTACGACTCGAAGTTTATGATTTCCCCTTAAACTCTTGAGTGCTTAAAATTAATTTGAGTAGGCTAAGGGGTTAAGGTCCTTTGCAGGTTTAGTAGGATGACGAATAAGGCTAGCGGAGGCATGCAAGAGGCAAAAAATAGCCATTTAGGAGTTGTTGTTCTTGTTTTGATGAATTTCCACTATGTTTTGTATTAAGTCTATTATGACTCTATGACTCTGGTCATCCAATGGGGTATCTTCATATACCGATCTTGGCATATTTGTAATAAGTATATTTTATCTGTGATTGGATATGAATTTGGGATTATGTGTTGGGAATATGAAACATTTGGTTTTAAAATGTAATGAAGCAAAATTTGTTTTAAAATCTGTGTTTTGTTCCATATTCAAATGCTTTTGATATTATAAATACTATTAACATGGTTGTATTTAGTCACCGGAAGATAATACTATAGATAACTGTAGCATCTGCAACACTTAGTTTTGGGCCTCTAGATATGGGATGTTACAAAAAGTATCTCTTTCGAAACCAATTATAAAATTGTTTCGGTGAAAAGTTGATGGTGTCAAAACATCTAGTTGAAATCAACAACCTTCTAAATTAAAATATTGAAGGATAGTGTCAAAACCCCCTTTTGACACCATTGCCTTTGAAACCCATAACCCCTTTCGAAAGCATTAAGATGTGGCTTAAGTTTTGTTAAAACAGAGATACCTTTCGAGAGCATGAATGGCTTTAATGCAGTCGAAAGGTACATAAGCGGTTTGGTCTCGACTTGGTCGAAACCAATTCAGAAGCTCTTATTTAAGGATAAAAGTTCCTCTTCAAAAGCTATTTATATAGTCCCCTTCAAAAGCTTGGCTTTCGACTATGTTGAAAGCTTAAAGTAAAACAAGGCAGGAATCTAACTTTAGAAAACAAGCTATGGTTTTGACTCTGTAGGGTATTGACTCAGTCGAAAGTCCTTCAAAAACTAGGCAGACGTTTATCTTTTTAAAAGTGAAACTTGGTTTCGACCCTGAAGAAAGCATAACTTTCGACACCCTGCCTTCCGTTAGTTACCAATTCACTTTGTACCAATTCGATTGATACCATATGCCCTGGTTTCGACTATGTTGGTTTTGACAGAGATGGTTTTGGCTAAGATGGAACGAAGGTAAAGGAGTTGAAAGGAGCCTCCAAAATAGGCGGAACCAACCTTTTTTCTAAAACGCTGATTTATAGCTAAACATGACAATTGCTTTATAACTAACCTGCCAGTTATAACTCCTTGATTGGCTACTACAAAACTTTTCAAATACTTTACAATTAAAAACTGTCACATTAATTACATCTAAATCAAAGCATTATAACGTTAAACCCTTCCATATGACAAAACCAATATTTGTAGAAAAGGCACTCCTTTAAAATAATTTATTTTCCTTAATAAATCATCTAGGAAAAATCCCCACAAATCATAGAAAATATCTTTTATCATATGATTCAACATATCAAAATTTCGAACCTTATTTCTTGCAAAAGTACTCAAAATAAATCTCAAACCTAATTATATCATATTTTCCTTTAGAAATTCATAATAAAATTTCTATAGCTCGAAATATTCTAAAAATCAAAACCCATCTCCAAAATCATGTATTATTTATCATAAATTTTTTCCATGGCATTCGAAAATCATAAACCCATGGTTTTCCCTTAAAATGAGCAAATCCATATGCATATGTATTTATATAATTCAATCATAACATAATTCTAGCATATCATCATCCATATCATTATAGAAACAAATTTAAACATAAATCTGAAAACACATAATCATAGAATAAAATAGAGATGGTATAAAATTATTATTCACCTTAGATTTTGATAAGGACTTTGAGATTTGTTGTTTCTTAATCCTCCCTAGCTTTGATCCTTAGTTTAAGATTATAATCTTCCTCTTTTCCTTCTTGTTAATGGCCGGCTCTTAGTGTTTTTGCAATTTTTTTATTTAAGAAAAATCAACGTGAATGGACAATAGTGAGAAATGCATAATCGTGTAAAATGAATATGCTATTTTACTAATATGCCTATGTATGAACTAATTATCCTTTAAACTAATTATCCTTTAAACCAATTAAAGTCCATTTATTTAATTATTAAGCACACGCTTTACATAATTTATTCAAATCTCAATCCCTTTATCATCATTATTATATTTAATTTATCGAATTAAATTCCGCTGAATAATGTTATCAAGAATTAAGGATGTTACAGGCTCCTCTTTTAAAGGATTTCGTCCTCGAAATTCAGTAAGGACAAAATACTAAACGTAGCAATCATCTGTAATAGTCCCTAACAACCATGCTAATCTAACTATCTACATAAATCTAATATAGACATACCCTCAAAGTAGATCAAGATAAGTATCTCTAATCATATCCTCTGTCTCCCACGTACAGTCCTCCTCATTGTCGCTTCACTAAACTTTCGCCAACTTGACTATCTTATTCCATATTCTTTTATCATCTCTAGCTGCAACCCGAATTTGTTGTCTAACAAAAGTTAAATTAGGCTCTACTACTAAGTCTTCCAACCCTGTTGGAGGGATAGTAATCTCTGGATCATGTACATACTTGCAAAGATGAGACACACGAAATACATCATGGACACCTCCCAAACTGCTCGGCAACTCTATTCTCTATGTGAGCTTTCCAATCCTCTCTATAATCTGGAACGGACCTACAAATCTTGAGGCTAACTTCCTCGACTTTCTAAATCATATCCCACCCTTTATTGGTGATACCTTAATGAAAACCTTATCTCCAACTGAGAATTCTAAGTCCTTAAGCCTCTTATCTACGTAACTCTTCTGTCTTGACCGAGCTTCCTTCATCCTTCTTTGGATTAAGTCAATCTTGTTTGATGCTTTTCTAAACAAATCTAAACGTAAGACTAATCTGTGTCCAGTCTCCAACCAACATGCTGGTGATTTGCAGGGTCTTCCATACAAAGCCTCAAAAGAGGCCATTCCTCTACTTAATTGATAATTGTTATTATAGGAAAACTCAACCAAATATACTTGATCCTCCCAAGATCCACCAAAGTCCAATATGCAAGCTCTCAGTAGACCCTCGAGTAATTTGTTAACTCTCTCTGTCCGACCATCTATCTGAGGGTGATCGCAGTACTCATATTAATCTTGGTACCCATCACTTCCTGTAAACTCTTCTAGAATTCACTAGTGAACAAAGCATCTCTATAACTGACTATACTACTAGAAACTCCATGCAGTCTAACTATATTCTTTAGGAACAACCTAGCTAAAATAGATGCCGTCCTACTTGACTTAAATGGAATGAAATGGGCACTCTTTGTCAATCTGTCCACTATAACCCATATACTTTCATTACCTCTATTTGACTTTGGCAATCCGTCTATAAAATCCATAGATATCGAATCCTATTTCCAAACTGGGATCTATAAAGGCTGAAGCAACCTACTTGGTTTTTGATGTTTAGCTTCACTTGTTGACAGTTTGCACACTGCCTAACCCACAGGCCAACATCCCTCTTCATGCCTTCCCAATAGAAGCTCCTTTTCATATCATGATACTCCTTGGTCCCTCTAGGAAGAATTGTAAACTTAGATCGATGACATTCTCTAAGAACTTCTTTCCTCAAGTCCTCCACATTCGGAACATACAACCGTCCCTTCTTTCTCAACCGTCCTCCCTGGTCAAGGCTAAAATCCTTTAGATCATTAATCTTAGTCCCAACCTCAAGCCTTCTAATTTTCTCAACCAACACTGAATCCTTATTCTGCTTAGTAGCAATTTTCTCAATCTATACTGGTCAAACTTCTAAACAAGACAACCTGGCGGAACTCTAACTAGAACTTGCAGTCGATCTTAACTGCACATCGCAACTGAGTAATGCTTCTAAATCCTTCTACTCCACCAACATGGCTAACACCACATTCCGTTGTTTTCTATTAAGAGCATCAGCCATTTTATTACCATTTCTTGGTGTATATTCTATACCAAAATCATATGCAGCCAAAAACTCCAACCACCTCTGCTGTCTCATATTCACCTCCTTCTGAGAGAATAAATACCGTAAAGACTTATGACCGGTATAAAGCTCAAATCTCTCCCCTAGGTGATAATGTCTCCAAATCTTCAATGCAAAGATCACAACCGCCAACTCCAAATCAAGAGTAGGATATCTAACTTCATGCAGTCTAAGCTGCCTAGATGCATAGGCAATAACTTTACCATTTTGGATCAACATTGCTCCTAATCCAGTTCCACATGCATCAGTATATACCACCAATCCATGGTTTCCATCTGGAACTACAAACACGGTGCATTGGTCAACAAATTCTTCAACTTAAGGAGTGCTTCCTCACATTTGTTAGGCCAACAAAATTTCACCTCCTTCTTGGTTGCCTTAGTTGAGGGTGCTACTATCCACGAGAAATCCTTAATGAATCTCCGGTAGTAGCCAACAAGTCCAAGAAAACTCCTGCTCTCAATCACCGCCTTTGGTCTCTTCCAATTATTCTTGGTTTCGATCTTATCTGGATCGACTTACGGTCCTTTCTCTGAAACCATGTGACCAAGAAATTTAAGCTCTTTCTTCCAGAAATGACACTTGGTAAACTTCATCTTTAGCTGATTCTGCCTCAATGTCTCAAGTACCACTCTAAGATAAACTTCATGGTCTCTCTCATCCCTTGAGTAGACTAGAATGTCATCTATAAACACCAACACAAACCTATCCAAATACTCTCGGAAAACTTGATTCATCAAATCCACAAAGAAAGCAGATGCATTTGTTAATCTAAATGACATCACTAACCACTTATATGAACCATACGTAGTTTGAAATGTTGTCAATGTAAATCTGTCCTCCGCCACTCTTAACTGATGGAAACCTGTCGCCAAGTCCAATTGGGAAAACACTCTAGCTCCACTCAACTGATCAAACAGATCATCTATTCTTGGAAACGATACTTATTCTTAATTGTCTTTTCGTTTAACTTACGATAGTCAATGCACATTCTTAACGACTCATTCGGTTTCTTCATAAACACCACGGCCGCTCCCTAAGGTGAACTGCTTGGTCTAATAAAACTCCATCCTTCCAGATCCACTAGCTGCACCTTCAATTCCTACATCTCAACTTGTGTCATCCTGCTAGGTGGTCTACTTACAGGTTCAGCTTTTGACACATGATCTATTCTAAACTCAATAGCTCTTTTCGAGGGTAGTCTAGTGATTGGCTCAAAGACATCTGCAAACTCTCTTGCTACCCGAACCTGACTTAACTCATTTCCTACCTCCATAGATTAAGCATAGCACTAACACTCTGGTCAGTACTCTCTATGGAGAGCATCACACGGTTATGACTACCAGGTTGTCTCTGTGATATTTCCCTATCTTAGCAAATATTCTAGCCTCATACCTACCCAACCAATCCATACCCAGAATGATTCTGATATCTATGAAATCAATAACATACAAATTTATGACCTAAAAAATCAAGTTCTAACTGGTCACATCTTAACCCTAGAGTTTCATAACCTCCTATTAGATTCATAGCCCTTAAGAAAGTAATAAGGTAGCTGGATTCTAAACATAATCTATCAACCAAATACCGAGATATAAATGAATGTGATGCACGGGTATTAAAAAGTACTCTAACTGAAATACTATGAATCAAAAGCGTACCTTCCATCACAGGCTTTCTTTTATCAGCTACGGTAGGCCTAGCTGGTCTTACAGCAAAAACTTTTCCTTTTTCCTCCCTAATTGGCTCTAGACACTGATTCTTGTAATGCCCAACTTGATCAAAATTGAAGCACTTCACATTCTTCTTACCTGCAGCTTTCTTCCTATTTCCTGACCGGCGTTCATTAACAAAGTGACCTTTCTTGTCACACTTCTAGAAAACTACCTCAACCTTTGACTTCTTAACAGTATCTCTCTTCTGGGCTCCATTCTTTTTAAAGAACTTCCTTTTCTTCCCTTGAAAACCCTGAGTTTCCACAGACTTCTCTTTAACTAAATCAACAAGTAACTCCTTATGGCGAGTGGCCATCTCCACCACTATATTACAAGGATCACGGCCATGTGTATGGTCATTCTAGCAAGCATGGGCCTCAATCCTCGAATGAACCTCTCATTCCTTTTGATGTCAGTATCTATAACAGCATATCCATATCGAGACAGCTCTTCAATCTTCATAGCATACTCAACTACTAACATCTCTCCTTACACTAAATCCTCCTCATCATCTTAGACTAAGCAAACTCAGATACAAACGTCAGCTCAAATCTCATTTTAAAACCTGCTTAAGTTAAATTGTCTTTTGGAACTCTGATCTTGATACTATTCCACCAATGTAATGCTAACCCCTACAACTGTCTAGAGGCCAACCTTCTCTTTTACCCATCGTTCAACCCAAATAAGTAAATAAGCTCATAATGCAATGACAAATTCTGAACCTCTATAGCACTCTCCTTTCCAAGAATGGCTTCCCACCCAAATTGGTGTAATCTTTACTCAGCAAAGCATAATTATTCCCAACTGGAGTCACGGGATTAGCTCGTCCTGCATTTCCAACAACACTAGTAGCAGCTCCAACTTGAATCAAACCAACAAAGAATGATACATCGCTCTCATATCTACAGGTGGGTTTCCAGCACTCACATTGGCATCGGCAATTTGATTACTAACATTAGCCTGTCGACATAGGATTCTCCTGGTAGTGGGTCGAGCATTTCCATTTGTTGTGGTGCTTCTGCTATTGAGATGTCCTCTTCTGTTTCTTGCTTCTGTACCTCCTTCTCGTAAATCTGCATCCAAGCCTTAGTAAGATACAAAAGAACGGTCTAAGAAAGCGAGGGATACATACTTATGTATATAACTATACAAAGAAAATACAAGTACGTTACTATAGCGTTAACCTAAACCCCAATCTTATTATTAGATTTACTGGATTATATCTGGAAAATCCTCTTAGATTTAAGTTTCTTTTAAAGTTTCATGAACCTATGCTCTAATACCAACTTGTAACATCCCTCTATTTGGAGGCCCAAAACTAACAGCTGCGGATGCTGCAGTCATCCATAGCTATTAATGCTCGACGACCAAATACGGTGATATTAGATACACTAATACAAAGAAACACAAGAATATGGGAAAAATTAAAATGAAAGAAAATTCTACATTCCATTTCAGAATATTCCAAATTGATTACATAATCCCAGTTCGCAGACCATATTTAGATAACATATAATTATTACAAAATACGCCAAGAGCGACATATGAAGATGACCCCTTGGTAAATAAGATTATATAGATAGGCAAGAAAAGAATTTGCCTTTACAGACAAACACAGCAGAAATAAAAGAACATTAATAATAAGTTTGCCTCCTTCACGTCCTCGAAAGCTTAATTCATCTAAAAGAACACCTGGAAACCTTAACTCTCAACCTACTCAAAATCAATTGGGTACCTGAGAGTTTAAAGGAAAAAGAATTCTAGTTAGAGATAAAGCCTGGTATGAATAATAATTTACTATCTCAAACAATGTAGATATCTAGTGAGACCACGTCTCTTAATGGAATGAGTTTCCCCCTCATTAGTATACTAAAACATTTACAAAATCATATACTGTGCTCCTACATCCATAATGGTTAAAATATAGTATTTCAAAAGCATTATGATGATATGAAAAGCAAGAAAATCAAATATGGATTACCCATCCTAATTCATTCTGACTATCTGTCTCAATTATAGTTTCCTGGATTACTACTAACTTGTTAAATGTTTAAGGAATATCTATCCAATATCTTAGTTTTCATGGGATCACTAAGAACCTATTGGTGACTCTAATATCTTTTCTCTTATCCTAGTTTGGGCTAACTATGAACCTACTGGCCTCTGCCAGTATCAAATCATAGTTTTCATGAGCTGACTATGAACCTATTAGCCCTTACCAATATCTTTAATTTTAAGGTTTTAACATTCCTTAATTTATGTTCACAACTGGGTCACCTATCTGGTTATTCTGCCCTTCCCCAAATACGTTTATAGATTAATAACAATGTGAATAAATACAAAAAGAGGTAATACTCTAGACTCTTTTTTTATGCCATAGTATTTCCTTTTAAAAAATGAGAATGGGTTATTTGTTTTGAAACTTTAAAACATCATTATCGAAACCACTGGATGACCTACTTCGAAAGCGTAGAAAACCTCTTTTCAAAACTCTAAGCATATACTTATCGAAACCAATGATACTCTTCGATGGTATCAAAAACATTCTTTAAAACATAGCTTCAAAACAAATAAAAGTACTTTTTCGAAAGCATTGTGTTTACTCTTTAAAACAGTCTTTGGATTAAATTGATTATATATGAAAGTAACTCTTTCGAAACTAATTATAAAATTATTTTGGGGAAAAGTGGATGGTGTTGGAACCATCTAGTTGAAAGCAACAACCTTTTAAATTTAAATATTGAAGAATAGTGTCGAAATCCCCTTACGACGCCATTGCCTTCGAAACCCTTAACCCCTTTTGAAAGCGTTTAGGAAGTGGCTTCACTTCGATTAAAACAGAGATAACCTTTCGATAGCATAGATGGCTTCAATTCAGTCGAAAGATAAATAAGTGGCTTGGTCTTGACTTGATCGAAACCAATCCTTTCGGAAGCTCTTATTTAAGGGAAAAAAGTTCCCCTTCGAAAGCTATTTATAAAGTCCCTTTCTAAAGCATGGCTTTCGACTATGTTGAAAGCTTAAAGTACAATAAGGTATTAATTTAACTTTAGAAAACAAACTAAGGTTTCGACTTTATAGGGTATCGAGTCAGTCGAAAGCCCTTTAAAAACTAGACAGGTTTTTATCTTTTTAAAAGTGAACCTTGGTTTCGACCCCGACGAAAGCATAGCTTCCGACACCCTACCTTCCGCTACTTACCAATTCACTTCGTACTAATTCTATCGATACCATGATCCTTGGTTTCGAATATGTGGGTTTGAAAGAGATGGTTTAAGCTAAGATGGCGTGGAGGTAAAGGAGTCGAAAGATGCCTCCGAAATAGGCGGAACCACCTTTTTCTGAAATGCTAATTTATATCTAAACATGGCAATTGCTTTATAACTAACCTACCAATTGTAACTCCTTGATTGGCTGCTTTAAAACTTTTTAAATACTTTACAATTAAAAAATACCACATTAATTAGATCTAAATCAAAGCATTATAACGTTAAACCCTTCCATATGACAAAACCAATACTGGCAGAAAAGTCCCTCTTTTTAAATAATTTATTTCCTTAATAAATCATCTTGGGAAAATCACCAAAAATCATAGAAAGTCTTTTTCATCATATAATTCAACATATATCAATTTGGACCCATTTTCTTCCTGAAATACTAGAAATAAATCTTAAACCCAATTATATCATATTTTTCTTTAGAAATTCATAATAAATTTTCTATTAGCTCGAAAAATTCTAAAAATTAAAACGCATCTCCAAAATCATGTATTATTTATCATAAAATTTTCCATGGCATTCAAAAATCGTAAACCCTTGGTTTTTCCTTAAAACTGAGTAAATCCATATGCATATGAAATTAAATAATTCAATCATAACATAATTCAAGCATATCATCATCCATATCATTATAAAAATGAATTTAAACATAAATCGGAAAACACATAATCATAGAATAAAATAGAGATGGTATAAAATTATTATTCACCTTAGATTTTGATAAGGAATTTGAGATTTGTTATTGCTTAATCCTCCCTAACTTTGATCGTTAGTTTAAGATTGTAACATTCCTCTTTTCCTTCTTGTTAATGGCCAGTCTTAGGGTTTTTGCGTTTGTTTTTTATTTGGGAAAAATGAACATGAACGGAAAATAGTGAGAAATGTATAGCCATGTAAAATAAAGAGGCTATTTTACTAATATGCCCATGTGTGAACTAATTATCCTTTAAACCAATAATAGCCCATTTATTTAATTATTAAGCACGACCTTTTACATATTTATTCAAATCTCAATTCACTTATCATTTTTATTCTATTTAACTTATCTAATTATATTTCTCTGAATAATGTTATCAAAAATTAAGGATGTTATATGTACCAAGAAGAATTTGGGCAGTTTTCAGGGACAAGTAGATGACACCATGGACTTTTCTGATTCGAAGGATGATCTACATCATGATGTAGATGAATATAAGTTAAATGTTAAAGTTTAAGGTATTGGAGTTCAAAGAACCATAATGGAACTAAGAGGATGTCGTCGGAAGACCGGGGGAGTCGTTCTCCCAAAAACTAGAGAACCTTGACGTAGTGGGAAAACTGACATCGTTTGCATAGCAAAACACTCGGTGTAACCCATGATATTTGAACTTCAGAGTATAGTGCTTGCGAGTGGTATATATCAAATATGGTTAAGAATTGGTAGAAGGAAGAAAAGGTAGAAAGAATGAGGATTGGGGTTTCACACCAAGCAAAACTCTTTACACGGATAACATTTCGAGGGAAGAGTATCCCAAGAAGTTTACGATGCTGGCAATGCTATTGTATAACGGGACTACTAATCCCATGCGGCACTTATTCAAGTATAAATGGCATATGGATGGTGACAGGGCAATGAATGCGATATGTTGTAGGTGTTTTCCTATTTTCTTGGAAGGTGTTGCATCAATATAGTTCACTTGATTCGTGCTGAGATCCATATCGACGTTTGATGAGTTGGCAAATAAACTAATGGAGTAGTTCTAGCTCCATGCTACTCAACCTAAGGACATGATGTCATTGTCGAGCCTTTCTCAAGAAGTCATTGAAGGGGTTTTTGAATAGATTCAATATCACGGTTATGGAGGTGACTAGTCCGAAGTAGGATTTGATGTTTATGGCATTGGTCTAGAGCATATATCCGAACATGAAATTTGATAAATGGTTAAAGATGAAACAACCAACAACTATGGAGGAATTCCATCGAAAGGCCAATCAGTTCTTACGTTTGGAGGAAGCATTAAGAAGCCGACAGACTGATGTTAGATAGTCGATGGTAGTAATACAAAACAAGATAACAATTAAACAGATTGGAGAAAGCTCTAATAATTTCTAACAAATTATTATTACAAACCATTAACATTAAAAGTGTAAGTATCCGTGAAAAAAGTGTTTGTAAATTAATTATTTTTGCAACACATTGATTATAAATTATAACATAGAAAAACATTAGAATTCAGGGAAAATATGTAAATAAATCATAATTAGGTAGAGAAATTTGTAATTTTAAAACATGTTTTCATTTCCCACACCTTCTCATCCACGGCCACGTTTTTTCTTTCTCATTCCTCTAGGGTTTTATGCGCTAGTCTTCATAGGGAGATAAATTAACATACGATAGTTCACGATATCGTGGAATGAACGCAGACGCGCAAAGTGAAGAACCCAATTGCGCTTTTGCTTCTCCAGGTAATAAGCAATAAAGCGACATTAATTGATGGCGATCGAAAAAGTATGACTTTTGTTAAACTGCAAATCGTTTTGCAATGGAAAATTCTATTTTTTCAAGCTTTTTGTGGTCCTTTGGGTAGTAAAACTATGTGTAATTATTATTTTTAATCCTATTCTACTTGGTTCCTAAAATAACATGTCTCTTTGACATTTTGGTTGAAGTTTGATTGTTCTTCTTTGTTTGGATTCATTTTAAAATATTGGCAGTACATTTTGATACAAATTTACACTAATATAAAAAGAAAATGGAAACCATGATGAAAAAGATGACATTGTATGTGAAAGTTTTTGCTACCTTTTTACAAAAACTGGCCTATTGGTAACGGATATGACTCACTTCACCAGATTCTAATTACATTATTTTTATATATATCGACATCCATTTTAAGAAATAATATATTTTTGGATGGAAGTTTTTGTTACCTTTCTGAAATTACTGAAATCGACATTGATATTATATCAAACTCTACGAAAAGAGTATGGGGTAATCCCACTTATAGTTTTACACAACATCCTTGTATAATTCTTCATCAAAAATGCTAAAGATTATACAGCATACTTGTTCAATTATTTAGTATTTGATGAAATAGATCGTGAGCTTACCCAAAATTCATGTAAAATACAGTTAGGGGATATTGACAATAGTGATGTGTAAAGGCATCGTAATTTTTTGGAAGTATTAATTAGTTTAATAAGTCGTAAGTTATAATAGTATAGGGGAAAAATAAAGAAAAACACTCTTACAAGTTGTTAATCCTTAACAATTAATTTCTTTTTCTTTTTTTCAAATTTCTATTGATCTGTTAAACAATTCTATTTTTTACTTTTCTCTTAAAGGAAACTTATAAAAAAGTTGTTTCCATTCAAGATAGCTAGGTTAAAATAAAGAAATACATTAAAAACGAATCACGGCATAACTTTTAGTTAGATGTTAAAGATTTATTATCAACAAGATGCACCAAATTCGAGAAGATGAGATATAATGAAAGATGTTTGTCTTTTTATTAATTTAAGACTTTGCTTGATTACACAAGATATGTGTTGACTTAAACACTATTTACCCAAAACATGTTGTGCTTTACATGCAATTATACTAAAATCTACCTAGTGCAAGTAAGACATGTTAGCATTTTGGTTGTGTGTGTGTGTGGGGGTGGGGGGGTGGGGGGGGGGGTGGGGAAGGGGTTTGGCGTTGGAGATAAACAAAATTTAAAAGATAATTTATTATTCAATACCATTTTTTAATATTGGTTGTTATGAACTGTCTAACAAACCAACCCAACCTAAATCAAATTTTAAGTAGTTATAAAACAGTTTGTACCATGTGTGCTCTTCATTTAGTTAAAGTAAAGAAGTGCATTAAAATGCAACGCTGTATAACTTGTAGTCAGAAGTTAAATATGTTAATATTAGCAACATGCATCAAATTTTTGAAAGATGATGAAAGATGATCGTCTTTCAATTATTTTAAAACATCGCTTGAATTATAGACTATAGTACATAAGCAAATGTAATGGACATGCATGTATCCAGTTATATGTTATTTAGCTGATTAAGAAATACATGTGCGTGGATCTTAAACCAAATTTGGTATTAACCTTTTTATTAATATTTTGGTTGCTTCTATGTTGATCAATATATAACTATTTATTGCCAAATCTAGCTTGTGCAAGTAAGGCATATAGGGCTAGCATTAATATGAATATTTGATTACTGTATGGGATTTGGAGATCCAATCAATGATTTTGCTTTTAAATAGGAAAGAGTGGAACAAAATTCAAAAGATAACTTATCGTGATTAAAACTTATGCTAGTTAACATATCATTAATGATCTAATCAATGAATATATACTTCTAACTTTGGAAATCTGATCAATGGTTTAACTAGGATTTTTCTATACGTAGTTTCATATAACCATTGGATCAGCAATGGTGTTTATTATAATTTAGAATATAAAATATATAAATCATATGCTGAAATGGGATAGTTTGGTTTTCCAACAAACAAACCAACCATCCATTTTAAAATAAATCAGACAAAGGTATATGATGATTAAAAACTTATGTTAGTTGACATATCAATGAATCTAACTATTTGATTAAGTTAAAAATATATTCATATAATACAATTGTTTGATTGAGGTGGGTAATGGAAAAGAAGGATAAAGAAATATCTGCACTACAGGCATTAATTTGTAAGCTTGTATCGTGTATTTGCGAATCGTAGCTAAGTTGTTGGTATTATTCTTATGCATGCCGTCGGCAAGTCATCGAAGGCTATTTATCCATGGGGTTTATACTGATGACAAGATGACTTAATTGCATCGGTAAAACCCTGTATTCTAGTAGTGTACTAAGACTACTGGTATTGTTGTTATGTGGTACTATTGTACTGTGAGATATATGTTTTTTTGTTATATAAATTAGTTTAGGTATTGTGGTACAAGGGATTCTTTGTATAATGATGCAGGCTCATATATAATTTTCGTATGGAAATTTGAGAAGGTATGCTGTGTTGTTTATTTTTGAAAATTTTGTAGGTATGGTATGTGCTGTACATTTTTATTCAGATTCCTTAATTGTAGTACATGTCATATTATTGTTGTTTCAGCAAGTACTCATACATTATACCCATCCAACTTTCGAATTTAACTTTTCTAGCTAGCAAACCTATCTTCTCACTACTATAAACACTCAAAAAACAAAACTATATATATTATTATAATATCTAATTTAACATGCTTTCCCATATTGGTGTCATGGTTTATCCCATATTAGTGCAATGATTATGAAATCAATATGCAAGTGAAATATTTGAAACTCTAAGAACACATTAATCAAGTAAGGATTTCTTAAATAGGAATATTTTTCAATGTGTTTGTGTGGCTATAATTGGTGATTGATGTAGATGAGTCGGACTGCAACTAAGCATTATGCCCAGTTGCATCTGCAATTGTGCACTGTGCCCAGTTGCAAAGTGCCATTGAGCAGTGTGCACTGTTTCACTTTGCAATTGAGCATAGTTGCATGGCAGCTGAGCATATTGTTAACTGCATGGCAACTGAGCACTTCTCAGTTGCATGGCAATAGCCACTGCTCAATTGCATGGCAACTGGACACTGCTAGCACTACAAAACATGCTTCGTTTGGTGACGGATACTAGTGACCGCTAGCGACGACTAAAAAAGACGACCGACGCTAGCCGTTGCTAGCCGTCACTATACGCGCATATATAGGCATACCAGAGAACAGAAAAACACAATTTCATTTCCTCAATTCACTTCAGCAAACATTTCCCCTCCTCCACCGCCGATGCCCCAGCCGCCGCCCCCGACGCGAGCTACCGATCTTCCCATCGCGAAAGTCACAACGCTCCAAAGCTTAAAAGTATGTTATTGCCCTTTAATTTCTGCTTAATGTAGGTTTAATCAAAACCCTAATTTTGAAAATTGATTATATATGATACAAATTGATGATTATGCGGTAATACTTGTTGGTAGTAGCGTACTGATGATTTGGGGATATGTTGAGAACCCTAATTTGGCAAATTACTTAATTATGTGTTCATTATCGTGTATTAGCTAATTTCAACCTCTCCAAACTTGCCGGTATCTCCTATTTTCCATTACCTTTGTTTAATTTAGGTTTAAATTAAATTAGTTGATGATTTAGAGATTTGGAATTGGATGATTTAGGGGTTTAGAATTTATGAATATATGTTACTAGTTTATGATATATAGTTTATTATTTGAATTGGGTGTATAATGGTAATCTTAATTTAGAAAATTAGTTGATTATGTGTTTGAAAATGATGATTATTGCGTATTAGGTTATGATAATTAGTGTTGATTTGGTGGTATTAATTAGTGAATTTATTGTTTACTATGTTGTTAAAAATTATGGCTAATTTAAAATCCAAAAAATAGTCCATGATTATTGAATAATATATTTATTGATATGTTTACGAGAATGTTGTTATACTGTTGTAAGTGCTAACTACTTATTTAGTTAACAAAATTGTTAATTAAAATTTATGTAGTTAAACAAAAGTTAAAATACGTTTTAAAATTTTAGATTTAATTAATAAATATTTAAATAGTTAAATGAATTATAAAATAGTTTTTGTAGTTGTTAAAATAGTAACTCATAGTTCTCATTTATGAGATAAGGCATATTTTTCGAGTTACTGATAGTTCCCATGGATTTCGATTCATAATTAAACGAATTCTATTTGACTACATTACTAAACAAATTTAAGATCATTATTTCACTACAGACCACTAATACTTCAATATTAATATTTTTTAATTTGTGTTTTATTTATGTGAACCCCTTAGAGAATTTTTGGCTCTGTCTGACAAGTGTTGTATATGATCGTTATATGGATATTCGTTTTTCCACAGAACGTACATTTATATTCATCTGATACAACATTTGTTGGATTTGTCCTAGTATTTGGAGAAGTTACAAACACAATAAAGTAATCATATTTTATAAATCATTTCAATTTAAACGGTTCAGAAAAGTTCGATGGCACTTCCTTTTTTTCCCTATGTACACGCATTTGTGTAAGATACAGGGAATAAAGGGAAGTGCTGTCGAAATTTTTTATAATCGTTTAACCTGAAATGATTTATAAAATATGATTACGTTATTGTATTTGTAATGGGAAGTAGGATAACCGGCCGTCAAAGTAAAAAAAACAATAAATTTAAGAATTGAAAATTTGAATGCAGTATTTATTTGAATTTGTTAAAATAGTAAAGGGTTATATATGAATTTTTACAAGACTTTAATACGAAGTGTTTTATTCAATCTTCTAACTTATATTTTACAAATCAGGAAATACGTTCGATTATTTTCTCGAGCGTAGTTGGATGTATGAACCTCGAAAAGGTATGAGAGGATCAATAAAAGAACGTTTCCGTAACGGTGTATACGTATTTATTAGATTTTCTCAATCTAATAATCGAAATAACGTAGACATTCGTTGTCCGTGTAGTAAGTGCAAACATCTGAAGCATTAGAAACCAGATGTAGTAGAAGTACATTTGTACAAATTTGGTTTTGTGCCAAATTATTACTTATGGGATCGTCATGGAGAACTTGTTCAACCTACACCTAATCCTGTAGTGTTAGAGGATGATAGTACTATGACCAATCCTATAGAAAACATGGTGCAAGATGTTGCACGATCAATGTTTCCCAATGATGGGAACGAAAATGTTGACGAAGAGCCGACCGTGGAAGCTAAAAAAAATTATGATTTATTGGATTCTACTAAGAGGCCATTGTGGGATGGATGTACAAGCGAGCCGAATTATCTACGACCGTCGAATACATAACTATGAAATCGAAATTTAATCTTACAAGAGCTGCATTTACAGCAGTTTTACAAACTGCAAAATGACACATTCCACCTAATAATTTGATGTGTGATAGTTATTATAAAGTAAAAAAACTTTTGTCTGCTTTTGGATTGTCGTACCAGAAGACAGATACATGTGTAAAAGGTTGCATGCTGTATTGGAAAGAAGACGCTCATCTTACTAAATGCAGAATATGTAATGAGGAAAGATACAAACTAAGAAAAAAGAAGGGAAAAGAAGTTCCATATAAGAGGATGCATTATTTACCCATCACTCCCAGACTTCAACGGTTATATGCATCTTCTGCTACAGCATGTCATATGCGATGGCACAGTGTGAGAACAACAGAAGAAGGAACTTTGATACATCCATCTGATGGAGAAGCATGGAAACATTTCGATAAGACTTATCGTGAATTTGCAGCAGAGAGCCGTAATGTTAGGCTTGGCTTATGTACGGATGGATTTTTTCCACTTTCTCAGTTTGGTACTAAATATTCATCATGACCTATTATTATTACTCATTATAATTTACCTCCACGGATGTGTATGAAAACTCCATATATGTTTCTAACGATTTACATCCCCGGTCCCGATGATCCGACACAAGGAACTGATGTTTATCTACAACCACTAATCGATGAGTTAAAAACACTGTGGCATGAAGGAGTTGAAACGTACGACATTTTGAGAGAAAAAAATCGTATGTTTGCTTCTTTATTATGGACTATAAATGATTTTCCCGCGTATGTCATGTTTTCAAATTGGAGCACATCTGGACGCCTAGCTTGTCCTTATTGTATGGATGAAACATGAGCATTTTCATTAAAGTATGGAAAGAAAATTTCTTGGTTTGACTGTCATTGTTGTTTTCTACATATCAATCATATATTTAGAACGGATAAAAAGAACTTTAAAGCTAACAGAGTAGAGAGTATGCTACCATCTAAGGTTTGGACAAGTAAAGAGGTATATGAAATTGTAAAAGACTACCCCAAAGATACATGAAACTGGGGTACAGGTTGAAATTCCAGGTAAATTGGACATTCATAACTGGTGCAAGCAAAGTATATTCTGGGAGTTACCGTACCGGAAAAATCTCCTACTCTGACATAACATTGACGTCATGCACAACAAAAAAACGTGTTTGACAATGTGTTTAACAATTTTGAATGTGAAGACGAAAACCAAGGACGATGCGAATTCAAGACGTGATATATTACACTTCTGTAAGCGGTCCGAACTTCAATTATACAACGATAATAAGAAACCCAAAGCATGCTATGAGCTAGACAATAAGCAAGTAAAACTCGTTCTAAAGTGGGAGGAAGCACTTAGATGTCCTGATGGGATTTCTTCCAACCTACGTAGATGTGTTGACTTTGAAAACAGCAAATTGAGTGGGATGAAAAGTCACGATTGCCACATTATGATGGAGTATTTTTTCCCATGATTTTCAAAGAACTGCTGCCTGCAAAAATATGGAGTGTTATAACAGAATTAAGTATGTTTTATAAACAGCTTTGTTCTACGACGTTAAAGGTGAATCGTATACGTAAACTTGAAGCAGAAACCCCTGTACTTCTATGCAAACTGGAGAAAATATTTTCGCCTGGTTTTTTTAATGTAATGGAGTATTTACCTGTTCATCTTCCATCTGAAGCACTCCTTCATGGTCATGTGCAATATAGATGGATGTGTCCATTTGAGAGGTAATTTAATTAATTTCGTTTTTTGTACCACAATATAAAATTAATTAATTTTGTTATAGGTACCTAAATCATTTGAAGAAAAAAATTAGACAAAAAGCACGAGTAGAAGGTTCGATTTGCAAATCGTACCTTGAAGAAGATGCTTCATTTTTTCTCACATTATGTAACAACCAGGTATTTTCAACCATTCGCATCCGCACATGTCGGACTTGAATTGCTTAAAATACCGCGTTGTAAATAAAATTTGGCAAATTTCAGAATATACACTAAATAATAATCACAGATCACAGACACAGAATAATAATAATGCAGCGGAAGTAAACGAAATAGTAGTTCATGAAGCTACTATATAAATATATCAGAGTTAAATAAGATACAATAGAAGAAATAAAGTACAATGGAAGTCTAAGTATGATAACCAAGTACAAGCTGAATACAATATCAGAATCAACAGGATAACTGGGAGTGAAATAGATAAACAAGACAAGCATATAATCTCTAACGATTCCAATCTCCAGAAAGTGAAAATCCAAATCTGTGAATAACTCAGGCTAACCCGCGTAAATAAAAATACAAACACTCGAGTCAGGACATACATACGTATATAATATAAACCAACTCAAGTGAACTGTAGTAAAAGTACAAGTAACTTAAAGGATGCTTAGGACCACCCATCCTGTAAGGATCCGTTAAACTATTTACTATATATATTGCGCTATTATAATAATGTCTAATAGTAAAATAAACTTACCTTTTAATAGCATTAAGGGTACCATATAGCCCTTAACACAAATAATGCAGTAGTCTATACAACACCTGCATATCTCCTGATCGGGAGACTACGAGAAGATGCTCCATAGGTACGACACAAATAGAAACTCGTTGTAAAGGATCGATATGGTAGGTGACACGGCACACAAGGCAATGTCAGGGTAGATATACCAATTACGCACACGGGCTGGTGGTAACGCAGCAGCCACATACGCCCACCTCGGAACACATTCCCAAAAATTGGAGGAGCGCCCAAACAATCACAAAAGCAATAGAATGGTATCGAAGAAATGTGTCCGACCAGAGGAGCTACCCCTTTTGGCCCGAGATCGCTCATGTTTTAGCCACCTTATGTCAACTCACGGGAGTTGGGTCCATGTAATATACCTCAAGAACGTCGCCACCATCCTACTTCATTCTGGAATCTCCATTGCGTACACGGTTAGTCAAAGTGGTTTTCGGTATCGACGGAGAGTATGCCCATATCCAATCCCGGTCTCTTTGCCAACCAATCGTTATTATAACCCGTGGTTATAACTTTAAAATAATATTTTATACTTAAAATATAGATATCATTTCAATCCAAATCTTTATCAAATAAAGATTAAATCATTTCCAAAACCATTTCAATATATCAACATACCATATCTTCCAAATTCAAATATTTATCAAGTCATTTCTAACCATTTCAATATATTAAATTATTATATCTTTCAATTCCAAATCATTTTATTATATTAAAATATCATAACTTTTTTTAAAGCTTCATTTCCAAAATATCATATCTTTCAGAACTTCTTTTCAAATCATTTTAATATCAAAACATCGTATCTTTCAAAACCACATTTCAAATCATTTTAATATATCAATATATCATATCTTTCAAAACCACATTTAAAATCATTTTAATATATAAAAATCATATCTTTTCAAAGCTTCAATTTCAAATCATCATATAAGTTCAAATCCAAATATTCAACTTTAAATACCCTTCTAAATTCAAGGTAACATTCATTTATTATCCTTTCGAATCACCTTTTAAATAGCTTATATTTCAATCAAAATAATTCATTTAAACCATGTAAAAGTGAAGTTTATATACTTTCAAATCAAGTATTCGATTTCTATAGTTTTAAACCATTCTGAGTTCATTTACTAAGTTAAAACCATAACGTTGAAAATTTCAACCTTTCACAGCATTCAGAAAAAGCTGCTGAAAGTTATACTTGAAAACGTATCAATTTAAACTATTTAAGCATTATAAAAATATATTTTACATTCAAAGATGTTCATTAAAATACTCTTTTAATTAATGATTTTTTTATAAAGCAACATTTTATAATTAAATCAAATTTCACAAATCACCTTAATAAATTCAAGTGCAAACTTTCCCATTTTTACATTTAACACTTTATTAACATTTACGTTTTCAAATTATCATTTCACAAATTAAACTAAATTTCCAGTTTATTTAATTAACTTAAACCCTTAATTAAAACCAAATTCACATTCCCAGGTCAAATTCATTTTAAAGTTACACTTTTAAGCGTTCATTCATTTAACCATTTTAATACCTAGAAAAATCAATAATACTTTATTAATTCATTTAAACTGAAATTTAATCAAATCATCGTATTTACCATTTCCCAAATATAATTAAATTTCTATTTTATTTATATAACTTAAAATTTGCCTTTTAAACCAAAACCCAAATTTCCAGACTTTAAGTTATATTTCAATAATTCAACTTAACCATTTATTTATTTAACATTTTCCACTTATACAAAAATCACAAATCCTTTATTTAAAACATTTAAAAATCTATTTGTTAACCGGCATCTTGACCCGGTTATAAAATGATAGTTGAAGAAATTATCATTCGCACTAGACAAGATTCTGATCAAGAAGAGTAGAGGTGTTAGCAAGTTGTCAGGCCCATTAGAAGGACGTTTGGCATAAAGGGACGTTCGGTATTGAATATCGAATGGCACCTAAAGAACGCTCGGCATCCATGAACGTCCGGCATACAAGGTACGTTCGGCACGTATGGATCAAATCGTATTTAAGAGCGTTCGACTTCTAGAGCGCTCGGCATTCATGCTTCACTCGGCATTCCTGGACTGTTCAGCATTACCAGCCTCATTCGGCCTACACCCCTCACTCAACACCTTGCACCGTTCGGCACAAATCTCATGCGGCATGCAGAGCATCCGGCCTCACTTCGTTCGGCACGCAGAGCGTCCGGCCTCACTTCGTTCGGCACGCCGAGCGTCCGGCCTCACTTCGTTCGGCATAAAAATGAAGGTTCGGCGTTTGATCGTTCGGCCTATTTGGGTCGACACACGAGGCTTATTCCATTTGGACCGAGTTATTCAGCTACCAGGCCCACCAGGAAAGTCCAACCCACCTTCGTCTATAAATAGAGGGGCAGGGGCACAGTGAAATGGACCCCTTTTTTCCGGGAACACTGGGGAGACTCTGCCATTTCTTATACTCTCCTCTTTTTAATTCAAACTTGTATCCAAGTGATTGATTTACGGATTGTATATGTATTCAAGTAATTGAGAAAGCAATAAATATTAAACTCAAAATGGATGTAGGCAGTTACGCCGAACCATTATAAATCTGGTGTTCTCGTTTTTGTTATTCTTTTTCATTGAATTACACTATTTTTCAGTCCTAATTTACTTTCTTCATTAATCTCTCTACATAACTCTACTCAAGGGTGTTAGTGACCAATTTTGGTGCTAACATTTTGGTGCTTTCACTGAGAATTGAATTCTCAGCTTGATTGGATCTCATCATCTACTATTGGATTTCCATATTCGCGAGATAGATCCAGTTGTCTAATAGAAAACTTCCTATTCTACTCAGATTTGAAAGAAATCTAAAGGAAGCTGATAGCCGTAGATTGGATTCACTGATGTACGCAAGATTTGGCGATTGGATGTTAAAGTTTGCACTCAAGTTGAATGAAGGCCGACCCTCCTCTAAAGGCAATTCAACCGATCGCCCCAGAAAAAGTCTATGCCGATCGTTGCAGAAAAGGTGTATGCCGAGTTACACTTGGCCGAACACTCCTGGCCGATCCATCTTGGCCGAACACTCCTAGCCGATCCATCTTGCCCGAACACTCATGGCCGATCCATCTTGTACGAACACTCCTGACCGATCCATCTAGGCCGAACACTCCTGGCCGATCCTCTAGGCCGGACGCTCCTCCAGGCCAACCCACACCTCTAGGCCGAACGCTCGTCCAGGCCAACCATACCTCTAGGCCGAACGCTCCTCCAGGCCGATCCAAACCTCCAGGCCGAACGCTCTTCCAGGACGAACATACTTCTATGCCGACCACCTCTATAATGCCGAACGGTATTGTATATGCCGAGCGGCATCCAGACCGTTCCAAACTTAAGTTACACCGGTCTCTTATACGACCCCTATAGTGAATTCAAAACTCAACTTAATAAAGGAACATTCTATCTACTTCCCTTACATCCCCTGATCGACCGGGGCATAGAGGATCTAGCGACAGCTTCTGAACGACAACAAGGGAGCGGACAAACAACTGCTACTCGAACGATACTCTCAAAGGGATATCATATTGATCACTTGAGGATAATCGACCTCCATATATATTTTAGCAGCCGGTTAGCTGGAGAGCCCCCAACGACCGTGGATCGTCTCTATGACAGTAATGAATCTGAATCAAAGTGTGGAGGAGCGGAACAGACTAAGGAAAATAACAATGAAGGCCCGTTGACTAAGAATGTAGATCCTAGTAGCCAAAACAAGACCTCAAAATTCGGATCATATGCTCGTTGAAAGATTCAATTGACAACCTGTACTTGAAGACTCACGACTCGGAGTGGTACTGGAAACCAACCTCGAGAGATTACACCAAAAGTCTAAAGAAAATAGGGGGAATGTTGTATATTCCAAGATGCTCACTGATCCTAACACGGGCGATGACAAACACCTCCGAGGTGTGATCGAAAAGCTGATCTGGAAAGGAAAGCTTTAATAATATGTACAAGTCCTGCAGAATGGTGGGCAGCAAACATCTGATGCCTATTAATAAAGGGCTATGATTATCAATTGGACTGCTGACGGCTGACGTCTCTTTGAAAGGAGCCAGGGGCAAAGTCGAATAGCGAGCACACGACGCTGCTTCACTTATCAATGAGATTAATCATAATCTTCTTTAAATTATTTCCATTTCTATTTCTATTTCAATTGTTCTATGAACTACGACTAGCTTGAACTAAACTACTTTCAAAACAATGTAGGTGACCAGGTACTCGGATTTGGTCGCCAACCAATCCACGCAGACCATGATCGGACGTGTGGAGTTATATCTAGACGAGCATAATTCAATCGCTTATCATCAATCATGTGCCTTTGATTTGGGGCTATGGACTAGATATTGAAAAGCTCATCACGATCAGAGACCAATACAAAGTGAGCAGGTCTGACCTCACATTCATCGACCTCCACATTTGATTGGGGGACCAAGCAAGGTTTGGAATGAGTATGCCTCGATCATCACTCAAATCGAGTCACGGAACGAAGTTCGATAAAATACAGATGCCCCTCCTAAGCTCAGTGACGCCGAGATCTGTCTAGAGTTGACGTGATTTAATCATCTACACATCAAATCCTACCTTCAACACAAAAGGTTGTTCGAAGGCCCGACTTGAAATATTTGTGGTGGACTGCCTACTCATTAACCACCGCTCTCAATGCATAGGCACGATTACACCTTAGAACATATGCAACTTACTTTGTCTACTCAACAATCTATTATCCTTGTTTTCTAGAAGGAGATACGGAGAAAATTGTAAGAGATTTGGCTATCTAACCCAACATGGATGTGATCCAACCGTCTGTCATATTCCTCCTTCCTTGACTTGATTGGAAGAGCTATAATCACCAAGCGGATGAGAATTGATCGTCCATTTTTCGAATTTCATCCCTCATGCTGGGGGCAGAATCCGATTCCATGAGCAAACGTGGTTCGATTGTTCGTTTGACAAACGGTGGATGAATACAAATTAAAGAGTGGAAATACGGCTGCTCTCGACATAAACCTCCAAGTCCCCAGAGTGCGGACTGGAGTACTCTAAGTCCCCAGAGCGTGGACTAGAGTTTAAATGACTTAAACCTCCAAGTCCCCAGAGTGTGGACTGGAGCACTCTAAGTCCCCAGAGCGCGAACTAGAGTATAAACGACTTAAACCTCCAAGTCCCCAGAGCGCGGACTGGAGTACTCTAAGTCCCCAGAGCGCGGACTAGAGTTTAAATGACTTAAACCTCCAAGTCCCCAGAGTGCGGACTGGAGTACTCTAAGTCCCCAGAGCGTGGATTAGAGTTTAAATGACTTAAACCTCCAAGTCCCCAGAGTGCGGACTGGAGTACTCTAAGTCCCCAGAGCGCGGACTAGAGTATAAACGACTTAAACCTCCAAGTCCCCAGAGCGCGGACTGGAGTACTCTAAGTCCTAAGAGCGCGAACTAGAGTTTAAATGACTTAAACCTCCAAGTCCCCAGAGTGCAGACTGGAGTACTCTAAGTCCCCAGAGCATGGACTAGATTTTAGATGACTTAAACCTCCAAGTCCCCAAAGTGCGGACTGGAGTACTCTAAGTCCCCAGAGCGCGGACTAGAGTATAAACGACTCAAACCTCCAAGTCCCCAAAGGGCGGACTGGAGTACTCTAAGTCCCCAGAGCGTGGACTGGAGTACTCTAAGTCCCCAGAGCGCGGACTAGAGTTTAAATGACTTAAACCTCCAAGTCCCCAGAGTGCGGACTGGAGTACTCTAAGTCCTCAGAGCGTGGACTAGAGTTTAAATGACTTAAACCTCCAAGTCCCCAGAGTGCGGACTGGAGTACTCTAAGTCCCCAGAGCGTGGACTAGAGTATAAACGACTTAAACCTCCAAGTCCTCAGAGCGCGGACTAGAGTTTAAATGACTTAAACCTCCAAGTCCCCAGAGTGCGGACTGGAGTACTCTAAGTCCCCAGAGCGTGGACTAGAGTTTAGATGACTTAAACCTCCAAGTCCCCAGAGTACGGACTGGAGTACTCTAAGTCCCCAGAGCGCGGACTAGAGTATAAACGACTCAAACCTCCAAGTCCACAGAGTGCGGACTAAAGTACTCTAAGTCCCAGAGCGCGGACTAGAGTATAAACGACTCAAACCTCCAAGTCCCCAGAGTGCGGACTGGAGTACTCTAAGTCCCCAGAGCGCGGACTAGAGTTTAAATGACTTAAACCTCCAAGTCCCCAGAGCGCGGACTGGAGTACTCTAAGTCCCCGGAGTGCGGACTCGAGTATAAACGACTTAAACCTCCAAGTCCCCAGAGTGCGGACTGGAGTACTCTAAGTCTCCGGAGTGCGGACTCGAGTATAAACGACTTAAACCTCCAAGTCCCCAGAGCGCGGACTGGAGTACTCTAAGTCCCCGGAGTGCGGACTCGAGTATAAACGACTTAAACCTCCAAGTCCCCAGAGCGCGGACTGGAGTACTCTAAGTCCCCGTAGTGCGGACTCGAGTATAAACGACTTAAACCTCCAAGTCCCCAGCACTACTACAAAACAGGCCATTTGCATCGGTTGTTTACCCCTCTTTTGCATCAGTTTAACAACTGATGCATATGCAACCGATGCAACAGGCTTAGCACTTTTGCATCAGTTCTAAAACCGATGCAAAAAGGTCCTTTTTGCATCGGTTGTTACTAACAACTGATGCAAAATATCATGGTTGGTTGCTTGAACACAGCCCCCATGTTGCATCGGTCGTAATGAAAACCGATGCAACAAAGGAACTTGTTGCATCGGTTGTTGTTGAAAACCGATGCAAACTAATCCCTCTATTGCATCGGTTTTTCATAACAACCGATGCAAACTAATCCCTCTATTGCATCGGCTATTTATACCTGATACAAAAAAGCCATTCTCAGAAACCATTATTACAATACTCAAATAGACTATATATATTATTGATTATAACAAACAATTATTGCATGCAATATTACAATCATTCAAAATTAAATTTGATGGCAAATACATAATCATTTTAATAATTCTACAAAAGAATGAAAAACATAAATAAATTCCACCAATCCCTGTTACTGCTCATACAACTTCCTGTCACTACTTATACCACTGCAACAATTTCGATACCCGGTTCTCCAAATGTGCTTTTATCGCCTCCAAATTCGCAGTTGCAGGCATCCTAAACTGTCTCCAGAACTTGCCCTCTGTTCTCTCCGCTCTGTAGCATGTATCCCCTTCCTCCTCTTCTATCTTTCGCTCCCCGCTTATTCTCAGCACTCTGTTGTCCTCCACCTCTATCTTTATATCTTTCTTCTCCACCCCTGTTTCCCATCATTTCACAAATCACAGCCGTTATATTGTGATAATGTGCAAACACAGTTATATATAAATGTATATGGTTTGAATGCAAATTTGTAATGTACCTGGCACATCCAATATGATGACATGAGCTTGAGGCGTTTCCTTCCAGTCCACCCGAGCCATCACACCCTCAGCATCAACCATTTGCACTGCCAACACTCATCACCCTATTCCATCTCTTCTTGCAACTTCCCTCAGCCTTACAACTTCCTCATCATCACTTCTGTGCACCAACTAGACACAACCTCACACTTCAAACATCACCAATTCAAACCCAAAAAAAACTGTCATCACTGCCATACATCTCTGAACTGCCTTCAAAACTGCCTCATCGATACAACATAAACTATCATATAACATACCATTTCATTACTTCACCTTTGTGCACATTCATCCATCTCCTCCTTCATAACATACTACTGTTATCACAGCAATATAACAAGTTTCTTTGCTGCACAACTTACACTTCAATCATCTATTACCCCTGTGCATCTTCATGTTACTTTCTGTCAACAATTCTGTTTATCACATTATCTCCTCTGTGCATCACAATGCTACAACATATTGTCAGCAAAACAACCCCAAACTGGAGTCATAACTCTAAACAACCCTGTACACTCCATCCACTTCAATTGCATCACTTCTCTCCTCTACAAGCTCCAACATCATCTCAGCCAAACCAAACCATCACTGCCCATCACTCTCATCACTGAACCATCTTCATACCCTCTCACCAAACACCTTCCAGCAGCTCACTGCACACAACCACTTGTCGATACCCACATACTTCTTCCTCCTTTACATCTACTCAACTTCATATATCAACAGTCCCACTTAAACCACACTATCAACAGCAACTCAACTGCCTTCCACATACCAACTTCAATTTCACCTTCCTCCTACAACACTTCCTTACTACCTTCTATTGTCAATCACCTTCACCAAATTCCTCCTCCAACCTGCCTTGCAATCAACTGCTTCAACCCTTCCACCACTCGCAAGTGCTAATTCCTCGAACACCTATAACATACATGAACAAAGGTAAACTGGTGGATATTTCAGTAAGAATCCACCAACGAAAATAACATTGAACAGAAAAATGACAATAGTTTCTTTAATACAGATTATATAAAGTTTGGTGCACAAAAAGAGTAATAAGATAAGTGATGGAGTTTGACCAGAACACACCCAGCTATGCCTAAACATCCACAGTGATTCCAAGTTAACACACTCAAACAGGATATTACATACTTAGGGGTTAATATGTAAGAGGTTAAATTCAATGAACTGATGGTGGCAGAGCAATTTGTAAAGAGGATGGAAGTGGTGAGATGTAAGTTTGGTTGTGCAGTTATCTGTAGCAATAGTGGAGATAGGTGAAAAATGGGTAGCAGTGGTGTTACGTAAGCTTGCAAGTTGAAAAACAGTAGTTTTTGAGAAGCAGTGTGATGAGGACGGTGAAGGGATGTAGTAGCTTTGGTAAAATGTTTGTGGTCGGCAGCAAGCAAGAGGAGGAAGTGGTGGATCAGGTGGATGATGATTTGGTGGTTTAACAGTAAGTAATGGAAAATGCACCGTGCACAGTTGTACGGTAGAAGGCAAGTGCAGATGAATTTTTTTGATGTCACTGTGATATGGCACTATTGTGGCTGATGTGGATGGCAGTGTTGTCGGAAGGATTGTACAAGGTTGCAAGTGTTGAATGCAGAGGTGGATTGAAGAGACGACAAGGGGAAGAGAATGGTTTTAAAGGCAGTGCACAGTATGAAGTGCACAGAAGCAGTAAGCACAACAATCACAGCAATGAAACAGTGAAAAGCAATGTATGTACGGTGTAAACCAAAAGAAGAAATTGAAGAATGTAATTGTAAATTAAAAGTTAAAAATGTATTTGAAAATGCAATGGAATATTTTTTTTCTTTCTTTTTGAAATTGTATATGCTCTTTTTTTTAACATGGAAATGCAAATGAAAAAAGATAGGCTACAGTAACATGCACACAAACAAATGGAAACAAAAATCACACAAACATAATTTTTTTTAAAAATTCAATGATAAAATACATATAACCAATAACAAAATAAGCGGAGTGAAAAGAAAAAACTCACGCAGCACTAATGGAAGCAGTAATAGTGTAACTAATAGCAGTTCCGACCAAATTAACATACTGACAGATACCACAGAACCAAACTTGAGTTGTGCTTAGATTAGCTTTCACTACAGCAATATAAGTATAGTTTCTTTTTCCATGTACTGGATCAGCAGTTCTATAGGAATCTGCCAATAAACTCGATGTGTGAAAAGTGAGAACGGAGAAAATGACCAAGGTTAAAGATCCCACTATCCAACCAAGCTGTGCCATTGACCAAGCTAACGAGAGAACTCCATAACCTGTCTGTTACAAAACCAAGTCGAATGTGAAATGTGCAACAAAAGTTTCCAACAAAACCAAGTCGGTAAGCCACTGATCTCAGTTTCATTTCCCATCTGAAATACTGCATTGTTAGTTATACCAAAACAAAAATAAAATGAGACTGTGCTACGTATATAACATAATGGATTATTATGAATACTTACAAAATGAATCCTAATGCTTTTGCAGCCCTCTCAGTCACAGCGAGGGAGTCTTTTGTTACATACATGGGCAACAACCAAATGACTATGGCAGGGAACATCAAGCAAAAGGAATGTTCCATTGCAGATAATAAGCCGAGTGGCCCTTTCTTGACGAATTAATTCTTCCATGTTTGTAGATGATGTTTCGATGCTTTGCCACAAAAAAATATATGAATGAGATGACACATTTCATTACAATTGTTTGTAATAGCTTGTGCCTTATGTGTGTTCTTTGCTGCACTTTTCAAGCATATGGATAGTCCTGTTACTAGTCCTACCGAACATATCTGCAAAAAATTTAAGCACAAAAGAGTAAAGTTGATATTTTAGGTGGTATCATATAGCCAAGACAGACAGCGGAAGTAATTAAGCATATTAATTACATACAGCGCGTTCTCCAGTACTGAACAAGTTAATAACAGCACTAGGCCTCAAGGTCAGAAGGAGAGCAGCAATCTAACTTGCAGTAACTATTGCAAATTCACCAACTATAAACCTCCGAAATCTATGACTAATCACCATCAATTGCTTCCTGATTTCCAAATGTGCTTTGTAATATATCGACCACATTCGACTCCTCTTGAAAAAGTTTTACGAAATCTTCAAGCCTTAGGATTTGCAAGTGACATATGAGGCGAAACAGTACACAAACTAGAAAGAATACCATAGTTCTATATATCCATGATGCTAGTTCTAGTGTGCATGATACCGCTTTACTTGCTATGGGTTACCCAAGAAAATTTGTCCTTCGTCTTCCTTCCGAGTAACACCACACTTTGTACCTGTTTCAAACAAAAAGTTATTCTCAGTGGCTGCTAACAATTATGTTAAACAAAAAGCAGAAAATAGTTGAGAAAATAGTTTCATATGTGCAAATTTTGATTTTCAGTGATGCAGAAACTGAAGTATGTATGTATTGTGAAGTTTGTGCACAATCTATGAGAATTTATAAACTATATCTGATTACCTGGTATTGTGAAAAAATAAACATAAATAATAAGGAAAGTACCCGGATTCAATGAGAAAGCAAGGAAGAACGAAGCAGGACAAAAGCCTGAAAGAGCGGTTGAGTTCAGAGGTGTATCCAACCTTAACATTTCCACTTGCTCCAATAATCTTCTGTAGAAAAAGAAATCTGCGAAGACCCAATTTGCGTAGAGAAGCAGAAAGGCATAGAAAGGCCAAAGAAGATGCAGCAGTGAGCGACAACTGAACAACATCATCATAAATCTTACGATTGTGAGAGGATTCAAGGAAGAGATGAGAAATTAATTTCAGCTGTGAAATTAATCCCCACGAACATGCAACCCTAATTGCCCTCATGGACCTTCAAATCGCGAAATTTATTTCAGCTGTGAAATTGAAACACACCTCCTCACAATAGCCGCTGACGACGTACGCAAGGCTTATTGCCTGTATTTTATTTGAGTTTGGAATTAATACTGAAGGAGGAGATGAAAACGAGATCTGATTTAAGGTGGACTATAAAATTATTTGGCGACGGAATAAAATTTTGATGGAGAAACGAAAACTTGAGAACAAAAATTTTAGCGGCAAACAAAAATGATTTGGCGGCGAACAAATTACCGTAGTTGCATCGGTTGAATTTAAAACGGATGCAACTAAAACTATTTGCACGTACCGATTGCATCGGTTGTTCGTGACAACTGATGCAAATTTGATTTTTTATTACCTATTGCTTTCCACATGCCAATTGCATCGGTTATTAAGATAGAACCGATGCAAATAGTTCTATTTGCATCAGTTTTTACTTCAACCGATGCAAATGAGGCGAACCAATATGCACTTTTTGTAGTAGTGCAGAGCGCGGACTGGAGTACTCTAAGTCCCTAGAGTGCGGACTCGGATATAAGCGATTCAGATCTCTATGTTCCCTGAATATGAACTATGACACATATGACTTGAATTTGTCAAATCCCTGACATACGGGCTAGAAAGTATTCTAAGTGCTCGAAGCATAGAATGGAAGTTCAACAACTCCCGAAGAGTTTTCGAGTTATAAGAAGATGGACCGAGAAGTACATGTTACTCACAACTGCTTGGATTAAAATCACAATCACAATCACAAAGAAAACTGAACAATAAGAGTCTTTTGCAAGACGGAAAAGGAACTAAACTTTATTCAAAAATAAGTTCCTATTACAACCCCTCCAAAGTTTGGAGTCGAAATTCTATTTACGGGGACTAGGGAAATAGATGAAAATAATTACATCACTTAAACTAACTCTCGTTGAACGAGGATAGTAATCATTTCTTGTGCTTCTTCAACTCCTTTCCAGACGGCTCCTCTCCAGAGCATTTACCCTTGGTACTCTTCTTTGATAGAGGGGTAGAAACTAAAGAAGCACGAGGAACTTCCAAGGGCTTGGACCCGCCGGGAAGGATGACCTTCAAAGGCTTGTTCAAAAGATCGTCCAAGTCCAAAACTCGGGGCTCGACTTTGACCTTGACCGTCTCCTCCTTCTCTTTCTCGAGCCGCTCCTTCATGCTCAATTCGGATGTGTGCTCAGAGGCGCCTGTAGTTTCTACTTCATAACCCCGGTCGGTAGGAGAGGAGGTTCCATACTTATCCTCATCAAGTGCTCCAATCAACTTAGCGCGGACGGGTATACTCTAAGTCCTCAGAGTGCGGACTCGAGTATAAATGAGTCTAAACCTTTAAGTTCCTAGAGGGCGGACTGGAGTACTCTAAGTCCCCAAAGCGCGGACTAGAGTATAAACGACTCAAATCTCCAAGTCCCCAGAGTGCAGACTAGAGTATAAATGACTTAAACCTCCAAGTCCCCAGAGTGTGGACTGGAGTACTCTAAGTCCCCAGAGCGCGGACTAGAGTATAAACGACTTAAACCTCCAAGTCCCCAGAGCGTGGACTGGAGTACTCTAAGTCCCCAGAGCGTGGACTAGAGTATAAATGACTTAAACCTCCAAGTCCCCAGAGTGTGGACTGGAGTACTCTAAGTCCCCAGAGCGCGGACTAGAGTATAAACGACGTAAACCTACAAGTCCCCAGAGCGTGGACTGGAGTAGTCTAAGTCCCCAGAGCGCGGACTAGAGTATAAACGACTTAAACCTCCAAGTCCCCAGAGCGCGGACTGGAGTACTCTAAGTCCCCAGAGCGCGGACTAGAGTATAAATGACTTAAACCTCCAAGTCCCCAGAGTGCGGACTGGAGTACTCTAAGTCCCCAGAGCGCGGACTAGAGTATAAACTACTCAAATCTCCAAGTCCCCAGAGTGAGGACTAGAGTATAAATGACTTAAACCTCCAAGTCCTCAGAGTGTGGACTGGAGTACTCTAAGTCCCCAGAGCGCGGACTAGAGTATAAACGACTTAAACCTCCAAGTCCCCAGAGTGCGGACTGTAGTACGCTAAGTCCCCAGAGTGCGGACTAGAATATGAATGACTTAAACCTCCAAGTCCCCAGAGTGCGGACTGGAGTACTCTAAGTCCCCAGAGTGCGGACTCGAGTATAAACGACTCGGAAACCTCTATGTCCCCAGAGTGTGGACTAAAGTGCTCCTAGTCCCCTGAGTGCGGACTAGAGTATAAACGACCTAAGAACCTCTACATCCCCGGAGTGTGGACTAGAGTGCTCTAAGTCCCCTGAGTGCGGACTAGAGTATAAACGGCTTAAAAAACCTCTACATCCCCAGAGTGCGGACTACAGTACTCTCAGTCCCCAGAGCACGGACTAGATTATAGAAGACTTGAGAAGAATCTCCAAATCCCAGAAGCAGACTAGATTACTCTAAAATCCCAGAATGCGGACTGGAGTATAAACGAGTTGACAAAAATCCCTGCGTCTCGAACTGTGGACTAAAGCATAAACCGTTCGACAAATCTCTAAGTCTCCGGAGCATGGACCGAAGCACGAGTACAAATTGGGCGCAAATCAACCGGGGGGAGAATAACACTAAGTCACCAGAATGCAGAGTGGTGTATAAACATCGATAAATAGACGAGTGGATTCCGACCATTCTCTATTACGCAAACTTCGGCATGGAGTCGACCGAAGGATTATTAACCCGCTAAGGATGGAGTTCGACCATCCAACTAGTAGCCTGGCCAAATCAATGCTGGGAGCATGGGTACAAATCACTAAAAAGCTGAATACGACAGCTTACTATAGCTCTAGCGTGGCGTTCTTTATAACTTGAAGCAACGACTGCAGGGAAGCCTCAATACAAAACCAATCGAAATGGCATCCAAAGCTACGAGCAATCGACTATATCATACCTCAGATTGAGGGTCAATACCGATCCGCACCAAGCACATACGAATGTGGCTCGGATGTTTCTTGAAAAACTATGACCTCCAGAGTGTGGAAAGGAGGGTAAACCATGAATACTTGGTCAAAAATTCTCCAGCACCCTCATTTGATTCGTCAGGAGGAGTACGAAACTGGATGAGCATAACCCGACTGCATTTGTAGCCAACTTTACCCCGATAACTGATTACAGAGCATGAACCAAAGTGGACGTAGATGACCATCCACTGTCCAAATTATGCCCTAAAACTGACGTGGCATCGAAGTATTCCCCTTGGAATGAAAAAACACGATAGAATCCAAGATAGGCGAGACCTAGTCTCCCATCGACTGACATGATCCCACGATTCAACGGGAAAGAGAGTAAAGCTAAAGTGGACATGGCTGGCCTTCCTACTTATCAGTGTATGCCCAGACCTGGGGGCACGAGCGAGAAGCAGGATGAATGTGAACCGACTATTCACCGATCACCTCAATGTCTTTGGAATTTAGGTGAGAACATAGACATGGCTAGAACGGCTATTCAACCGTCCATGCAGTACATTTATCAACCCGAGACTGGGGAAAGACGCATGGTCGTCTAAAGACTGGCTACGATAGCTCAGTATTAAAACTTATATATAGTGCTTACAGCTACTTAAGGCAATGACCGAAAGGATGCCTAGAGATAGAATCATTAAATCGATACCTTAGCTCATGGGCAATTGACATTCACTCCAACTCGAAGGACAGGTAAAGGATCGCGAATGCATTGAATAGAAAGTGCATTAATCGAATATACAAGCAAATTCAAACTCATAGCAATATCCAGCTATACAGTGGCACGCCACTCGAGGCTGACCCCCACCGACATTTCCTTCAATGCGCTTTTAAGCCTGATCTTTGGCCATTCGCTGATAATCTATTAGAGCATTCAGAGTCCTTCACTATTAGACTTAATAACTCATGATAAGAATCTAGGATTCGACTAGAGTAACCGTCAACATTGGCCGTCCTAACCATATTTCACATTGAATGTTATGCAAAATAGTTACATCTGTACTCAAAGAATCTGGGATGGCACCTGCTAAGCTGACGGTCGATATTACAGCCAGCCATGGTGACCCCATCCCGGGTGCTAAATATCGGATCACAGCTCAGTGTGGTGATGATAGAAGAATTAATTGGATTTTTCTGAATAAATGATGATATGCTCCCTTGGACCCATTCTGGCATGCATATGTGATTTCATTAACAATCGTGAGCCATGCATTGAATATCAACCCGAAGCTACAAAAGCTAGCACAATGTCTATTGATTTCATCATGAAAGTTCCACTCTTACTTTTAGGCTCACTCTATCAGCATCTATGCTTACCAGCCATTGCGACAGGGCATACAATGACCTGAGACGTCTGAAAGACTACTTAAATAGAATATTGAACTAAGCTAATTCGATATCACTTATTTCCCTCGAAGGGCTATCCAAGGACGGAAATTAGCAGACCTCACACCCAAATTCACTACCTCAGATGACTACTTGAAGAGTAGTAGAGAACCAACCATAAGATGGAAAATGTACGCGGATGGAGCATCTAATTATCAGTATTATGGCATAGGAGTCATGATAATGACTCGAGTCATGATAATGACTCTTGAGGAACGATCAATCTGCTACGTCCTGAAACTCGATTTACTTATAACAAACAACGCTGCTTAGTATGAAGCCTTGACTGCCAGCCTCAAGCTTGCTAGAGGATTTGAAGTGAAAACTTTACATATCTTTTGTGATTCTTGATTGGTTGTATACAAATTTGAGGAAGATGATCTTGCTAGGGGGCATTGTCTTGCTCCTTATCTCGGCCAAGCCCAAGAGCCACTAACCGACTTCACGTATTACATCATTACACACGTACTCAGCGAACAAAATGAAAAGGTGTCATGGTTGATTCCTGTCGAAGACTATCTACAATGAGGAATTCTTACTGAACGGAGGAATGGAAAATGACAGATCCTCCTCAAATCTTCATGCCAAATCATCTAAGAATAAGTCGTGTGTCAAAAGGAGTTTATCCATCCCCATGCTTCGGCGCATCGCCCATGATGATATCTTGAGCAAATTCTATGAAGAAGAATGCGGTAATAACATCAGGGGGAAAACCATGATAAAGAAGATACTCTGCTACAGGTATTACTAGCCAACTATCAATCTAGATACGGTCGATCATGCTAGACAATGCGAAAAGTGCAAGGTGTTCGCAAAAATCCAGGAACCCCACCGATGGAAATTACTCAAATGGCTAGTCCACAGCCGTTTCCCACTTAGGGGCATTGACGTCCTCTTCTTACCAATCCTAAAGGTAGAACGAAATGCACCATCATAGTAATTGATTACTTCACCGAATGGGTAGATAAAGAACTCTTAACCACGACCAAGATGAAGAAAATAATCAACTTCTTTATCCATAACGTCATCTGTCCTTATGACCTTCCATGATCCATTATACTTGCAAATGGACAGGTTGAAGCTGTGAACAAAATCATAGAGTTTTTACTGAAGAGGGGTTTGGAAAACTCCTCAAGTGGCTGATTGCAACCCTTATTTCACAGAAAATAAAATCAAGGAATCGCAATTGAATTGCAATTAAACTGGACGGAGTTGGCGACGACTTATGAGCATATAAAACGCATTCGAGAGCCAATGGAAAGAACATGTAACCAAACGTGCATGTGTACATCCGAACAAGTCCGACTTCTTGAAACCAACAGAAATTGAATTCTCACTAAGGGTTATTAAGAAAAGACTAGATCAGATAGCCGAAGCTTACTAGCTCTGTAGAATCAGACACGGATGGCCACTGATGAACTACAACCTAGGATTCATAATATTGGGAATCGACCAAACATCACGATGACCAAAGAAGAATACAACACCTTTGGAGGATAAATTGGAGGACAATGACTATTCAAGAAACATGATGGATTTCTTTCTGAAGACGAGGAATACTCACTAATTCAAAGCGTGTTGTGTTGCTTCACACGACACACTTTGGGGGGCAAATGTTAACCGGCATCTTGACCCGGTTACAAAATGACAGTTGAAGAAATTATCATTCGCACTAGACAAGATTCTAATCAAGAAGAGACTAGAGGTGTTAGCAAGTTGTCAGGCCCATTAGAAGGACGTTTGGCATAAAGGGACATTCGGTATTGAATATCGAACGGCACCTAAAGAACGTTCGGCATCCACCAACGTTCGGCATACAAGGTACGTTCGGCATGTATGGATCAAATCGTATTTAAGAGCGTTCGACTTCTAGAGCGCTCGGCATTCATGCTTCACTCGGCATTCCTGGACTGTTCAGCATTACCAGCCTCGTTCGGCCTACACCCTTCACTCAACACCTTGCACCGTTCGGCACAAATCTCATGCGGCATGCCGAGCATCCGGCCTCACTTCGTTCGGCAGGCAGAGCGTCCGGCCTCACTTCGTTCGGCATAAAAATGAAGGTTCGGCGTTTGATCGTTCGGCCTATTTGGGTCGACACACGAGGCTTACTCCATTTGGACCGAGTTATTCAGCTACCAGGCCCACCAGGAAAGTCCAACCCACCTTCGTCTATAAATAGAGGGGTAGGGGCACAGTGAAATGGACCCCTTTTTTCCGGGAACACTGGGGAGACTCTGCCATTTCTTATACTCTCCTCTTTTTAATTCAAACTTGTATCCAAGTGATTGATTTACGGATTGTATCTGTATTCAAGTAATTGAGAAAGCAATAAAGATTAAACTCAAAGTGGATGTAGGCAGTTACGCCGAACCACTATAAATCTGGTGTTCTCGTTTTTGTTATTCTTTTTCATTGAATTACACTATTTTTCAGTCCTAATTTACTCTCTTCATTAATCTCTCTACATAACTCTACTCAAGGGTGTTAGTGACCAATTTTGGTGCTAACACTATTTAAATCAAATTATCATAAATTTACATTTAAGCCACTTAAAATTTTATTTATATAACTTAAATGTCATTTTAAAAGCCAAAGTCCAAATTTCCAAATTTAAGTTATATTTCAAAAATTCGCTTTTTACCATTCATTTGAATTACATTTTTTTTAACTTCTAGAAAAATTCAAAAAAAAATTATTTAAACATTAAAAGTCCAATTTAAATCAAATTTCATAATTTTTCATTTTTAAAAATGTTAAAAATATTCAAAATACTTTATAAAATATAACCATGGGCCTGTATATAGTTTTCTAACCTAGGTCAAGTGATACAGATATATATCATTTCAATCCGTAGTTTAAAAAGAAAAATCTGGGTTCCATCATTTCAACCCGCAGTCCCAAGTCAAAATAAATAATTAAAAACCGTTCAGGCCTATCATTTCAGTCCATAACGATTTTTCACTATTCTAAAGTCCGTTCGGGTATTTATCATTTCAACCCATAGTGATTCTATTCTACAGGGAACTTGCAGTGTGATAAACAGATATAAATGAACAGTTAACAACATATAATGGTAACAGATGAGATGACATGTAAATTAACAGGTTTGACATCATATATAAATAATCATAGGCAGTTATAACATAATATATCATTCTACGCATTCAATTGTTGTCGCTTCACAATTGCATAAGTATAAATGTCAGGTGAGGTTTACTCACCTCAAAATGCTGGAGATTGCAATACAGCTGACATAACAGAATCAAGAGCAAAATGACAAGCCTATGGACTTGAGTGGAGAGCGAATCCAAGCTAAAGATCTTGTGTTACAACCCAACCAAAAATCAAAACAATTTATAAATACAATACTTTGAAATGAAATAACTTTCGAATAAAAAGAGATATGAATGCACAGTCTTTTGCCTTGCCTTCTCTACTATTTGGCACGGCCTAGGGATGTTGTTTGGCTCTGGTTTGAACAAGTTTGGCTCAGTTTTGGTCATGTGTATGCACGGCCTAGGTGGAATATGGTGGAGAAGGTTAAACGTAGGGATATGAAGGGACTAGGCAACATAGAGGAGTTTTGGGTCACTTTTGGCTCAGTCTATGTCCCATCTAGGTTCGGCCATTTCAGGTACAGGTCTGGACAGAGGTAGAATGTGATGGTTAGGGGTGTGTCAAGGTGGTGGTGGAGCAATACGAGGTGGCCAAGGTCATCTAAGGTGATGGTGATGAAGACTAGGTGGCTAGGCATGCTTTTTAAGGAGTTTTTGCATTGTTTTGTGGATTTTGCATCATGGGATGGTCATGACACTTGATGATCAGAGGAGGGAGGATTTTGGCCGTGTATGATGTGGGGAAGGATGTAGTGGTGGTCGGTGGGGGAGATGGTGGAGATGTTAGGCCAAGCAAAGCAAGAGAAGCAAGGAAAAATACTAAGAAAATAAGAAGAAAGAGAAGGAGAAAACAAAGAAGGCCATTACCATCTTTCTCTTAGCCGTGAAATGTAATGAGATTGTAACGACCCTGAATTTCCGACCCGATTTAAATTTGTAAATTCATCGTTTTAATGTAAAAAAATTTGAAAATTTACAAACGATTTCAATTTGCGTCCAAACTTTATTTATGACATAATAGATATGAGCATGGAAAAAGTTTCATCGCAAAATATTACAGTAAACTTCGTTCGCGTTTTACTGTATATCAGTCCATATAAAGCTGCGTAAAATTTATCTTTCAAATCCAAATATTTTTATACAGTTATGTTGTAAAAATTATTCTGATCATGATTATGAAATTCGTTTCGTCAAGAACGGTCATCGCCTGCTCCGTTTAAATTGTTTTGCAAAACGTACAATTAGAGGCGTAATTCGTACTTTTATAAAACCATCGTATCGCAATAATCTGTGTACCGTTGAAAGCGCATCGTCGCACTGATCATAATGGTATATATTTTTGCTCGAACCGGAGTCCGACATAATTTTTCGCGTTAATAAAATCGTTTTAAAACGGATCAGTTAAACACGTTGCTGCCCAAAATTTGAGCCCGTTACAAAAAGAAATTTGAAAAGAAAATAAACCTCAGCTGAACCGATGCATTTACTAGTGTAGTTGAAGGGAAAAGGGTGCATTAGACTCAGTTAAGATGTTTGGGAAAATGAAGTGGTTTGTGGGAAACGAAGCATCAAGTAAATTATATCTTCTGGTTCACTGATTTTGCTCATTCCAATTCTCCACTGTTTTCTCTCATTTCAATTCACATTCGTTCAAAACTCCTAAAGCTACAGGTACGTGTGTCCTCTTCTCCAAAATTTCATTTCTTCTTCTTTTATTCTTGCTTTGCCTTCTGCACACAAGTTAAAACACTCCTTCTTCACTGCTTATGCCATCACACACCTCTCCACGCGCACCAAGCCTCCAGACGTTTGTTCCTTCACCTCGCCCATAGCTCACCAACCATTGCCATGACTTTCGCCTACAAAATCGCCAGTCACCACCAAGCTTCCCTCCGTGCACGCCCCCACCCCTTGGCCGCGCGTGTGTGTTGCACATATGTGTTGCATGTGTGTGTTGTTGAGGGTGGTCGTGCGTGTGTGTTTTGAAAAAAAAAGAATGAAGAAGAGAATTGCGTGTAGGGTGAAAGATGCAGGTTGGAGCCGCGATATGCATGCGTGTTCTCATGTGTGTGAGTGTTGTGTTTTGTGTGCGTGTATTTTTTTTCAAAAAAAATATATATAAAAAGAAAGGAGTTGCGTGTGTTATAGCTTGTTGAAGGGAAGTTGATGGAAGTGTATAGTTGAGTTGTAGGAAACATTTTATTTTGGTTGCGTATAAATGATGAGGAGCAGTGAGCATGTATTTTATGTGTGAGTGTGCATGGTTAGTCTTGGCCTTGTACGTTACGTGTTATGAGTGTGCATGCAGGGGAGGGAGTGGGTTATGTTTTAATATGGAATGTTGGACAGAGATGGAAGGCAAGGTGGGAGGAAGGCAGGGGGTGCATGAAAAAAAAAAACTGTACATACATGCGTAAAAAATAAAAAATAAAAAAAGTAAAAAGAAAAAAAATGAAACTGAGTTTGAAAATAGCATTGGATATTGTAGTAGAATATTTTCGCCAATATCTATTTTTAGTTGCCAAAAATGTAACCAAATTTTCTTTGCTTGTTGTGTGCAGAAGCAACCGGCTAAGTTTTTTTGCAGCAGCATCGATCTCTCAGCTTTTGTCCTTTTCTCCGTTGTCGGTACGCGCATTTATATAAATTTATAAATTTTATACAAACATTCATTGTAACATCCCGAAAATTATGAATTTAAATTTTAGTAATATATTTGAACTTTTTGAAATAAAATATTGAAAAGTTATAAAGAAATAAAATATGAACAAAATTTGGTGTTTTTAGTTAAAACTTTTAATAGGAATAAAACAAATATTGTAATTAAACCGCATAAGTTACTAAATGTTAATAGCTAAAACAACTTTTCCTATATTTAGCAAAATAACTAAAACAAGTTGCTGTAAACAATATGAAGACATAAGAAAACAAAACACTTTCAATTAAGCAATGTAAACAAATAAGTAGACATAAGAAAAACAAAATTTTTAAACAAAACAACACACACACACACACACATATATATATATATATATATATATAAAATAAAAACAAAACATTAGCTAATAAAAAAATAAGAAGACCAGACAGCATGCTGTAATATACCTGTACACAGGATAGAAGCATCACAAAAACATGCTTACATTAAATGCAAGCCTCTACAAAGCAACATACTTACATTTAATGCTTTTACTTCCAGCATGGGTTTATTCTGTACTTGTTTTAATAAGCCTCAGTACACAATCTGTTATATATACACATCAACCTACCTTTTTATTTCGTTCAACAAATTTCTGCAAACCTGGAAATGAAAAAAAAACATCACTTTTATTCAAAAAATTGATAAAGATTTGCTGAGGAGAGAAACCAAAAAAATTAAACTGCAGTCTTCCAAAACCAAAGTGCTTTCTGTTTCAAAACAAATAGGTGAGTAACATCAACTTTAAGGCTTTAAGTTAATTGTAAAGATGATTCTTTGTTTCATGGCATAGTACATGTTTATCATTGAATATAGTTGGTAAATATATAAAGATACACAGGCTACTCTGTATATTATTCTTCTCTGTTATGGGTTACAGGGTAGACTTGCATTCAAACTCCAGTAGTTTTCATCTAAATCATAGTAAAGCTTCAGTTTTAAAAATCAAACAAGATAATGGAACTCAAATATGGGTTATTAAAAACAGATTTAAACCCCAAGGCTGTAAGATATTATCACTAAAGTTGTTTACAGGAAATCAAAGGAAGATGTGATGAATTCAAGTATTATAAAAAGCTAATCCAAGTTAATAGCTTAAATTATTATTACAAATCATGATTTTTACAACAGAAATGAAGATTTTTAGTTGGGTATATACAGAGCAGTTCGAGCATGAACACATATTGGTTTTCTTTGAATTTCTGGTTATAAATCAAATTATAAAAGCTAAAAATTTATTTGTAGCAAGCTTGAACATCATTGATTTTGAGAAAATTATCAGATAATTTTTTCAATGCATAAATTAAACAAACGAGGCCATTCTAGGGTTTTGGGGTAGGATGGGTTCACTGTTATTCACGAGGAGTTTTCATCCTCAACGTGGCAATCTGGCCGATCGCACCGGGGGGAATAGGGGCGTGGCGATGTGTTGAAGGCGAGGTCGAAGATCCATGGTCACCGGAGGCTCGACGTGGTGGGTCGAGGCAGTTTTGTTCTGGTGAGTTCGTGTTGCAGTGTCGAACGAAATGTCGAATTTCGTTCTCGAGTGTTTGGCTTTGAATCAAACTTTGATTTCGAGTATGGGTGTGGTTTGCGACTTGCCGAGGTGGGTGGTGTTAGCCAGAACGGCGGCGAGTCACCGTGCATGTGCACGGCGCTGGTTTGGGTGTCAGGAAGTTTTCGCGTTGGCCACTCGAGTTGACTCGAAGTTTTGATCGGGGAAATAGGGCAGAAACTCGAAGGGGGAATCGAGTTGCTTCAGGGTTGTATCGGGATAAATTTGGACTTAAACAAATTTTGAAAATTTTTATTTACACGAGTAGCATGGGGCAGAAACTCGAAGTAAGGAGCAATTGAGCTCGGGCGTGACTCGGGGGAGCTTCGGGTTGGCCACCTGAAACAGCATATTCAGTTGAAGCTTGTCGAAAACTTAAGTTTAAACAATTTTTATAAGCATTGTTTATAAAATGAAGATCGTTTGTAAATGGAATGTGAAGTTAATTAATTAATGATTAAATAATTTATGATTTAAAATTACTTTGTAATTAATAGTAATAATAAATAAATAAAAGCAATTAAAATTAAAGTTGTAAATTAAGAATCGTTATGTTGATAATTTAAGTTGATTGATTCAAAATTGATAGTTACATTAAGATAATTTATTAAGGAATAATAAATTAATATAGTCAATTGAGATTTAATTTAATTGTAATTATAAATAATAAATCATCGTTTTAAAGTAATCAAGAAAAAAAATGCTTATATGGTTAATTTATTAAATCCAGAAACATTATTTTACAAAATTGTTTAATAAATAAATAATGTAGTTTAAAATGATAATTAAGGTAAATAATTGCTAATCAATGATTTTGAAAAGAAATTAAGAATTATTTACAAACTTGTAATTAAATTGATTTATAAACAATTAAGTGTTTAAATAAATTTGTAAGTAAGAATTTGTAAATTTTGAAACAATAAATTGAGTAATCAAAATTTAGTTTATTTATCCAAATTCTCATCATTAAATTAAATTAATTTAGTGGTAAATTTATTTAAATCACATTGGGAAGTAATTAACTATTGTTGCTAACTTATATTGATATCTCTGTTCTGTTTGTAAATTCTGTATGATGTAATTGGCATGTTATTGCACTGTGATTATGATTTGTTCTGTATTGATGTGAAAACCCTGTTGTCCGTAAACGGCATTTAAACTTCGATGCGACAGGGAATCGGATTTCAGTTGGTTATCCGAAACCCACATCGAACCTGTGAATATTTGTGAATGACATCCACATGTTTTAAAATTTGACACCCACTATTTGAATTAGCCGGGAAAGGACCTTTGTGTCATATAACCCATTTCGAATATGTGATTCGACGTTATGGATAGCAATTGAAGACCGGTGTTGAAGACCGGGTATTTGCGAGAGCGATAGGATGATCTGTCGATTGACTCTGCACCGAGTTGCTCCGGTATAGAGTTCTCCGTATGTGATGGGGAATCCGATCAGGATTGTGGATATCCGGATTGCAAGGACTTCTTTGGAAGTGCCTTCGGTTCTGTTCGAGCCCGGAACAGACTTGTATGGATAGTATGTCTGACATTACAAATTGAGATATAAAGCCGATTTCTTTCAAATATACTTCTGTTGGTGGCGGAGAATTTATTCTTTTAGCTTAACACCCTTCTCTGAGACGTACGAGCTCAGAGGTTATATAGTTGAAGGTTATCAGCAATATATTCCCAATTTGGTAATGTGACATTCTGAGTGTTGCTGTGAAATGATCATTGTGTTGATCATTTGTGATAGGATCATTTATTTGATCGTCTATCTTGGTGATCATTTCTATGATCATTTGTTGACCCAAAGCACGGCTTTTGTATAAAGTGTGTTTTTGTGGACGTGACTTCGTCAGACCTCACACCCCGAAATGGTCGAAACAGGAAAGATGCAGCAAGGTTATTAGGGGTAGCACCCCTTAGGGTATGTGCATTTCCTTCTGGATAGAAGTGGTATCATGGTATGGAGCCCAGATACTTAACTTATGTTGATATCGCAGATATATATATATATATATATATATATATATATATATATATATATATATGATTTTGTGGTTTGTTGCTGGGGCCCCGGTTAAAGGTTGGTTGCAACCGGGAGATGGCATACTCGTGTCAGTAGTTATCCAGTTAGGGGTAACCCGGCCTTGTGTTGGCAGAGATCCGGTTTGGTTCTCGGGGACGTCCTTCCAGAGGCGTTCTCATGTGGCAATGGGAAGTTCCTTGGCCTGACCATTTGTTGGAAATCCAAAGAAACAATACGAAACCCTGTACGGTTTTAGTTGTAGAACCTGCCATGCAGCGTGGCGGTAACCTGCCACAAAACATGGTAGCTATAGTAGGCATACGATAATGGTCGTATGTTGGCTAAGATTAATATTCTATTTTCGAAATGATTTACTTCACTATGCACTAGAAATAATATCAAAGAATTCTTTTCTCGTACCAAGCATATTTAACTATCATAAGAAGAAATCTCCTCCAATTCTGCGTTTGCATTGTGTGTGTGGCGGGAGGTCTTATGGTAGTTCCATTTATAAAAGCATTCCGAAAATTCTTTTATAAATCTTGTTTATTTAAATACAACTGTTTTGTTTACTCATACCAGTCCCATGACTGATCCGGAGTTTATTGTTTTCTTTCCTAAACTCTGGGTGCCCATTATTTTCACACGGGCAGCCTAGTAGCAGGTTTCTATATTTTGGAGTAGCAGTATTTTGGAGCTCTTATCTTGGATATATCTTAGGAGCTATTGGAGATTTCAGGTGTTGGCTTTTGGGAGTTCTTTATCATCTCTTTCATTTGAGGATTTTTGGATATATGATCACTGTTGTATTATCATGATGTTGTTTTTGGAGTTGTAGTGTATGTATTATGTACTCTGTTGCAGTATGGATATTATGTTGATGTTGTAACTGTGATGATATTTATGATATTGATTCTGTTCCGCTGTTTTATATTCATCTAATTGTTGTTATAAGCTCCGGCGATGCGAATTTGATGTTGTTTACCGAACATCGAGTTTGGGTCGTCACAAAGTGGTATCAAAGCTGTTGGTTGAGTAAGAACTTTAGCTACGGAGTATAACACATTAGATGGCTCATTAGAGATAGGGTGAAGTATACCCTAGAATGAGTATAATCAAAATTGAAACTTTGAAATTTCTTAGTCTATTTCTTTTTACTGCTGATATTCCTTAAGATATTTCGTCTGTATATCTGAATCAATTTTCTTACTAATCTCAGATAGTGAAAATGAGTGGACGCAGAGGAAGAGTTAGGGGTCAAGGCAATGCTGCAGCACCAAATCAAATTCCCCCAGCCGCAGAAGCAGTAATGGAAATTCAGCAGCAGCCGGACTTGGCTGAATTATATAAGAAATTTGAAAAGCTTGGTGGCAAACCATTCATTGGCAAGGAGTCAATTATTGATGCTCAAGCTTGGGTAAGATCGTGTGAAAAGATTTTTAAAGGGCTAAAATTGCAGGATGAGCAGAAAAGACTTATAGCTTCTTGGCAACTCCAAGGAGAAGCTTCAGCTTGGTGGGAAACCATCATTATAGATGAACCCGAGGAAGAATTTACATGGGATCGTTTTAAAGAAGTGTTTGAGAAACGTTACATGCCATCGGCGGGAGTTTCCAGAATGTATCAGGAATTTCTGGATTTGAAACAAGGAAGTTTGTCGTTTGAAGAATACTTGAATAAATTCAGTGAACTATCTCGGTTTGGCCCAGAATTGCTAAATACACCTCTTAAGAAAAACGAAAGGTTTATCCGAGGAATGAACCAGAAATATCATGGAAGAATGACGGGTCATGTTAAAGAATCTTTTTCGGATTTAGTAGATATGGGGTACAGGTACGCTACTCTTGATATACAAGAAGTAACTATGGAGAAAGGTAATTCAGGTAGTCAGAATTATAAAAAGCGAAAATTCGGAGGCAAGAAACCTTGGCAAGGCAATGAAAAGAAGAGGAGCATTCAAGGAAGCGCAACAGAAAATGTCACTTGTTACAACTGCAAAGAGAAAGGCCACTATTCAAATGACTGCCCAAAACCGAAGAAACCAGCTAGAGAATGTTACAATTGTCATAAACCGGCACATTTAGTTAAAGATTGCCCAGTGATGAAGCCAGCGCAGGTGGCAAAAGTTTATGCGATAAAGGAGGACCCCTCATCTTCAAAAGCTGACAAAGGGAAAAGTGTTTTGGAAGGTAACCTTACTATTAATAATAGAACTGTTAGAGTTTTATTTGATACAGGAGCTTCACGTAGCTTTATCTCCCAACAAACCGTAAATGAATTGGGACTTGAAACTAAATTTGCTAACGATCTTATTTGCGTGAAAAATCCGGTTGGAGGTCCCGCAAATCTTAGTTCACATTGTAAGAGAGTTCCTATTTCATATGCTAGCTATAAATTTCCTATCAACCTTTTTGTCCTCGAATTTGATGAATTTGAAATCTTACTCAGTATGAACTGGTTATCGAGATACGATGCTATATTGGAGTGTAGTAATCGGACAGTTTTAATCAAAACAAGCCTTGGAAATTTTATTGAAATCTCTTGTGAGAATCCAAGTCCAAGGAGCGACAGATTGATATATACTTTGGGAAATCTTGAACCCACTTTGCAGTCTATACCTGTTGTTCGGGATTTTTCCGACGTATTTGAAGAAGTGAAATCTTTACCTCCTCATCGAGAAATAGAATTCCGAATTGATCTTGTACCTAATACTCGTCCTGTGGTTCACGCAAGTCGCAGGATGGCACCCAGGGAAAAGATTGAATTGGTTCATCAAACTGATGAGCTACTAGCAAAAGGATTAATTCGACCCAGTGTTTCTGAATGGGGCTCAACCGTCGTATTTGTTGCTAAATCAGATGGATCTTTGACATTGTGTGTAGATTACCGCGATCTAAATAAACAAACTCTCAAGAATAAATTCCCTCTACTAAGAATTGATGATTTATTCGACCAACTTCATGGCGCTCATTTCTTTTCAAAAATGGATCTAGCTCAGGGATTCCATCAATTACGAATCGCCGAAGATTGTGTCCATTTGACTGCTTTCAGAGGTCCTAATATGTTCTATGAATGGTTGGTTATGCCTTTCGGGCTAACCAATGCTCCAGCATACTTCGTAGATCTCATGACTCGTGTGTTTCGGGAAGTTTTGAATAAATTTGTGCTTGTATTCATTGATGACATCTTAATTTTCTCCAAAACTGAAGATGAGCATGCCGAGCATCTTAGAATTGTCTTAGAAATTTTGAGGAGAAATGTTCTACATGCAAAATTTTCCAAATGCCACTTCTGGGTCAATGAAGTAAAATTCCTTGGCCATATTGTTAATGAAGAAGGAATTTCAGTAGATCCTAGCAAAATTTCCGCTATTCTTGATTGGAAACAACCCACTACTCCAAGAGAAGTTCGAAGCTTTTTGGGTTTAGCAGGCTATTACCGAAAATTTGTTCAAGATTTTTCTAAGTTGGCTAGTCCGCTGACTAAGTTAACAATGAAAAATGCAAAGTTTATTTGGGCTCCAGAATGCGAGGAAGTTTTTCAAGAGTTGAAAAAGAGATTGACCACTGCTCCTGTTCTCACTATTGTTAACGGGAACCAAGGCTTATCTGTCTATACTGATGCATGTGGTGAAGGGGTAGGTGCAGTATTGATGCAAAATGGAAAGGTGGTTGCCTACGCGAGTAGACATTTACGTCCACACGAGAAGAACTACCCAACGCACGATTTGGAACTTTTGGCTGTTGTTTTCGCTTTGAAAATATGGCGACACTATCTTCTGGGTAAGAATCTTTTCAGCTTTCTTAATAATTTGCAAAATTAACTAAAGAAATATACTTAATAAACTCTCTTTGTTTTAGGTGAAAAATTCGAATTATTCACCGATCATAAAAACTTGAAATATCTTTTCACCCAGAAGGATTTGAATTTGCGACAACACCGTTGGTTGGAATTTCTGGCAAGATATCCAATATACTCCGGGAAAAGCCAATGTGGTTGCGGATGCTTTAAGCAAAAGACATGCTGTTCTCGCATATCTTGTTATCACTCCTACTCTCCTTGAGAAGATCGCGAGCAAACAAACCAAAGACATGTTTCTTCGAGAAATGCGTAGAAGAATAGATCGGGGAGAGGATACTACTTTTGAAATAGATAATAGAGAAGTTATAAGATTAAAAGGCAGGATTTGTGTCCCTGACATTCCAGAACTGAAACGTGAAGTATTGGACGAATGCCACAAGTCCAAATTCAACATCCATCCAGGAGTCAACAAAATGTATCGAGATGTTAAAAGAACATTCTGGTGGAAAACGATGAAGAGAGACATATCTATTTATGTGAGTCGCTGTGCTACTTGTTAGCAAATAAAGAGCGACCAAAAGAAAGTGGCCGGTTTACTTCAACCTTTGGAAGTACCGAAATGGAAGTGGGATCAGGTATCGATGGATTTCATTGATGGATTGCCTCGTACCAAGAAAGGCAATGAAGCGATTTGGGTTATTATGGATCGTCTAACCAAAAATGCTCATTTCATTCCAGTTAAATCTACTCGGACGGCAGCAAGCTTGGCAGGTATTTATATAAAGGAAATTGTTCGCCTCCATGTTATTCCCAGTAGTATAGTGAGTGATCGTGATCCGATCTTCACTAGTAAATTTTGGGAAGCATTTCAGGATGCATTGGGAACGAAATTAAATTTCAGTACTGCTTATCATCCGCAATCTGATGGACAGACTGAGAGAGTTAACCGAATTTTAGAAGACCTACTACGTGCTTGTGTTCATGATTTTGGTGGTTCTTGGGAGGACCATTTGCATCTGGTTGAATTCTCATATAACAACAGTTATCAGGCCAGTATTGAAATGGCTCCTTTTGAAGCTTTATATGGTCGTCCGTGTCGATCACCTACATGCTGGATCGAATCAGGTGATAGACTTGTTCTTGGACCGGATATGATAAAAGAAGCCACTGAGAAGGTAAATTTTATTCGAAAGAAGTTATTAACTGCCCAGAGCCGTCAGAAGAGCTACTATGACCGTCGAAGGAGAAATTTGGAATTTCAAGTTGGAGATACTGTATTTCTGAAAGTATCTCCGATGCGGGGTGTGTTGAGATTCGGGAAAACTGGAAAGTTGGCACCGCGTTATATTGGTCCTTTTCCTATTATGGAAAGGATTGGTTCTCTAGCATATAGAGTGCAGTTACCCAGCTGTTTGTCTGGCGTACATGATGTGTTCCATATTTCTAACCTTCGGAAATATGTGCACGATCCAGATGATATTATTGAAGAAGCTGCTCAGCAGGATCTTGAAATCACTCCCAACTTGGCAGTTAGAAGGGAACCGATGAAAATTGTTGATCGTGATGAGAAGCGATTGAGGAACAAAATTGTGAAATTGGTCAAAGTTAAATGGAGTGGCGATCCAAAGGACTGTACTTGGGAGACTGAAGAGAATATGAAGAAATCATATCCCAAATGCTGAATTGACATCTCGACTTAAAACTGTAAGTCATTTCCTTGTTTCTGAATTCGTATATTATTTATTTACGTTTCTCTCTCTTTCAATTTCGAGGACGAAATTTTCTTAAGGAGGGGATATTGTAACATCCCGAAAATTATGAATTTAAATTTTAGTAATATATTTGAACTTTTTGAAATAAAAAATTGAAAAGTTATAAAGAAATAAAATATGAACAAAATTTGGTGTTTTTAGTTAAAACTTTTAATAGGAATAAAACAAATATTGTAATTAAACCGCATAAGTTACTAAATGTTAATAGCTAAAACAACTTTTCCTATATTTAGCAAAATAACTAAAACAAGTTGCTGTAAACAATATGAAGACATAAGAAAACAAAACACTTTCAATTAAGCAATGTAAACAAATAAGTAGACATAAGAAAAACAAAATTTTTAAACAAAACAACACACACATATATATATAAAATAAAAACAAAACATTAGCTAATAAAAAAATAAGAAGACCAGACAGCATGCTGTAATATACCTGTACACAGGATAGAAGCATCACAGAAACATGCTTACATTAAATGCAAGCCTCTACAAAGCAACATACTTACATTTAATGCTTTTACTTCCAGCATGGGTTTATTCTGTACTTGTTTTAATAAGCCTCAGTACACATTCTGTTATATATACACATCAACCTACCTTTTTATCTCGTTCAACAAATTTCTGCAAACCTGGAAAAGAAAAAAAAACATCACTTTTATTCAAAAAATTGATAAAGATTTGCTGAGAAGAGAAACCAGAAAAATTAAACTGCAGTCTTCCAAAACCAAAGTGCTTTCTGTTTCAAAACAAATAGGTGAGTAACATCAACTTTAAGGCTTTAAGTTAATTGTAAAGATGATTCTTTGTTTCATGGCATAGTACATGTTTATCTTTGAATATAGTTGGTAAATATATAAAGATACACAGGCTACTCTGTATATTGTTCTTCTCTGTTATGGGTTACAGGGTAGACTTGCATTCAAACTCCAGTAGTTTTCATCTAAATCATAGTAAAGCTTCAGTTTTAAAAATCAAACAAGATAATGGAACTCAAATATGGGTTATTAAAAACAGATTTAAACCCCAAGGCTGTAAGATATTATCACTAAAGTTGTTTACAGGAAATCGAAGGAAGATGTGATGAATTCAAGTATTATAAAAAGCTAATCCAAGTTAATAGCTTAAATTCTTATTACAAATCATGATTTTTACAACAGAAATGAAGATTTTTAGTTGGGTATATACAGAGCAGTTCGAGCATGAACACATATTGGTTTTCTTTGAATTTCTGGTTATAAATCAAATTATAAAAGCTAAAAATTTATTTGTAGCAAGCTTGAACATCATTGATTTTGAGAAAATTATCAGATAATTTTTTCAATGCATAAATTAAACGAACGAGGCCATTCTAGGGTTTTGGGGTAGGATGGGTTCGCTGTTATTCACGAGGAGTTTTCATCCTCAACGTGGCAATCTGGCCGATCGCACCGGGGGAAATAGGGGCGTGGCGATGTATTGAAGGCGAGGTCGAAGATCCATGGTCACCGGAGGCTCGACGTGGTGGGGCGAGGCAGTTTTGTTCTGGTGAGTTCGTGTTGCAGTGTCGAACGAAATGTCGAATTTCGTTCTCGAGTGTTTGGCTTTGAATCAAACTTTGATTTCGAGTATGGGTGTGGTTTGCGACTTGCCGAGGTGGGTGGTGTTAGCCAGAACAGCGACGAGTCACCGTGCATGTGCACGGCGCTGGTTTGGGTGTCAGGAAGTTTTCGCGTTGGCCACTCGAGTTGACTCGAAGTTTTGATCGGGGAAATAGGGCAGAAACTCGAAGGGGGAATCGAGTTGCTTCAGGGTTGTATCGGGATAAATTTGGACTTAAACAAATTTTGAAAATTTTTATTTACACGAGTAGCATGGGGCAGAAACTCGAAGTAAGGAGCAATTGAGCTCGGGCGTGACTCGGGGGAGCTTCGGGTTGGCCACCTGAAACAGCATATTCAGTTGAAGCTTGTCGAAAACTTAAGTTTAAACAATTTTTATAAGCATTGTTTATAAAATGAAGATCGTTTGTAAATGGAATGTGAAGTTAATTAATTAATGATTAAATAATTTATGATTTAAAATTACTTTGTAATTAATAGTAATAATAAATAAATAAAAGCAATTAAAATTAAAGTTGTAAATTAAGAATCGTTATGTTGATAATTTAAGTTGATTGATTCAAAATTGATAGTTACATTAAGATAATTTATTAAGGAATAATAAATTAATATAGTCAATTGAGATTTAATTTAATTGTAATTATAAATAATAAATCATCGTTTTAAAGTAATCAAGAAAAAAATATTTATATGGTTAATTTATTAAATCCAGATACATTATTTTACAAAATTGTTTAATAAATAAATAATGTAGTTTAAAATGATAATTAAGGTAAATAATTGCTAATCAATGATTTTGAAAAGAAATTAAGAATGATTTACAAACTTGTAATTAAATTGATTTATAAACAATTAAGTGTTTAAATAAATTTGTAAGTAAGAATTTGTAAATTTTGAAACAATAAATTGAGTAATCAAAATTTAGTTTATTTATCTAAATTCTCATCATTAAATTAAATTAATTTAGTGGTAAATTTATTTAAATCACATTGGGAAGTAATTAACTATTGTTGCTAACTTATATTGATATCTCTGTTCTGTTTGTAAATTCTGTATGATGTAATTGCCATGTTATTGCACTGTGATTATGATTTGTTCTGTATTGATGTGAAAACCCTGTTGTCCGTAAAACGGCATTTAAACTTCGATGCGACAGGGAATCGGATTTCAGTTGGTTATCCGAAACCCACATCGAACGTGTGAATATTTGTGAATGACATCCACATGTTTTAAAATTTGACACCCACTATTTGAATTAGCCGGGAAAGGACCTTTGTGTCATATAACCCATTTCGAATATGTGATTCGACGTTATGGATAGCAATTGAAGACCGGTGTTGAAGACCGGGTATTTGCGAGAGCGATAGGATGATCTGTCGATTGACTCTGCACCGAGTTGCTCTGGTATAGAGTTCTCCATATGTGATGGGGAATCCGATCAGGATTGTGGATATCCGGATTGCAAGGACTTCTTTGGAAGTGCCTTCGGTTCTGTTCGAGCCCGGAACAGACTTGTATGGATGGTATGTCTGACATTACAAATTGAGATATAAAGCCGATTTCTTTCAAATATACTTCTGTTGGTGGCGGAGAATTTATTCTTTTAGCTTAACACCCTTCTCTGAGACGTACGAGCTCAGAGGTTATATAGTTGAAGGTTATCAACAATATATTCCCAATTTGGTAATGTGACATGCTGAGTGTTGCTGTGAAATGATCATTGTGTTGATCATTTGTGATAGGATCATTTATTTGATCGTCTATCTTGGTGATCATTTCTATGATCATTTGTTGACCCAAAGCACGGCTTTTGTATAAAGTGTGTTTTTGTGGATGTGACTTCGTCGGACCTCACACCCCGAAATGGTCGAAATAGGAAAGATGCAACAAGGTTATTGGGGGTAGCACCCCTTAGGGTATGTACATTTCCTTCTGGATAGAAGTGGTATCATGGTATGGAGCCCAGATACTTAACTTATGTTGATATCGCAGATATATATATATGATTTTGTGATTTGTTGCTGGGGCCCCGGTTAAAGGTTGGTTGCAACCGGGAGATGGCATACTCGTGTCAGTAGTTATCCAGTTAGGGGTAACCCGGCCTTGTGTTGGCAGAGATCCGGTTTGGTTCTCGGGGACGTCCTTCCAGAGGCGTTCTCATGTGGCAATGGGAAGTTCCTTGGCCTGACCATTTGTTGGAAATCCAAAGAAACGATACGAAACCCTGTACGGTTTTAGTTGTGGAACCTGCCATGCAGCGTGGCGGTAACCTGCCACAAAACATGGTAGCTATAGTAGGCATACGATAATGGTCGTATGTTGGCTAAGATTAATATTCTATTTTCGAAATGATTTACTTCACTATGCACTAGAAATAATATCAAAGAATTCTTTTCTCGTACCAAGCATATTTAACTATCATAAGAAGAAATCTCCTCCAATTCTGCGTTTGCATTGTGTGTGTGGCGGGAGGTCTTATGGTAGTTCCATTTTTAAAAGCATTCCGAAAATTCTTTTATAAATCTTGTTTATTTAAATACAACTGTTTTGTTTACTCATACCAGTCCCATGACTGATCCGGAGTTTATTGTTTTCTTTCCTAAACTCTGGGTGCCCATTATTTTCACACGGGCAGCCTAGTAGCAGGTTTCTATATTTTGGAGTAGCAGTATTTTGGAGCTCTTATCTTGGATATATCTTAGGAGCTATTGGAGATTTCAGGTGTTAACTTTTGGGAGTTCGTTATCATCTCTTTCATTTGAGGATTTTTGGATATATGATCACTGTTGTATTATCATGATGTTGTATTTGGAGTTGTAGTGTATGTATTATGTACTCTGTTGCAGTATGGATATTATGTTGAGGTTGTAACTGTGATGATATTTATGATATTGATTCTGTTCCGCTGTTTTATATTCATCTAATTGTTGTTATAAGCTCCGGCGATGCGAATTTGATGTTGTTTACCGAACATCGAGTTTGGGTCGTCACATTCATTGTATTAATATCGTTTTCTTTTGTCGATATTACAGTGTTTGTTGTTCGTTTGTACCGACTTCTATTCGTGCTTATTCTTGCTTCGCCGTCAATTTCTTTATCCACGAAAGGTGAAATAAATTTTCACGACACATATTCTTATGCTAGTTGATTGTTATGTGATATGATTTGGATGTTATTTGTGCTAAGTGATATTAAATTGCAAGTAATTTGACATAGGACATTTAATAAATTAAACGGATTATATTTGTCGAATTTGATTTGTAAACCTGACCCCTTTCGTATGTTAAATTAGGTTAGTCGAACTTGATCCCTTAACTTATATTTGACGTAGAATTTGATAAGGAAGCTTTGGACCTGTGAACGTAGATTTGTTTAATGGTCGTAGTATTTAAATTGAAATTGAAATGGAACGACAAAGTGAAAACTGTAATGTAGTAATCTTTAATCTACATGAAATGATGGTGTAGATTCTAGAAATAATTTGATTAATTTACATAAATAACAAATGTAAATTAATACGATTATTTCGGGATTATTTAAATAATTGTTGAATTGTTATGTATGGATGCTATTGCTTGTTTATTTACTTTGACACCATCCCAGCTATCACACTGCAAGTTCCCTTTGTATGCTTGATTTTTGAATTGAAATGGAATCGGGTTGAAATGATAGATACCCAAATAACTTTGACTTAGGATAGAAAATTAAATTTAAGACCGATTGGTCAAGGTTTTGATTTAAAATGAAATAAGATTTTTTGACTAATAATAAGGTTTTGAATAAAATTGGAATTTAAATTTGAATGAACGAAAATGTGGATATTGAATTTGAAACAAATATTAACGTTGTAATTGACAAAAGGACATTGTTTTTAAAATTTAATTATTTAATGATTAAATTTAGAATTAATTGATAATTGATTTTGAAATTATGAATAATTAAGTTGAAATGGGTAATAACCAATTTGGAATTTTTAATAATTAAGTCTTGAAATTTATTAATAATGAAGTTTGAAGTTATCAATAACGAAGTTTGAAATTATAAATAATTAAGATTTGAAATTTATTAATAAATTAAGTTTTGAAATTATTAATAATTTGGTTTTAAAAATTAATAATTAAGTTTGGAATTATTAATGAATGAGTTTGAAATGATAATAATTAAGATCTGAAATTGTTTGATAATTGAATAAGATTGAATTGTTTAATGATTTAACCAAATTGAATAGTTTGAATTATGAAATAACTAAATTGAATGGAATATTCTTTGTTTTGAGAAATTGAATTTTCGAATAAGTGAAAGTAAGTTGTTAAATTGAGTTTTGGAATTTGTAACGAAGGAAATAACTAAATAAAATTGAATTTCTTTAATAAGAAATAGAATGCGCTTTATCGAAACAAATGAAATGTTTGTAATTTTAAGAATTGGATCCGACCATTCAAATTGAATAAATATTTAATCTTTGATAATGAAGTTGAACTTATGAAAGTAATGTAATGAATTGAAAATTTGAATTGAAATTGTTAAATGATAACTTAATTTAATGAATATCGAATGAAATCGATTATGGGGTTTAAATCGTTTTGAAAGTTAAATTTAGTTAAATAATTTTGGAATGAACTTATACATGAAATTAAATGAATTTTGAATTGTTTAAAATTGAACTTTGTAATTGAATTATGGAATTTTTGGAATGAAATTGAAGTGATGAAACGTAATTTCGGAAATCGATTTAGGAAGACTAACGAAATGTTGATTTACGAATTATTATCGAAATTGAAATTGAATTGGTTTTTGAAATATATTAAACGACCAATCGGCAAATTAATTACGAAGGTTATTAAAGGAACCGGAATCGGTTAGGGACATACTCACTGTCTAAATCGAAAACCACTTTAATAACTATACGCGGAGTGTGGTCCAGAATGAAGTGGTTGGATTGACGAACGCGTTGATTGAAGAAAGAGAACGATAATGGATAGCCTTGACACTCGTGTCAAATTGGAAATGACTAAAATCAGGAGCCGTGCCGGGCCAAATGGGGTTAGCTACCTCGAGCGAACACGCTTCTTCGTAAACTACTCATTTACTTTTGTGATTGATTGGTGCGCACCCTTGAAATTTGGAGTGTTGTTTCGCGGTGTTGCGATCGTTGCGGCGATGCGTTCTCACCAGTCCGGATCAGGCAAACGGTAGTTTCACTACCTTGGGTATTGCCTCATGTGCCTTGTCATACTTGTATTCCCGTATACGCGACCACTACGAATTTGTTTTGTATTATACCTATGGAGTACTCCCTGATATACCACTAGTTTACGGTGGAGTTTACAGTGCTGTATAGTCTATAATGCTATATGAAATGTGTTAAGGGGGACAATGGTAACGCCTTAACACTATTTTGATATTTTACTTTACTACTAGACATTATCTATGTATCGTACACTATTATGTATAAATAGTTTATCGGATCCTTAAAGATGTTATTCCATTCATCTTTGAGTTATTGTTATTTGAATTTGAACCATATTATCTGTATAAGAATATATGTCCTGATTCGAGTGTTTGTTTGTGCATATGCTCGGATCAGATTGAGGATTGCTGCTGCTGTTTATTTGGAGCCGAAGACTGAAGACTTTCACTATCTTATCTTATCAGTATTTGTTCTTTCCATTTGGACTATTTAGACTTCTATGTTGTTTATTTCCTTTTATTTGAGACATTGTTGTACTTATGGGTAGCTTCATGAACTACTCTTATGACTATGTTATATTTCCGCTGCACTATTCTGTGATGTTATATTTCTGTGATTCTGTGATGATTCTCATTTATATATCTATACTCCATAATGATTCGTGTTTTGTACTATTTAAGTTGACATGTGTGGATTATTGTCAATTTAAATGGTCCAAATATACGGGTTGTTACAGTTATTTGAAATTCAATTTTGAATTAATCATATGTAATAAACCAGGCAAGCATTGGTATGGCACCGTTCGAATCCTTATATGGACGGCCGTGCAAATCACCAGCTTGTTGGATCGAGTCGGGTGATCGATTAGTGCTTGGTCCAGATATAATTATGGAAGCTTCTGAAAAGGTCGAAGAAATCAGGAAGAAGATAAAGACGGCGCAGGATAGACAGAAAAGCTATGCTGACAAAAGAAGAAGAGACCTTGAATTCAGCGTTGGAGACAAAGTATTTCTGAAAGTGTCGCCTTTGAAGAATATTGTAAGATTTGGAAGGAAAGGAAAGCTAGCTCCGAGATTTGTTGGTCCGTTTGTGATTACGGAAAGGGTCGGAACTTTGGCATATAGAGTTGTATTACCAGAGAAATTCGCTGGTGTGCACAATGTGTTTCACATCTCACACCTTCGCAAAGTTGTACACGATCCATCTATGACTATTCCCACTACTCAGTTGGAAGGGATAGTAATTGAGCCTGATTTGACTATTGAGCGTAAGCCACTTCAGATAGTCGATCGTGAGACAAAGCAACTCAGAAGGAAGTCGGTAAATCTCGTCAAAGTCCAATGGAGTGCAGATGAGCGAGATTGCACATGGGAAACTGAGGATAGTATTCGGGATTCAAACCCCGAATTACTAATTTCAGGTATAATTCAAATTTCTTAAACTATCTTGATCTTTTCTGCTTATTTCATTCCTACTTCACTCGTCTCGTTCCTTTTCGAGGACGAAAAGTTTTGAGTGGGGGAGATTATAACGACCCTGAATTTCCGACCCGATTTAAATTTGTAAATTCATCGTTTTAATGTAAAAAAATTTGAAAATTTATAACGATTTCAATCTGCGTCCAAACTTTATTTATGACATACGTCTAGTTAGATATGAGCATGGAAAAAGTTTCGTCGCAAAATATTACATTAAACTTCGTTCGCATTTTACTGTATATCAGTCCATATAAAGCTGCTTAAAATTTATCTTTCAAATCCAAATATTTTTATATAGTTATGTTGTAAAAATTATTCTGATCATGATTATGAAATTCGTTTCGTCAAGAACGGTCATCGCCTGCTCCGTTTAAATTGTTTTGCAAAACGTACAATTAGCGGCGTAATTCGTATTTTTATAAAACCATCGTATCGCAATAATCTGTGTATCGTTGAAAGCGTATCGTCGCACTGATCATAACGGTATATTTATTTGCTCGAATCGGAGTTCGACATAATTTGTCGCGTTAACAAAATCGTTTTAAAACGGACCGGTTAAACACGTTGCAGCCCAAAATTTGAGCCCGTTACAAAAAGAAATTTGAAAAGAAAATAAACCTCAGCTGAACCGATGCATTTACTAGGGTAGTTGAAGGGTAAAGGGTGCATTAGATTCAGTTAAGATGTTTGGTAAAATGAAGTGGTTTGTGGGATACGAAGCATCAAGTAAATTATATCTTCTGGTTCACTGAATTTGCTCATTCCAATTCTCCACTGTTTTCTCTCATTTCAATTCACTTTCTTTCAAAACTCCTAAAGCTGCAGGTACGTGTGTCCTCTTCTTCAAAATTTCATTTCTTCTTCTTTTATTCTTGCTTTGCCTTCTGCACACAAGTTAAAACACTCCTTCTTCACCGCTTATGCCATCACGCACCTCTCCACGCGCACCAAGCCTCCAGACGTTTGTTCCTTCACCTCGCCCATAGTTCACCAACCATTGACATGACTTTCTCCTACAAAATCACCAGTCACCACCAAGCTTCCCTACGTGCACGCCCCCACCCCTTGGCCGTGCGTGTGTGCTGTACATATGTGTTGCGTGTGTGTGTTGTTGAGGGTGGCCGTGCGTGTGTGTTTTGAAAAAAAAAAAGAATGAAGAAGAGAATTGCGTGTGGGGTGAAAGATGCAGGTTGGAGCCGTGATATGCATGCGTGTTCTCATGTGTGTGAGTGTTGTGTTTTGTGTGCGTGTATTTTTTTTCAAAAAAAAAAATATAAAAAGAAAAGAGTTGCGTGTGTTATAGCTTGTTGAAGGGAAGTTGATGGAAGTGTATAGTGAGTTGTAGGAAACATTTTATTTTGGTTGCGTATAAATGATGAGGAGCAGTGAGCATGTATTTTATGTGTGAGTGTGCATGGTTGGTCTTGGCCTTGTACGTTACGTGTTATGAGTGTGTATGCAGGGGAGGGAGTGGGTTATGTTTTAATATGGAATGTTGGACTGAGATGGAAGGCAAGGTGGGAGGAAGGCGAGGGTGCATGAAAAAAAAATGTACATACATGCGTTAAAAAAAAAAAGTTAAAAAAAAATGAAACTGAGTTTGAAAATAGCATTGGATATTGTAGTAGAATATTTTCGCCAATATCTATTTTTGGTTGCCAAAAATAGTAACCAAATTTTCTTTGCTTGTTGTGTGCAGAAGCAACCGGCTAAGTTTTTTTTCAGCAGCATCGATCTCTCAGCTTTTGTCCTTTTCTCCGTTATCGGTAAGCGCATTTATATAAATTTATAAATTTTATACAAACGTTCATTGTATTAATATCGTTTTCTTTTGTCGATATTACGGTGTTCGTTGTTCGTTTGTACCGACTTCTATTCGTGCTTATTCTTGCTTCGCCATCAATTTCTTTATCCATGAAAGGTTAAATAAATTTTCACGACACATATTCTTATGCTAGTTGATTGCTATGTGATATGATTTGGATGTTATTTGTGCTAAGTGATATTAAATTGCAAGTAATTTGACATAGGACAGTTAATAAATTAAACGGATTATATTTGTCGAATTTGATTTGTAAACCTGACCCCTTTCATATGTTAAATTAGGTTAGTCGAACTTGATCCCTTAACTTATATTTGATGTAGAATTTGATAAGGAACCTTTGGACCTGTGAACGTAGATTTGTTTAATGGTCGTAGTATTTAAATTGAAATTGAAATGGGACAACAAAGTGAAAACTGTAATGTAGTAATCTTTAATCTACATGAAATGATGATGTAGATTCTAGAAATAATTTTATTAATTTACATAAATAACAAATGTAAATTAATACGATTATTTCGGGATTATTTAAATAATTGTTGAATTGTTATGTATGGATGCTATTGCTTGTTTATTTACTTTGACACCATCCCAGCTATCACACTGCAAGTTCCCTTTGTATGCTTGATTTTTGAATTGAAATGGAATCGGGTTGAAATGATAGATACCCAAATAACTTTGACTTAGGATAGAAAATTAAATTTAAAACCGATTGGTCAATGCTTTGATCTAAAATGAAATAAGATTTTTTGACTAATAATAAGGTTTTAAATAAAATTGGAATTTAAATTTGAATGAACGAAAATGTGGATATTGAATTTGAAACAAATATTAACGTTGTAATTGACAAAAGTACATTGTTTTTAAAATTTAATTATTTAATGATTAAATTTAGAATTAATTGATAATTGATTTTGAAATTATGAATAATTAAGTTGAAATGGGTAATAACCAATTTCGAATTTTTAATAATCAAGTCTTGAAATTTATTAATAATGAAGTTTGAAGTTATCAATAACGAAGTTTGAAATTATAAATAATTAAGATTTGAAATTTATTAATAAACTAAGTTTTGAAATTATTAATAATTTGGTTTTAAAAATTAATAATTAAGTTTGGAATTATTAATGAATGAGTTTGAAATGATAATAATTAAGATCTGAAATTGTTTGATAATTGAATAAGATTGAATTGTTTAATGATTTAACCAAATTGAATAGTTTGAATTATGTAATAACTAAACTGAATGGAATATTCTTTATTTTGAGAAATTGAATTTTCGAGTAAGTGAAAGTAAGTTGTTAAATTGAGTTTTGGTAAGAAATAGAATGCGCTTTATCGAAACAAATGAAATGTTTGTAATTTTAACAATTGGATCCGACCATTCAAATTGAATAAATATTTAATCTTTGATAATGAAGTTGAACTTATGAAAGTAATGTAATGAATTGAAAATTTGAATTGAAATTGTTAAATGATAAATTAATTTAATGAATATCGAATGAAATCGATAATGGGGTTTAAATCGTTTTGAACGTTAAATTTAGTTAAATAATTTTGGAATGAACTTATACATGAAATTAAATGAATGTTGAATTGTTTAAAATTGAACTTTGAAATTGAATTATGGAATTTTTGGAATGAAATTGAAGTGATGAAACGTAATTTCGGAAATCGATTTAGGAAGACTAACGAAATGTTGATTTACGAATTATTATCGAAATTGAAATTGAATTGGTTTTTGAAATATATTAAACGACCAATCGGCAAATTAATTACGAAGGTTATTAAAGGAACCGGAATCGGTTAGGGACATACTCACTGTCTAAATCGAAAACCACTTTAATAACTATACGCGGAGTGTGGTCCAGAATGAAGTGGTTGGATTGACGAACGCGTTGATTGAAGAAAGAGAACGATAATGGATAGCCTTAACACTTGTATCAAATTGGAAATGACTAAAATCAGGAGCCGTGCCGGACCAAATGGGGTTAGCTACCTCGAGCGAACACACTTCTTCGTAAACTACTCATTTACTTTTGTGATTGATTGGTGCGCACCCTTGAAACTTGGAGTGTTGTTTCGCAGTGTTGCGATCGTTGCGGCGATGCGTTCTCACCAGTCCGGATCAGGCAAATGGTAGTTTCACTACCTTGGGTATTGCCTCATGTGCCTTGTCATACTTGTATTCCCGTATACGCGACCACTACGAATTTGTTTTGTATTATACCTATGGAGTACTCCCTGATATCCCACTAGTTTACGGTGGAGTTTACAGTGCTGTATAGTCTATAATGCTGTATGAAATGCGTTAAGGGGGACAATGGTAACGCCTTAACACTATTTTGATATTTTACTTTACTGCTAGACATTATATATGTATCGTACACTATTATGTATAAATAGTTTATCGGATCCTTAAAAATGTTATTCCATTCATCTTTGAGTTATTGTTATTTGAATTTGAACCATATTATCTGTATAAGAATATATGTCCTGATTCGAGTGTTTGTTTGTGCATATGCTCGGATCAGATTGAGGATTGCTGCTGCTGTTTATTTGGAGCTGAAGACTGAAGACTTTCACTATCTTATCTTATCAGTATTTGTTCTTTCGATTTGGACTATTTAGACTTCTATGTTGTTTATTTCCTTTTATTTGAGACATTGTTGTACTTATGGGTAGCTTCATGAACTACTCTTATGACTATGTTATATTTCCGCTGCACTATTCTGTGATGTTATATTTCTGTGATTCTGTGATGATTCTCATTTATATATCTATACTCCATTAATGATTCGTGTTTTGTACTATTTAAGTTGACATGTGTGGATTATTGTCAATTTAAATGGTCCAAATATACGGGTTGTTACAGAGATGAAATGGTTTCTCACGTGAACAAGGAATGAGAACTCACGGCTATCATAAAAAATGTACGGCCAAAAGTAAATGAGGAAACGGTAAAAGAAAATGAGGAGTCAAGCACTTGAAAAGTCATAGGAAAAGGAAGAGACTTGCCTCTTCAATTTACCTTTTCTCTTAAATCAAATATAACAAAAAAAAATTAGTAAATACATTTATAAACCGAAACCAAGTGAAATAATATGAAAATAAATAATAAAATTTAAATAAAATAGAAAAGAATAAAAGAAATTGCTTAAAAATTGAAAACAGGGTCCAGAAATTACAAATAAATCACTATTGACTTTGGAAAATTATCAACTTCATCTCAAAAATATTATAAAACAAAATTTGAAATAAAATGATTTTTAAAACATTTTAAAAGTGAAATAAATAATTAAATTCAGAGAAAATAGAAAAAGATGGAAGAAATTGTTTAAAAATAGCAGTCAGGACATGAAAATTTCAAATAAAATACCATTGGCTCTAGAAAATTTCTATTTCACTTTAAAAAAAATAAAATGTCAAATAAATAAATAAATGAGGAACAAAATAAAGTGGGAATGAGAATAAAATAAGTTCTTAAAAAAAATATAAAGATAAATAAAGAATTACTTTAATTAATTGAAACATGGAATTAAAATTTACAACATAATACAACTGACATTGGAAAATGTCGATTACATTTTCAAAAATGTTTTAGAACCAAAATTATATAAAATATATATTATTTTACCCATGTAAACATAAATTAGACATTACATGACCAAATAAAATATTATTTATATAATTTAAAATAAACAGTTTTGTTAAATACAACAAATTTCATTCAATAGTTGAAAAGGCATAATTTTCACATTATAAATCAGATTTCAACGAAACGAAAAGCAGTGTTCTTAAAATTTTATTTACTTTCATAATAAAAGCTAAAATTCATAATTTCAAACTTTTAAAATTTTAAATTAAAAGTCAAAGTTTGACTATTTTGACCAGAATTCACTTTTTGAAAAATATTCTTTTTGGTCATGCTTTGGAATGATAATTCATATTAAAAATCAAAATTTATATTTAAAATAAAAAAATTAATCATTCAAAATAAATAAAATAAGTTTTTTAAAATCAAAATTCAATTAAAATAATTAAAATATACAATTAAAATAATTACAAAATACAGGGTTGTTACACATTACTTTAGTAATGATGTGAACTTATCATTCATAAGTGTTCTCCGTAATGAAGAAACTATCGAACATGATTCTTCTCAAACAATGTTATCTATTTTTAGACAACATGGAAGACCTGTAGGAAAATGTGTGGAAATATGGTTAGATGATAGAGTTTACCATGTGGCACACACATATGTTCTTCTAAATTGTGCTGAAGTTGCACCACTTGTCAGGTAATTATGAATTCATATATAATTCAATTATACATGTATATACTAATTATAAAGGAAAATAATACATATTTGCAGCATATACGAATCACAACATCCATCTGGCGATCTCAGTAAACAATTTGCTGGATGGTTTTCAAACTACGTTCATGATATAGAAAACTGTGTTGTTAATGAAGGATTACGACATCTTGCTATCGGACCAAAACGAAATGTCAAGACTTATCCAATATTATTCGTCAGTGGATTTAAATTCAACACCAAAGATTACGGGGCTGAAAAATTAACATATAACAATGGTGTATTTGTCAAAGGAAGTGACGATCTAGAGGAGCATATAAAAGATTTTTACGGTGTCTTAACACAAGTTTTAGAGTTGACATATTATATACAACCTGCGGAGAAAGTTGTTTTATTCAAATGCAACTGGTTTAGCAATGTTCCAGGCTCTGGAATTAACGTGCACAAAGATTATAAGCTAATTGAAATAAGGCATACGTCGCATTACTATAAGTATGATCCTTTTGTATTAGCTAAGCAAGCTTTACAAGTTTATTTTGCTCCATTTCCGTCCTTAAAAAAAGATAAAGCAGACTGGTGGGCTGTTTTTAATATGAAGGCAAGATATACATTTGATGGAAATAATATTCCAGATGAAGCAGCGTATCAAGCGGATCTAGAGCCAAATACTGAAATAGTGCGATGACATTGATGTAGGGTCGTTGACTGATGAATCAAATGTTTTAATAGATGCATTTGTAAGTACCGAAGGAAATGATATAGAGTACGAGACCGAGTCTGAATCAGAATATGACGAAGACTGATCATAGATGGCATCGCTTGTTGTATAATTATGAGCTATGTATTAACAATAATGACTATGTTCTGTAATATTTTGAGCTATGTAATAATAATGATGACTATATATGATCTGTATCATTCTGAGTTATGCATTATTCTTTTTATGTACGCTTTTTTAGATGATTATGTGCAGAGTATGCTTATGTGATGATTATAACTTGATTAATAATTATGTGATGATTATGCGATGATTAATGATTATGTGATATTGATTGATGATTATGTGATTCTTATGTTATCAGTACACTTTTCTAAGCAGTGTATGATATTTTATTTATGCTTGTGCCAGATATGTCTGATAGGCGACGTAATCGACGTAGTACATCTCAGTCACCTTTACTTGGAGCAGGTCCGAGTAGTTTGAGCCAGATCTCCGTCGAGTTGCGGAGATAGTTTCGAAAAGTGCTGGGTGTATATCAAATTTATTTGAATTATATTATATGAAATATATTGAATATATACATCAACATTTCTACAGAGGGTTCGAGGTGGAGCCGTCCGAGTTCATTTTACAAGTATCGAAGGAAGCATACAAGAGTAAGATGTTCGGGTGTTGGCCTCGGTGGGATAACATCCCAACACATATAAAAAACGCAATATGGGATGATCTTATGGTAAGTACAACTTTTTAATATATAATTATGCCTTATATGAAACCAAAAACAATATGCCATCATGCCTTATGATATCAGTTTTACATATTCAGTTCTGCTGATTATTTTATAATTATATAATCTCTTTTGCATAACACATATGATAATTCAATATGCATGCAGTTGTACGTGTGGATCCGCAGGATGTGGATGTTTTTATAAATCATTGGAATAAAAAGATGCGGAAAAATTACAAAGAGACTCTGTCAAGGGCTAAGAGTTCAGGAAAAAAGCCAAGTTGGTTGGGGATGATATTTGGGCTGGATTCCAACAATATTGGGAATCTGAAGCATTCAAAGTAAGTCATATTGTCACTATATTTTTACATTTAAATGTGTTGAATTATTTCACTTAATAGTGTGTATAAATTAATAGGAATTATCGGCAAGAAATAAGGATAATAGGAACAAAAACCCCGCTTTACATCGTGATGGTTCAAAATCCTTCCAACAACATAGGAGGGAATTGGTAAATAAATTAACCAGTATTTATGCTATTGATGTATATATTTACTAGTGTCTCTTTACCATATATTCTATTCTTGTATATAATCTATTCTTGTATATACTCATGCAAATTATCAATATAATGTATTCTTGTATATATTCAGTGGGCAAAAAGTATGAAGGGGAGCCTACAGCGGTTGAGGGTTTTAGAGTCACACATGCAGTGGAGCATACAGATGAGGATGGGAATGTTTCATATGATTGGTCGAACAACAAGGCTGCTACTGTAATGGTAAATATGTTTATTTCTGTAATGAAAATATTTCATATTCGTTTATTTCACAGTAAATAAGTAAATTGTATGGCAATTGTGTCAAATATCTGTTCGTAATTGTAGGAGAGATATAAACCAGAGCATGCACGAGCGATACAAGCGAGTGGACGGGAGTCGCTTACGGTTGATGAGTCTAATCGGATATGGGATTCAATCATTGAAACGACAAGTCGAAACAGGCGTTGCAGTTTCGGCAATATGGTATGTACTCAACGTTTACACAGTAGAAACCTATATGCCATGAACTTCTTATTCACTTGAGTTTATTACCAATAACTTGAGTTTTCTTATTGTTATTGTATGCCACGAACTTCTTATTCACTAGAATTATTTCACAGGCTCTTAATTTCCAAAGGGCATATAGGAGATCCTTAGATGAGGAAGAGATTACTCGGATGCAAACACAATTGGATGAGCTCAATGATTGGTGGAAGAGTCAGTTGGCGACGCAGATAGATGAGCGTATTGCTGCCTTCTATTAGGAGCATGGGTCAATGCCTGGGGAAGGAGGTGTAGATGATGATGATGGTGGCGATGATGCTTCATTGGTTCGTTTTGATGGGTACACTTTATATATATATATATGTACATATTATGATTGGTTTGACATTTGGTACTTTGGATGTTGTGATTGATACTTACTGTTTTGGTGGATTTGGTATTTTGGTTATTGTGATTGATACTTTGGCACTTGATATGTAATGGTCGTTTAATTTAGTTATGTGGTTTGGTTTGGTGAATTTTCATATTTGGTTGTGTTGATTTTCTTACACCATTTTGTGAATATATTTTGGAATATGCAATATTTGATGATTTGGTTGTGTTGATATTGATTATATGGTATGATGGAATGGTATTATATGTGTGGAATGATGGAATTATATTATTTGTATTGATTGGGATTGAGGGTTGAAGGTGCTGCAACGTGGCAGCAAATATATTCCAGTTTTGCAACGGCTAGCAGCAGTTAGCGATGGACCTGTGGTCAAATATAGCGACGGCTCGCGACGGCTAGCAAAGGCAACATTGCAACGCCTAGCAACGGTTTGCATCAACAACCCGGAAAACCAACAATCCTAACGGTTGCTTCCAAGTGGACACTTAACCGTTACAAGCTGTTGCAAAAAGAACAACGAAGCCGTCGCTATGGTCGTCGCTTTCTTTAGTTGCAACGAGATATTTTACAACGGCTTTTAGCGACGGCTAGCAATGGCTGCCAATGGCTATTAGCCGTCGCTAAACAGTGCTTCTTTTGTAGTGTAAGTTGTATGGAAACTGAGCGTTGTTCTCATTTGCTCATTTTACAACTGATCGCTTGCAATAGAACCGTAGCTTTTCTTTTAATTTGTATTTTAGTTGACATTCGATTTTGTTTTACTAAAAACTATTTTTATTTTATTTTAATTCGAATTTGTAGGAACTTATAGAGGACGATGAAGAAAATCAAAAATTGGAAGCTAGTAGTGGTGGCATAACAAGTGTTTATGATCATGATATGATCCTACAACTAAAGTGTTTGGCCTTAATAAAAGGAAAATTTATTTTTGTTTGGATAAGATGTTGTTTTATTTTGAAAATAGAAAGTTTGAATCTTAAGTTGTAAAGTTGTATTGTTATTCAAATATGCGATATCTAAGAACTGGAAATTTTAGAATCAAGTTGTAATGTTTGAACTTTTAGTTGGCATGATAATGAAATTATGGTTGATATTATGATTTATTAGTATATTATACGTCTTTTAAAATGTTATTAATAATGTAGAATGTTGTGCACAATTACTATTTCTCACTAGTAACATTTATAATTGTTAATAAATATGCTAGACTAAACCAAATGGTAGAAAGAGAAAGAAGATGTGTACCAACACTTGTAGGTGTTACTACACCAATGGATGGTAACACTTGTTAATAGGTCATGTTAACAATGCTTACGTGTTACTAAACAATAAGGTGACAACACTTGTAAGTGTTAATGAGTGTGTTTCGTCGCACTTATAAGTGTTACAAATACTACACCATCATTTCTCCCAGGCCATTAATAATATTTAAAGAGCGTTAGCAAAATCATTTGTAACATTTCTAAATGTTAGTAATTGCTAGTTTTGGTGTAGTCATAAACCTTGCTACGCAAGGCAGAATGATTTAAAAGGCCTCCAAGGAAGAAGGTGACCAAGGAGGAAAGACACTTAGGAAAGTACTATAGTTTCCATGAAAACCATGGACATAATACGAATGAGTGCTAGCATTTGAGGGATTTCATCAAGTAATTAATAAGGAAGAAAATGCTTCAACAATATGCGAGGGAGCCATAGGATGGCGGTCAGAATGCATAGCTCAAGGGTCATCCACCCAAGGGAATCAACATAGACCTAGTAGAGAAAGGCCCAGGTGCACTGATGGAAGGTTAATCATAAATACCATAACGAAAGGACGTTATCCATTGGTGATAGCGAGAGGGAAATGTAGCTGTATACGAGCTCACTAAAGTGCTACCATAGGAGCTTTGACATAAAGGACGGAGCCCTAGCTAAGCAATAAAGGAAGGTAATGGATGATATAGTGTTTATAAATAGAGATGATGATGAGTCAAAGCTCCAACTTTCAACCTATGGTGATAATGGATGTTATTGGACCAACAGTAGTACGTCAGGTCCCAGTGGATAGCGAAAGTTATGTGAACATTCTATTTAGGAGAACGTTTGATCAAATGAAAATTAGCATGGAGGATGTCAAGGCCTGTAAAACCAAAATTTAAGGTTTTATCGGCAAGGTAAAGCAATTGATTTCAACGATTGATTTATCAGTTGAGTTGGGTTTGGGTGATGGAGATCACAAGACTGTGTGGATCCAAATGTTTGTTATAATAGATTATGAGTATGCAACGTATAACGTTTGTATGGACCGAAAAGGCCTAGCTGATTTTAGAATAGCACCGGCTCTATGGTGCTTAATGATGAAGTTCCCCATGGAAAATAGAGTCGGATCAATAAGGGGATACCGGAGTGTTAGAAGGGAATGTTATGTCATGGAGCTATGGGAAGCAAAATGATGGGATAAAGAGAAGAATGTAGAGAGGACTCTTTGCATTTCAAATCTACAAGCGTGGAAATTAAAGCCCAGACCCTGGCTTAGGAACCACATCAAGTTCGATAAGTCTACGGATCCAAAAAGGATGTTAAAGGAAGTTCGTTATCCAATCAATATGGATGATCATTCTCGGACTCTTAATATTGGATCTTAGCTCAGTATTGGACTAAGGAAGAAATTGGTAAATTCCTTTGAGGGTATATAGACGTATTAGCTTAGACGCATTCAGATATGTGCGAGATATCTTTGGAGGTAGCATGTCATGCACTAAATGTGGATCCAAGGTTTCCACCACTAAAGCAAAAAAGATATAATTTGGGTTTGGAGCGATCTGCTAAAGGAGGAAGTGGATAAGTTGATTGCGAATGGCTTTATTCACAATGCTGTATACCTAAAATGGGTATCAAACACTACCTTGGTCAAAAAATCAAATAGAAAGTGGCGAATATATATTGATTATTTTGATTTGAACAAAGCATGTTCGAAAAATTGCTTTCTCCTACCCAGGATTGACCAACTTGTAGATGGGATCGCAGGACAAGGGTTGCTCTTATTTATGAATGCGTACTTAGGATATAACCAAATATCGATGCATATACCATACTTGGAGCACACTAGCTTTATAGTAGATTAGGGATTGCATATTTATCGAGTAATGCAGTTCTGTTTGAAGAATACTGGAGCTATGTATCCAGGATTGGTAAATTATATGTTTCATAATCAAATCGGATGGATAATGGAAGTGTATGTGGATGATATGCATGTAAAGTCATGACTATCGTGGAACAACTTGGACGATCTTTCAGACATGTTTGTAGTTTTGCTAAAATATGGAATGAAGCTGAATATAATGAAATGTTCTTTTGGAGTCGCATCGGGAAAATTTTAGGATTTACCATGAATGCGAGGGGCATCAAAGCCAATCTGGGGAAGATTGATGCCGTGAGGAATGTTAAGGCCTAATCAAATAAAGGAGTTTCATAGCTTGAATGGGAAGATGCTTTGAGTCAGTTCATCTCATCGGCAATGGATAAGTGCATAATGTTCTTTGATGTCCTCAAAATGGGTAAGAAGAATTTCAAATGGAATCAGAGCCATTAGAATCCTTCGAGGAGGTGGTGAGGCGCATGAAGACACCGTCAGTTCTATCCAAACCATTAGGCGGGGAAGGACTATGCGTTTATTTGTAAATGTCTGCTCATACACTAAGTGCATCTTAGTACATAAGGAGGCTAGGATTTAAAGGCTTATTTATTATATCAGTATGCGGTTTACTAAAGTTGAAAATAACTACCGAAGTTGGAGAATATTCATATTTCTTTTTGATTGCATCAAAGAAGCTATGACCATATTTTCAGGCTCATCTGATTAAAGTGTTGACGGATCAGCCCTTGAAGTAGGTGCCATACCGACCCGAGACATCGGAAAGGTTGCCGAAGTGGAATATAAAATTCAGTCAATATGATATTACTTACCATTTTAGGAGAGCAGTAAAAAGGCAGGCATTGACAGATTTCATCGCCGAATTTATCGCATGAGATGGTGAAAAGGAGGATGATATGGTCACACTTCTCTATTGGAAACTATTTGTGGAAGGAGCTTAGAACGAATATAGCTCTAGTGCAGGTAGTGCATGTAACTCCGAAAGGGCGGTTAATTTATAATGTACTAAAGTTGTAATTTCCTGTAATTAACAACGAGGCTGCGCACAAGAGGCGGTTAATTTATAATGTATTAAAGTTGTAATTTCCTGTAGTTAACAACGAGGCTGCGCACAAGACGTTAATAGAGGGACTGGGGAAAGAGAACGAACTAGAGATAAGGATGCTGCATATATTCAGTGATTCCCAGTTAGTGGGTTTTCCAAGTGAGGAAAGAATATCAGGCTATGGGTGCGAGGCTTGCCCCTTGCCTAATGAAAGCACCAGAATTGTTGGATAATTTAAAACATTACGCGATTACGCATATTCCCAGGAAAGAGAATGCAAAGGCTGATTCATTGGATAGCAGCTAGTTCTAGGGGAGCACAGATGATGGGTTTGGTTCTAGTGCAGGTTTTGAAGGCTCGGAGTATCGATAAAATGGATGTCAATTGTATTTTGGAGATCGTTGAGGAAGGGGGTCGTGGATGACTCTGATCAAAGAATACTTGCTCAAGGGAACTCCTACGAGAGATAGGAATGAGGAAGAAACTCCTTCAAAAAGTGCCATGTTTCATGATGGAAGAAGGAGTGTTGTACATAAGAGGTTTCTTTACCCCTTGCTTCAGTGTGCAACCAAGGATTGGGCTACGAAAATCCTCACGGAAATCCATAAGGGTAGCTGTGATGATCGCACTAGGGGGCTTCATCATGGGAATCCATAAGGGTAGGTGTGGTGATTACATTAGGAGGCAGACATTGGCAAAGAAGGTACTTAGCTATGGATATTTTCAACCAATGATAAATCATGTTGCAGCTAATTACACCAAATGGTGCGACCGTTGCTAGAGATGTGTGAAGATTTCAAGAGCCCTATCTACAGAGCTTACACAAATGCTTAGCCTATGACCGTTTGCGGTTTTGGGAATTGATACCAATGGTAAAAAGGAGAAGATATGTATGTAATAGTTGTGATGGACTATTTTACATAGCGCGCTGAAGTGGAACCACTTGCCACCGTCACAAAAAAAGGTAGTCAACTTCACGACGAATAAAATCATCTATGGGCTTGGAGTATCTCAGAAGATTATAACGGATAATGAAACCAAGCATGAAAATACTAAGTTAGAGGATTTATGCTACCGATACATGATCGAAAAGAGCTTTTTAGAGGTGCATACCCACAGATAAACTGACAAATGGAGGTGGTGAATAAAATTACTAGGTCCACCATGAAGAAACAGTTGGCAAAAACAATGGCAAGTAGGCCGAGGAACTTCCATTGGCATTGTGGGCATATAAGATGACCCATAAGTCAGCGACTGGACATATACCATTTGCTTGTTAACACTTCATAAAATAAACGATAACTAATAAATAATTAATAAGGCTCCAAAAAGTGAATTTGAGAAAATGACGAAATATGGCCATGAAACTTACACAACTGTTATTGTGATGATTTTCTGAGCAACTTTCATATTTGGATTTTAGTGATTAGAGCTCAAATGAAGACGTTACTTGTGACGCCCCACCTCTATGCTCGCAATAACAAAGAGTATTAAAAGAAATACTGTCTGTTATCACGAAGAATAAGGCTGGATAGGAGCGGCCATCCGTATTTAGGCCTTACACTAGTATTGGTTACCTCGATAGGAGTGATATATATTTTTATTTTATTTTTTTCATCTCTTATTTATTTACTCCCATCGGCATACCCAATTCCAGTATAAAACGAACCACGATGGTTCATAATAGTTTAGGACAATATATATAATAATAACACAGATAATGTAAATGCGGAACACAGATATAACAGAAAGTCTCATATATATATAACTAATGTCAGTTGATATACATGTGGTACAATACATATGATACAACTACAACTGTCGACTCTGGAAGTTACATATACAAGTACATTATCGTGAATAATATACATGAATATACAACATCCTATACTAAAACAACGACTACTCCAAAAAGTATGAAAAGGCTTCATAGCTCTAGCAGCAACCCAAAGTAAGATATCAACAACCTGTAAATACTCGGTCTGACCCGAGTATTACATTCAAAAGAAAATAATACACGGGTCAGTCTAATTCAAACTCAGTTATTAGTGCACAGAAGCAATAATAATTAAATAAAAATTAGACGACTGTCAAAATAAATTCACCTATCCGATCCTTTAACAAGAAAATCGGATAACGGTGAATATAACCCATATAGTATCGAACAACAATTCAGCAAACTCAAATTATCAACGAAGATAGATGAAAGGATTATTAATGAAGATAATTTAGAAAAACGTCAGAATTGCCTAATCGACAATTAACATCAAAATCTAATTATTAAGAAATAACTAGAAACTCATAATCTAATTATCAAATAGATAATTAGATGACAACAAAATGATCAAATGAAACTAAATCAATTTAAACAATTGAAATATCACTTAAAAACATCAATTCTAATTGGCTGCAGTACACGCTAATGTGTACTGCCTTGCCAATACGGCATATGAAATACGCAAAAGATCAATGGATCAAAAGTAATGGAAACATCAATAAAAGCAATACCGTGTGGCTGCAGTTCACGCTTGCGTGCACTGCCTTGCCACTACAGTGATGATGTACCCAATGAATACCGTGTGGCTGCAGTTCACGCTTGCGTGCACTGCTTTGCCACTACAGTGATGATGTACCCAATGAAAATTCACAAGCAAACACAAGATCAAACCCGAGTTACCGGATTCAACTCAAGTGCATAAAATAATGTCAAAGTGAAATATAATGATCAAATGCAAAAGGTCAAGTCAGTGACTCAATTCAACTGCAGCATCCAAAACACAAAGCAGTGGGACAACTACAAAAATAGGAGGAGGGTGAGGGCACCAAGGGTATGGCACCACACACACAAGCACAAGGGCAGACTGCAACTGAACTGCATCCACCACAAGGTCACAGAGCAATGGTTCAAACATGAAATGAACCAGAGGAATGCAACTGATTTTAAGTGAACTAATGCACAGTGACGTATAACATCAAGACCAATAGCAAATGAATAATGCAATGTATCAGTTTCAAATATGTGCCCAAGTGCAAATGCAATATGGACCTGACGGTACACAAGTGCTACTGTCTCAAGGTCGATAGCCTCCAACAACTCAATAAAGCATGGTAAAGACCAAACCATAATAAACAAGTTTGCAAACTGTCTCAATTGGTCGAGACAGCTACAGGAATGGACAATGCACAATGGCTACACTTCAAATGAACTAATGCACAGTGATGTGTAGAGGTGAGTAAAAATGGTACAGGAACATTATATGAACCGAATTATATACCTGAACAGTGCCAAGAAGTGTCGGCCAATATCTCAAGAATGGAACAGCATGCACAGAAACACGAGTGGCAACAGCCATGAAATACAAGTGCACTAACAAATGAAGACAGCAAGTACAACTGTAATACAAACAGTCGAAGTGGACAATGCAAGCACAACCTCAATAATGAATATGAACCATACATGAACATTTGCAACATGTATATGAAACTAGACAGTGGTCGAAGTGGACCATGCAAGTAGATTAAAAGGGGTGTTCAATGTAACATGGAGCAACAGAACATGTATGCAGTGACCAGTGAACAATGGACCAAGTTCAACTTCACTAGCAATTGTAGTCCAGTGAACAACAAAATGGAATTGGATAGTGTAAAAGCATCAATGCAAAGTGCAAATGAACTCGACAATGAACCAGGCCATACAATTACAAGGAAACAGCAGTATGAAGGTGAGGGCACCCAAATATGGCACCACACACACAACAATACATAAGCAATGAATTGCAAACTCCAGACAGAGGCGATTTTAAACCGCATTTCAAAGCAATATCAAATTCACAGTCGAAATGAGTTCGAAAATCATGGTACAACATTTTCAACTCAAAACAGTGTCGAACCAAATTGTTTCCCGAAAATCAAGTTAATGCCGAGGTCAAGGAGGGATCAACAACGAAACAAAATCGACCACATAATGCGATAAATTTTTGTATACATCATGAACAGCTAATGTTACATAAATAGAGACTCAAATGAACAACGTCGAACTAGATGAAATCAACTAGTGATGCATCAACAACTCATTATGTAAACAATACAAGTCAGTAAGAATTCACTGAAGTCAGAAGTAAAAGAGTTACCTAACTCGAAATAAAGTAATAAAAATCAAGGTATGAACAGAAATTACTTGCAACTGTGATGATGCAATGAAAACAACTACAAAATCAAAGTCTAAAAATCACTTCGAATGAACAAAGTCACAAAATGTCAGAGAATCATAACGGTGGTAGTAAGTTCGAGCAAAGCTCAACAGCATACGGTCAAGCAACAACAATGTTCAAGCCAATGAAGTTCCAAATCAAAATCGAAGTCATCAGGAAATTTACAGAAAACAGAGAACGAGAGTAACGACCGAAGTCAGAGTAAGAAAACAGAAATTTCCCAACCAAACTCAAAGCCATGGAACTCAAAAACGAAGAATCAAATGACGTCGAACTAGATGTGAGTGGGAAGCACTCACCTTTGTCTCGATGAACAGAAGTAGCCGCGAGCGCAACGAAGGATCGTTGATTGACAGGAAAGCGACACCAATCACCATGCGATTGAGCTACCGAAGATGGCGACTTCGATTTCCTGAAGCCCTTGTTTCTGAACGAATGAGAGAAAAATGGGTCGCCATTTTTTTTCTTTTCGTTCGATTTATTCTAGGGTTTCCCATTGTCAATCATGAGGGGAGAACGGGTTGAATTGATTGAAAAAGGGAACGGGCCGAAGTAATAAGGACAGAGGAGAGAGGGTTATTGGGCCAAGGTTAGATTGAAAGCCTGAATCAATCTCTAACATCCAAGCAACAACGAATGACTGAGCAAGATAAATTGACAAAATCAAACGATTATTTTAAAGCCCACAAATCTTGTAACAATTTTTTTTAAAAGAATATCAACTTGATTTTTAAAACTCCAACAGCAATTAACAACCAATATTGATCGTCAAACAACGATAATTAATTGTTGTAAAACCCAGGGTTGTTACAGACTCCCCTCCTTATAAAAATTGCGTCCCCGCAATTTTCATAATTAAAGGCGTCAATAACAATTATTTTTCTAACATAAACTGGTTAGGCTAGAAAATAAAGGTCAGGAACACAAATGCCAAAGAAATCTTTTAATTTCATAAAAGAAATTCACAAATTCTCAACAAAATCTAATTCTCAAATAGATAATCAGAATACAGAAATCGCAAAACTGCAAATATCTAGTTATCCAGCAGATAAATAGAAAACACGAACTTCAAAATCAGCAACTCTAACTATCAACAGAGATGGATAGAAATAGCAATTCAATATAATCAACATAATCTAGAATCAATTAGAGACTAGAAAACCTTATAATCAGCAAAATTTAGTAATTACCTAATTATCAAAACGATAATCAGAAATCTCAAAGCAACAAATATTTAATTATCTCAAGCGATAATCAAATTTCAATTCAACAAATATTCGATTATCAAAAACGATAATCAAATTTCTCAAATCAACAAATATTCGATTATCAAAAACGATAATCAAATACAACAAATATCCGATTATCAAAAACGATAACCAGAAACAACAAATATTCGATTATCAAGAACGATAATCAAAAACAACAAATATTCGATTATCAAAAACGATAATCAAATCAACAAATATCCGAATATCAAAAACGATAATCAGATCAACAATTATCTGATTATCAAAAACGATAATCAGAACTCATATCAACAAATATCAAATCAACAAATATCCGATTATCAAAACGATAACCAGAAACAACAAATATTCGATTATCAAGAACGATAATAAAAAACAACAAATATTCGATTATCAAAAACGATAATCAAATCAACAAATATCCGATTATCAAAAACGATAATCAGATCAACAATTATCTGATTATCAAAAACGATAATCAGAACTCATATCAACAAATATTCGATTATCAATAACGATAATCAAATCAACAAATATCTGATTATCAAAAACGATAATCAGAACTCATATCAACAAATATCAAATCAACAAATATCTGATTATCAAAACGATAATCAGAACTCATATCAACAAATATCAAATCAACAAATATCCGATTATCAAAACGATAATCAGAACTCATATCAACAAATATCCAATTACCTGCAGATAATTGGAAACAACAAATATCTAGAAATCAATTAAGATAATCTAGAAAATCAACATAAAAGGTTGGATCGATCCCATCAGATGGCGAGTTTTAGCTACGCCGCACGTGCATCTCATATGGCCGAAGCCTACTAAGTACCCATCATAATTTTGGCGCCCATCATATGACCCGAAGGTCCAACATATGACCCGAAGGTCTGGTACTGGTATTTGACCCGAAGGTCCATCATAGTGGCTCGAAAGCACACGAAAATCATCATATATTCAATTAACGAGTCCGGAATTAACCAAAATAGCAAACGCACATGTCCCATAACCACGTATTTTACTAAATTGTTTAAATCTCTTCATCGTTTCCTTGAAAGTGCAAAATTGTGTATTCCAAAAATAACATTTCACATTCTCAAACGGACAAGTCCGGAATTAAGCGAATCAGTAAAAGAAAGGGGTCATAGTCCTCGATTTTTCTGAAACGTTTAAGTCACTTTCTCATTCTTCTGAAAACGCAAACTGTAAAAATTCTGATTTCATTTATTTTATAAAAGTAATAATTTACATTCTCAAACGAACAAGTCCGGAATATTAATAAAAGAAAGGGGTCATAGTCCTCGATTTTACTGAAACGTTTAAATCTCTTTCTCATTCTTTTGAAAACATAAACTGAAAATTTTTGAAAACAATTTTTATTTTAAAACGCTTTTTATAATCACGTGATTAAATCAACAACATAAGTAGCAACTTCAACAAAGAAATGGTACTTCTCAAAACAACATAAAACTAATCTCAAAATCAGCATTGCGGGATAACCGTTTGAAAATCCACTTTAAAATTTGACGGTTACTGAAGTCAAAGCGACAGTAAATTTTAAACGTCAAAATCTCATCAAAATAATTCGCATCAAAATAAAATTCCAGTGAATTTTCATTCATTAAAAATGTCAACAAAACACCGTGCTTCAAAATATAGCATTGGTGTAAAAATCCCATTATATAAAAATAACGGCAACAAAATACGTCTCATAACCAAGCATCGGTTCAACGTAAAATTTATGCAGTAACGTGCAACTCAAATTTTCACGTACACTACAAAACGAACAAAGAAATCATTCAATTATATCTTCAATGAAGATATTTCAAAACAGCAGAAATCTCAACAAAAATCACATAACTGCAATTGTTTCGAATCCTCAAATCAGATTCGAAATTTTCAAAGAAAACAAAATGAACACAGCTATGTAAACAACAAATGAAATTTATTTCAATTTCATAATTTGATTTTCAAATCAAAAAGGTTATCAGCCGTACTCAGCGAAGACAGTTTCACTGTTTCCGCTGCGCACTCTGATAAACAGTCACAAATCAAACAAATCAACAAAACACAAATTCACTTTTATTTTTAAATAAAGATATTTAAAAATTTCAACATATTTTCAAAACTTTAGTTTTGACTCAAAGCACAATAAAACATCGACTAATAGTTGTAACACATGTTCCATCTAAGTTATGTTTTATATTATGTCCCTAAACCCCAGGCTCTGATACCAACTGTGACGCCCCACCTCTATGCTCGCAATAACAAAGAGTATTAAAAGAAATACTGTCTGTTATCACGAAGAATAAGGCTGGATAGGAGCGGCCATCCGTAGTTAGGCCTTACACTAGTATTGGTTACCTCGATAGGAGTGATATATATTTTTATTTTATTTTTTTCATCTCTTATTTATTTACTCCCATCGGCATACCCAATTCCAGTATAAAACGAACCACGATGGTTCATAATAGTTTAGGACAATATATATAATAATAACACAGATAATGTAAATGCGGAACACAGATATAACAGAAAGTCTCATATATATATAACTAATGTCAGTTGATATACATGTGGTACAATACATATGATACAACTACAACTGTCGACTCTGGAAGTTACATATACAAGTACATTATCGTGAATAATATACATGAATATACAACATCCTATACTAAAACAACGACTACTCCAAAAAGTATGAAAAGGCTTCATAGCTCTAGCAGCAACCCAAAGTAAGATATCAACAACCTGTAAATACTCGGTCTGACCCGAGTATTACATTCAAAAGAAAATAATACACGGGTCAGTCTAATTCAAACTCAGTTATTAGTGCACAGAAGCAATAATAATTAAATAAAAATTAGACGACTGTCAAAATAAATTCACCTATCCGATCCTTTAACAAGAAAATCGGATAACGGTGAATATAACCCATATAGTATCGAACAACAATTCAGCAAACTCAAATTATCAACGAAGATAGATGAAAGGATTATTAATGAAGATAATTTAGAAAAACGTCAGAATTGCCTAATCGACAATTAACATCAAAATCTAATTATTAAGAAATAACTAGAAACTCATAATCTAATTATCAAATAGATAATTAGATGACAACAAAATGATCAAATGAAACTAAATCAATTTGAACAATTGAAATATCACTTAAAAACATCAATTCTAATTGGCTGCAGTACACGCTAATGTGTACTGCCTTGCCAATACGGCATATGAAATACGCAAAAGATCAATGGATCAAAAGTAATGGAAACATCAATAAAAGCAATACCGTGTGGCTGCAGTTCACGCTTGCGTGCACTGCCTTGCTACTACAGTGATGATGTACCCAATGAATACCGTGTGGCTGCAGTTCACGCTTGCGTGCACTGCTTTGCCACTACAGTGATGATGTACCCAATGAAAATTCACAAGCAAACACAAGATCAAACCCGAGTTACCGGATTCAACTCAAGTGCATAAAATAATGTCAAAGTGAAATATAATGATCAAATGCAAAAGGTCAAGTCAGTGACTCAATTCAACTGCAGCATCCAAAACACAAAGCAGTGGGACAACTACAAAAATAGGAGGAGGGTGAGGGCACCAAGGGTATGGCACCACACACACAAGCACAAGGGCAGACTGCAACTGAACTGCATCCACCACAAGGTCACAGAGCAATGGTTCAAACATGAAATGAACCAGAGGAATGCAACTGATTTTAAGTGAACTAATGCACAGTGACGTATAACATCAAGACCAATAGCAAATGAATAATGCAATGTATCAGTTTCAAATATGTGCCCAAGTGCAAATGCAATATGGACCTGACGGTACACAAGTGCTACTGTCTCAAGGTCGATAGCCTCCAACAACTCAATAAAGCATGGTAAAGACCAAACCATAATAAACAAGTTTGCAAACTGTCTCAATTGGTCGAGACAGCTACAGGAATGGACAATGCACAATGGCTACACTTCAAATGAACTAATGCACAGTGATGTGTAGAGGTGAGTAAAAATGGTACAGGAACATTATATGAACCGAATTATATACCTGAACAGTGCCAAGAAGTGTCGGCCAATATCTCAAGAATGGAACAGCATGCACAGAAACACGAGTGGCAACAGCCATGAAATACAAGTGCACTAACAAATGAAGACAGCAAGTACAACTGTAATACAAACAGTCGAAGTGGACAATGCAAGCACAACCTCAATAATGAATATGAACCATACATGAACATTTGCAACATGTATATGAAACTAGACAGTGGTCGAAGTGGACCATGCAAGTAGATTAAAAGGGGTGTTCAATGTAACATGGAGCAACAGAACATGTATGCAGTGACCAGTGAACAATGGACCAAGTTCAACTTCACTAGCAATTGTAGTCCAGTGAACAACAAAATGGAATTGGATAGTGTAAAAGCATGAATGCAAAGTGCAAATGAACTCGACAATGAACCAGGCCATACAATTACAAGGAAACAGCAGTATGAAGGTGAGGGCACCCAAATATGGCACCACACACACAACAATACATAAGCAATGAATTGCAAACTCCAGACAGAGGCGATTTTAAACCGCATTTCAAAGCAATATCAAATTCACAGTCGAAATGAGTTCGAAAATCATGGTACAACATTTTCAACTCAAAACAGTGTCGAACCAAATTGTTTCCCGAAAATCAGGTTAATGCCGAGGTCAAGGAGGGATCAACAACGAAACAAAATCGACCACATAATGCGATAAATTTTTGTATACATCATGAACAGCTAATGTTACATAAATAGAGACTCAAATGAACAACGTCGAACTAGATGAAATCAACTAGTGATGCATCAACAACTCATTATGTAAACAATACAAGTCAGTAAGAATTCACTGAAGTCAGAAGTAAAAGAGTTACCTAACTCGAAATAAAGTAATAAAAATCAAGGTATGAACAGAAATTACTTGCAACTGTGATGATGCAATGAAAACAACTACAAAATCAAAGTCTAAAAATCACTTCGAATGAACAAAGTCACAAAATGTCAGAGAATCATAACGGTGGTAGTAAGTTCGAGCAAAGCTCAACAGCATACGGTCAAGCAACAACAATGTTCAAGCCAATGAAGTTCCAAATCAAAATCGAAGTCATCAGGAAATTTACAGAAAACAGAGAACGAGAGTAACGACCGAAGTCAGAGTAAGAAAACAGAAATTTCCCAACCAAACTCAAAGCCATGGAACTCAAAAACGAAGAATCAAATGACGTCGAACTAGATGTGAGTGGGAAGCACTCACCTTTGTCTCGATGAACAGAAGTAGCCGCGAGCGCAACGAAGGATCGTTGATTGACAGGCAAGCGACACCAATCACCATGCGATTGAGCTACCGGAGATGGCGACTTCGATTTCCTGAAGCCCTTGTTTCTGAACGAATGAGAGAAAAATGGGCCGCCATTTTTTTTCTTTTCGTTCGATTTATTCTAGGGTTTCCCATTGTCAATCATGAGGGGAGAACGGGTTGAATTGATTGAAAAAGGGAACGGGCCGAAGTAATAAGGACAGAGGAGAGAGGGTTATTGGGCCAAGGTTAGATTGAAAGCCCGAATCAATCTCTAACATCCAAGCAACAACGAATGACTGAGCAAGATAAATTGACAAAATCAAACGATTATTTTAAAGCCCACAAATCTTGTAACAATTTTTTTTAAAAGAATATCAACTTGATTTTTAAAACTCCAACAGCAATTAACAACCAATATTGATCGTCAAACAACGATAATTAATTGTTGTAAAACCCAGGGTTGTTACAGACTTCCCTCCTTATAAAAATTGCGTCCCCGCAATTTTCATAATTAAAGGCGTCAATAACAATTATTTTTCTAACATAAACTGGTTAGGCTAGAAAATAAAGGTCAGGAACACAAATGCCAAAGAAATCTTTTAATTTCATAAAAGAAATTCACAAATTCTCAACAAAATCTAATTCTCAAATAGATAATCAGAATACAGAAATCGCAAAACTGCAAATATCTAGTTATCCAGCAGATAAATAGAAAACACGAACTTCAAAATCAGCAACTCTAACTATCAACAGAGATGGACAGAAATAGCAATTCAATATAATCAACATAATCTAGAATCAATTAGAGACTAGAAAACCTTATAATCAGCAAAATTTAGTAATTACCTAATTATCAAAACGATAATCAGAAATCTCAGAGCAACAAATATTTAATTATCTCAAGCGATAATCAAATTTCAATTCAACAAATATTCGATTATCAAAAACGATAATCAAATTTCTCAAATCAACAAATATTCGATTATCAAAAACGATAATCAAATACAACAAATATCTGATTATCAAAAACGATAACCAGAAACAACAAATATTCGATTATCAAGAACGATAATCAAAAACAACAAATATTCGATTATCAAAAACGATAATCAAATCAACAAATATCCGAATATCAAAAACGATAATCAGATCAACAATTATCTGATTATCAAAAACGATAATCAGAACTCATATCAACAAATATCAAATCAACAAATATCCGATTATCAAAACGATAACCAGAAACAACAAATATTCGATTATCAAGAACGATAATAAAAAACAACAAATATTCGATTATCAAAAACGATAACCAAATCAACAAATATCCGATTATCAAAAACGATAATCAGATCAACAATTATCTGATTATCAAAAACGATAATCAGAACTCATATCAACAAATATTCGATTATCAATAACGATAATCAAATCAACAAATATCTGATTATCAAAAACGATAATCAGAACTCATATCAACAAATATCAAATCAACAAATATCCGATTATCAAAACGATAATCTGAACTCATATCAACAAATATCAAATCAACAAATATCCGATTATCAAAACGATAATCTGAACTCATATCAACAAATATCAAATCAACAAATATCTGATTATCAAAACGATAATCAGAACTCATATCAACAAATATCCAATTACCTGCAGATAATTGGAAACAACAAATATCTAGAAATCAATTAAGATAATCTAGAAAATCAACATAAAAGGTTGGATCGATCCCATCAGATGGCGAGTTTTAGCTACGCCGCACGTGCATCTCATATGGCCGAAGCCTACTAAGTACCCATCATAATTTTGGCGCCCATCATATGACCCGAAGGTCCAACATATGACCCGAAGGTCTGGTACTGGTATTTGACCCGAAGGTCCATCATAGTGGCTCGAAAGCACACGAAAATCATCATATATTCAATTAACGAGTCCGGAATTAACCAAAATAGCAAACGCACATGTCCCATAACCACGTATTTTACTAAATTGTTTAAATCTCTTCATCGTTTCCTTGAAAGTGCAAAATTGTGTATTCCAAAAATAACATTTCACATTCTCAAACGGACAAGTCCGGAATTAAGCGAATCAGTAAAAGAAAGGGGTCATAGTCCTCGATTTTTCTGAAACGTTTAAGTCACTTTCTCATTCTTCTGAAAACGCAAACTGTAAAAATTCTGATTTCATTTATTTTATAAAAGTAATAATTTACATTCTCAAACGAACAAGTCCGGAATATTAATAAAAGAAAGGGGTCATAGTCCTCGATTTTACTGAAACGTTTAAATCTCTTTCTCATTCTTTTGAAAACATAAACTGAAAATTTTTGAAAACAATTTTTATTTTAAAACGCTTTTTATAATCACGTGATTAAATCAACAACATAAGTAGCAACTTCAACAAAGAAATGGTACTTCTCAAAACAACATAAAACTAATCTCAAAATCAGCATTGCGGGATAACCGTTTGAAAATCCACTTTAAAATTTGACGGTTACTGAAGTCAAAGCGACAGTAAATTTTAAACGTCAAAATCTCATCAAAATAATTCGCATCAAAATAAAATTCCAGTGAATTTTCATTCATTAAAAATGTCAACAAAACACCGTGCTTCAAAATATAGCATTGGTGTAAAAATCCCATTATATAAAAATAACGGCAACAAAATACGTCTCATAACCAAGCATCGGTTCAACGTAAAATTTATGCAGTAACGTGCAACTCAAATTTTCACGTACACTACAAAACGAACAAAGAAATCATTCAATTATATCTTCAATGAAGATATTTCAAAACAGCAGAAATCTCAACAAAAATCACATAACTGCAATTGTTTCGAATCCTCAAATCAGATTCGAAATTTTCAAAGAAAACAAAATGAACACAGCTATGTAAACAACAAATGAAATTTATTTCAATTTCATAATTTGATTTTCAAATCAAAAAGGTTATCAGCCGTACTCAGCGAAGACAGTTTCACTGTTTCCGCTGCGCACTCTGATAAACAGTCACAAATCAAACAAATCAACAAAACACAAATTCACTTTTATTTTTAAATAAAGATATTTAAAAATTTCAACATATTTTCAAAACTTTAGTTTTGACTCAAAGCACAATAAAACATCGACTAATAGTTGTAACACATGTTCCATCTAAGTTATGTTTTATATTATGTCCCTAAACCCCAGGCTCTGATACCAACTGTGACGCCCCACCTCTATGCTCGCAATAACAAAGAGTATTAAAAGAAATACTGTCTGTTATCACGAAGAATAAGGCTGGATAGGAGCGGCCATCCGTAGTTAGGCCTTACACTAGTATTGGTTACCTCGATAGGAGTGATATATATTTTTATTTTATTTTTTTCATCTCTTATTTATTTACTCCCATCGGCATACCCAATTCCAGTATAAAACGAACCACGATGGTTCATAATAGTTTAGGACAATATATATAATAATAACACAGATAATGTAAATGCGGAACACAGATATAACAGAAAGTCTCATATATATATAACTAATGTCAGTTGATATACATGTGGTACAATACATATGATACAACTACAACTGTCGACTCTGGAAGTTACATATACAAGTACATTATCGTGAATAATATACATGAATATACAACATCCTATACTAAAACAACGACTACTCCAAAAAGTATGAAAAGGCTTCATAGCTCTAGCAGCAACCCAAAGTAAGATATCAACAACCTGTAAATACTCGGTCTGACCCGAGTATTACATTCAAAAGAAAATAATACACGGGTCAGTCTAATTCAAACTCAGTTATTAGTGCACAGAAGCAATAATAATTAAATAAAAATTAGACGACTGTCAAAATAAATTCACCTATCCGATCCTTTAACAAGAAAATCGGATAACGGTGAATATAACCCATATAGTATCGAACAACAATTCAGCAAACTCAAATTATCAACGAAGATAGATGAAAGGATTATTAATGAAGATAATTTAGAAAAACGTCAGAATTGCCTAATCGACAATTAACATCAAAATCTAATTATTAAGAAATAACTAGAAACTCATAATCTAATTATCAAATAGATAATTAGATGACAACAAAATGATCAAATGAAACTAAATCAATTTAAACAATTGAAATATCACTTAAAAACATCAATTCTAATTGGCTGCAGTACACGCTAATGTGTACTGCCTTGCCAATACGGCATATGAAATACGCAAAAGATCAATGGATCAAAAGTAATGGAAACATCAATAAAAGCAATACCGTGTGGCTGCAGTTCACGCTTGCGTGCACTGCCTTGCTACTACAGTGATGATGTACCCAATGAATACCGTGTGGCTGCAGTTCACGCTTGCGTGCACTGCTTTGCCACTACAGTGATGATGTACCCAATGAAAATTCACAAGCAAACACAAGATCAAACCCGAGTTACCGGATTCAACTCAAGTGCATAAAATAATGTCAAAGTGAAATATAATGATCAAATGCAAAAGGTCAAGTCAGTGACTCAATTCAACTGCAGCATCCAAAACACAAAGCAGTGGGACAACTACAAAAATAGGAGGAGGGTGAGGGCACCAAGGGTATGGCACCACACACACAAGCACAAGGGCAGACTGCAACTGAACTGCATCCACCACAAGGTCACAGAGCAATGGTTCAAACATGAAATGAACCAGAGGAATGCAACTGATTTTAAGTGAACTAATGCACAGTGACGTATAACATCAAGACCAATAGCAAATGAATAATGCAATGTATCAGTTTCAAATATGTGCCCAAGTGCAAATGCAATATGGACCTGACGGTACACAAGTGCTACTGTCTCAAGGTCGATAGCCTCCAACAACTCAATAAAGCATGGTAAAGACCAAACCATAATAAACAAGTTTGCAAACTGTCTCAATTGGTCGAGACAGCTACAGGAATGGACAATGCACAATGGCTACACTTCAAATGAACTAATGCACAGTGATGTGTAGAGGTGAGTAAAAATGGTACAGGAACATTATATGAACCGAATTATATACCTGAACAGTGCCAAGAAGTGTCGGCCAATATCTCAAGAATGGAACAGCATGCACAGAAACACGAGTGGCAACAGCCATGAAATACAAGTGCACTAACAAATGAAGACAGCAAGTACAACTGTAATACAAACAGTCGAAGTGGACAATGCAAGCACAACCTCAATAATGAATATGAACCATACATGAACATTTGCAACATGTATATGAAACTAGACAGTGGTCGAAGTGGACCATGCAAGTAGATTAAAAGGGGTGTTCAATGTAACATGGAGCAACAGAACATGTATGCAGTGACCAGTGAACAATGGACCAAGTTCAACTTCACTAGCAATTGTAGTCCAGTGAACAACAAAATGGAATTGGATAGTGTAAAAGCATGAATGCAAAGTGCAAATGAACTCGACAATGAACCAGGCCATACAATTACAAGGAAACAGCAGTATGAAGGTGAGGGCACCCAAATATGGCACCACACACACAACAATACATAAGCAATGAATTGCAAACTCCAGACAGAGGCGATTTTAAACCGCATTTCAAAGCAATATCAAATTCACAGTCGAAATGAGTTCGAAAATCATGGTACAACATTTTCAACTCAAAACAGTGTCGAACCAAATTGTTTCCCGAAAATCAGGTTAATGCCGAGGTCAAGGAGGGATCAACAACGAAACAAAATCGACCACATAATGCGATAAATTTTTGTATACATCATGAACAGCTAATGTTACATAAATAGAGACTCAAATGAACAACGTCGAACTAGATGAAATCAACTAGTGATGCATCAACAACTCATTATGTAAACAATACAAGTCAGTAAGAATTCACTGAAGTCAGAAGTAAAAGAGTTACCTAACTCGAAATAAAGTAATAAAAATCAAGGTATGAACAGAAATTACTTGCAACTGTGATGATGCAATGAAAACAACTACAAAATCAAAGTCTAAAAATCACTTCGAATGAACAAAGTCACAAAATGTCAGAGAATCATAACGGTGGTAGTAAGTTCGAGCAAAGCTCAACAGCATACGGTCAAGCAACAACAATGTTCAAGCCAATGAAGTTCCAAATCAAAATCGAAGTCATCAGGAAATTTACAGAAAACAGAGAACGAGAGTAACGACCGAAGTCAGAGTAAGAAAACAGAAATTTCCCAACCAAACTCAAAGCCATGGAACTCAAAAACGAAGAATCAAATGACGTCGAACTAGATGTGAGTGGGAAGCACTCACCTTTGTCTCGATGAACAGAAGTAGCCGCGAGCGCAACGAAGGATCGTTGATTGACAGGCAAGCGACACCAATCACCATGCGATTGAGCTACCGGAGATGGCGACTTCGATTTCCTGAAGCCCTTGTTTCTGAACGAATGAGAGAAAAACGGGCCGCCATTTTTTTTTCTTTTCGTTCGATTTATTCTAGGGTTTCCCATTGTCAATCATGAGGGGAGAACGGGTTGAATTGATTGAAAAAGGGAACGGGCCGAAGTAATAAGGACAGAGGAGAGAGGGTTATTGGGCCAAGGTTAGATTGAAAGCCCGAATCAATCTCTAACATCCAAGCAACAACGAATGACTGAGCAAGATAAATTGACAAAATCAAACGATTATTTTAAAGCCCACAAATCTTGTAACAATTTTTTTTAAAAGAATATCAACTTGATTTTTAAAACTCCAACAGCAATTAACAACCAATATTGATCGTCAAACAACGATAATTAATTGTTGTAAAACCCAGGGTTGTTACATTACTAGCATTTGAAGTTTTCGAAATGCAAATAAAAAATAAAAAATAAAAAATGAAGGACCTACGGCCTACCCCTTATTAAGCCAGTCACCACTAGTGGTCGACCTCTTATAGGGGCCGTCAACCAATTGGCGGTGGCTGGTAGGGCTTTAGCCTTGACCAAACAACCCGGATTTAATTATTTTAATCTAACGGTTACGGTTGATTCGAGTGCTTATAAATACAGGTCTAATCCCTCACTTCTCCTCATATTTTCTAATCCAAGCAGTGAAGCTCTACAATTTTTCCTTCTCCGCTATTTCTATAAATTATAAATATTATACACATATATATACACATACAAATTGGAGAAGGGAAAATAATAAAAGAGAAAAGAAGAAGATGGGAATCAATGCCTTAACCCAAGTTTCTTCTCGGATATGTAATTCTAATAGTTGTACATACTCTATTATACATATTTTTTAGATTAGAATGAAAAAGGAGTCAAGTGGAGGAATGGATTCATATTTCGGAAAAATAAAAAGCTAGAAAGGTGAGTGTGAAATTATATATAACATTTTATCTTATCAAATTTTCATTTAATTATTATGCATGTAACAACCCACTTTATTGTACAATTCTAGCTGACAATAAACCACACATGTCCAACTCAAATCAAACGGAAAGATGGATAGTAAGGAAAAGAAAGAAGAAAGAAAAAGAGAAGAAGAAGGGAAAAGAAACTAAAATAAAACAGAATCTCACAATCGCAGTGAAACAAAATATAATATAATACGAGTGATCTTTACAAAAGAGAAACTTTTATATACATAAATCCATTAGAGTACAACAACAATCAAAATCATCAGCCTGGACAGTTATAACATCATGCCTTTAAAATTGCTAATAATTTAAACAACAAAGCAGTGGAGAATATATATATACGCGAATATGATTTGGAGACCTCTAACTTGTCACCTGAGCTCCAATGCATCCAAAACAATCTGTAAATATGTTTGGTCTGACCCAAGCATTATAATAAAATAACACCCGAGTCAGTCTGAAAAACAAGCATGAGAAAACACACCCAATTGGATTTTTAAAGTTATAGAAACCTTTCAAAAAACCCAAGGTATCTCGTAAGACTGCACCGCACATAAACATAGACGGGTTTTTACCTTACGATAACCAAAACCTTTCTATAAAAAATCCTTTGATATTATAATAATGTCTAATTTACAAATACTTAATAAATATAGCCGAAATTGTTACATTAATTAAATTCTGACGTACTAGGTTCTACAACCAAATCCGAAGGCTCGTGTTGGAGAATGGATTCCCAACTATGAAAGGGTAAAGGTCTACCCACCGAATCCGTACACCTCTAAATAAAATGTACGAGAGCATACAACACGTTGCACCTTTGCTATTCAGGACCGACACTGCACCCTTCTCGAGTAGCATCGAATATGATCATCCTTTGGTTGCAATCAACAACCACACAGTGGGATCCCAAAGCATACATGAGTATTGCTCTAGATTTGGGATGATTATACCCCACTTGGGTGTTACCCACTTAGCCTTGTGCATGCCCTGCTTTATTCATTTCCCTTATGTGAGGCTCAAAGAGGCCACGCTCTTACTACTCATACAACACTTCCCACTTGGAATCCTAACACCGCTCTCCAGGCAACAATGCAATATCATCATTCATCCACAAAAGTTAATTCTCGGATTGAACGAAACGATTGAGAACTTTGTCTCCAATTCCATCATCTCCAAGATCGAACGCTTGAGTTTGATAGAAATGGTTTTCACATAACATATCCGATCCTAATTTCTTCGAAACAATATTCAGCAGTATCCATTAAAATCAACCCCGGTTCTTTAGAAAATAAACAGTCAAAGTTAGGATCGGAGATCCCTTCCTAATCGTTAGTGTATGGATTTCCTTATCATTTGTTTTGGTTGAACAAAACAAGATTTACACGCACAGTACAACATCGTCGAAGATAACTGTGTCATATAACTCACGTATTTCTCCAAGATATTCCAAAGTTATATGTAGGTCCAAATTCTGATAGTTGGTTATTTAACTATCGAATAACAAACAGTCGATCGAGGATTTTACTCAGGAAAAACCAACATGGGTTAAGCACCAAGCAACACTAGGCCTTTATTGATTAATCTTCTAATAATTAAATTCACTTTGTAAAATCAGTCCCAAAATTCTTTTTTGAATACACACACATCAACAATCCCTATTTTTCAATACTTGAAAAAATATCCATATATTTATATCAATGGTGTAAGTATATGCACCAACATTTGAGAAGATTTCCCCTTGTTGTTCAGTTCAAAATCATTCGTAACTGTAACGACCCATAAAATTTTAGCAATTTTTAATTGGTTTATAACGTATTGAATTGGATTTTTGAGAAATTATTAATAATAAAATTTTGAAAAAATATTTTTTTTTTATTTGGATTACGTATGATTAAATATAGCAAATGGTAAATTTTCAATTAATTATATGAATGTTTATTTATTATGTAATTCTATTAAACTCAAATCAGTTAAGAATTGTTGAAAATAAATTTGCATGAAATCAAGGGAATCAACTATTACCATAAATTTTATTTCTTTCCTGTCCATTCAAATTTTACATCAGTTACAAACCAATCAATACATTACCTTTATTACTCCCTGTATTCGTGCTGTAGCTCTTTAATTTTCTGTCCGTTGCTATTTCATTTCGGGTTTGTTCCTTCCCTATTTATTCCATTTCAAGCATTTCCTATTCTCTCTGGCAGAAACATAATATTTTACATCATTTATATATATATATATATATATATATCTGTAGCTTGCATTCATTCGTTTATTCACTTTTACATTTCTCATACTTTCTACTTTATTGTCCTTAATTCCCGTGCTTGACATTATCATTTTAGTTTCTTTCCATTGAATGTGGCACGTTTCGCTGTTAACGTTTTATTCCATTTATATGTGTGGCTTTCCTTTTGCAACCTGTTCCATTTCTATTTCCTTCGTTTTCAAAATTTGAAACGTACAGGCTGGACCACAGTATTAATTGCTTTAATAATTTTTCCAATTCACGTTCAAACGTTGCTAGTCCTAGCTACTAATAAATTTAGAAATCAGTGTCTGTTACTTAATTTTAAGGCATACGTTCAAAGCATTGGCTTTTATTATTCAGCTCAATTAAGGGTGATCGTTGCCATCACATAACCGGTAAAAGATTTGTATACGTTTTATTTGTTTATGTGGCAACGATTCACATTTACACTATTATTTCCTTTTTAACTTTATTTGCCTCATATTCATTTATTTGTGTATGTTTTCGTTTCAATTATTGTACACATCATGGTTCCTTTTATAAATTCATCGCCCATAAATAGTTTATTTCTTTCCCCCTTCATCTTCATGTGTCTCATATTCATTTATTTGTGTACGTTTTCATTTCAATTTTTGTACACATAATGGTTCCTTTTATAAATCATCGCCCATAAATAGTTTATTTCTTTCACCCTTCATCTTCATTTGTCTCATATTCATTTATTTGTGTACGTTTTCGTTTCAATTATTGTACAGATCATGGTTCCTTTTATAAATTCATCGCCCATAAATAGTTTATTTCTTCCCCCCTTCATCTTAATTTGTCTCATATTCATTTTTTTATGTACATTTTCCTTTCAATTATTGTACACCTGGTTCCTTTTATAAATTCATCGCCCATAAATAGTTTATTTCTTTCCCCCTTCGTCTTCTTTTGTCTCATATTCATTTATTTGTGTACGTTTTCATTTCAATTATTGTACACATCATGGTTCCTTTTATAAATTCATTGCCCATAAATAGTTTATTTCTTTCCCCCTTCGTCTTCATTTGTCACATATTCATTTATTTGTGTACGTTTTTTTTTACATTGATTGGGCAAAGGCTCATATTTCAATTGCATTTATAAATCAATTTCCACTTTTGCAACTTCACTTTGCTTTCACTTTCCACCTCATACTTGCATCCTTTTATTACTCACCTGCTCACATTTTACTCCCTCTACATAAATTGCTCCCTTCTCTTGAAACCAAGCAAAAAAAAAGAGAAACGAACACACTCCTCTGCCTTTGGCTTGCACCCTTAGCCTCTCCGCCTCAACTGCCGTACCTCCACCTGATCATATCCGCCCTCCATCTCCTTCTCTTCCATGCTGACGTTGTTCGACATGCCACTACCTTGCCGCGGTGAGTTTTGTTGTCCTCTTCCTTGATTCTTCTCTGGTTATATATCTTCTCTGCATATATATATATATATATATATATATATATATATATATATATTAAGTATGTATAAACTATAAAGCAACTTTGTAAAGGCGATAATATCATATGTTGTGTCCTATTTTTATCTAATATTATACAGTATAAACTTGGGTAAGGCTTAGTCTATGCATATAAGGCTACAAAGAAGAAATATATATATGTAGTGTTTGCTGTATGCGTTTTGTATAAGGTGTGTGTGTTTTTATTTTATTTTGTTTTACTGTATATAATTGTTTTACAGTACTATGTAAATTTTGTACAATTGCAGTGCTAGCATGTTTAAAGTATTGTAAAGTATAAAAGGTGTTGAGTATATTTATGTACTGACTTTAACTAAATATATTACTGTTAGTATTATATATTGGTTTATTTTATATATAATCTGTTTTAGTAGCATATAGATTTTATAAAGTTTACATGGTTTTATATTAGTTTACATATACCGAAGTTAGATTTGGTATTGATATATAATATATGGACTTTATGTTATATGTTTTAATATTGATTTTAATATTTGATTTATAAAGGTTACTTTTATAAAGATTTAAATTTTAGATGGTGTTTGGATATTGGTTTGTATATGGGTTTAAACATATACATTATTTCAAACTATACTACATATAGATATGTTTTGTTTAAACCAATGATTTTTGAAAAAATATATTTATTATATGTTTAAATTTAGAATACAGTTTTATTTATATATAGTTTTATATATACAACTATATATAGCTCACTTATCCTATTTATTTTCCTCGACCCAACTCTGATTTGATTTCGTCAATTCCCCTTTATCAGCTTTGATCGTTAAAATTCTTGCCAATACTACTTTGCTTCGAAAACTATGCATGGATTCGTATCTCTTCTCATTCCGCCCTCTCCTCTAGGCTCGAAAGGTGAGCAATCACTCACGATTAACGTTCTTTTATTTATGAAATTTGATTTCAATTGAAACGACAATTGAAATATGCTGCTATTATTAATTTTAAATTGTTATATGCTACTATATATAACTATTCACTCATGGGATATGACAACATATCCTGTAGTTTACATTATATTGTTATTGAGGATACATACCTGTTATATTATTATCATATCTGTTATCACCCTGCAAGTTCCCTGTAATATAGAATTCATTATGGGTTGAAAATGATACATACCCGAACAGACTTTAGAATATGAGAATTTCGTTATGGGTTGAAATGATAAACCCAAGCGATTTTCAATTAAATTGAATTTGGGATTGCGGGTCGAAGTGAAATCTACCCGTATATTTAAAATTTGGATTGAAATGATAAATATCTGTATCCCCTGACCATTGGGTAGGAAATTATATACCGACACCGTTGGTCCACATATAGATATATAAATGTTTGAAAATAATGTCTATAGTTTAAAAGGAAATATATGGTTTTTAATAAATATTGGGTCTTAAAATATTATATGTAAATGGAAATTTTATATATAGATTTAATAATAATATTATTGACACTGAATCAATCCATATAATATGTTTAAGTATTTATTTAAATTTATATTTCAAAAATTGATTGTTGTAATAATTTGAATAAGTTAAGGTTGAGAAGATAAGTTGAATTTATTTGAAATGGTATTTAGTTAAGAATTCTACGTAATTGGATTGATTTGGACTATTAAATTTGAAATTTTAGATTTGATTTATAACTTGATTTTGATTTAAATGATTAAATGGACGTTTCAAGTTTAAACAAATTGAAAGGAGTATTTAGTTTAAAGGTAAATTTAGGTTATTTAATAAATATTGAATTTATTAAGTGAACATTTCAAGACTAAATAATAAGGTTAAATCGAGATCTATATGAAACTGTTAAATTGAACTTTGGAATGTTGAATATTAAAGCTTTGAAATATACTAGAATTTAAATGCTTAATTTGTGATTTAGATCTGTATTTGAAATATATATAATTTGAATTTGTTTGGTCAGAAACTGAATTGAATGGAAATTGATAAATTGAGATTGAATTTAATTTGAATAGGGAAGTCGGGTTGATTTTGAAGTGATTTGTTAAGTTTGAGGAAATTACAAATATTCTACTTTATAAAATATTTATATATATTTTGGAAATATATATATTAGAAATGAAATGTTATTTTGTTGTGAAGTATAAATTAATTTGAAATGAACTCGGTGTTATAGTATATATTTCTACATTGCAGATAGTTCCATGGACCCATAGAGGATGGTTATCCCAAACATCCTTAAGTTACTTGTATTTCAGTTGATATTTCACTTGAGTTGGATTTATTGATATAAGAATGTCAATCCTGATTTGAGTGTTTTGTGTTTTTGCTTTACGCTCGGATCAGACTTAGTGAGACATCATATGAGACTCACCTTTGGAGTTTGGAGCTTCGTTTGGAGATCCAACTATCGATTCAGCTTTCAGCATTTCCAGTTGATTGGTTTGGAGACTTCACTGCATTTGAGCTATTCTATTGTATTTTATTTCTAACTCTGATATCTATATAGTAGCTTCATGAACTACTATTTATTGATTCTGCTGCGTATTATTATATTACTCTGTGTCTGTGATTATGTGATTGATTTATTTACTATAAATGCTGAGTTTGCAAAATATAAATTAACAATTCGATATTTTGAGCAATTCAAATCCGATATGTGCGGATGCGAATGGTTGAAATATCGGGATGTTACAGTTAGTATCAGAGCTTTGGCTCTAGGCAAATTTAGCATGTATGGAAAATTTAATTACGGAATCACTTTCGTTCGGGCTTGAGCTCCTTTCTCTTGATTGGAAGTTCCTTTGAATTTTGGAATGTCCCTCGATTTCGTAATTCATTCTTGTCTCTCCCTATTTATATTCGTTTGATTCTAGAGTATCCCATAACTCCACTGAATAATTTATAAAGGGGGTGAAAACTCCTTTACAATTAGCATCGATTCACCGAAGATTTCTGTATCCTTGGTTTACGATGCTGTTATATCTTGACATGCCGAATTCTATCTCTGGCGATCGAATGTCGATTTGTTTTCGAATTCCGCATCGATCATATTCCTGAAGTCACGGTTGACCCGGTTAAGGTCGCCCGCGATTTATATCCATCTTCTATTTTAAAATTTTAATTACCTCATCTTCGATCGAGCCATCTTCGAATCAGGATTCTATTGATTGGAGTTCCTCTAATTTGTGTCTCTATCTTTGTTTGGAAATCCATTCTTAAATCATCCTTTGAAAAATTGGGTTTTGTTTGTATTTTAGAAATGGTTTTATACCGAAATTATTATTTTAACTATGATTTTATTCTATATAAAAGTGAAATTTTTTCGATAAGGATTATATATCTTTTATAAACGAAAGTCTGAAATTTTGAAAGGATTTGAAATTTTGGAAATTAATAAGGAATTCGATTATATAAAGGATTTATAGCCGAGGGATTTTGAATTTGAATTTCGAGGAATTGAACTCCGGCATTTTGAAATTTTCTTTTGGGATTTCAAAAATATATATAATAATACGATTTGAAAGTATTTTCTGAATAAGAGTGTTCAAATGACTTTAAATGGGTTCCAATGATTTCAAAGAAATTTCAAAGAAGTTTCAAGAAAATAGGAGTCCAGAACTCACTTTGTCGCTGGAAAATAAATTTCGGTGATGAGTGCAGCATCATCGACATTGATTTTCGAGTTTCAGAGTGGGGGAGAGGCCACTCTAGTAGCTTTGCTATGCGAGTGATTTTGTGAAACCAAGTTTTGATTTCAAATTCCGAAGTATGATTTGATATTCGAAAAATATATGTATATATATTTGAAATGAAATAAAGTATGCCGGTGTTCAATCCTTGAATTTTCGATTTGATTTAGTATAATTCTATTTATAAAAAAAAATTGATTTACTGGTTTGCTACTGATTTCCAACTCTTGGATTTAAAATTTGATTTCACCGACTATTTTGAAGGTTCGAGCACTTCCAAATCAAGGTTTAAAATTTTAAAACTAAGAAATTCCAAAGAGTATAAAACATTTGATCAAGAATATAAGTTTAGTTTTGTATATTTAAAGTATGAAGAGTATGACTTATTTGAAACTTTTGTTAAATAAATAATTTGAAAAAGGAAAAATTGGATTTTTCATATAGAAATAAATAGTTTAAAGGTTTTAAAGGGATAGTTATAAATATGGAAACCATTTTTGAGTATAATTGATTTTGAGAAAACATTTGGTTTTGAAAATAGATTGGAATGTAAAACCCAGTATTTATATGATAATTTTGGAAATGAATTTGTTTGACTTGAATTATGTTAATTTGGAAACTGGGATTGTTTTCTAAACCTATCATTTTGGAAACTTTGAAACTGAAGATATTTAATTTGGCAGAAATGATTTAGTGAAATCATATATGATTTTGAAACTGAATTGATATTGAAATAGATTGAAATTTGAGAACATATGTTACTAAATACTTGATTTGGAAGTTATCGAACTTGTACAAAATTGATTTATATAAGTATGAAGTAGATTTGAAAACTATTGATTTGGAAAGGTACTCAATTTGAAAAATGGAATATTATATTATCGAAGTCTATACAAGTGTGATTTGATGTACTATTGATTTTGGAAAGTATTCAATTTTTGAAATGAAATCTTATATATATGGACTTTATATAAGTACGATATTTGAAAGTGATTTGAAAAGGTACTATATGATATATATTTTCGAAGTAAAGATATGGAAAGTGCCTTCTGCTTGATATCCGCTCTGTGGCCACGTTATGGATCCATTCTCTCGATATTATTCTCTCTGATTTTTGGTTTTCCGAATGTGATACTCGAGTGTTCCACCGTGGTGTAACCCACGGTTTTTCTTACGAGCGCGACTGCATAACGCAACTACCTGGCTGAGCTGGCCTAGGGGTATGGATTGTTTCCTGGGGGATCTAGGCATAACCATTGTGTATCCTGCACTCTATGTAGATTGCATTAGTATCGAAACCGCCTGGTTGAGACGGCCTAAGGGTACGGATTGTTTCCTGGGGGATCCAGGCGTAACCATTGTGTATCCTACACTCTACTAGTCATCATGGCTAACTCGCAGGGCTAAGAAAGCTTACGGATATGGATTGTTTCCAGGGGGATCTAGGCGTAACCATTGTGTATCTGCGATCCGTGGTTACACAACTGTTTTGATTTGGTTGATTTGTTTGGATTGTACTTTCCGTATCTGTTTTTAAAAGTGTTTTTCAAGTATTTTCACTAAGTGTTGAAACGGGTCTACTAAGTACTTGAAGAATTCTAGCTTTGCGCTTGATCAATGCATGGCCAGAGTCTGCAAGAACGAGGATAAACTTGTTGAAACATCGAGTTATAAAAGTATTTTCGAAAGGAAAATTGGTTTCGATATAAAAGTATTTTATTATAAAGGTATTTCCAACAAATAAAATTCTTAATTTAATACCATTTCAACTAAATCCCAATTTATCTTCCTAATCTCAATTTATCCAAAATTTTTGAAATATAAATTTTGTAATAATGTTTGAAATTGTAATTTTTTCGGTTTGAAATTAACTATTCGAGCCCGATACTATTCTTTTGAATCTACCTTATCTTCCCTGCTTTATTTATTCACCTATATTCTCTTTTTCGAATCTATGTTCTTTCCTTCTTTCCTTCTTTTTAGTATATCCTTTAAAATATTGTTTATTTATATACTACCTGGTTTAATAGTAAATTTTTTTAGTGTTTTATAAATAATTGATCTCATAATTAATTGAATGGATCTAATAAAATGAGTGATCTATTAAATATTAATTAATTTAAATAATAATAAAAAAGTATATGGTTTTAAATAAATTGTTTAATTTGTTTTTAAAAGTCTAAATTTTTCGTCTAGTTGTTTCCATTCTCCTACTTTGTTCCTTTTCGGGGACGAAAAGTTTTGAGTGGGAGAGAGTGTAACGACCCATAAAATTTTAGCAGTTTCTAATTGGTTTATAGCGTATTGAATTGGATTTTTGAGAAATTATTACTAATAAAATTTTGAAAAAAAAGAAATTTTTTTATTTGGATTACGTATAATTAAATATAGTAAATGGCAAATTTTCAATTAATTATATGAAAGTTTATTTATTTTGTAATTCTATTAAACTCAAATCAGTTAAGAATTGTTGAAAATAAATTTGCATTAAATCAAAGGAATCGACTGTTACCATAAATTTTCTTTCTTTCCTGTCCATTCAAATTTTACATCAGTTACAAACCAATCAATACGTTACCTTTATTACTCCCTGTATTCGTGTTGTGGCTCTTTAATTTTCTTTCCATTGCTATTTCATTTCGGGTTTGTTCCTTCCCTATTTATTCCATTTCAAGCATTTTCTCTTCTCTCTGGCAGAAACATAATATTTTACATCATTTTTATATACATATCTGTAGCTTGCATTCATTCGTTCATTCACTTTTACGTTTCTCATACTTTCTACTTTATTGTCCTTAATTCTCGTGCTTGACGTTATCATTTCAGTTTCTTTCCATTGAATGTGGCACGTTTCATTGTTAACGTTTTATTTCATTTATATGTGTGGCTTTCCTTTTGCAACCTGTTCCATTTATAGTTCTTTTATTTTCAAAATTTGAAACGTACAGGCTGGACCACAGTATTAATTGCTTTAATAATTTTTCCAATTCACGTTCAAACGTTGCTATTCCTAGCTACTAATAAATTTAGAAATCTGTGTATATTACTTAATTTTATGGCATACGTTCAAAGCATTGGCTTTTATTATTCAGCTCAATTAAGGGTGACCGTTGCCATCACATAACCGATAAAAGATTTGTCTACGTTTTATTTGTTTATGTGGCAATGATTCACATTTACACTAGTATTGCCTTTTTAACTTCATTTGTCTCATATTCATTTATTTGCGCACATTTTCGTTCCAATTATTGTACACATCATGGTTCCTTTTATGAATTCATCGCCCATAAATAGTTTATTTCTTTCCCCCTTCATCTTCATTTGTCTCATATTCATTTATTTGTGTAAGTTTTCGTTTCCATTTTTGTACACATCATGGTTCCTTTTATAAATTCATCGCTCATAAATAGTTTATTTCTTTCCCCCTTTATAACAACCCGATACTTTCATCCATCCGCATCCGCACATGTCGAACTTGAATTGCTCAAAATACCGCGTTGTAAATAAATTTGGAGCAAATGAAACACAATCACAGAATCACAGACACATAAATATCAGAATAACTCGCAGCGGAAAAAAAATACATAGTAGTTCATGAAGCTACTATGGCAGAGTCTCAAACCAAATACATAATACAGTCTGAAAACAACATAATAGAAATCCCAAATACATAGAAGTTCACTAATACATGAGATAAACTAGAACAGCTGAAACAGAGAGTAGATATAAATGTAGATAAGCAGAAACTCCAGCAAAGACCAGCTCTAGAAAGAGAATCCAAAGCTGTGAATACTCAGGCTGACCCGAGCATAAAATAAAACACAAAACACTCGAGTGAGGACAATATATACTTATATAATGTAAACCAACTCAAGTGAGCTGTAGTAGAAGTACACAATAACTTAAAGGATGCTTGGGATCGCCCATCCTTTAAGAATCAGTTAAAACTATAAATTAAATACATCCCATGGTTAAAATTTCAAAATGGTATTTTATACTTCAAAATCAAATATAATTTCAAAATTCAATATCATTCAAAATCCATTTCAAAATATCAAAAATATAATATCTTCCAAACCACATTCATTTTTATTTAATTTAAATACCATTACAAAACACATTTCAAAATAGTTTATATTTCAAAACAAATTACTTCATTTTAACTCATAAAATGAAGTTATTATATTTAATAATTAAATTATTAAATTTACAAAATTTTAGTCTTTCAAAATTCAGTTATCCACTTAATTTATTAAAACATATGAAAATTCAACTTTCGCAGCATTTAGAAATTGCTACAGAAAGTTACATTCAAAACAGTTCAATTTAACAAAAGATAGCATAAAAAAATGTTGTGATAGGGTTACATTAGTTTCAAATAAAACTTAGTTAAATTCAACAATTATAACATTTACAAAAATGCTATGATAGCCTTTAAGTAAACTTAGCCATTTGGTTCATTATTATCAACTACAGCATTTACAAATGTTGTGTTATCATTTACATTAGAATTAATAGCATTTCTGAAATGCAGTTAATTAACTTCAAATATTCAGTATAATTTCACAAATAATTATATTTTTATTTAAATCATTTTAACTTATAAAATCATATAATTTCACTTTTAAAACAATCATTCAAATACCCTTATATTCATGATTTTATAAAGTTAAATCTCCATTCAAAAATCAAAATTTAATAATAATTCACTAATTAAATTCCAACATAAAATTTCAAATTCATTAAATTAAATTTAAATTAACATTTAAGTTTAAAATTTTCAAATATAACTTAATTTCATTTTTATTCACTTAACTTAAAATTCACTTTTAAGCCAAATTCACAAATTTCCAATTGTAGTTATATTTCAAAATTTCAACATAAATATTCATCCATTTCACATTTAACTTTATTCAAAAATCATTAATGTATTACAAAATCATTTTAAATTCATTTGATTCAAAATATCATAAATTTATCATATTTTCATATTTAATTTAAATTCCATTTATCACCAAATTATAATTTCCAAAACAACTTACATTTCAGATTTCTAACTTTACCCTTTATTTATTTCACTTATAAATTTTCAGAAAATCAATAATGCTCTACAAAAATCATTTTTAATCAAATCTAATCAAAATATTATAATATTTACATTTCTAAAATATTTTAAATTTTTTTAGAAAAACATATTTTAACAACGGGTCTATATTTCATTTTCTAGCCTAGGTAAAGTGATACGGGTAATATATCATTTCAACCCGTAATTTACAAAGAAAACCCGGGTTTGATCATTTCAAACCCGCAATCCTAAGTAAAAGAAAATAATTGAAAATCATCCAGGCCTATCATTTCAGCCCATAACGATTTTCTCCTATTCTAAAGTCCGTTCGGGTATTATCATTTCAACCCATAGTGATTCTAGTCTACAGGGAACTTGCAGTGTGATAAAGTGATGAAAGTAACAGAATAGCATGAAATAACAGTAAAATATGATATAACAGGTGTAAATATAGGTGTGAACATCATATGAATATGATATAGCAGTTATAACAGGAAGATATGCATTTACAGATTCAGGTGATGTCAGTTTATCACTACATAAGTACATAATAGTCTGGTGAGATTTGCTCACTGTTTTGAGCTGATGACCCAACGAAGAATTGCACAACGGGATCTACACAAGCACAAAAGAACGATACAGATACGAAATGGAGGAGCCAAGGATTAATTCACTTGAATACAAATCAAACAAACAATATAACAATTATAAGGTTTCAGACCAAAAATACGATAAACGATGCTAGAAATAACTTCATAAAACAAAGCTGAAATGCTTTGCACTTGCTTCCGACATCTCATAGGCTCGGCCAGAGGTAGAGTACAGGTCTAAGACAATGATTTAGGGTCAGGTCTGGGTTGCTAAGGTCGGCCTAACATGAGTTTGAGTGATGGTGTAAAGGTGGGTGAAGGCAAGAACACAAAATCATGCATACACATGGGTTTTGGGCCATGAATTGGGCTCGGCCAAGGCCCTAGGTGTCACGGCCAGAGGAGTGGGGTCCACTGTGGTGGTGTGGCCGTGGGTGCTAGAGGTGATGGAGGTGGTGGTGGTGAAGTAGGGGCGGCCATGGTTGGTGGAAGTGGTGGATGTGGAAGCTAGTGCTCGGCTAGGTCAATATGTAGGGTGTTTTGGAACTTTTGTGGATATGCATCACCAAGGGGGTTCATGGCTTGGGTGGCTGGTGAGGAGGAGGTGCTAGTGGTGTGTCATCATGTGGTGGAGGCGGCTAGGCAGCAAGGTGGCATGGTTGAACCTACATGAGGTGAAGCAAGTGCAAAATCAAACTAGAAAAATCAACATAAGTGAACAAAAGAAGATAAAAGGAAATAGAATTTTACCAAACATCTCAATCAAGAGGAGGCCGAAATTTTTTTCAGGAAGGAGGAAAAAGATGTATGTGAATGAAGAATGGAGGTAGGCAGCTGAATTATGTGAGTAGTTATGGCTAATTGATGGCAAAAGTAAGTTAAAATGTGAAAAGGTGGGAAAATCAAAAGCCATAGGAAACAAAAGGTCACAAACCCTTTCAATTTACCTTTTATCATTTATATAAATTTATGTAGCTTAAATAATAACAATATCAGTTAATATTTCGAAATTTTTAACAAATATACAAATATATATAATATTTATCAATTATGTAAAGTAAAATTAAGGAAAATAGTTAAAACAGTGAACTAGACTAGCAAAATTTGAAGTTAAATGAAATAATTTTTAGAAAATTCATATAAGCTTGTAAAGTATTTTTAAACATAAATAATAACATAAAATACAAATATATTCACAAAATAAAAATTTAAAATTTAATTTAAATATAAAATTTTAATGTAGAAAATAGCAGAAAATGGGAAAACAGCCCTTAAAAATATGAAATCAACACAGTAATTTTTGAAAAAATTCTATTATTATTTTAAAAATATTTAGAGATTAATTTTCACAAATAAAACAAATTTAAAATAAAATAAAGAAATTTAAAATGAAGAAAATGGCAGAAAATTAGAAAACAGCCTTTAAAAATAGGAAATAAATACAGTAAATTTTGGAAAAATTATATTATCATTTTAAAAATGTTTAGATATGATATCACAAAAATAAAACCAATTTAAAATAATTTAAAAATGAAATAAATTCAAATTTAAATATATAGTCAAAATCTAGGGTTGTTACACTCTCCCCTACTCAAATCTTTTCGTCCTCGAAAAGGAAGGAAGCGGAGAAACAACAAGAAAGAGCAATAGGTTGGAATACATCCCCGAAAGAAGGTAGGGAAAAAAAGATAGCTAGGAGGTAAAGCAGGTTGAAAGATAAGGATGAACCATTATTTGGACCATTATACATTTCAATTTAATAATTTTTTTTAGTATGATGAATAGTCATTTGATTCAAATCTGATGGTTCACAGTAAACAATATTTAAAACATTTTAAATTTTTAGAAGGGAAAATAACTGATCAAAATATTCTTTATATAATACTTTATCAAAATACTTTTATAACTCGATGTCTTAACAAGTTTATCCTCGTTCCTGTAGATTCTGGCAATGCGTTGATCAGGCGCAAAGCTAGACTTCTCCAGGTACTTAGTAGACTTGTTTCAACACCCAGTGAAAATACTAGAAAACTCTTTTAAAAAAACAGATATGGAAAGTACAATCCAAACAAATCAACCAAACCAAAACAGTTGTCTAACCATGGATCGCAGATACACAATGGTTACGCCTGGATCCCCCAGGAAATAATCCATATCCGTACGCTTTCTCAGCCCTGCGAGTTACGCCATGATGACGAGTAGAATGCAGGATACACAATGTTTATGCCTGGATCCCCCAGGAAACAATCCGTACCCCCAGGCCAGCTCAGCCAGGCATTTGCGCTACTAATGCGACCTACATGGAGTGCAGGATACACAATGGTTACGCCTGGATCCCCCAGGAAACAATCCGTACCCCCAGGCCAGCTCAGCCAGGCAGTTGCGCTATGTAGTCGCGATCATAAGACCATGGAGATCACCATGGAATTCGATGGACACTCGAGTATCATATCCGGAAAACCCAAATCAAAGAGAGAGAATAATATTGATAGAATGAATCAACAGTATGGCCACAAAGCGGATATCAAGCAGAAGGCACTTCCATATCTTTACTTCGAAAATATGTATCATATAGTACCTTTCAAAATCACTTTCAAATATCATACTTATATAAAGTCCATTTTATATAAGATTTCATTTCAAATCAAATACTTTTCAAAATACTAGTATATCAAATCACACTTATATAGATTTCGATTATATAAGATTTCACTTTTCAAAATTGGGTACCCTTTCAAATCAACAGTTCCAATTCAACAGTTTACTTATACAAATCATTTTTATATAAGTTCGATAGCCCCCAAATCAAGTATTTAATAAAACAAGGTTCTAAATTTCAAACCATTTCGATATCAATTAAATTTTAAAATCATATATGATGTCACCAAATCATTTCTTTCAAGTTATACATATTCAGTTTCAAAATTTCTTAAAACAATAGGTTTGGAAAATAATCCAAATTTCCAAATCAACAAAATTTAGGTCAAATAAATTCATTTCCATTTCAAACATGTATTCACTTCAAAAATCATAATACTTTCAAAGTTATAAATCTTTCGAAACCAAATACTTGAAATCATTTCACTTTGAAAATCATAACATTTTGAAATCATACATTTGAAATCATAAAACATGCCCTTAATCCTTTACATTTCAAATTTTTTCAATTAAACCAAAATCTAAAATTTCCAATTTTAATTCAATTCAAACCATCAGTTTCAATTTAGTTTTCCAACAAAACCATTTCAAATATTATCAATTTCAAATATAGATTTGATTTACAAAATAAATTATTAAATCTTAAATATGTTTCAAGGCTTAAATATACCATATTTCAAAACTAAATTTCATAATTTTATATATCTCAAATTTTACTTCATTATTACTTAGTGTTGAAATATTTATTTCATAAATCCATTATTTTTAAAAAAAATCAAATTACAGGTAAACCAAATATCCTTTTATACTAATGCAAGCTTCAATTATTGATTTATCAAAATTAATGGTTTTCAAAATCATTTTATACTTACGTAAAGTTTATCTTATATAAGGATCAAAATTTTCAAAAAAATAAATTTCGCTGCATGAAAAGCCATATGGGATTGAACATCTTTGCTTACTAAAAGATTTTTATTTAAGAATAGTTTTGTATATAAAATAGTTTTTATGAAAAATAGAATAAAACAGTTAGTTTAAGAAAAAGAAAAATAGTTTTGACAAATGGTTTTAAATTTGATAGTGGTTTTTCATAAAAGAAAATTTCCAATTAAATTACAAAGATATCCAACCCAACAACTTTCAATTTCAGCGTCAAGTATACCAATGATATTAGGATATAAGATGTACATATGTCATCATTTCGCAACATTACATTCGATCGCTTGCTCGATCACACAAGTTCACTTTCGAACTAGTATTGTCCATTCGACTTCCCTAATGTGGACTTCGATACGGTTTCTTGACTAGAAGCCATCAGTCTCCTTGCATAGCTATATACTATGATAGAGAATTATAGAATCAAGCCCAAAATCCATATCAAATATTCACCATCAAGAATCAAATGAAAAATCCTAACACGAAATGGTGTAATTCAGCTCAAACTTGTGTACTCAAACTTGGATCAAATTAATTATGCGAATAAAACAACATACGTACAACTTATGTATCTATTCCAACTTGTTAAATAAATAGTTTTATAAATATGTTACTAAGTTAAAACATTTAAAACCAAAATTTTCTCAAACATTTAAAGACTAATTTTTTTTTCCAAAACATTTCAAAACTAAATTTCGTATTAGTATAATTCAAAATAGTCTTATTTATTTACTTAACAAAATAGTTTCAACTTATACAAATCATATTATTTCATACTTGAAACATACAAACTAAACTTATATTCTTTATCAAATATGTTATACCTTTCAAAATTTCTTAGCTTTGAAAAGTTAAAGTGGATTTAGAAGTGCTCGAACCTACAAAATAGTCGAAGAAATCATATTTTCAAATCCAAGAGTGAGAAATCACTAACAAATCAGTAAATCAATTCCAATAGATAAGGTTATAACAAAACAAATCCGAATCTCGAGGACTGAACACCGACTTACTTTAAATCATTTCAAATATATACACATACATATATCTTTCGAATATCAAACCATATTTCAAAATCTGAAAACAAAATTGGTTTCACAAAATCACTCGCATAGCAAAGCTACTAGAGTGGCCTCTCCCCACTCAGAAACTCGAAAATCAATGTCGACGATGCATGCATTCATCACCGAAATTATTTTCCAGCGACATAAGTGTGTTCTGGACTTTTATTTTCTTGAAAACTTCTTTGAAATCTCTTCGAAATATTTGGAATTCATTCGAATACATTCGAAACATTTCTTATTCAGAAAATATCTTCAAATCATAATATTATTATATATTTTCCAAAATCTTAAAACCGATTTCAAAAGACCGGAATTCGATTCCTCGAAATTCAAATTCAAATTCAAAACCCTTCAGTTATAAATCATTTTTGTATAAATCAAGTTCTTATAAAATTTTCAAAATTCAAATTCTTTCGAAATTTCAAATTTTCATTTTTGAAAGGTATATAATCCTTATCGAAAACATTTCACTTTTATATATAAAAATATGGCCATCCTTAATAATTTCGATGTATGCACAATATCAAAATACAACCAAACACAAATTTCCAAAGGATGATTCAAGGAAGGATGTCAAATAAACAAAGATTCAAAATTAGAGGAACTCTAATCAAATAGAATTCTAGTTCGAAGATAAACTCAAACGAAGATGAGATAATTTAATTACCAAATAGAGGATAGATAAGCCTATATAAATCGCGGGCGAACTTAACCGGTCAACCGAGACTTTAGGAATATAATCAATACGGAAATCTAAGGCAAATCGACCTTCGATCGCCAGAGATAGAATCCGGGTAGAGCAGGAGATAGATAGCATCGACATCCGAGGATACAAAAATCTTCAGTGAATCAATGCCAATTGTAAAGGAGTTTCACCCCTTTACAAATCATTCAAAGATTTACGGAATCACCGCTCTTTAGAGAGGTCATTCCAAAGTAGAGTTACGAAATGCTCCAAAATTAAAAGGAAAAATGGGAAAACAAGACTGGATTCCAAAACAAGTGGGAGTGTTCCAAAGTTCAAGGAATCCTAGTCGATAGGAATCTTAACCAAGAGATTTCTAACAAGGTGGATACCGAAGAGATGAAGTTTAGAAAATCTTGATTTCGAAATAAGAACATTTTATACCAAAATAATCTTTGAAAATCCTTTAAAAATCATTTGGAAATCATTTTATACTTCGAAAATACGTTCTCTCACAAAGAAAGGATTCTGAGATTGATTTCACTCATTTTAGGGTATTTCTACCCTATATCTAATGAGTTTTTGCTCCGCAGGCCAAGGTTTGCTTAAAACCAAAGCTCTGATACCAACTGTAACAACCCGATATTTTCATCCATTCGCATCCGCACACGTCGGACTTGAATTGCTCAAAATACCGCGTTGTAAATAAATTTGGAGCAAATGAAATACAATCACAGAATCACAGACACAGAAATATCAGAATAACTCGCAGCGGAAATAAAATACATAGTAGTTCATGAAGCTACTATGGCAGAGTCTCAAACCAAATACATAATACAGTCTGAAAACAACATAATAGAAATCCCAAATACATAGAAGTTCACTAATACATGAGATAAACTAGAACAGCTGAAACAGAGAGTAGATATAAATGTAGATAAGCAGAAACTCCAGCAAAGACCAGCTACAGAAAGAGAATCCAAAGCTGTGAATACTCAGGCAGACTCGAGCGTAAAGTAAAACACAAAACACTCGAGTCAAGACAATATATACTTATATAATGTAAACCAACTCAAGTGAATTGTAGTAGAAGTACACAATAACTTAAAGGATGCTTGGGATCGCCCATCCTTTAAGAATCAGTTAAACTATAAATTAAATACATCCCGTGGTTAAAATTTCAAAATGGTATTTTATACTTCAAAATCAAATATCATTTCAAAATTCAATATCATTCAAAATCCATTTCAAAATATCAAAAATATAATATCTTCCAAACCACATTCATTTTTATTTAATTTAAATACCATTACAAAACACATTTCAAAATAGTTTATATTTCAAAACAAATTACTTCATTAAATCATAAAATGAAGTTATTATATTTAATAATTAAATCATTAAATTTACAAAATTTTAGTCTTTCAAAATTCATTTATCCACTTAATTTATTAAAACAGATGAAAATTCAACTTTCGCAGCATTTAGAAATTGCTACAGAAAGTTACATTCAAAACAGTTCAATTTAACAAAAGATAACATAAAAAAATGCTGTGATAGGGTTACATTAGTTTCAAATAAAACTTAGTTAAATTCAACAATTATAACATTTACAAAAATGCTATGATAGCCTTTAATTAAACTTAGCCATTTGGTTCATTATTATCAACTACAGCATTTACAAATGATGTGTTATCATTTACATTAGAATTAATAGCATTTCTGAAATGCATTTAATTAACTTCAAATATTCAGTATAATTTCACAAATAATTATATTTTTATTTAAACCATTTTAACTTATAAAATCATATAATTTCACTTTTAAAACAACCATTCAAATACCCTTATATTCATGATTTTATAAAGTTAAATCTCCATTCAAATATCAAAATTTAATAATAATTCACTTATTAAATTCCAACATAAAATTTCAAATTCATTAAATTAAATTTAACTTAACACTTAAGTTTAAAATTTTCAAATATAACTTAATTTCACTTTTATTTACTTAACTTAAAATTCACTTTTAAGCCAAATTCACAAATTTCCAATTGTAGTTATATTTCAAAATTTCAACATAAATATTCATTCATTTCACATTTAACTTTATTCAAAAATCAATAATGTATTACAAAATCATTTTAAATTCATTTGATTCAAAATATCATAAATTTATCATATTTTCATATTTAATTTAAATTCCATTTATCACCAAATTATAATTTCCAAAATAACTTACATTTCAGATTTCTAACTTTACCATTTATTTATTTCACTTATAAATTTTCAGAAAATCAATAATGCATTAAAAAATAATTTTTAATCAAATCTAATCAAAATATTATAATATTTACATTTCTAAAATATTTTAAAATTCTTTAGAAAAACATATTTTAACAACGGGTCTGTATTTCATTTTCTAGCCTAGGTAAAGTGATACGGGTAATATATCATTTCAACCCGTAATTTACAAAGAAAACCCGGGTTTGATCATTTCAAACCCGCAATCCCAAGTAAAAGAAAATAATTGAAAATCATTCAGGCCTATCATTTCAGCCCATAACGATTTTCTCCTATTCTAAAGTCCGTTCGGGTATGTATCATTTTAACCCATAGTGATTCTAGTCTACAGGGAACTTGCAGTGTGATAAACCGATGAAAGTAACAGAATAGCATGAAATAACAGTAACATATGATATAACAGGTGTAAATATCAGGGTGAACATCATATGAATATGATATATCAGTTATAACAGGATGATATGCATTTGCAGATTCAGGTGATGTCAGTTTATCACTACATAAGTATATATTAGTCTGGTGAGATTTACTCACTGTTTTGAGCTGATGACACAACGACGAATTGCACAACGGGATCTACACAAGCACAAAAGCACGATACAGATACGAAATGGAGGAGCCAAGGATTAATTCCCTTGAATACAAATCAAACAAACAATATAACAATTATAAGGTTTCAGACAAAAATACGATAAACGATGCTAGAAATAACTTCATAAAACAAAGCTGAAATGCTTTGCACTTGCTTCCGACATCTCATAGGCTTGGCCAGAGGTATAGTACAGGTCTAAGACAATGATTTAGGGTTAGGTTTGGCTTGCTAAGGTCGGCCTAACATGAGTTTGAGTGATGGTGTAAAGGTGGGTGAAGGCAAGAACACAAAATCATGCATACACATGGGTTTTGGGCCATGAATTGGGCTCGGCCAAGGCTGTAAAGACCCGTAAGTCCGTACTCCTTGAATAGACACTAATCTCCTTTGTTTAATTCAAGATAAACGAAAATACGAACCCTTAGGGGTTTAAGAAAAAGAATTTAGGAAAAGAAGAAGATAGAAGAATTTTAAAATAGAAGAAAAAGAGAATAGAGGAAAAAGGAAAAAGACAGAAGAAAATAGGACGGGACAGAAAACAACAGAACAACATCAGAATCTCACAATTCGCAGCGGAACAACATATAATAATAAATGAATAATCTTTAAACAAAGAACTATATCAGTTATTACATTACATTTCATTACATCATATCATCAGAGTGTACAACATCATACAACAACAAACAGTGCAGCGGAAAAGAAATACTATATACTAGTAATACGCCATGCCATCCAGCTTGCCTCCAGCAACTCCAGAATATCCAGAATATCCTGATAAACCTAACTCTTAACTGCCCGTGTGGAAATTGGTGGGCACCCAGAGTTTAGGAAGGAAAACAATAAACTCCAAGTCAGTCATGTGACTGGTGTGAGAAATCAAAACAGTTTATTTATCTTTAAAATCAAATAGAGGAATATTTTTAAATCAATTCGCAATGCTTTTAAAAATGAGACTACCATAAGGCCTCCCGCACACACACACATGCAAACGCAGAATCGGAGGAGATTTCTCCTTATGATAGTCAAAGATGCTTGATACGCATTTTAAAATAATATTTGATATTATTATTAGTGCATAGTGTAGGAAAAATTCATTTCGAAAGTAGAATATAAATCTTAGCCAACATACGACCATTATCGTATGCCTACTATAGCTACTATCCAAACAGTGGTGACCACCATAAGTGAATAGCAGGTTCTACAACTAATACCGTACAAGTTTCGTATTGGGAATTGGATTTCCAACAAATGGTCAGGCCAAGGAACTTCCCATTGCCACATGAGAATGCCTCTGGATGGACATCCCCGAGAACCAAACCGGATCTCTACCAACACAAGGCCGGGTTACTCCTAACTGAATAACAACTGACCGAATATGCCATCCCCCGGTCCTTTGGGACCTTTTTCCGAGCGCTCGTAATCAATTCACACAATCATAAAGTGTTTTCAACATGAGTAAGTATCTGGGCTCCATACCATGACACCACCCTTTTCCAGAAGGAAATGGACACATCCTAAAGGGTGCTACCCCTCATAACCTTGCTGCTTCTTTCCTGTTTTGACCATTCACGGGGTGTGAGGCTCGACGAAGTCACGTCCACAAAAACATACTTTATACAAAAGCCATGCTTTGGGTCAACAAATGATCAACACAATGATCACTAGGATAGACGATCAAATAAACGATCCTATCACAAATAATCAACACAATGATCATTTCAGCATCACTCAGCATGTCACATTACCAAAATGGGATATATCGCTGATAACTTCAACTATATAACCTTTGAGCTCGTACGTCTCAAAGAAGGGTGTTAAGCAAAGAATAAATTCTCCGCCACCAACAGAAATATATTTGAAAGAAATCGGCTTTATATCTCAAATTGTAATGTCAGGCATACAATCCATACAAGTCTGTTCCGGGCTCGAACAAAACCGAAGGCACTTACAAAGAAGTCCTTGCAATCCGGATATTCACAATCCTGATCGGATTTCCCATCACTTAGGGAATCTCTATACCAGGAGCGACCCAGTGCAGAGACAATCGATAGGTCATCCTATCGCTCTCGCAAATACCGGTCTTCAACACCGATCTTCAAATGCAATTCACGTCGTATCACATATTCGGAATGGGTTATACGACCCCATGGTCCTTTCCCGGTTAACCCGAATAGTGAGCGCTTATTCAAAATAAGTGTGCATTCAAATTCAAACAATCATATCAAATACCCAATCAGAGGGAAATATTGATAGTCGGCTATTGAACTATCAATTGATATGCATACATCACCAGATTCCAAATAATTTTCCAAATTATTTATTTTCCAAAATATCTTTATAAGATATATAATTCCAACACTTCAAAAATAAATCAATATTTATTTTCAAACAAATTCCACTTTTCACATATAAATTCCATAATGAATTTATATTTCAAAATATCCATGCATATTCGATTTCAATAATTCATTTCAATTTATCTTCAAAAAGATAAATTCTAATTATTCACTTCATATTGTAAAACATTTCCATACTTATCAAAAATAAGTAATCGACAAATCTTTTTATTTTCAACCTTTGAAAATATTCAATATACTTAAATCGAATTAAGTATATTATTCATTCTTTAAGGGAAATCATTCTCTTAAACATTTTTATTTGGGGCAAAACGAATGTTGCGTAAAACATCGTTACAACGTCCCAAAATCACTAGTATAGGGATTCGAAATTAAATAGATATATAAATCCCAATACTATACAACCCATTTCCTTTCGGAAATCATTTACTATAACAACAGTGTTATAGTCCACCATTTCCTTTTATTTCTCGAAAACGTCTATTTCAACAATAAATGTTGAAATCTATGATTTCGAATCTCAACACAATTAAAACATCGTTAAATCGTTTTAATTCTATTTAAAACATTCACATTCAATACATTTTCTTTAACGTATTATTCACTATTCAAAAACGTGAATATACTTCATTAACAAATTTCATCCTTTCTATTCATTTTATTTTAAAGGATTATTCACTGTCTAAAAACGTGAATATAACTCCATTTATAAGTTATAACAATTAACTTATCAAAATAAGTCGTTTGCGAATTTATAAAACAACGTTTATAAATTCCATTTCCATTTATTTCATAACAACTTCCTTTATAAATCTTCTTTATTTACCTATTCGATTTATAATCTTAATTATAAACCAAAGGTCCAAATTATAAGTCAAACACTTATAATTTATTTATTTGCAAAAATCGTTCCTTTGAACTTTACAAATTTTATAAACCTATTGTTTATAAAATTCCATTTATAACTTCACCGTTACATAATTCTATAAATTTCATTCATTAATGAATTTCATTTTCACTTCATTCAAACACTTATAAAGACTCGTTTTATAATGTCAATATTTCGATTTATAAATATCCGTTTATAAATCTCTTAATATAAATCAATTAATATTATTGTTTAAAACATCTTTTAATTTCCTTTATAATTTCATCATTTCGATTTATAAAATAATCAAATTTTATAAATCCTATATTTAAACTTTTATCATATATTCAAAAATCCAATCTAAATTATTTTATAAAATCATTAGTTCATATTTCTCAAAAATCGACTTTTAATCGTATTTCTAAAAATCAGCTTTTTAACTATATTTCACAAAAACCATAATTTTTATAACTTTAAAAATTATAACGTTTATTTATTTATAATGGATCAATTCCAAAAATATAGTATATTTTCAAAATCACTTTTAAAATCATTTTAAAATCCCAAAATCTGGGTCCAATGATGCTACACACCAAATAGTCAATCACGACTAACAACGATATCATATATCGATATGATAATCCATCAAATATCAAAATATCTGAAATCAAATAAAACTGTTGAGGAATCCAGTTGGATCCCTCCAACCTGTTTCCTGCATCCAAAAACATTAGCACAATACCAATTTCGCTCCAGTACGAAATTATCGCGGTACATGTTCTTAATAAATATTATCCGCTTAATAACGGCGTAATAGGGTCTCATCCGCAAAAAATACGGGAAATCAATCAACTGCAATATATACATATGCCAATATATATATATTGATATTATATATAATACCAATTTCACTGATTATGAAATATTCGCGGTATATGTTTATATTAAATAACATCCGCTTACTAACGGCGTATAATGTCTATTTTAACAATCAATAAATTTACAGTCATCATTCAAACATGCATTCAAATATTTTAAATCTAACTATTTAAAATAAAATCGAAATCTATTCGATTGAGTGAGAAATTCTCACCTTGGTTTTAAATTCCGTTTTAGCTTTTATTTCGAATAAAATTAAACGCGCGTTTAATTTTACCCGAAATTCTCACTAACTCCAAACGACTCCAAACCAACTCCATCGCGTAGTGCTCGTCCATACGATTCCAACGCAACTGAGTTTGCATTTTTTCGACCTCGTATGAAAAAGATATGAATTTTTGAAGTTTGTACGCGATTTATATAACTTAATTTCAACATTAACTAATTTATTTTATACCCAAAGCATCCTGGGCCTTAGGATCATGCTCCAACTCATCACCACCGCACCCTTGCTTCTTCCATCCCTCACGCGCAAGCTACAGACAACCACGAAGAAACAAAACCCATAAACATAAATTTAGGGTTTAATTTACAAGCCTCCTTGCTCGATGATTCTTCGATCAACAAGCGCCAAACGAAGCCCCCTCCTCTCCACCATGCTCGGCCTGAAACACTTGAAACTCGGCCCCCTTTTTCACCTAGAATCTCGTGCACGGCCTGTAGGGAACGGCCCCCTCTAACCTCCTCCACGTTGCACCAAAATCCATCATATCCGTATGGATTGAAAGCTCATCTCGTGCTCTTCATCTTTGCTTCAGAAAGTTTTTGAAAATATTGCTTGGATTTTGAGAAATTAGAGGATGAAGAAGATTAGGTTTCAGCCCTTGAAATAAGAGATGGCGGCTGGCAACATGAAATTAGGGTTTAGGTTTATTTTTTTTATAAAATTTTGAGATAGTGGGCTATTTATAAGGAACCGACGAAACACTATTCACCACGGATTTTCCGAACTCCGATTTAGACGCCGTAACCAGCGTACCTAGGGTTTATCCCGCGTTCCGGACACAATGGAACAGGTTTCGGAAGCTAATTCGGAAGTATGTGCGAGTTATGGCTGAAAACGCTCAATTTGAATTAAACCGATTTAAATCGATTTCTAGGCGTTTTAATTTGTACCGGACAAACGGTAAATCCAATTGACTTGAAATTTGAAACCTTACAATAATATCACATTACGGATCCGATGAAACTGGTTTCGTCGAATTCCGAGACTTTTTGAAAAATGGCTATTTTGACTCGCCAAATTTAAATTAAAAATAATTCGATGCGTTTCGAGCTGCCACGATCAAACGATAACTCCGATTGACACGAAATTTGAAATCCGGTAATAACTAACTATTACGGATCCAATGGAACTGGTTTCGTTCAATTCTGAGACTGTTCAAAAATTGACTATTTTACAGTCGATTATTAAATATTAAAATATTCAATTTTCACAAATTAACTTTTAATTCGATTTTAAAAGTTCTAAAATATTTCTATAACTCCAGTATGATTAAATAAAATTTTCCAAATTATTTTCAATCATTTTTAACTCAATTTTTAATTATTTCCATAATTTAACATATTAAATTATTGTTTTAATTATCTAATTAAATCCAAAAATTCAAATAAAAATTTATTCGACTTAAAAATTCACTTATAAATATTTAAAATAAATTAAATATTCAAATTTAAATTAATAAAAATTCTGGGTCGTTACAAAGGCCCTAGGTGTCATGGCTAGAAGAGTGGGGTCCACTGTGGTGGTGTGGCCGTGGGTGTTGGAGATGCTGGAGGTGGTGGTGGTGGAGTAGGGGCGGCCATGGTTGGTGGAAGTGGTGGATGTGGAAGCTAGTGCTCGGCTAGGTCAATATGAAGGGTGTTTTGAAAATTTTGCGGATATGCATCACCAAGGGGGTTCATGGCTTGGGTGGCTGGTGAGAAGGAGGTGCTGGTGGTGTGTCATCAGGTGGTGGAGGCGGCTAGGCAGCAAGGTGGCATGGTTGAACCTACATGAGGTGAAGCAAGTGCAAAATCAAACTAGAAAAATCAACATAAGTGAACAAAAGAAGATAAAAGGAAATAGAATTTTACCAAACTTCTCAATCAAGAGGAGACCGAAATTTTTTCAGGAAGGAGGAAAAAGATGTTCGTGAATGAATAATGGAGGTAGGCAGCAGAATTATGTGAGTAGTTATGGCTAATTGATAGCAAAAGTAGGTTAAAACGTGAAAAGGTGGGAAAATCAAAAGCCATAGGAAACAAAAGGTCACAAACCCTTCCAATTTACCTTTCATCATTTATATAAATTTATGTAGCTGAAATAATAACAATATCAGTTAAGATTTCGAAATTTTTAAGAAATATATATAATATTTATCAATTATGTAAAGTAAAATTAAGGAAAATAGTTAAAACAGTGAACTAGACTAGCAAAATTCGAAGTTAAATGAAATAATTTTTAGAAAATTCATATAAGCTTGTAAAGTATTTTTAAACATAAAAAATAACATAAAATACAAATATATTCACAAAATAAATATTTAAAATTTAATTTAAATATAAAATTTTAATGCAGAAAATAGCAGAAAATGGGAAAACAGCCCTTAAAAATAGGAAATCAACACGGTAATTTTTGGAAAAATTCTATTATTATTTTAAAAATATTTAGAGATAAATTTTCACAAATTAAAAAAATTTAAAATAAAATAAAGAAATTTAAAATGAAGAAAATGGCAGAAAATTAGAAAACAGCATTTAAAAATAGGAAATAAATACAGTAAATTTTGGAAAAATTATATTATCATTTTAAAAATGTTTAGAAATGATATCACACAAATAAAAAAAAATTAAAATAATTTCAGAATGAAATAAAGTCAAATTTAAATATGTAGTCAAAATCTAGGGTTGTTACACCCTTCATCTTCATTAGTCTCATATTCATTTATTTGTGTACGTTTTCGTTTCAATTATTGTACACATCATGGTTCCTTTTATAAATTCATCGCCCATAAATAGTTGATTTATTTCTCCCTTCATCTTCATTTGTCTCATATTCATTTATTTGTGTACGTTTTCGTTTCAATTATTGTGCACCTCATGGTTCCTTTTATAAATTCATTGCCCATAAATAGTTTATTTCTTTCCCCCTTCGTCTTCTTTTGTCTCATATTCATTTATTTGTGTACGTTTTCACTTCAATTATTGTACACATCATTGTTCCTTTTATAAATTCATTGCCCATAAATAGTTTATTTCTTTCCCCTTCATCTTCATTTGTCACATATTCATTTATTTGTGTACGTTTTTTTTTACATTGATTGGGCAAAGGATCATATTTCAATTGCGTTTATAAATCAATTAACACTTTTGCAACTTCACTTTTCTTTCACTTTCCACCTCATGCTTGCATCCTTCTTTTACTCACCTGCTCACATTTTACTCCCTCTACATAAATTGCTCCCTTCTCTTTTGAAACCCAACAAAAAAAGAGAAACGAACACACTCCTCCGCCTCTGACTTGTACCCTTAGCCTCTCCGCCTCAACTACCGTACCTCCACCTGATCATCTCCGCCCTCCATCTCCTCCTCTTCCATGCTGACGTTGTTCGGCGAGCCACTAACTTGCCACGATGAGTTTTGTTGTCCTCTTCCTTGATTCTTCTCTGATTCTATATCTTGTCCGCATATATATATATATATATATATATATATATATATATATATATTAAACTTAAGTATGTATGAACTATAAAGCATCTTTGTAAAGGTGATATATCATATGTTGTGTCCTATTTTTATCTAATATTATACAGTATAAACTTGGGTAAGGCTTAGTCTATGCATATAAGGCTATAAAGAAGAAATATATATATATATATATACATATATATACATATATACATAAATATATATATAGATATATATATATCTATGTATATATATGTAGTGTTTGCTGTATGCGTTTTGTATAAGGTGTGTGTGTTTTTATTTTATTTTGTTTTACTGTATATAATTGTTTTACAGTACTATGTAAATTTTGTACAATTGCAGTGCTAGCATGTTTAAAGTATTGTAAAGTATAGAAGGTGTTGAGTATATTTATGTACTGACTTTAACTAACATATATTACTGTTAGTATTATATATTGGTTTATTTTATATATAATCTGTTTTAGTAGCATATAGATTTTATAAAGTTTACATGGTTTTATATTAGTTTACATATACCGAAGTTAGATTTGGTATTGATATATAATATATGGACTTTATGTTATATGTTTTAATATTGATTTTAATATTTTATTTATAAAGGTTACTTTTATAAAGATTTAAATTTTAGATGGTGTTTGGGTATTGATTTGCATATGGGTTTAAACATATACATTATTTCAAACTATACTACATATAGATATGTTTTGTTTAAACCAATGATTTTTGAAAAAATATATTTATTATATGTTTAAATTTAGAATACAGTTTTATTTATATATAGTTTTATATATACAACTATATATAGCTCACTTATCCTATTTATTTTCCTCGACCCAACTCTGATTTGATTTCGTCAATTCCCCTTTATCAGCTTTGATCGTTAAAATTCTTGCCAATACTGCTTTGCTTCGAAAACTATGCATGGATTCATATCTCTTCTCATTCCGCCCTCTCCTCTAGGCTCGAAAGGTGAGCAATCACTCACGATTAACGTTCTTTTATTTCTTAAATTTGATTTTAATTGAAACGACAATTGAAATATGCTGCTGTTATTAATTTTAAATTGTTATATGCTACTATATATAACTATTCACTTATGGGATATGACACCATATCCTGTAGTTTACATTATATTATTATTGAGGATATGTGCCTGTTATATTATTATCATACCTGTTATCACCCTGCAAGTTCCCTGCAATATAGAATTCATTATGGGTTGAAATGATACATACCCGAACAGACTTTACAATAGAAGAATTTCGTTATAGCTTGAAATGATAAACACAAGCGATTTTAGTTAAATTGAATTTGGGATTGCGGGTCGAAGTGATATCTACCCGTATATTTAAAATTCGAATTGAAATGATAAATATCTGTATCCCCTGACCATAGGGTAGGAAATTATATACAGACACCGTTGGTCCACATATAGATATATAAATGTTTGAAAATAATTTCTATAGTTTAAAAGGAAATATATGGTTTTTAATAAATATTGGGTCTTAAAATATTATATATAAATGGAAATTTATATATAAATTTAATATTAATATTATTGAGAATGAATCAATCCATATAATATGTTTAATTATTTATTTAAATTTATATTTCAAAAATTGATTGTTGTAATAATTTGAATAAGTTAAGATTGAGAAGATAAAGTTGAATTTATTTGCAATGGTATTTAGTTAAGAATTCTACTTAATTGGATTGATTTGAACTATTGAATTTGAAATTTTAGATTTGATTTATAACTAGATTTTGATTTAAATGATTAAATGGAAGTTTCAAGTTTAAACAAATCGAAAGGAATATTTAGTTTAAAGGTAAATTTAGGTTATTTAATAAATATGAATTTATTAAATGAACATTTCAAGACTAAATAATAAGGTTAAATCGAGATCTATATGAAACTGTTAAATTGAACTTTGGAATGTTGAATATTAAAGCTTTGAAATATACTAGAATTTAAATGCTTAATTTGTGATTTAGATATGTATTTGAAATATATATAATTTGAATTTTTTTGGTCAGAAACTGAATTGAATGGAAATTGATAAATTGAGATTGAATTTAATTTGAATAGGGAAGTCGGGTTGATTTTGAAGTGATTTGTTAAGTTTGAGGAAATTACAAATATTCTACTTTATAAAATATTTATATATATTTTGGAAATATATATATTTGAAATGAAATGATATTTTTTTGTGAAGTATAAATTAATTTGAAATGACCTCGGTGTTATAGTGTATATTTCTACCTTGTAGATAGTTCCATAGACCCATAGAGGATGGTTATTCCAAACATCCTTAAGTTACTTGTATTTCAGTTGATATTTCACTTGAGTTGGATTTATTGATATAAGAATGTCAATCCTGATTCGAATGTTTTGTGTTTTTGCTTTACGCTCGGATCAGACTGAGTGAGACAGCATATGAGACTCACCTTTGGAGTATGGAGCTTCGTTTGGAGATCCGACTATCGATTCAGCTTTCAGCATTTCCAGTTGATTGGTTCAGAGAAGTCATCTGTTGTATTGGAGACTTCACTGCATTTGAGCTATTCTATTGTATTTTATTTCTAACTCTGATATCTATATAGTAGTTTCATGAACTACTATTTATTGTTTCTGCTGCGTATTATTATATTACTCTGTGTCTGTGATTATGTGATTGATTTATTTACTATATATGCTGAGTTTGCAAAATATAAATTAACAATTCGATATTTTGAGCAATTCAAGTCCGACATGTGCGGATACGAATGGTTGAAATATCGGGCCATTACAGTAACTCCATCATAAATCTACGAAACCATTTATAAAACTCCTTTTATAAATTTATAAATCCACTTCTAAATATATTTTTATAAATATCCAAGACCATTTATAAAACCTTTTATCTTTTAACCAATCTTCCTTTACGTTTTCCAAACATATTACAAGATTCCTCTTATAATCCACATCTGTTTATAAAACCCAATTTATAAATCTCAAAAATATCTAAAACATAATTTCGATTTATTTATGTAAAACACTATCATTGTATAATAATAACATTGTAATTAAATAAATGTTAACTTTAAAACTTTTTTAAAATAGTAATTATTAAATTTCAAACACCCTAGTTAAAAATAATTTATCTTCAACATTTTTATAAATACTAATAATTAATCTCCAAAACTTTATTTAAAAATAATTACATTTAATTTCAAACCATACTAATAGTTTTAGATAAATATCCCTTTAGAATATTTAAAATATTGATAAATCACTTTTAAAATAATATTAATATAAATTAAGAACTTTTGAAACATAATTATATTTCCATACTTAATTTCTGCATGACTATCTCTATATTTATAAACTATACTTATAAATCTCTTCTTTTCCTTTCATAAAATCCCTTTATTTATGAACCTTATTTATAACTCTATTTCCTTTATGAATCTCATTTATTTATAAAGTCCCATTTTAAAACATCAATCACCATCCGTTTTAACGTTATTTCCATACGGATAAAATTCCTTTCCTTTCTATTTATAAAATATCGTGTAACATTTCAATTTCATCCTTGCCCTCAATTTCCAAAATAGAGTCAACTATTTCTATAATATCATTCCAAATCTTATAATAAATCCCCCATTTGATTTATTCTCTAATTTATTTAACAACAATAGTTTCCTTTAATTTATAAACCCCATTCATAAATTCATACTTTTATTAACAATATATAATTTTACAAATCTTCACTTTATTTGTAAATTATCACTTTTATAAATTAACCCATTTATAAATTCCACATTTATAATAAATCATAATATATGCACCTATATACATACGTATATCACTTTATTCAAAGATGATTAATAAATATTATATCAAAAATATTTATATTTCCTTTTTAAAGCATATCCCTTTATTATAAAAGACGGACTTATTCTCCAAGATTTTAAAAATCTATATTTATAGTTCAAAAACCTCTATTTAGAATATTTTATAAAACCATAAATTTGTAATCTCTAAAAATCAAACTTTTTAAACATATGAAATTTCCAAAAATCAACTTTGAAATCCCATTTTTATCAAATCATTATTTATAGTATTTAATATACTTAAAATAGAGCCTAGTGCTACTAAAGCATTAAATAAATAAAAAATTATATTCGCATCATTCAATAAAACCCAACATATATATCACAATATATATGGAAATAAAATCAAAAGTGTGAGGAATCCTGTTGGATCTCCCCAACTTGTCCCCCTACATCAAATATAATATAATCAAATAATATAAAAACCATCCGCTTCCACGTGGGATTCGTATACAAAGGGTCTTCCGCTCTTACACGCGAATATAATAGTGTCTCATCCGCTCCAATTAATGGAAATATATCCAATCCAACTAATAATAATTAGTATATTATCCAAACAATCAATAACGATAAAAAATAAATATCCAAACATCCAATAAATAAAATTTATGGGCTAAATAAATTTTTTGATTAACCAAAAAGGTAAGATTAACTCACTTTATTTTAGTAGTTGTCAAAACATTCCATTTTGAATTAAAATTGAATGAACGTCCAATTTTAATCCAAAATTCCAACTAGCTCCGAAATCATTCAATACAACTTCATAGCAAAACCTTCGTCGATACGACCACAACGTGACTCGTCGAGTTTGTATGAGTTAATTGTCGATTAAAGAACTTTTACTATAATTAAATTAGCTTAACTCAAATTAATTTAAAATTAAATTTTTTAACCTTATCTTTCTTCCCTATTTCACGCATGTAACCCAGTCACGAACCTTTATTATTTTATTATCGTTGATCGCGCGCCTTGCTTGACTTAGCTACCACTGCTACCGACTTACCACGCTCACCCAGGCTCAAATGCGGTGTCGTCCACCATCTCCACGTGCAGCACGCACGTGCGACAATGCCAAAAACCCGAAAAGTGCCGCTCGTTCAAGCAAGCTTTGCCACCACGTCGCTTCACTTTGACTCGAACCAACCGTCCATCCAATCATGTCTCCCTTAGCAGCGTTTTATTAGTTGGAGGCGTCGCCTTTGATCGGCGTCGATGAACGTGGACCTTTCGATCGGCCTTGTTTTTAATTTGAAAACGTGGGTTTCTTTTTTTTATTATTGGTACACGAACGTGATATAAAAGGAAGAAGGGGAATGACCAGCTGTGGACTCGCAAAATTTGCTATGGGCTAATGTGTTAAGCATGGATAAAGCATGGATAACAATATATATATATATACATATATATATATGTATGTATGTATGTATGTATGTATGTATGTATATGTATGTATATATGTATATGTATGTATGTATGTATATTATAAAATGCCTATCTTTTAAACGCCCAAAATTTTCGTACTCCAACAAGACTTGCCACCTAGCGTTCTATATGTTATAACCATATTCAGAACAGAGTGGAACTTGTTTCAAGGCCTAATTTGATCAAATAAGAAGATAGTTTTTCAAACCCAATTATATTATATAATTTTTCGAAAATTAATTTCTACTTGTTTTGATTTCGCACGTTCAAATGATACGTTCAATCGCCACGAAATTCATCGGTATATAATAATTCACTAATACGGATCCAATGAAACTAGTTTCATCAAAATTCGAGACTATGTCTCGGAAGACTATTTTTACACGTCATTTAAAATGAAAATTTTCCAAAATCCATTTAATCACTTTTAAATCTAATTTAATAGTTTACTATCTTCATTCTTATTCAAATTGAAATTATTTCAACTTTTGAAATCGTATTCATTCATATTAAATTCAAGATTCAATTTTTTAAACAATTTCCAATATTAAATTCAACAATTTAATTATTAAATAAATCATTTTATTTGAAATCTAAGTTATTTAACTTATAAAAATAACTTTTACATATTAAAAATCAATTAAATATTACAAATTCAAATAACCAAAATTCTGAGTCGTTATGTTCTCCTTCTCTGAAAAGGAATTTTGTCCCTAAAATTACCAAATAAGGAAAACACCTCAAACCCATTAACTTTTCAAAAATAATTAGTTAAAATGGATTACCAAATTCTTCTAAATCGTCTACATACAAAAACTTTTCCATGTCTTTCAAATCAATTCCTAGTTACTAACTAATATCATTCTAAGTTATAAAACCAAAATCCAAATTTTAGTTATCAAAAACTTTATAACGCCTTAAATTTTTGAAATTTTTTACCTACGTCTCCTTTGCACGGCTCGATCATAAAAAGTTACAACATATATATATAATCACAATTATATATCTCATCTTTAAGGATGAGGCATCCCATAGGGAAAAATTATAAAAATACAATATTTAATCTAAGACGTGCACCTTTTTTTAGTATTAGCAAGCATATACAATCAATATAGTGCGAAAGCAAGCTACAAATGTGAAGCATACACCTTCCGCACCTATTGAACGCTCAATAACCAATGAGAATGTGTATATGGAAAGTAATATCAATATATAACATAGACCACACAACAACTATATGCAAATATAGCAAGGATAACTAAAGATACTACAAAACAAGTTCTATTCATTCAATTAATTTATAATCATACCATTTTACATTTTACAATGCCAACATTTAAATTAGCAAAGCCCAATGATCAAAAAAATTCACTTCCAAACTAGTATCGTTCACACGATCACTCTAGTATAGACTTAGATTCGATCACTCTTCTTGCGTAGCCATGTACTATGATAGAGAATATCAGGATCAATCGAAAATCCACATTTAGTGTTCACTGTTGAGAATGGAGTGAAAAATCCTAACTCGGATTAATGAAATCATCTCAAAACCATGTACTTGAATCTGGATCAAATAGTTATGCAAGGAAAATAATTAACGTACAACTTACATATTTATTTCAATTTACTACTATTCAATTGATTTACATTCAATCATTTACATTCATTTTGTTTAAGTTCGACATATTTACATTTATTGGTTCCATCCAATAATTCACACCATGTTTAACAACATTTCATACCATTTTTAATTTATTTATGGATTATTTCATTAAATCGTTGCACTTTAAATTCCCTTGAGTTAAATCTTATTTCATTGTCACTTAGTATATTTCATCAACACTAATATTATTTATGAATCATTCCATACAACAGTTTACTTAAGTTTTTATTACAAACATTTTTATATAACACTTATAATGTTTATGTTCACTTCAGAACTTAAGTTCATTTTCAATTCTATTAATCAACATTGTAAACCATATTCAATTTATTTTGTAACTCAAGTTTATATCCATTCCACAACCTAAGTTGTGTTTTATTCTATAACTCTAGTTCATAGTTCATTAATTTATTGCAAATCAAATTTAATTTCAATTTCATTTAATTTTGCTTTAGTTAAATTTCATTTCAGAAATCATCGCATTTAACTTAACTTAAGTCAAATTTAATTGCTCATCTCAATTAATGATTTTCCTTCCTTAACATTCACATTTAACAAATTTATAATTATTTTTAGCTCAATATTCCTCAAAGCTATAAGTAATACAAACTTATTTACTTAAATTTTCATGAAATTTATTTGACCTATGTTTATTCACATACTACATCTACAGTCCATGGTTATATAATCACTTTACGACTTAAGTATATATTCATTTCATTATTTATCCAATTCATTTCAAATCCCATTCAATTTTATTTATCCTTTTACTCAATTTATATAAATTTAACTTAACCTAAGTTAAATTTTTAATTTCACATCTCGTTTCCAAATTTCTTTTCTTGTTTATACTATTTACAAATCACAAGTTCAAAAACTTATTATATTTTGTTTTCTCAAAACATTTAGATAAAATTTCAGGTTTCTAACACCCAGTTCTATTTTCAAATCATTTTGAAATCATATATATACGCATAACTCCTTTATATACCCAATTTCGCCTTTTGAATCTAAAACAAATTTGTTTTATCAAAACAAAACTTCAATTACAATTACTCAAGTAGAAATCCCTCACTTAGAAGCTCAAAAATGAATGTCCATGATGCTGCAGTCATGACCAGGATTATTTTCTAACGACTGATGTGATATCCTGAAAATTTGGGCAATATTTATTTAATAATTTCCATTAATAATTATTTTGAAATGTGAAATGTTGATTTAATAATATAATTCAAACAAAAATTTTCTTTTGAAAACTAATAATTATTTAGTTTGTCAAATGATTTCTTTTGAAAATTTATAATAACGATAATTTAATTTGAGAATGTTATTCTTTTCAAAAGTTAAAATTTATTTAAATGATAAAATTATCTTTCTAAGCTTATTTAAAGAATATTTTATTTATAATGTATATATGTGTATACATTGTAAATAAAGAATTTGATTTTAATTTAAACTTAAATTTAATAAAGATATTTTCAAATTATTATATATATAGATGTATAAATTATGAATTGATTAAATTGATTAAAATTAGTATTGAAAACTTTTCATAAGTTTGTTTTAAAAATCTTTCTTATATCTTCAAAGAAATTAAAGCAAATATTTATTTTTTTTAAAAATATAAAAGTTTAAATTGTATTTTATTATAAAAGTTTATTTTGTTTTCTTTAAAAAAATTGTTTTCTTTGGAAATAGACTTAGTTATTTATATTAGAGTATAATATTTTGGTTTGAAAACTTTGGAATAAAATGTAATTTAACATTCTTTTTCTTTTTAAATTTTATCTTTTGAAAATTTAGTTTTAAAAATATTATTTTTAAAATATTCAAGTAAACATAAAGGTAATTTATTTGTAAACATGTACGGCTAAAAATAGATAAACATTTAAAAACATGTTAAATTAAATTAGAAATTGATTTAGAAGAATTTAAAAAAACCTTTATAAATTAAGAAATTTCTTTTAATATTGAAATGAACATGTGTTAAGCTTTTAACAAATAAGGAAAGACACTTGTAATCATTCTATAACATTAGATAACAAGTGGCAATGTAATTTATTTTTTGAAATAATTAATATAGATAAGAAAAAATTAAAAATTTATTTAGTTTAACACTTTATCTTCAATTGAAATCTGAAATTAGATTTCAGAAAAGAAATTCAAACCCAAACACAAATCTGTTAGAAATATGCAAATACAATTCTATTTAAAATCTGCAAACAAAATTCAATCTGTAAATTTGAGATCTGTAATCTATTGAAGTTCAACTTCAAACTCTAAGAAAATGAAGATGGGGTCAGCATGCAATCGACAAGTGAAATCAACAAGTTCAACAGCAAATTGCAAAACACAGATTCAACATGCAGATTCAATTTGCAGTGCCAGGAAAATGTAATGCATCTGAATTGGTTATCTGCTTCTTCTAAATAAGGTGGGTAAACTTTTATTTTAAAGACAGTTCTTCTTTTTAAAAATTAAATGCCTAAGAAGTATTAGAACTCAAGTTCAAAGCAAACTGTCATTTAAAAAAAAAAACTGCTATGGATTAAACTGCAGCACCTCATTTTCTTTTAGGTAAATAACTTCACAATTTAAAAAAAAAATTAATCTATATGTTGCATGTGGATAAATGGAATAAGTTTGCTTTGTATGACTTTATTTTGATAGATATTCTGTGTATAGACACACACACACACACACACACATATATATGTGTGTGTGTGTGTGTGTGTGTGTGTGTGTGTTTACAAGTATCTAGATACCTGTCTCTGTTTTGAAACTCAGATTTTTAATGGAAATTCATTTCCACTTGGTTTGATTCTTGTTAGGATTGACAAGTAAACAAAAATTGTTTGTTTAGCATGAAATTATGGTTATAAATCAAAATTAAGATTTATTTAAGAACTGTTGACTCTGAACAATAATATCTCTTATTATTTTCAATATGCAAGAATCTTAAACTTCTTAAATCATTGAAACAGTTATATAATTTTAATGCAAGTATGAAATTATGAATTTTAAAACAAAAATCACATTTTTAAATTCACTGGGGAGTGAGCACTACTGAGTTGATCAAATTAGGAGTTTTTGGGAATATCTGTTTGCCTAGAGATTTAGGGTTGTTATGTGCTTCCTGGAGGTGAAGGGCAGGTGGATAAGTAGGGGAAAATTGACAGATGTATTATCAGAGGGTGGTGGGCAATGGTGGCTCATTACAGGTTCTAACCCTAGTTTCAGGAGGTAGGAGTTTTGTAGTTTTTCTTGATCTCTCTGTTGCATCGAGTGATGCAAGACCTTGGGGATTTGCAGAGGGGACGTAGATGGAGAGTTGGCAAGAGTCGCAGCGATGTTGTTGGTCAGAGATGGGTTTGAGCGGTGTTGACAGGTTTGGGAACGTTTTGCAGTGGTGTTCTAGGTTGCAATTGTTATCTCGAATTCGATTTCAAGCTGCAGTGAGTACTATGATGGTCGCACTCATATTGGATGGTGGTCGGCGACTTGGTGAGGAGGGTTATGGTGGCTGGAGATCGCCGGGGTGCCAGTGCATATGCACCGTGCATATTTGAAGTTCTGATGAACTTTGAGTTGTGCGGAATTGTGACTCGAAGTTCCACTTGGGTATTCGTGTTTGTGTCTCAGAGTACTTAGGGCTTTTACTCAAAGCACTTATGGGGAGGTCTCGGGTAAGTATTGTTTCAGGTTTTATAAACCTGAAAATTGTGAAGTTTTTAAAAATCTGAATGGGATTCAAAATTTAAAGCAGGGATTTAAATTCAAGTGTAAGTTTGAATTTGATTCAAGTGACTTTTGAATCCAAGTTTTTTAAAAAATGTAAATTTTAAATTTAGTCATATTTAAATCAAGTTTTAAATCAAGACTAAAATATGGTTTTAAATTTACTATGAAACCAGATTTGAATTTAAAACAGTTTGTAAATTTTAATGTTGAACAAGTTTAAAATGTTTTAAAGTAGAATAAAAAAAATGAATTTGATTTCAAATAAGTTTTAAGCTTGATAAAATTTCTTTTCTTTGATATTTGAATTAAAGTTATGAAATGTTTAACTTAAATTTGAGAAGTTAAATAATCAATTTATTTTAAGCTTGATTTCTTAAATAATTTTTTTAAGTAATTTAGTTTTGAATTTTCTTATACAAGTATCTTATATAAGTAATGATTTTCTTCACTTTTATTTTAAGGAATTAATTTATTTAAAATCTGGATAAATGCTTAAATAGTTAAACATTTTAAATCTTAAATTTTAAAATGGAATTTGAATTTAATTTAGAAATGTATTATTTTAAATACATTTGAATGTAAATAAAGTCATTAATAAGTAAATGAATTATTTTGGAAATAATTAGGATAATTAGGAATTTACCTATTTATTTGATTTTAAATAATGATTTAGACTAAATTTTAACTAGAGATGATTAATAATAATTAATCTAAGATAATTTTTCTTAAGTAAGTAATTAAAGAAATGTTGTTGATTAATAAAAATAGTTATCTAAGGATTATTAAGTAATTAATTAATGTGATTAATTTTGATAATTAATTAGATTAATTAATTGAAGATAATCAATTGTAATTTGTTAAGTATAATTACTTTATAAAAGTAATTAAAGGATTGATTACATATTGTAATTAATTATGTGTTAAGTTAATTAATTTAGTTTAATTAATTTAAGAAATCATTTGATGATTTATAAAGAGTAATTACTTAAAGTAATTGATGGAGCATGATTACTTAGAGAAGTAATAAATGATCATTACTGAAATGTAATTAGTAAGAGATGATTTATTCTAATGAAGTAATTTGGATAATTACTTTTGTGATTAATCGAGGGATTAATTAATAAAGATAATTAATTATAGGATAATTAATTTGTTATGAGTAATTAAGGGTAGTTAATTACTGGATTTAATATTAATCAAGGGTGATTCATAATTGTATTTTAAATTTAGATTAATCACTAAATATAATTAATTTTAAATAAAGTAATTAATTTAAAATATAAATTAGAGATCATTAATAATATAAATAATGATGTGATTAAGAATTGTTTAATTAAGGAATAATTAATTAATTAAGTGATTAATTAATGCAATTAATTAAGGATAAATGTAATTAATTATAGTTGATTAATAAATGAAGTAATTAAATGTTAATTACTTATGATTAAGGTTAATTAATTTTATGAAACTAATTAAAGACTAATTACTTATTGCAATTAGAGAATGGTTAATCAAAGGTTTTTAATCAAGTTGAATACTTAGAGAATGATTAATTAACTAGGCTAATTAATTAATGGATATATAAACAGGATTTATAGATGTGGTAATTAATTTAATTTATTTTAAATTAATTAGAGAGACAAGTAATTAATTTAATTCATTTTAAATTAATTATAAATGATGGTTAATAAATAATTGCTTATGGATGATATTGATATTTCATTGGATGGTTGTGATCTCAGTAATAAGATGAGTAATATCTATATGATATGGATGCTTAGTTAAAATGTGATAATATGGATTATCTGTTTGTGATGATTATCTGTTTGTGATGGTAATACCGATTATCTTTTTATGATGAGAATGGGATTATCTATTGTGATATGTGAATTATCTATCTGTATGTAATAGATAATGATGAATTGAATTAATTATTCAAACTAAATTCACTTGGACATTAAGATGGCGTTTGGATTTTGATGAGACCGGGATCGGGTTTCCAAATTTGGAATTCCGAAAATCACATCGATCCAAATTAAACGTTAGGTCGTAAATCTCAAGTGAAGAGTGAAGACTCGAGGTGTAAGGACTATTCGTGTTAATACTCTGAGGATGATTCCAATACGAGTTTAACGAGGGTAGTACTTTCAGATTTGGGATGGTGATTCGGAGTGCAAGGGTTATCGTCGTTAACTCTGAGGGTGATTCCAAAATGAGTGTAACGAGATAATGCCTTCGGTTTCGTTCGAACCCGGAACGAACTTGTATGGATTGAATGCTTTCAGAACATCGTCAGGTGGACGATGAGCATTCTAAGATTGATGTGTCCTATAAAGGTAACGTAGCCTCAAGCCTCATCAACCGAGAATGGTAAAACATGGGAGGTGCAGCAAGGCTAAGTGGGTCATACCCAAGTAGAACGAGATTTACCCCTGTCTAGAGGTCCCTTTTTATTTCGGTTGTACGGCAGTTGGCGATGGCCAATCTGCGGGGTGGTCTTGTTCGGGACTGTCCAGTAAGGGATGGTTCTGGCTTTGTGTTGCAGGGGAGCGGACGTGCTCCTCGGTACGGTGATCTAGGCCACGTACTATGACGGGCGGTACCCTAGTAGCCCTGCCATTGATGGAATCCAAAATCCAATAAGTGCCTGTACGGTTTTGATTGTGCCCAGCTATGTTTGAACGTGAGATGTAAGCATTCCAGCTATTTCGTATTTTATTTTGAAAACCGTAGACACTATTATAATATCACTGGATTTCCTATCAAATGCTCTGGTTAGCGTAAGGTAAATTTTTTCCATGTTTATGTGTGGTAAGTCTTACGTGATACCTTTTCTTTCCAAAAGATTTTCTAAAGTTAAACAACTTTAAACCCGTTTACTCACACCAGACCCATGTCTGACCCGAGTGTTTATTTTCTGTTTTATTAAACTCTTGGGTACTCATATTAGGTATGAGTAGTCAAGTGATTCAGGATTGCTTTGATGAGTTCGGGTGGTGAAATGGAGCAGGAGGCTTCAGCGTGTAGATATATACAGTGGTTCCGCTGTGTTTGAGTTGTATCTGTTTTCTCTGATGTACTTAAATTATAATAACTGGACAGATGTTTATAACTGTCTAGTTTGTGTTGTATTAGATGTATAACTCTGATGTATGATACTATGTAATGTTTTATGTGATATAATAAAATTTATTCGTTCCGCTGTGAGATTCTGATGTTGTCTGTTTCTTTCTTTTCTTTCTTTTCTCTTTTCTATCCCTTTCTTTCTTCTTAATGATGCATCTTTCTATTGAATGAAAGGCGGGTCGTCACATTGTGGTATCAGAGCACTAGGTTGAGCGAATACCTAGGGTCTGGAGTGGTGTCCTTCTTGAGAGAGCGTATTTGTAATTTTGAATATATATATATATATATATATATATATATATATATATATATATCTACCTATCTGTTGGGTTACTTGTTCGGGTTTTCCAATATAAGTAATAAAGGTATATAGGGTAGTGGTGTGTGTAACACGACTACCAATAGTTGGCGTCCGAGTGTTTGTGTTTGGAAGTGAATCTGCTAGAGCAGTTTTGGGCATCTTGAGTACTTTTGCAGTTTGGTGTTTCACCAATCTTTGAAGGAAATCTTTTCAAGGTTCGGAGTTTATCTTTGGAATGTAAGCTTGGTTGCACTCGTGCAAGTGTATTTTCTTGAGTTTGGATCAGTCGGAAGTGCTGTAGCCTGCAATGGTATCTTGGCAACCTTAGGAAGAAGCTCTGCCTACATTTGAGTTTGAGACTCAGTTTGACAGCGTGTTTTTTGCTTGGTTTGAGATCGAGTTTCCTGAGAATATCTTTCTACTGAAGGCTCTATTGTGAAAGTGGCTGATGTAGCTTTGTGATTCGATGAGTTTTTGGATAAGAATGTCTTTAGCAACATTACCAGCTTGGAGGTGTTGAGTGTGCTATCAGGATAGTCTCTTGGCTTAGCTGTATCCTAGAGGTGGTGTCTGGAAGCAATAGAGTGGCCTGCTTCTTCGTTGGGTTAGAAGCCTATGTGATTCTTTTGTCAGTAGTCCAGGCAGATGGTGTAGCTTGTCCATTTCTTCTGGAAGCTCAGCCGGGTGTGATGTTTGTGATTGGAGGTGGACCACTAGTTTCTTCTTTTGGTTAGAAGGCTTTAGCTGTTCTGATTTGTTACAGTGAGAAGAATGGTTTCTTGGGATCTGAACTAAAGAGAATCGCAAAAGTGACTTGCGATGGTTCGGAAGTTCTCTGAGTAATCTTAGTTTGGATTGCAGCATCTCTAGAGGATGTTTGAGATATCAAAGTGGTTTGATTTTTTTGGATATCTTCGAAGGAGTTCAGGATTGCATCTGTATCGGAAGATTGAGTTCTGTTTCGACTTGGTTCTTGGAGCTTCACCGGTGATTCCGCATAGTAGGAGGGATCTTTGAGAGAAAGATCTATTTAAGCTGGCAGGATTGATCGGATTTAATTTTCTAGTTGAATTTTTGTTGTGGTGTTGTGACCGAATCGGATAGGTCACTGAGATTTTATGGAATTTGATGAACAATGTTTCCGGGATAAGTTGATCGAGTTTGTGCATGTGTTCATCAACAGCATTCTCAAATCAGAGTTGAGCAGTGGAAGCATAGTGGCAGCTATTCAAGAATAGAAGCAACACCCGATTCATGGGGAATTTGTGTTTGTTCTTGGATCAGAGGATTTCTACAGGAAATTTATTTTGGATCTGGAGGCTTGGATGTCTTGTGCATCTGTTCTGTTTTCCGAATAGGAGTAGTATGTTTGAAGTCTTCTGATATTTGTGTAATAGAGTTTGTGTGGTGGATTTTGATGGTATTGGGAGAACCATTTTGTTGAGTAGGATATGGAGATCGTTTATGTGACGACCCGGAATTTTTAAGCTTTTAAAATTGGAATATTTAATTGATTTTAAATATTTAAAGGTTAATTTCTAACTTCAATTCAAATATCACTATTTATTTGATAATTAAAATTTTGAATTTGATAATTTGAAAATTTGGTAAGATGTTGAATTTGGAGTTCTAAGCCTGTTAAAAATAATTTGAAGGCTTATAAAAGTTATAATGATATTACTGAAGAGAATAGAAGTGTTGAAATCAAATTTAAGAATGGTTTGTTAAGTTTTGAAATTTAATATAGTTTAAATTGAATTTAAAAATAGCTTCCAGGGCACAGTCTCGGAAATTGACGAAGCCAGTTCCATTGGATCCGTAATACTGAATTATTATCGGATTTCAATTCGTATTGATCAGAGTTAGTGTGTAAGTGTACGATATATAAACGCGCTAGAATTAATATCGAAAATTTAATATTTTAATTCGATTCAAAAAGCTATCTTCTCCATACGATTGAATTAGGACTCGAAACCTTTTCCATTGTGTTTGGGATAGGGGTTTAATGTTATGAACGCCTAGTGGCATGCCTCGATAGGAGTTCGTGATTTTAGGCTATGTTAATCGGGACGATTTAAATTTAAATTTAAAATAATATATTCATGTTTTGTTTCAAAATCAATTATATTCTTACAGGGCATACTACACGTTTCCTTTCTCTTCTAACAGGTTCTAGGACACGCGTTCGTTAATAATAATAAGACGCAAAATAAAAAAATAAAAAGAGAACCCGAGCCTCGTTATCTTCAAACTAAATTCAAGAACTTTTGTTCAAAAGAAAAATTAATTAAATTGGCTGCCCTCTTTCTAGTTAGTAATAGAATAAAACAAGATAAAATTGAATCCCAACATCCCCATCAGTGCTTAGTATCGCATACTTCTCAGGCGAAATCAAATTGTAACTCGATTCGATCAAGGAGAAAATGGAAGTTTCGGCGATGAAGGGTTTGGCGTGGAAGCGCGAACGACATACGAGTTCGATTCGAACACGAGGGGGAAGAGGCGCGCGAGCTCGAGATCGCGATGCTTGCAAGATCAGCGAGGCATTTGTTCCTGGCTATTGGCACTGTTGAGTAGTGCGTGAGTTCTTTGGGAATCGTATTCGAGGCGATGCAATTAGCGACGGTGTGGAACGAGATGTCGAGGACGAGGGGAGTTCGATTAAATCTTCAACTAGGGTTTCGATCGCGAGAAGAGGGGGGGTTCCGTGTCGACTATTGCGAGCTGAGGTACTTCGTTTTTTTTCGCTTCGAATTAAAATTATTTTTTGTCCTAAAAAAAGGGAATTTTTTTTTAATTTGTATATATCTACATGCAAGGAAATTTATTTACCGTAAGGGTTAAGATAGAGATCTGTTTAAAAGGAAAAGGAAAGCAAGTTTGGAAGAAAAAAAAATTATAGGGTTAAATCAGTAATGTTAAAAGTTTATCTAAATTTTATTTTTCAGGAATCTATAGAGACTATTTTATAAAATGTGTGTAGTTCCTAAAGAAAATTTATATATCTTTACATATTTCACTTTCAAGTTTATTCTAAAACAAGGTAATTTATTTTGTTAATTGACTTATTTAATTTATTCTTGTAACTAAAGGATTGGTAAAAGGGAAATTAGTTTAAAATTTAATTGTTTGTTTAAAAATAAAATCATTAGTCAATCAAAGTTATCAAATGGAAATTAATTATTCGAATTGTACGAATATTAATAAAATCATCTAATATTTATTCAAGGTCCATATCTGAAAGGAAACTTGTCGAAATGGAAGTGGGTTGCAAAACAGGAATCAAAGGTGAGTTAATCTCACTCAGTTAAATTTAAATTTAAATTTAAATGGTTAAATTTAAATAATTGTTTGAATAGTTAAACTGATTAACGTGCTGTAGTATGGTATATTGTGGAATTAGTATTTATGTTGTGCTAACGTCTGTGGATGCAGGGAAAACAGGTTGGAGGGATCCAACTGGATCCCTCAACATTTATATAAATTATTTAATACCATCTGTTGTGATTATTTTATATTCTGTGATGAATATTATTGATAATTGGAATATTGGATGTTATGTACCTGAATATATTCCGGTGCACTAAGTTATCAAGATATATAGAACTGGATTCTGGAAATAAAATGGAGAGAATTTCTAAGTGAAATAATTATATAAAATTTAAATAAATTAACAATAAATTGGATAAGAATAATAGTAGTTTTAAATTCTAATAAATAATTTCATATATGGAAGGGAAATTTTGAATAAACAGAAGATTAATGAATTTTAAACTTCAGTATTATTATTTTAAAAGAACAAAACATTTATTTAAAATTTAAGATTTAAATTATTGAAAGGAATAAAGAAGAAAATTGGGGAAAAACCTAAAATTTGTAAATTTCAGTTAAGAGATTTAAAATTAAATGGAAAATAATAAAAATAATAATAAAGTCCATAATTAATGAATATTGAAATGAATTGAGTAAGTAATGAAATTTATTTCAAATGGAGTAAATTGGAAATCAATTTGGGAAATTGATTTAAGTAATTGAGATTGGAAATCTCCCTGAATAACCAAGTACGTTTTCAAAGTAAAATTTTTAAAAATATAAGTTAGAAGTTTTAAAGTTGTTTTAAAAAGAAAGTTTTGGAACATTTATTATTTCGAATATTTAAAGTCTACAGTAAGTATTTTCTTTAATCTTTTATAGCAGTAATTATTTAACGAGTGATTTAGTATCTTGTTTTTAAAAGTGAAAATCCAGTTTTATATTTTATCAAGTAACTTTATTTTCAAATATTCATATAGTATGTATTTTTAACAAATTGTTGAAGTAGTTGTAACTTAAATGCTTTAAAGATCTTTTAAAATAAAGTGTTTTTAAATTATTTTAAAAATCTAGTTTTGTGCTTGGTGATTTCAGTGGAGATAGAAATTTTGGGAAAGTTTATTCTGAAAGGAAAAAAATGGTTGGAAACTGTTTTCAAAAAGGGTTTCAAAACTAGAAATATATCTTTTGAAGATATTTTGAGAATAATAAATAATTTGGGAAATTATTTATTTATTGTTGGATGGTTGTTTGTGAATATTAATTAATAGTTAAATAACCGACTGTCAATATTGGACAAATGCGTTGATCGTTTCGAAGAGACCGGAATCGAGATTTATTTCTCAAAAACCACTTCGATCCGGTTTGTACGTTTTCGTGGAAAACGAGTTTGGATTCGAAGATGGAGCAGTGAAGTGCAAGGGCTGGTCGCTACTAATCCTGAGGATATTTCCAAAATGGATGTAGCGGGAATAGTGCCTTCGGTTCCGTTCGAATCCGGGACGGACTTGTATGGATGAATGCTTTCGGAACATCGTCAGGTGGACGATGGACATTCTAAGGGATATGTTCTAATAAAGGTAACGCTTAGCCTCAAGCCTCATCAACCGGGAATGACTGAAAATCAGGGGTTATGCAGCAAGGCTAGGTGGGTAGCACCCAAGCAGGGTGAGGTCATCCCTGCCTAGATGTCCCTTTTATTTCGGCTTAGTGGGTGGTTGCTGATCCCAACCGCGGGGTGATCTCACTCGGGATTATCCAGTAAGGGGTAGTCCCGTTCTTGTGTTTCAGGGGGGCGGGAGTACTCCTCGGTACTGTGATCTAGGCCACGTACTACGACAGGTGGTACCTCAGTGCCTAGTCATTAGTTGGAAATCCATTCTTCCTACGGGCCTTGTACGAGTTTTTTTTGTATTACCCACTCTGTGGCTAGTAACTGGAATTTAATCATGTAACAATTTCGGCTATTTTATAAGTGTTTGTATATAGACCCTATTATAATATCAGAGGATTTCTATAAAAATTGTTTTAGCTATCGTAAGGTAAAAACCCGACATGTTTATTTGTGGCGTGATCTTACGAGATGCTTTTGTTTTCAAAGGATTTTTGAAACTTTAATAATTAATTGAGTGTGATTTTCTCACGTTGGTATTCTAGACTGACTTGAGTGTTATTTAACTACAATGGTCGGGTCAGACCGAGTATTATAGGATACAGGATATGATGCTGTGAAGCTCAGGAGACGAGCTGGATGACGATACGTACTTTCGTACTTGTTTTATATATATTCCGCTGTGTAGAGTAGCTGTGTATCCAGATGTATGTTATTGATGTTGAGCTGTTATTGATGTACTCTGTTGATGTAATATATAAACAGATATATTTGATTTTGAGTAAAGATTATTTATTATCTATTATATTTTATTCCGCTGCGATGGTTAGATTCTGTTGTTGATTTCTTTTTTCTTCTTCTACCTTTCTTCTTTAACCCAAATGGTTCATATTTCTGTATAACTTGAGTTGATTCAGGTAGAATAGTGCTGACTCAAGGGGTACGGATTTGCGGGTCGTTACAGTTGGTATCAGAGCTTAGGTTGGTGATAACCTTGGCTCTAGTGGGAATTACTCATTTAAATTAGAGTCCGTAGTACTCTAGAATGAGTTTGAGCGTATTAATAGATATGAGTGCGTATTTGTTTGTGAATATAAATTGTTTTTATATTGTGTTGATTGGTTTATTGAGTGGCATATGAACCTTCGTCGGCACAGTCTGGACAACTGTATCGAAGGGGTTTCTAAACACTTGAATAGAACAATTGACGCAATATTGCTTTTAAATATGGGTTAATGAAATAATTTTACCCAAAAAATATATTTTGACATAAAAAAGTTTTTGTAAACTATTTTAGCTAATTTATGGTTGCGTGGATGTTAGAAATGATAATATTAAATTATTATCATCGTTGTGTAAAAAAATTAATTTAACTAGAAACCAAAAATATAACCAAAGTTTTAGGGAATAAATTCATTATAAAATGAAATTTATAGATATGAATTATAAATGTAATCTATAAATTGAAATATAATCAAAAGAGAATTTGTATGAGCATAAGCTGTGCAAATGAATTATAGTTAAAATTGATTTAAGCAGGATTTGGAAATTTAAATTCCAGAGATTTGGAAATATTTTGAAGATAAATAATAGCATTATTGTTTTAAAGATATTTCTAAAAAGGAAATTTGTTTTAAATGGAATTTGAAAGTGATATAGCATTGAAATCACTTGGATTACTAGAAAATAATTCTGATGATGATGGCCACATCATCAGTATTCATTTTCGAATTTCTAAGTGACGGATTGTTGCCAAAAATGGATTTGTACAGAAGAACAAGTTTTCTTTGTGAAATTTCAAAAGAAATTTGTTGGGAATAAAACCAGGATTGGTTTGACTTTTGAGAAATGTGATTTGAGATGTTGAAGATTTCAAAATAATTTGAAACCAAAAGTCGGGTGTTTAAAAATCCTGATGAGATAGGTTGTAACCTTACAAATTGAGATGATTTGTTTTAAATCAGGAGGGAAACATAAGCTTTGAATGTTGGAAACTTAAATTTAAATTGAAAAGTAAAAATGAAATTTACTTGGATTGGGAAATAAATTTTAACTGGATTGAAATAAATTGAATAGGCTGAAAATAATATCCAGTTGTATTCGAATTAAGTTGAAATCGAATTGATTAAATAAATCTGAGTTAAAATAAAATTGAATTGGAATAAAAATTCAATTGAATTATTGAAATGGAATTAGATTCTTACCTGAATAATGGAAAATAAGTTGAATAAGGATTGGACTGAAATAAATAAATCATAATAACTTTTAAAGGAATTAAAAATCCAAGGAATAAAAATATGCTTGGGTTATAAATAAGCATAAGGCTTGAGTTAAAAATAAAAGATAAATATATTCAAGCCTAGAATGAATAGAAATGTGTGGGATAATAAGTTGTGACTTATAAAATTTGAAAGTGGAATACAAAATACAAAATAAATATTTTTGATGAATTGAAAAATAAAATGAAAATCAAAATTTCGATTATAAAATAAATTGAAATTAAGAAAATTTTATGAAGAGATTTTGAGATTAAAATCAAGTTCTGGATTATAAGTTGGGGAAAGACTATTTAGATAATAAATTAGATAATGAAATATGTAATGAGAACCCAATGCGGTTAAATAAAGGCTGAATTGTGAGATAATAATGAAGTTTGAAGATAAAACTTAAGTTATAAGTCAAATTCGATTTGAATCATTAGTGAAGAAATATAATTGAAAGTGGCCTTGCAATTAATTAAATGAATTGAGAATGAAGTTGGATTATGAGTTAATAAAATTGGATGGTAAATTAAAAGAGAATGGTAGAATCAGAATTTGAGTTATTAATTAATATTTGACTTGAAGTGTTAACAAATTAAATATAATTGGAAATGTGTCGAATAAAGAAAAATGAAATTGGATTATAATAGTGATGGTTTGAATTGCAAATAGAATCCAAATAAGCAGAAATACATTGGAAATGGCCTTGTTATTAATAAAATAATTTTGGATAAATTGAGTAAGGAAATAAAAATTCATAATGGGTTGAGTGGATAAACTAATTATATTAAATAAATAAATGGATGGAATAAATAAGAATCAAATGGACGACAATTGAATTTAATTCAACTTAAAACTAAGTTTAATGATATTGGGTTGGATTTAAATCAAGTGAAAATAAATTTTAATCGAAATAAAATTAGGTGAGTAACAGATAATATTTAATGGAATGAATTTTTTTAAATAGATAACTGTAAACCATTTAAATTATTAAGGGATTGAAATAACTAAAGACAATAAGGAAAATAGAATGTTTTCAAGTTAATAGAATGGATTTAAATGAATGCGGATAAGAAATGAAACGCAAATGAATAGATCGTGAACAAAATTAAAATGGATATTGAATGAAATAGCCTGGATTGTTTTCGAGCTAAATAAAATAGTTGGAATAAACAAATATGGAATGAAATGTAAATGAATGGGTTGTGAATGAAATTTAAACAAAATGTGTCGAACTAGATCAAATGATTTTGAATGGAGCTTGTTTGAATAATGAAACTAGTTTGGCCAATAAAATGAAATGCAAGTGAATGGATTCAAATTTAAAATGCAATGAAAATGAGAATATATGGATTGTGAATAAATTTAAAAATGGAATAGAATTAAGTATAAATTGAGTTGAAATCCATTTAAATTGGTTATAAAACGTAAATACTTATTTATTCACATAGATCTCGTCAAATTGCATAGAATAAATTGTCATTGGATGTAAATGGAAGTAATTAAAATGTATGAATTGTTAGGAGTAAAATAAATTAATTTTGAGAGCAATTGAATTAAATATGAGTTCGGTTTGCTTAAAAATAAATTAAATGTAAGCGATTGAGTTTTAAAGCCATTCAAATTGATGAAGTTGTATACGAATGGATTGAAAACCATTCAAATTGAATGAAAATAGTTATAAATTAATTGAAATAGTGGAATTAGTATGAATACTATATAAATTGCTTATGGAAAGTGTTTTTTGTGCATTTCTTTTGGAATTCACGTGTTTAACTATTGCAAATAAGTGAAATATTGTTAAACTTCATATATATGGCACATACATGTTTAAATTGAGTAAGTACAGGTACCTGGAAGCCGTGAGGCTGGATTTGGTTGTGCTAGTTGCTAAAAATTATAAGCCGCTTGCTTAAAATGCTAAATAAGGTACGCCTACGCAATAAAAAAATAGGAAATATGAACTGTTTTTGGTTTTTCCGACCATATGGGTCGATGTATGTATATTTATATCTTTTGTCAAATTGCAAAAGCTCCTCCGTACAAAGGAGACTCTGCCAAAATTTTCCGGAAATTTTGGGAGTTAGAAACTTTTTGAAAATTTTGTTAACGGCAAAACGATTACAAACTGGAAATTGAAATAAATTAGTAATGAGACTAATTTAAAATAATGACATAAATTGGTTATAAATGGAAAATAAAATTCAAATATTCAGAGTTGAAGATAAATTGAATTCATATGGAAATGAAAGAATCGATTTGAATAGACGTAGATATAAACTAAAGCGGTGAAGTGAAAATAAATAAGGAAACATATAAAATGCTTATACTAAACTTAAAGAAAAGAATGGCGAATTCTTAATTGGAAATTGATATTACAAATATAATCTAAGTCAATATTTAAATGAATGGATATTGGCATTTTGTGAGGAAGTCGATAAAATGTTTTTGAATGCGTGATTGGAGATATTGCTATGTAAGATATGCAGGTATTATAAAGAGAAAGGAAAATTGGATTTGATTTCAAATAATAAATTTGAATTGCTCGACAAAAAGGTTTGTGTTCAAATTTCTGCGAAAATTGATTGGATTTTTGGATCTAGCCACTTGGCGTTTTGTTTTCATTTGGGATTTGGAAGCCGTGGAGGCCTTTTGTAGTTGTACCGAGCTAGCCGCGCAAAGGAGACGCTGGCGAAATTTTTTGAAAATTTAGAGAGTTAGAAAATTTTTGAGAAATTTTTTGATAATTTAAATTTGGATTTAAATTTAAATTTGAATGGTTGAATAAGTAAAGTTATTTGGAAATTATGGAAGGTTTTGGGAAGTAGGTTGAAGTAATAGTGGGTCTGTAATAAAAGACATTATGGAAAGTTGATAAAACTATTTGGTTTTGGGAAAGATAAACGGGTATTCGACCATTCTTCCTAACTAGTAATTTCGGGGACGAAGTTCTTTTAAGGAGGGAGTAATGTGACGACCCGAAATTTTTAACCCTTTAAAATTGTAATATTTAATTGATTTTAAATATTTAAAGGTTAATTTCTAACTTGAATTCAAATATCACTATTTAATTGATATTTAAAGTTTTGAATTTGATAATTTGAAAATTTGGTAAGATGTTGAATTTGGAGTTCTAAGCCTGTTAAAAATAATTTGAAGGCTTATAAAAGTTATATCGATATTACTAAAGAGAATAGAAGTGTTGAAATTAAATTTAAGAATGGTTTGTTAAGTTTTGAAATTTAATATCGTTTAAATTGAATTTAAAAATAGCTTCTCGGGCACAGTCTCGGAAATTGACGAAACTAGTTCCACTGGATCCGTAATATTGAATTATTATCGGATTTCAAATTTCGTATTGATCGAAATTAGTGTGTAAGTGTACGATATATAAACGCGCTTGAATTAATATCGAAAATTTATTATTTTAATTCGATTTAAAAAGCTATCTTCTCCATACGATTGAATTAGGACTCGAAACCTTTTCCATTGTGTTCGGGATAGGGGTTCGATGTTATGAACGCCTTGCGGCACGCCTCGACAGGAGTTCATGATTTTAGGCTATGTTAATCGGGACGATTTAAATTTAAATTTAAAATAATATATTCATGTTTTGTTTCAAAATCAATTATATTCTTACAGGGCATACTACATGTTTCCTTTCTCTTCTAACAGGTTCTAGGACACGCGTTCGTTAATAATAATAAAACGCAAAAAAAAAAGAGAACCCGAGCCTCGTTATCTTCAAACTAAATTCGAGAACTTTTGTTTAAAAGAAATTTTAATTAAAATGGCTTCCCTCTTTCCAGTTAATAATAGAATAAAACAAGATAAAATTGAATCGCAACATCCCCATCAGTGCTTAGTATCGCATACTTCTCAGGTGAAATCAAATTGTAACTCGATTCGATCGAGGAGAAAATGGAAGTTTCGGCGATGAAGGGTCCGGCGTGGAAGCGCGAACGACATACGAGTTCGATTCGAACATGAGGGGGAAGAGGCGTACAAGCTCGAGATCGCGATGCTTGCAAGATCGACGAGGCATTTGTTCCTGGCTATTGGCACTGTTGATTAGTGCGCGAGTGCTTTGGGAATTGTACTCGAGGCGATGCAATTAGCGACGGTGTGGAACGAGCTGTCGAGGACGAGGGGAGTTCGATCGCGAGAAGAGGGGGTGCCGTGTCGACTGTTGCGAGTTGAGGTACTTCGTTTTTTTCCCTTCGAATTAAAATTTATTTGTTGTTTTAAAAAAGGGGGAATTTTGTTTTAATTTGTATATACCTACATGTAAAGAAATTTATTTACCGTAAGGGTTAAGATAGAGATCTGTTTAAAAGGAAAAGGAAAGTAAGTTTGGAAGAAAAAAATATAAAAAATTATAGGGTTAAATCAGTAATGTTAAAGTTTATCTAAATTTTATTTTTCAGGAATCTATAGAGATTATTTTATAAAATATGTGTAGTTCCTAAAGAAAATTTATATATCTTTACATATTTCCCTTTCAAGTTTATTCTAAAATAAGGTAATTTATTTTGTTAATTGACTTATTTAATTTATTCTTGTAACTAAAGGATTGGTAAAAGGGAAATTAGTTTAAAATTTAATTATTTGTTTAAAAATAAAATCATTAGTCAGTCAAAGTTATCAAATGGAAATTAATTATTCGAATTGTACGAATATTAATAAAATCACTTAATATTTATTCAAGGTCCATATTTGAAAAGAAACTTGTCGGAATGGAAGTGGTTTGCAAAACAGGAATCAAAGTTGAGTTAATCTCACTCAGTTAAATTTAAATTTAAATGATTAAATTTAAATAATTGTTTGAATGGTTAAATTGATTGATGTGCTATAGTATGGTATATTATGGAACTGGTATTTATGTTGTGCTAACGTATGTGGATGCAGGGAAAACAGGTTGGAGGGATTCAGTTGGATCCCTCAACGTTTATATAAATTATTTAATACCCTCTGTTGTGATTATTTTATATTCTGTGATGAATATTATTGATAATTGGAATATTGGATGTTATGGTGTACCTGAATATATTCCGGTGCACTAAGTTATCAAGATATATAGAATTGGATTCTGGAAATAAAATGGAGAGAATTTGTAAGTGAAATAATTATATAAAATTTAAATAAATTAAGAATAAATTGGATAAGAATAATAGTAGTTTTAAATTCTAATAAATTAATTCCCTATATGGAAGGGAAATTTTGAATAAACAGGAGATTAATGAATTTTAAACTTCGGTATTATTATTTTAAAAGAACAAAACATTTATTTAAAATTTAAGATTTAAATTATTGAAAGGAATAAAGAAGAAAATTGGGGAAAAACGTGAAATTTGTATATTTCAGTTAAGGGGTTTAAAATCAAATGGAAAATAATACAATAATAATAGAGTCCATAATTAATGGATATTGAAATGAATTGAGTAAGTAATGAAATTTATTTCAAATGGAGTAAATTGGAAATCAATTTGGGAAATTGATTTAAGTAACTGAGATTGGAAATTCTCCCTGAATAACCAAGTACGTTTTCAAAGTAAATTTTTAAAAATATAAGTTAAAAGTTTAAAGTTGTTTTAAAAAGCAAGTTTTGAAAAATTTATTATTTCGAATATATAAAGTCTACAGTAAGTATTTTCTTTAATCTTTTATAGCAGTAATTACTTAACGAGTGATTTAGTATCTTGTTTTTAAAAGTGAAAATCCAGTTTTACATTTTATCAAGTAACTTTATTTTCAAATATTCATATAGTATGTATATTTAACAAATTGTTGAAGTAGTTGTAACATAAATGCTTTAAAGATCCTTTAAAGTAAAGTGTTTTTAAATTATTTTAAAAATCTAGTTTTGTGCTTGGTGATTTCAGTGGAGATAGAAATTTTGGGAAATTATATTCTGAAAGGAAAAAAATGGTTGGAAACTGTTTTCAAAAAGGGTTTTGAAAATAGGAATATATCTTTTGAAGATATTTGGAGAATAATAAATAATTTGGGAAATTATTTATTTATTGTTGGATGGTTGTTTGTGAATATTAATTGATAGTTAAATAACCGACTATCAAGATTGGACAAATGCGTTGATCGTTTTGAAGAGACCGGGATCGAGATTTATTTCTCGAAAACCACTTCGATTCGGTTTGTATGTTTTCATGGGAAACGAGTTTGGATTCGAAGATGGATCAGTGAAGTGCAAGGGCTAGTCGCTACTAATCCTGAGGATATTTCCAAGATGGATGTAGTAGGAATAGTGCCTTCGGTTCCGTTCGAACCCGGGACGGACTTGTATGGATGAATGCTTTCGGAACATCGTCAAGTGGACGAGGGGAATTCTAAGGGATATGTTCTAAAAAGGCAACGCTTAGCCTCAAGCATAATCAACCGGGAATGACTAAAAATCAGGGGTTATGCAGCAAGGCTAGGTGGGTAGCACCCAAGCAGGGTGAGGTCATCCCTACCTAGATGTCCCTTTTATTTCGGCTTAGTGCGGTTGCTGATCCCAACCGTGGGGTGATCTCACTCAGGATTATCCAGTAAGGGGTAGTTCCGGTCTTGTGTTGCAGGGGGCGGGCGTATTCCTCGGTACTGTGATCTAGGCCACGTTCTGTGACAGGTGGTACCCCAGTGCCTAGTCATTAGTTGAAAATCCATTCTCCCTACGAGCCTTGTACGAATTTTGTTTGTATTACCCACTCTGTGGCTAGTAGCTGGAATTTAATCATGTAACAATTTCGGCTATTTTATAAGTATTTGTATATAGACCCTATAATAATATCAGAGGATTTGTATAAAAATTGTTTTAGCTATCGTAAGGTAAAAACCCGACATGTTTATTTGTGGCATGGTCTTATGAGATGCTTTCGTTTTCAAAGGATTTTTGAAACTTTAATAATCAATTGAGTGTGATTTTCTCACGCTGGTATTCCAGACTGACTCGGGTGTTATTTAACTGTAATGCTCGGGTCAGACCGAGTATTATAGGATACAGGATATGATGCTATGAAGCTCAGGAGACGAGCTGGATGACGTCACATACTTTCGTACTTGTTTTATATATATTCCGCTGTGTAGAGTAGCTGTGTATCCAGATGTATGTTATTGATGTTGAGCTGTGATTGATGTACTCTGATGATGTAATATATAAATAGATATATTTGATTTTGAGTAAAAATTATTTATTATCTATTATATTTTATTCCACTGCGATGGTTGGATTCTGTTGTTGATTTCTATTTTCTTCTTCTACCTCTTCTTCTTTAACCTAAATGGTTTGTATTTCTATAAAACTTGAGTTGATTCAAGTAGAATAGTGTTGACTCAAGGGGTATGGATTTGCGGGTCGTTACAGTTTATTTCTTTGTCCAGATTTGTTACGTGAAGCATCTGCAAAGATTGATTGATCTAGAAAGTTGAAGGCAGCCCAGGATCGACAGGAGAGATTTGTGGGTAAGAGTATTGGATCTTTCTATTTTCTCTTAAGGGTTAGGTGTTTGGTCTACAGGATTGAATTTCCAGTTCGGATGGCTGGAATTTGTTATGTTTTTCACGTATCTCTGAGGGAGTACGTGTATAGTCTATCACTCGTTTTAGAATCAGTAGTTCTGAGAGATTTGGAGGTTGATCAGGACTTGTCTGTTGTCTAGTATCCTGTTTAGATTTGTAGATCTGGATACGTAGGAGCTCTAGATCTGTGTGGTGTAGCAAGTTTAGATTCTGTAGGGCGAGTGCCCCAGTGTTTGTGCCTAGGAAACTCAAGGGAATCCTATCCAGAATTTTGTCTGGATAGTTAGAATTGTTTGTTTGAATTGGTTGCTATGGTTGCAAGTAGTTGGTTGATAACATATGGTTGCTATTTTAAAAATTAAAATCTGTATGGGATTACTAAATTACCTTTGTTTTTAAATTTCGAGGACAAAATTCTTTTAAGGGGGAGGAATGTGATATCCCGGAAATTTAGGCAATATTTATTTAATAATTTCCATTAATAATTATTTTAAAATGTGAAAAGTTGATTTAATAATCTAATTCAAACAAAAAATTTCTTTTGGAAACTAATAATTATTTAGTTTGTCAAATGATATTCTTTTGAAAATTTATAATAATGATAATTTAATTTGAGAATGTTATTCTTTTCAAAAGTTAAAATTTATTTAAATGATCAAATTATCTTCCTAAGCTTATTTAAAGAATATTGTATTTATAATGTATATATGTGTATACATTGTAAATAAAGAATTTGATTTTAATTATAATCTAAATTTAATAAAGATATTTTCAAATTATTATATATATATATATATATAGATGTATAAATTATGAATTGATTAAAATTAGTATTGAAAACTTTTCATAAGTTTGTTTTAAAAATCTATCTTATATCTTCAAAGAAATTAAAGTAAATATTTATTTTGTTTAAAAATATAAAAGTTTAAATTGTATTTTATTATAAAAGTTTATTTTGGTTTCTTTAAAAAAATTGTTTTCTTTGAAAATAGACTTAGTTATTTATATTAGAGTATAATATTTTGGTTTGAAAACTTTGGAATAAAATGTAATTTAACATTCTTTTTCTTTTTAAATTTTCTATTTTGAAAATTTATTTTTAAAAATATTATTTTTAAAATATTCAAGTAAACATTAAAATGTGTAAAGGTAATTTATCTGTAAACATGTAAGGCTGAAAATAGATAAACATTTAAAAACATGTTAAATTAAATTAGAAATCGATTTAGAAGAACTTAAAAAACTTTTATAAATTAAGAAATTTCTTTTAATATTGAAATGAACATGTGTTAAGCTTTTAACTAGTAAGGAAAGACACTTGTTACCATTCTATAGCATTAGATAACAAGTGGCAATGTAATTTATTTTTTGAAATAATTAATATAGATAAGAAAAACTTAACAATTTATTTAGTTCAACACTTTATCTTCAATTGAAATCTGAAATCAGATTTTAGAAAACAAATTCAAACCCACACACAAATCTTTTAGAAATCTGCAAATACAATTCTGTTTAAAATCTGCAAACAAAATTCAATCTGCAAATTTGAGATCTGTAATCTATTGAAGTTCAATTTCAAACTCTAAGCAAATGAAGATGGGGTCAGCATGAAATCAACAAGTGAAATCAACAAGTTCAACAGCAAATTGCAAAACATAGATTCAACATGCAGATTCAATTTGCAGTGCCAGGAAAATGTGATGCATCTGAATTGGTTATCTGCTTCTTCTAAATAAGGTGAGTAACTTTTATTTTAAAGACAGTTCTTCTTTTTAAAAATTAAATGCCTAAGCAAGTATTAGAACTCAAGTTCAAAGCAAACTGTCATTTTAAAAAAAAATATAAAACTGCTATGGATTAAACTGCAGTGCCTCATTTTCTTTTAGGTAAATAACTTCACAATTTTAAAAAAGCTTTAATCTCTATGTTGCATGTGGATAAATTGAATAAGTTTGTTTTGTATGACTTTATCTTGATAGATATTCTGTGTACACACACACACAAATATATATATGTTTACAGGTATCTGGATACCTGTCTCTGTTTTGAAACTCGGATTTTTAATGGAAATTCATTTCCACTTGGTTTATTCTCTGTTAGGATTGACAAGTAAATAAAAATTGTTTGTTTTGTATGAAATTATGGTTATAAATCAAAATTAAGATTTATTTAAGAACTGTTGACTCTGAACAATAATATCTGTTATTAATTTCAATAAGCAATCTTAAACTTCTTAAATCATTGAAACAGTTATATAATTTGAATGCAAGTATGAAATTATGAATTTCAAAAAAAAATCACATTTTTAAGTTCACTGGGGAGTGAGCATTACTGAGTTGATCAAATTGGGAGTTTTTGGGATTATCTGTTTGCCTAGAGATTTAGGGTTGTTATGGTGCTTCCTGGAGGTGAAGGGCAGATGGATAAGTAGGGGAAAATTGTTAGATGTATTGTCAGAGGGTGGCGGCGGCAGTGGTGGCTCATTACAGGTTCTAACCCTAGTTTCAAGAGGTAGGAGTTTTGTAGTTTTTCTTGATCTCTCTGTTGCATCGAGTTATGCAAGACCTTGGGGATTTGCAGAGGGGAGGTAGATGGAGAGTTGGCCAGAGTCGCAGCGATGTTGTTGGTCGGAGATGGGTGTGAGCGGTGTTGACAGGTTTGGGAACGTTTTGCAGTGTGTTCCAGGTTTCAATTGTTATCTCGAATTTGATTTTGAGCTGCAGTGAGTACTATGATGATCGCAATCATATTGGATGGTGGTCGGCGACTTGGTGAGGAGGGTTATGGTGGCTGGAGATTGCCGGAGTGCCAGTGCGTATGCACCGTGCATATTTGAAGTTCTGATGAACTCTAGGTGGTGCAGAATTGTGACTCGAAGTTCCACTCGGGTATTCGTGTTTGTGTCTCGGAGTACTTAGGGCTTTTACTTGAAGAAGTTATGGGGAGGTCTCGGGTAAGTATTGTTTCTGGTTTTATAAACCTGAAAATTGTGCGGTTTTTAAAAATCTGAATGGAATTCAAATTTTAAAGCAGGGATTTAAAGTCAAGTGTAAGTTTGAATTTGATTCAAGTGAACTTTTGAATCCAAGTTTTTAAAAAAATGAAAATTTTAAATTTAGTCAAGATTTAAATCAAGTTTTAAATCAAGGCTAAAATATGGTTTTAAGTTTACTATGAAACCAGATTTGAATTTAAAACAGTTTGTAAATTTTAATGTTGAACAAGTTTAAAATGTTTTAAAGTAGAATAAAAAAATGAATTTGTTTTCAAATAAGTTTTAAACTTGATAAAATTTCATTTCTTTGATATTTGAATTAAAGTTATGAAATGTTTAACTTAAATTTGAGAAGTCATTCTTACATAAAATTTGTTAAGTAATTTAGTTTTGAATTTCCTTATATAAGTATCTTATATAAGTACTAATTTTCTTCACTTTTATTTTAAGGAACTAATTTATTTAAAATCTGGATAAATGTTGAACATTTTAAATCTTAAATTTTAAAATGGAATTTGAATTTAATTTAGAAATGTATTGTTTTAAATACATTTGAATGTAAATAAAGTCATTAATAAGTAAATGAATTATTTTGGAAATAATTAAGATAATTAGGAATTTACTTATTAATTTGAATTTCAAGTAATGATTTAGATTAATTTTTAATTAGAGATGATTAATAATAATTATTCTAAGATAATTTTTCTTAAGTAAGTAATTAAAGAAATGTTGTTCATTAATAAAAATAATTATCTAAGGATTATTAAGTAATTAATTAATGTGATTAATTTTGATAATTAATTAGATTAATTAATTGAAGATAATCAATTGTAATTTGTTAAGTATAATTACTTTATAAAAGTAATTAAAGGATTAATTACTTATTGTAATTTTTTTGGCAAGGCCAACCGGTTTTTTATAGTGGGTCGTGCCACTTTTATTATAACAAATAATAAAACATTAGAGAACAGGTGCTAGTCACAACGACTAACAGCTAATACAAAGGTACGCAGAACAAACACAAAACAAAAAAGCATGAGAGGAAGACCACTCAGAAAAATAAAAGCACGGGAGATAGGAAAGATGCCTATACAACAAAGAACGTGACTATCCTCCAGAGGAGGAAGTCGAGACAGCATCATCCATGGAGACAGGACCAATAACATGGGCATACCCAGAGAAAAGATTAGCAAGAACAGAGACATAACCAACAGAATCAAGGGAGTAAACAAATTTCCTATCCCAAGAGTTGTCAGAAAAGATACGATTGTTTGTCTCACCGTCAACCCCCCCTAGCCAAGCTCAGACCCTCGCCAACAACATGGTAAAGGAGATACCTGCTCTCACCATCAGAGTCACTAACATAGGAATAATATAATCCTCCCATAGGAGAGTATCGCATGCCGGATGGGCAGTGAACCCACGGATTCTCATCGGGGGCCCATAGGATAGAGTCAGGAGTAACTTCCACCACCGAAGAGGGAGGAGGCACAGGGCAAGAATCAGCCGGGGGATCCTTAGTTGCATAGAGAACAGCATCACCGATAGAAGGGTCAACCGATGAAACAATCGGATTCAGAACAACGGAAGGGGCGACAGGCTTAGGAACCCATTTCCTGATAGGGGGACGAGGAAGGGGAACACGATCCGGGAGAGGCAGAGGGCCTTGACCAAACCCACGAGAACATGTCTCCTGAAGATGGCCAAAGGACTGACAAAGTGAACATATGTCCGGTTTCCAACTGTAGCGCACAAAGACCTCAGCATCATGACCCTCATCTAATCGGACCTTGAGAGAAGTAGCAATGGCTTGGGTGGGGTTATTTCGATGAGTGCTTTAGCATAGACTAGTCTCTTCCTTGCTTCTGTGTTGGAGTCATAACAGAAAACTTTACCTACTTGGCTACCAAGCCAGTCAAGCCCTAGCACTGGCTGAAGGACGGACGGGATGGAAGAAAAATGGGCCCAAACTGGGATAGAAAGAACCTGATCCTTAGCCCTATCAACAGACGGGGACCAAGTGGTGATGATGAAAGGCTTTCCAGCAATCATAATAGGGTCAGCTTCAAGAATACGACGCCTTTCGTCACTCCGCGAGAATTTGAAAAAGAACATCTCATTATCAAAATGAACACTGAGACTGCCTCTTGGTTTCCAGACCTGATTGCATTGTGCTTTAACAAGATGGTAAGATGGATTAGCATCTAAGAAAAATCCAACAAGATAATCAGACCAGTAGTCAATACCGGCTTGAATCACTTCTTGCGGAGGAACCAAAGGTCCATCACATTCTGCATGCTCAATATAACGTGGAGAATAAGAACCAGCGTAATTCAGTAACTTGTTGAACAAACACTTCCATGTGGGAGGAACAGCAGGACCAGGCAACACCGGAGGAACAGCAGCAGAAACTGGCACATGTTGTAAATTTGGAGCTGGTACATCAGAGGCATTAAAGAAAACACCATGCGTGCCATTATTTTCCTCAATGGGATAACTTCCTGAAGCATCACAGTTGGACAGACTCGCTCCTTTAGGACTAGCATTAACATCAGAATGAGCAGTAACCAACTCGTCCACATTACCATCCATCCCTTCCACTACAGAAGGAGGGGATATACCAATTAATGACCTACTCGACTGTGAAGCATCAGCCAAGAACGGCAGTGAGGTGGAATCTACAGTGAGACTTGGCACATTTGGAACTAAGGCCGATGGTTTGGCAATATCAGATAGTAGCATGGACTTATCAGAGGCAAGAAAAAAGGACGACTCTGCTGCGGAAACGCCAAGAGCAGAAGCTCGAATATCATCAGAAGTGGAAGGCGTAGAAACAGACGCATAGAGTTTTCCAGATCTGGTAACCGAACGAGGCTTCTCCTTGGCTTGCGTCGGAGAAGACATAAGATTGAAAGGAAACCGAGAGTAAGAAGGAAGAAGTAGTTACGCAGAGGCAAGAATTTCGATTCCATAGGTAAACAGATCAGACGCCAGATCAGTCGCCATTGCAAACTTGTGAAGAATAATTGATTAATTCAGTGTTAAGTTAATTAATTTAGTTTAATTAATTTAAGAAATCATTTGATGATTTATAAAGAGTAATTACTTAAAGTAATTAATGGAGCATGATTACTTAGAGAAGTAATAAATGATAATTACTGAAATGTAATTAGTAAGAGATGATTTATTTTAATGAAGTAATTTGGATAATTACTTTTGTGATTAATCAAGGGATTAATTAATAAAGATAATTAATTATGGGATAATTAATTTGTTATGAGTAATTAAGGGTAGTTAATTACTGGATTTAATATTAATCAAGGGTGATTAATAATTGCATTTTAAATTTAGATAAATTACTAAATATAATTAATTTTTAATAAAGTAATTAATTTAAAATATAAATTAGAGATCATTAATCAATATAATTAATGATGTGATTAAGAATTGTTTAATTAAGGAATAATTAATTAATTAAGTGATTAATTAATGTAATTAATTAAGGATAAATGTAATTAATTATAGTTAATTAATAAATGAAGTAATTAAATGTTATTTACTTATGATTAAGGTTAATTAATTTTGTGAAATTACTTAAAGACTAATTACTTATTGTAATTAGAGAATGGTTAATCAAAGGTGTTCAATCAAGTTGAATACTTAGAGAATGATTAATTAACTAGGTTAATTAATTAATGGATATATAAGCAGGATTTATAGATGTGGTCATTAATTTAATTTATTTTAAATTAATTAGAGATAGGAGTAATTAACTTAACTCATTTTAAATTAATTATAAATGATGGTTAATAAATCATTGCTTATGGATGATATTGATATTTCATTGGATGGTTGTGATCTCAGTAATGAGATGAGTAATATCTATATGAAATGGATGCTTAGTTAAAATATGATAATATGGATTATCTGTTTGTGATGGTAATACAGATTATGTGTTTATGATGAGAATGTTATTATCTATTGTGATATGTGAACTATCTACCTGTATGTAATAGATAATGATGAATTGAATTAATTATTCAAACTAAATTCACTTGGACATTAAGATGGCGTTTGGATTTCGATGAGACCGGGATGGGGTTTCCAAATTTGGAATTCCGAAAACCACATCGATTAAAATTAAATGTTTGGTCTTAAATCTCAAATGAAGAGTGAATACTCGAGGTGTAAGGACTATTCGTGTCAATACGCTGAGGGTGATTCCAATACGAGTTTAATGGGGGTAGTACTTTCAGGTTCGAGATGGTGATTCAGAGTGCGAGGGTTATCGTCGTTAACTCTGAGGTGATTCCAAAATGAGTGTAACAAGATAATGTCTTCGGTTTCGTTCGAACCTGGAACGAACTTGTATGGATTGAATGCTTTCAGAACATCGTCAGGTGGACGATGAGCATTCTAAGATTGATGTGTCCTATAAAGGTAATCGTAGCCTCAAGCGTCATCAACCGGGAATGGCTAAAACAGGGGAGGTGCAGCAAGGCTAAGTGGGTCATGCCCAAGTAGGACGAGATTTACCCATGTCTAGAGGTCCCTTTTTATTTCAGTTGTGTGGCAGTTGGCAACGGCCAATCTGCGGGGTGGTCTTGTTTGGGACTGTCCAGTAAGGGATGGTTCCGACTTTGTGTTGCAGGGGAGCAGGCGTACTCCTCGGTACGGTGATCTAGGCCACATACTATGACGGACGGTACCCCAGTAGCCTTGCCATTGATGGAATCCAAAATCCAATAAGTGCCTGTACGGTTTTGATTGTGCCCAACTATGTTGGAACGTGAGATGTAAGCATTCCAGCTATTTCTGTATTTTATTTTGAAAACCCTAGACACTATTATAATCTCACTGGATTTCCTATCAAATATTTTGGTTAGCGTGAGGTAAAAACTTTTCCATGCTTATGTGTGGGAAGTCTTACGTGATACCTTTTCTTTCCAAAAGCTTTTATAAAGTTAAACAACTTTAAACCCGTTTACTCACACCAGACCCATGTCTGACCCGAGTGTTTATTTTCTGTTTTATTAAACTCTTGGGTACTCATATTATGTATGAGTGGTCAAGTGATTCAGGATTGCTTTGACGAGTTCGGGAGGAGAAATGGAGCAGGAGGCTTCAGCGTGTAGATATATATAGTGGTTCCGCTGTGTTTGAGTTGTATACGTTTTCTCTGATGTACTTGAATTATAATAATTAGACAGGTGTTTATAACTATCTAGTTTGTGTTGTATTAGATGTATAACTCTGATGTATATGATACTATGTAATGTTTTATGTGATATAATATAATTTATTCGTTCCGCTGTGAGATTCTGATGTTGTCTGTTTCTTTCTTTTCTTTCTTTTCTCTTTTCTATCCCTTTCTTTCTTTTTAATGATGCGTCTTTCTATGGAATGAAAGGCGGGTCGTCACAACTGAAGTGAGTTAAGTGCTTTCTATCTCTTTAAATTCCATTTCAAATCTTTCTAACCCAAAATATTTCAAAATGATAATGTTATTCTTTTTCTAAAACATTTTGAAAAAATTCCTAAATCAATGAGATTTAAATTCTCTAACTTCTTTTTTCAAGTCCAAATTTATTAACAAATCGATTTTTTATTAATAAATCATTTTTATAAATATAATTGGGCAATTCCATTTATAAATCATGTTTATAAATCCTATTTATAAAATCAAACTTCGTACGAAATTCATTTCACAACTGTTAATTATTTAAGTATAATAAATTCTCTACAATTGATACTTATAAATTTATTCTTTTATATAATTCAATTTACAGTTGTTTATTTTTGTTAAACTATAACAATAAAAACTAACAAAAAATGATAATAATCAAATATTATCATTCATTAGCATCTGAACAAACCATATATAGCTTATAATCATTTCTAAAAAATTATTCATTTATATATGAAATATAATTTAGGTAAATTATTTTATTTACTCACTTTTAAAACAATACTGTGCCAGTTTGCCTTATTTAAGCGTCTAGAAACCCCTACCGATATCACGGCGTCCCACATATTGACCAGAAGTCATATGCCACTCAACAAATAAATTAACACAATATAAAGTATTCTTGTAATCACTAACAAATACGAGCTCATGTATATACACTCAAACTCATCCTAGGGTTTCGCTTGCCCTATCTCAAAGCGTAAATTCCCAGCATAGCCTAGGTGTTAGCTCAACCTAAGCTTTGCTACCACGTTGTAAAGACCCGTATTTCCATTAAATCCAAGCTGACAATAAACCACATATGTTCAACCCAAATCAAACGTAAAGACAGATAGTTAAGGGAAAGAAGGAAGAAAGAAGAAGAGAAGAGAAGGAGGAGAGAAAAGAAACTAAAGCAACACAGAATCTCACAATCCCAACGGAACAAAATATAATATCAATAATCTGTACAAAAGAGAAACTGTTGTATACATATATCCATCAAAGTACAATAACAATCACAATCATCAGCCTGGACGGTTATAACATCATGTCCTTACAATTGCTGATAATTTCAATAAAAAAACAATTACATATACGCGAACATGACTTGGAGACCTCCAACTCATCTCCTGAGCTCTAGTGCATCCAAAAAAATCTGTAAATATGCTCGGTGTGACCCGAGCATTATAATAAAATAACATCCGAGTCTGTTTGGGAAACAAGCGTGAGAGAACACCACCCATTGGATTTTTAAAGTTATAGAAACCTTTCAAACATCAAAGGTATCTCGTATTGGAGAAAATATTTTCTATAGAAGCCATACCCAACATAAATACGGGAGGGTTTTCACCTTACGATAGCCAAAACCTTTTCTGTAGAAAATTATTTGATATTATAATAATGTCTAATAAAAAAATACTTGTTAATCATAGCCGAAATTGTTACATTAATTAAATTCCAGCATACTATGTTCTATAACTAAAACTGAAGGCTCGTATAGGAGAATGGATTTCCAACTTTGAAAGGGTAAGTGTCTACCCACCGAATCCGTACACCTCTAGATAAAATGTACGGGAGGCTACAACACATTGCAACGCTACAACTCAAGACAATCAATACGCCTTTCTTAAGTAGCACCGATTATGATCACCCCTTGGTTGCAATCAACAACCACGCAATGGTATCCCAAGCATACATGAATATCGCTTAAGATTTGTGATGATCATACCCTACTTGGGGCGACCCACTTAGCCCTGTCGCATGTCCCAGCTTTATTCATTTCTCGAATGTGAGGATGGAAGATGCCATGCTCTTTCCATTCATGTAGCACTTCCCACTTGAAATGCTAACACCGTCCTCCAGGAAACAATGCAATATCAGCATTCATCCATACAAATTCATTCTGGGACGGAACTAAATGATTGAGAACTCTGCCTCCAATTCCATTACCTTCAAGATGTCTTCACTTCGAATGCTTGAGTTTGATCGAAGTGGTTTTCGGATAACATATCTGATCCCGATCACTTCGAAACAATGTTCGATAGTTTTTGGTAAACTCAACCCCGGTTTATTAGGAAATAAACAGTCAAAGATAAGATCAAAGATCCCCTCCTAACTATTAGTGGATAGATTTCCTTATCATTTGTCCTAAGAGAACGAAATGAGATATATACGCATAGCCTAGCATCATCGAAGATGACTGTGCCATATAACTCACGTGTTTCTCCTACATATTTCTAAAGTTATATTTGGGCCCAAATTCCAATAGTCGGTAATATAACTATCGACAACATTCAATCAGGGATTTAACTCCATAGGAAAAACCAACATTGGTTAAGCACCAAGCAACATTAGGCCTTTATTAATTAATCTTTTAATAAATGAATTCACTTTGTAAAATTCGTCTCAAAATCCTTTTTCTAAGATACACACACATCAACAACCCCTATTTCTCAATATTTAAATACCCATATACTAATCTCAACGGTACAAGTAAATTCACCAACATTTAAGAAGATTTCCCTTTTTATTCAATTCTAAAATCATTCATAACTCCATCACAAATCTATGAAACCATTTATAAAACTCCATTTATAAATCTATAAATCCACATCAAAAATTCTTTTATAAATATCTAAGACCATTTATGACGCCTTTTTATCTTTTAACCAATCTTACTTTAAGTTTCAAAGCATATTATAAGATTCCTCTTATAATCCACATATTTTTATAAAACCCTATTTATAAATCTCGAAAACATTAAAACGTAATTTCTAATCATTTACGTAAAACACTATCATTATATAATAGTAACATTATAGTTAAATAAATATTAACTTTAAAACTTTTTTAAAAATAGTAATTAATAAATTCCAAAACATCCTAAATAAAACTATAACAATTTATCTTCCACATTTTTCTAAATACTAATAATTTATCTCTAAAACTTTATTTTTAAATAATTGTATTTAATTTCAAACCATACTAATCGTCTTAGATAATTATCCCTTCAAACTATTTAGAATATTGATAAATCACTTTTAAAACAATATTAATATAAATTTACAACTTTTAAAACAATATTAATATAAATTAACAACTATTAAAACATAATTATATTTCCATGATAAAATCCATACTTAATTCCACTTGACTATCTCCATATTTATAAATTATATTTATAAATCTCTTCTATTTTATGAAACTTCCTTTCATAAAATCCCTTTATTTATGAACCCCATTTATAACTCTATTTCCTTAATGAATCTCACTTATTTATTAAGTCCTATTTTAAAACATCAATCACCATCCGTTTTGACGTTATTTCCATATGGATAAAATTCCTTTAATAATTCCTTTCTATTTATAAAATATCATCTAACATTCCAATTTTATCCTTGTCCTCGATTTCCAAAATAAAGTAAACTATTTCAAAAATATCATTCTGAATCTTATAATAAATTCCCCATTCTATTTATTCTCTAATTTATGAAACTGTAATGGTTCCCTTTAATTCATAAACCTCGTTTATAAATTCAGACTTCTATTAACAGTATACGATTTTACAAATCTTTACTTCCTTTGTAAGATATTGCTTTTGTAAATTATCTCATTTATAAATTCCATATTTATAAATAAATCATAATATATGTACCTAATACATATATATCACTTTATTCAATGATGACTAATAAATATCATATCAAAAACATTTTTATTTCCTTTTTAAAACATATCCCTATATTATAAAAGATGGACTTATTCTCCAAGATTTTAAAAATCTATATTTATAGTTTGAAAATCTCTATTTAGAATATTTTTTAAAACCATAAATTAATAATCTCTAAAAATCAATATTTTATTTTAGAAAATTTATTAAACACATAAAATTTCCATAACCTAACTTTGAAATCCTGTTTAAATCAAATCATTATTTATTGTATTTAATATACCAGAAATAGAGCCCAGTGCTATTAAAGCACAAAATAAACCAAACCATATTCATGTCATCCAATATAACATCCGACATATCATATATCACAATATATGAAAATATAATCAATAGTTTGAGGAATCCAGTTGGATCCGTCCAACCTTCCCTCTGCATCAAGTATAGTATACAATCAAATAATGTAAAAAATCAACTGCTTCGATGCGGGATTCGTATACCAAAGGGTCATACACTCTTACACGGAAACGTAATGGGGTCTCATCCGCTTCAATAGGCAGAAATATATCCAATCCAACTAATAATAGTTAGTATGTTATCCAAACAATCAATAACTATCAGAAATAAATATCCAAACATCCTATAAATAATATTTATTAACTATATAAATTTTTTGATTAACAAAAAAGATGAGATTGATTTTAATAGTCGTCAAAAAATTCCGTTTTGAATTAAAATTGAACGAACATCCAATTTTAATCCAAAATTCCAACTAGTTCCGAATTCGTTCAATCCAGCTACATAACGAAGCCTGCGTTGATACAATCACAACGTGACTCGTAGCATTCAAATTGGACCTCGTACGAGTTAAATATGGACTTATGAACTTTTAATATAATCAAAATTAGCTTAACTTAAATTAATTTAAAAATTAAAACTTTTACCTTATCTTCCTTCCCTATTTCACGCACGCTACATACACACGAATCTTTCTTCTTATTATCATTGATTGCATCCTTGCCTGACATAGCAACCACTCCCACCGACCTGTCCACTCTACCACACTCAAAAATGTCGTCGCCCACCACCTCCACATGCAACACGCGCACGCGCGACGAAACAAGAAACCATAAAACCGCCTCACGTTCAAGCGAGCTTTGCCACCAAGTCGCCTCACTTTGACTCGATCCAACCATCCATCCACCATGTCTCCCCTAACCGAGCATTTTACTAGTGGAGCCATTTCCTAAAATGCCTTCGATTAGCGTCGATGAACATGGACCATTCGATCCGCCATGTTTTTAATTTAAAGACGTGCTTTTTTATCATGGGTATACAAAGGCGATGTAAAAGGAAGGAGTGGGTATGGCCAAGCATGGGCTCGCATGCTTTGTAATGGGCTGATGTGTTAGGCATGGATAAAGCATGGATAACAATATCAATATATATATGTATATTATAAAATGTCCATCTTTTCAACGTCAGAAAATTTTGAACTTCAAACTAGATGTGCAGCCTGGCATTCTATATGTTATAACCATATTTCGAACACAATGAAACTTGTTTCGAGGCCTAATTCGATCATATGTAGAAGATAAACTTTCACACCCAATTATGTTATATAATTTTTCTGAAATTAATTTCTACGTGTTTTGATCTCGCACCTCCAAACAATATGTCCAATCTCCACAAAATTCATCAGCATATAATAATTCATTAACGAATCAAATGAAACTGGTTTCTACGAAATCCGAGGCTGTACCTCGGAAGGCTATTTTTACACATTATTTAAAACAAAAAATTTCCAAAATCCATTAACCGCATTTAAATCCAATTTAAAAGTTTACTATCTTCATTCTTGTTCAAATAGAAATTAGTTCAACTTTTGAAATCGTTTTTACTTATATTAAATTCAAGATTTAATTATTTAAACAATTTCGAATATTAGAATCAATAATTTAATTATCAAATAAAGCGTTATATTTGATATCCAAGTTATTTAACTATTAAAAATAATTTTTAATATCTAAATCAACTAAATATTCCAAATTCAAATAACCAAAATTCTAGGTCATTACAATGCCTTTATAAGATTTGATGATTTTTAGGCTTAAAATAAATGTCTAGGATTATTGCCTACATATTCAATAAAATAAGTGATTGGAATAGGAATAGTATATGCAACCTAAAATATAAATATAAATTTAGTCCCAAATATTTATTCTGGTATAACGTTTACAAAGTTGTAAAGTTTATTCTAGATTTATAACTGGGTTGTAATTTAATTTATTTAGAGTGGGGTATAATTTAACCGAATCTATTTCCATTTAATTTCCATAAATTATTTTATTTCAAAAATATATATAAAAGTGCATCGTTTGAATCAATAAGGAATATAGCAAAAAGGAAAGAGATATGTGAAGTATGGATATCATTTTTTGTAGTTTACACTGTCTATTTCAATAAAAGAAGGGAAATAATTCTTTGTAATTTCAAATGAAGCAAGGCTTAGCTTTTGGTTAATTTATGAAAAGCAATAGCGATAACCCTTTTTGAAAGGGTAGATCTGATAAATTAAAAGGTAGAAAGGAATGTTATCGTTTAGGAATTAAAAGTTAGAAATATTACATATAATCATGCTTACCATTTGTGTGTGTGTGTGTGTGTATGTATAGCATAATTTATGACGATACTTGTATTAGATATTAACAATGTAGTAATAATACGACTAGTGTAACATTCTCGTATTTGGATGTCCAAAACTAACGGCTAACGATGTTGCGGTCATCCATAGTTATTAATCTTCGGTGACCAAATACGACGGTGCTAGATTCATTGATACACAGATCATAAGAATATGGAAAAAATTAACAATTAAAAAACATATTTCCTCATTCCAGTCAAAATATTTCATGTTCATTACATAATCCCAAAACATTAACCATGTTCGGCAAAAATATAATTATTACACATACGCCAAAAGCGACATATGAAGATGCTCTCTTGGTTGATCAGAGTCTATAATAAGGCTAATAAATCTGCCTTTACAAACAAAAACAAATAGCGAAAAAGATATCTCTAAATAACTATATGCCTCCTGCATGTCTCCGGAAGCTTTGTCCGTCTAAGAAGAGAACTTGAAAACCCTAAACCTCAAACTACTCAAAATCAATTGAGTACCCGAGAGTTTAAAGGGAAAATAAAAACTTCGCGTTAGACATAAAATCTGGTATGAATAATATTCTATCATCTTAAACCAAATAGATATCTAGTGAGAACACGCCGCATAACGGAATGGGTTTTCCCTCACTGTTATGTTAAAACCTTTATAAAACCATATATAGTGCTCCTGGATCCATAATTGTTAAAAACATAGTATTTCAAAACATTATAATAATATGCAAAACAAGCAAATCAAACCTGGATTACCCATCCCCATTTATTCCGACTATCCATCTCAACTATAGTTTCTAGGATTACTATTAACCTATTAGTTTTCATGGGTTAACTAATAACCGGTTAAATGTTTATAGACTATCTGAATCGATTGCGTAATTTTCATGGGATCACTAAGAACCAATTGGTAACTCCATTATCATTCTGTTTGTCCTAGTTTTCATGGGCTGACAAGGAACCTGTTGACTATTTGTCAATGTCATAATCCGGGTATAGTTTTTATGGGCTAATTATAAACCTATTAGCCCCTACCAGTATCAATCATAGTTTCATGGGTTACCACGAACATGTCTATCTGACATCTTCCTTTTCACATAATTTTCATGGGCTTACTATAAAACTGCCTCTCTGACATCTTCTCTTAACATAGTTTTCATGGTCTTAATATGAACCTATTGGCCCCTGCCACTATCTTTTCTTTATATTTTAGCATCCTATGTACTGGTCTTTCTGACCTTCTGGATGCAAATCCACTCATTCTGGAGTTTAATCAATTTATATTCACTACTGTGTTGGTTATACCCATTATTCCTAAAAAGTAGTTATGGGTCCATTACACAGTGAATATATTCATATTTGAAGAAGCAACATAACAATTAATAATACCACTCCCGTGGGTTTAAGGTCCTTGAAATACGTTTCATATGGAACATAGTTAACTCCTTTAACTTATATTTTATCAAGGCAACACTTCTTCAAAATTACATATTTAAAGTCATTATAAAATTCCTTGATTTATGTCATGGGGTTTTCTACAAAATATAAGTTTGGATTTTAAGACCTCTCAATACCTTCGAAATCTAGCTTTCGACTTCATAGGATAACTTCCTTCGGAAGCTCTTAAAAACATTAGGATCATGCCTTATAATATTTTGAACTCTACCTTTCGAAAGTATAAAATTTAGTCAAAAGAAAATAATTTTGCAATCCCTTTGAAAGCATCCCCCTTGAAGGCAAAGAAAACAAAGCAAACGTATTAAAAAGCAAAGAAATCGACTCCTTCGAAAATGTAAAACTTTGTTTCACATATAATTTTTTATAGGTATAAAATTAAGATCTCTTACCTATTCCATTGTGTTCAAATGATGGTTTTCCCGTAGAGTAGTCATAATTGAAAACTGGGCTTATGGTTAGAGAGTTATGCCGATTTGAAGTTTACAAACAAAGTTGTAGAAAACTGCTACAAAAGGGCTTTCACAAAATTTGCAACTGCTGTCGAAAGGTTGCTTTCAACTAAGTCGAGTGCTTATTTAGTCGAAAGGAATCTAAGTCAAAATGTTCTTCCAAAATGCTACAAAAAAGGTCCAGAAGTGCTGCAGAACGATCTAAGTCGAAAGGTTACTTGGTCGAAAGGTATCCAAGTCGAAAGGTTCTTCCAAAAAGCTACAGAAAGGTCCAGAAGTGCTATAGAATGATCTAAGTCGAAAGGTTACTTAGTCGAAAGGTATCTAAGTCGAAAGGTTGAATGACACTGTCGTAAATAACTTGAAAATTGTTATTTTGCTAATTAAAGTATATTCTTTTCACCAACTCCTATCATTTATTAAATTCCTATTGGTTAATGACATACTTTAACAGTTTCTTTGCATAAAAAATGCTATAGATTAGATTTATTATTTCAAAAGTTATTTTCAAAATTATTAATTATATTAATATTTTAATATAATTATTAATCTTTTTTTGTTTAGAAAATTCATAATAAATCGAAATCACTTGGAAAAAATCCCAAAAATTCATCAAAAATCTGAAATAACATTTTATTCATCATATAAAACTTTTGGGGCATAATTCATTATTTTATTATTTTTAATAATTAAAAACCAAAATAAATGCCTTTTTCACCTTAAAAAAATATTTCTATTAATTCCGAAAATTATGAAACTAAAAATTCATTTCCAAAATTACGTTTTACACAACATACCCAAAAATCATGTCGTTTGGAGGTCGTTTACTAAGGTTTTTACTTTAAAACCCTCATTTTAATTCCATAAAAATTCCAACAAATCATCATAAATCATTATTCTATCAAAAAATGATTATTAAATCCAAGCATGATCAATATAGCAAAATACAGTTGGTTACTATCCATAACTGAACCAAAACAAGGAAAAATGAGATGATTTACACTATTATTCACTTTGATTCAGTTGCTAGAGTTTGAGATTTGTCCTAACTTGAATCTTCTAGCTTTCTCTCTTGGATCTACCAAGTTTGCTGATCTCCTAAAGTGTTATAATCGCTAGCTATAACTTCTCTTTCATGTGTGTTTTGATTTATAAAATGGTAGGTGGGAATAAGGAAGGGTTTAAGGGTATATGGGTGTGGCTATTCCCATATTGCCCTCCTCTAATTTACCTAACTTGTAAATTATAAACCATACTTATCCATTCATTAGTTTAGCCATGGCCAAGTTAATTGACAATTAAATCTCAAATCCTTAATCAACCACATTATTCTATTTAATATATCCAATTAAATGTCCTGAATAATGTTAAAAAAATTAGGGGGGTTACTGGCTTCGCCCTAAAAGAATTTCGTCCTTGAAATTCAATAAGGACTACAAACAAGCATACAACTATGCAAACAAAAGCTAGTATGTCGTACCAGCTTATGAGCCTATATAAAACAAATATAGAACATCCCTCAAAGAAGATTACGATAATCATCTAGAATTCTGTCCTCTGTCTCCCAAGTATAATCCTTCTCGTTGTCGCTTCGTTGAACTTTCACAAACTTGACTGTCTTGGTCCTCAATCTTTTCTCATCTTTCGCTACAACCCAAACTGGTTGTCTAACAAAATGTAAATCAAGCTCTACCACCCAGTCTTCTAACTCTGTCTAAGGAACTGTAGCCTTTGGGCCATGCACATACTTGCAAAGATCAGACACATGGAATACATTATGGACACCTGCCATACTACTCGGTAACTTTTCTCTGTAAGCAAGCTTTCCAATCCTTTATAAAATCTGGAATGGTCCAACATATCTCGGGGCCAACTTTCCCGACTTTCTAAACCATACCACACATTTCGTTGGTGATACTTTAATGAAAACCCTATTTCCCACTGCGAACTCTAGTTCTTTACGCCTCTTATCTGCGTAACTCTTCTGCCGGGATTGAGCTTCCTTCATCCGTCCTTGGATTAGCCCAATCTTTTCCGATGCCTCTCTAACCAAATCCAGACCTAACACCAATCTATCTCCAGTCTCGAACCAACGTCCTGGCGATTTGCACGGCCTTCCATACAAAGCTTAAAAAGGTGATATTCTTGTACTAGTTTGATAGCTATTATTATAGGAAAACTCAATCAAATGTAGGTGATCTTCCTAAGATCCACCAAAGCCTAACCAACAAGCTCTCAATAAATCCTCGAGTACCTTGTTGACCCTCTCTGTCTAGCCATCCGTCTGTGGGTGATAAGTTGTACTCATCTTGAGCTTGGTACCTAACTCTTTTTGTAGACTTCTTCAAAATTCGCTGAATAATGCATCTCTGTCGCTGACTATGTTTCTAGGAATCCCATGAAGTCTAATAATGTTCTTCAAAACAACTTAGCCAAAACAGATGCTGTCCTAGTTGACTTTACCGGAATGAAATGGGCACTCTTGGTCGGCATGTCTACAATAACCCATATACTTTCATTTTCTCTATTTGACATTGGCAACCCATCGATAAAATCCATCTATATCAGATCCTGTTTCCAGATAGGGATTTCTAAAGCTCAAGCAACCCACTTGGCTTCTGATATTCGACCTTCACTTGTTGACATTTTACACACTGCCTAACCCATAAGCCAACTTCCCTCTTTATGCATTCTCAATAGAAGCTCCTCTTCATATCTTGAAACATCTTGGTCCCTCCAGGATGAATCGTAAATTTGGATCAATGACATTTCTCAAGAATTTCTCTTCTCAAGTTCTCCACATCTGTAACACATAACCGTCCCTTCTTTCTCAACCATTCTCAACCATCCTCCTTGGTTAAGACAAAAATCTTTCAAATCATCAAACTCACTTTTAACCTCAAGCCATCTGATCCTCTCAGATAATAATGGATCCTACTTCTATTTAGAAGCAATTCTCTTGGTCAATACTGTTTGAACCTCCAAACAGGAAAACATGGCAGTACTCTGACTAGAACTAGCAGTTGATCTTAACTGCACACCACAACTGTTCAAAGCTTCCTCTCACATTTCAAAAGCCAATTCTCCACTTCAACAGCATCCTCTGATCCAAGAAATGGCTTTCCTCCCAGACTGATATAGTCTCTACTCAGCTTAGCATAATTATAACTAGTTGGAATTATAGGATCAGCTCCACCAACATTCCCAACAAACCTCGCAAGCAAAAGATTAGCCAACAAGTGATACACCATCCCTGCATCTACTAGCGGATTTCCAACACCTACCTTGGCCTCAGCATTTTGATTATCATTAGCCTATCGACCTTGATTTCTCCAGGTATTAGGTCGAGCATTTCCATTTGTTGTGGTGCTTCCTCCACCCAGATTTCCTCTTTCGTTTCCTGCCTCCATATCCTCTTTCTCGTATATCTGCATGCGAGACCTAGTAAGATACCGAAGAATGGTCTAAGGGAGAGGGATATACTTACTTAGATATATACATATATATCAAAAACAAGTACGTTACAATAGCATTAACCTAAATCCCGATCTAAATTTTAAATTCATTGTATTATGTCTATAAACGCTTTTAAGTTTAACCTTTCTTTAAAGTTTCATAAACCTATACTATGATACCAACTTGTAACATCCCCTATTTGGAGGTCCAAAACTAACGGTTACGGATATTGCAGTCATTCATAGTTGTTAATCTTTGGCGACCAAATAGAGTGGTGCTTGATTCATTGATACACAAATCATAATGATATGGAAAAAATTTAACAATTCAAAAACTTATTTCCACATTCCATTCAAACATTTCATGTTCATTACATAATCCCAAAATGTTAACCATGTTTAACACAAATATAATTATCACACAAACGCCAAGAGCGACATATGAAGATGCCCTCTTGGTTGATCAGAGTATATAATGAGGCTAATAAATCTTCCTTTACAAACAAAACGCATAGCGAAAAAGATATCACAAAATAACTATGTGCCTCCTGCATGCCTCTAGAAGCTTTATTCGTCTAAGAAGAGAACTTGAAAACCCTAAGCCTCAAACTACTCGAAATCAATTGAGTACCCGAGAGTTTAAGGGAAAAACAAAAACTTCGAGTCAGACATAAAGTCTGGTATGAATAATAGTCTTTCATCTCAAACCAAATAAATATCTAGCGAGACCACGCCGCATAGTGGAACGAGTTTTCCCCTCATTAGTATCCGAAAACCTTTATAATACCATATACAGTGCTATTGCATCAACAATTGACAAAAACAATAGTATTTCAAAACATTATGATGATATGCAAAACAAGCAAATCAAACCTGGATAGTCATCCCCGTTCATTCTGACTATCTGTCTCCATTATAGTTTCTAAGATTACTATTAAACGATTGGTTTTCATGGGCAAACTAATAACCGGTTAAATGTTTATGGACTATATGAATCAATTACATAGTTTTCATGGGATCACTTAGAACGTATTTGTAACTCCAATATCTTTCTGTTTATCCTAGTTTTCATGGAATGGCTAGGAACCTATTGACTATTTGTAAATGTCATAATCCGGGTATAGTTTTCATGGGTTAACTATAAACCTATTGGCCCCTTCCACTATCAATCATAGTTTTCATGGGCTTACTATGAACTTGTCTATCTGACATCTTCCTTTTCACATAGTTTTCGTGGGCTAATTATAAACATGTCCATCTGATATCTTCTCTTAACATACTTTTCATGGGCTTAATATAAACCTATTGGCCCGTGTCAATATCTTTCCTTTATATTTTGGTATCCTTTGCTATGGTCTTCTTGACCTGCTAAATGTAAATCTACTCATTCAGGAGTTTAATCAATTGATGTTCACTATTGGGTCCACCTAGTTGGTTCTTCTACCCTTTATCCCCAAAATGCAGTTATGGTTCCATTATACAGTGAATATATTCATATTTGAAGAAGCAACATAACAATTAACAATACCACTCTTGTAGGTTTAAGGTCCTTGAATTACATTTCATATGAAATATAGTTAACTCCTTTAACTTATACTTTATCAAGGCTACACTTCTTCAAAATTACATATTTGAAGTCGTTACAAAATTCCATTATTTATGCCGTGGGTTTTTCCTTCAAAAATTTGAGTTTGGATTTTAAAACCTTTCGATACCTTCGAAACCTAGCTTTCGACTTCATAGGATAACCTCCTTCGAAAGCACTTAAAATTATTAGGCTCCTGCCTTATAATACTTTAAATTATACCTTTTGAAACTATAAAACTTGGTCAAAAGAAAACAATTTTACAAGCCTTTTGAAAGTATCCCCCTCGAAGGCAAAGAAAACAAAGCAAACGTATTCAAAAGCAAAGAAATCGACCCCTTCGAAAATGTAAAACTTTGTTTTAGATATAACTTTTTATAGGTGTAAAGTTAAGGTCTCTAACCTATTCCATTGTATTCAAAGATGGCTTTCCTTTCTGCGCAGTGGTCATAATTGAAAAACGAGCTTACGGTTAGAGAGTTATGCCTATTTGAAGTTTGCAAACAAAGTTGGAGAAAACTGCTACAAAAGGGCTTCCGCAAAGATTACAACTGCCGTCAAAAAGTTGCTTTTGACTAAGTCGAAAGCTTACTTAGTCGAAAGGTATCCAAGTCGAAAGGTTCTTCCAAAATGCTGCAGAAATGTCCAGAAGTGTTGTAGAACGATCTAAGTCGAAAGGTTACTTAGTCGAAAGGTATCCAAGTCAAAAGGTTCTTCCAAAATGCTGCAGAAAGGTCCAGATGTGTTGCAAAATGATAGAAGTCGAAAGGTTACTTAGTCGAAAGGTACCTAAGTCAAAAGGTTGAATGGCAGGGTCGCAAATAACTTGAAAACTGTTACTTTGCTAATTAAAGTATATTCTTATCACCAACTCCTATCCTTTGTCAAATTCCTACTGGTTAATGACATAATTTAACAGTTTCTTTGCTGAAAAACTACTAGAGATCAAATTTATTATTTCAAAAATTATTTTCAAATAACTAATTATATTAATATTTTAATAAAATTATTAAAACTTTTTTGCTTAGAAAATTTATAACAAATCGAAATCACTTGGGAAAAATCCCGAAATTCACCAAAAATCTAAAATAACATTTTCTTCGTCATATAAAAATTTTAGGGCAGAATTCATTATTTTATTTTTTAACAATTGGAACCCAAAATAAATGCCTTCTACACCTTAGGAAATTCATAAAATATTCCTATTAACTCCGAAAATTATGAAATTAAAAAATCGTTTCCAAAATTATGTTTTACACAACATTCCCAAAAGTAAAGTTGTTTGGAGGTCGTTTACTATGGTTTTTACTTTAAAACCGGTCATTTTAGTTCCATAAAAATTTCAGTAAATCACCGTAAATCATTATTCTATCCAAAACAATGATTATTAGATCCAAACATGGTCAACACAGCAAAATAAATTTGGTTACTATCCATAACTGAACCGAAACAAGGAAAAATAAGATGATTTACACTATTATTCACCTTGATTAAGTTGTTAGAGTTTGAGATTTGTCTTAGCTTTATTCTTCTAGGTTTCTCTCTTGGATCTACTAAGTTTGCTAATCTTCTAAGGTGTTTTGATGAATGGCTATAACTTCTCTTTTATGAGTATTTTGATTTATAAAATGGTAGGTGAGAATAAGGGAGAGTTTAAGGGTATATGGGTGTTGCTATTCCCATATTGCCCTCCTCTTATTTTTCTAACTTGTAAATTATAAACCATATTTACACATTCATTAGTTTAGCCACGGCCAAGTTAATTGACAGTTAAATATCAACTGCTTAATCAACCACATTAATCTATTTAATTTATCCAATTAAATGTCCTAAATAATGTTAAACAAAAATTAAGGGTGTTACGACTAGGAGGTTGAAAAAGAAGGAATAGTAATTCCAAAATTTATGTAAAATAATTACAAATTAGTGGGCAATAAATTTGTAGTTAATAGAGAGTTAAAGAAATTATATGAGGAATGATTACAGAATTTAATGAGCCATTTATAGGGAAATTGAATAGGCATAATGGGTGGATTTTGAAATGGGTAAATAAATATCATCAAAGATTGTCCATTTTTGACATTAATGACCAATTACCACAGAAAGAGGACATTTATTACACATAAAAAGAAACAAGTAAACCAAAGTTTAAGCGTATAAAATAGGAATAATTACGTAGGAAACAATTAAGTATTAATACTATTAAATATACGTAGAAGGCAATAATAATTTTCACAATAGGAATTTATATAGCTTCAATTATATGTTTAGAATGAGCATGAATTAGTAGGCCTACCCCAACACTTAGGCTTTGGGTGATTGGTTTCATTTAGTGGGTTGGGATGTAAGATCGATAGAGTTACATAACAGAAGTCTTCCCTCATCCATAGACCACCAACTGTTGTGTATACTTACTACTGATGTGAGACATCTCCAACCTTAGGACCCATGAGGAAGGGATACGCATTGCGAATAGGTGTGCGAAAATATACTGAGGGTTCACCTCGGATTTTTAGTATTAAACAACCATATACTTTTAAGGAAATGAGGTCTGCTTCACTTCTAATAAGAGGTATTAAGTAACCGAAGGGGGCATTTTCCTTGACTTACTTTGGTTAGTCTAAACGGGGTATCTGTTGAAGGTCAACGGGTTATGTTAGTATATTTGGATCAGTCTTTAAAAATAGGTCTAGCATATAGGCTATGACAGCCAACAGTTTTGAGCGGGCGGTAGCAAAGACTTGGGTAATGCTCTAACCAATTTTTCTTTCTACTAGTGCAAAATTCGTATGGAAGACGAACAAACCTCAAAGTAGATGTTAGGTGAATTTTTTACCAAAAGTGGGCTAGTTAACCCATAAATGAGTCTTTAAGATGCATTAAGGCAATTTAATTATAAATTATAAAGCTGTATATAGGGTTATCATTGTCTATAGCTAGATCTGATTGACTAGCATTTACATTGCGTAGGGCTCGCATTGGGACTAAGGTATTAAATGGTCCTTGTGTCCTCCTTATTTAAGAAGTATTAAGTGACCATGATTTTTGGGTAATGAAATGGTTAGACATACATGCGAATAGACATATAAATATATAGTTATACCTCAAAGGAGGTTAGGCATATCCTATGCTCACACATAGGGCTTAACAGATTAGCCATAAGTAAAAGACATAGTACTTAAACTGAAATCAATTGGTATAAATTAATGTTAAGGGTAAGGCGATTTTTCGATCACCAAGACATTATTCTGACTCCTCCTCCTTATAACAACACACATGATAGATTTAGATGGATATGAATTTGGGCCAAGACAGGAAAAGTAGATGGAGAAGTCTTCTTATTCATGCTCAGCACTAACAAGGCAATTGGGCATCCAAAAAGTTATATCGATTCCAAGGTAGTAACCTTAGTCAGTACGTATTGTCTATTATATTTTTCTATTACGCCATGTGTTTATTATGTTCACACTCTAATATACTTGAGTTATTACAAGTTTCCAAAACCAAGGATCTGTGCTCTAATGGACTAGAGTTTTGATTTAACGAAAATTCAAGCCCATCAAGGTGTAGGTTGTTACATTTGGAATCAGAGCTTAAGTTAGTCGATCATAGGAATTATGATATGTTCAGTGAACGTATTTATATTTTTAATTATAATTATATATGAATATATTTATATATTATATTATATCCAAACTATATAATTTTCGACTATTAACGTAATTGTGACCATATTCCAAAAGGATGGATGAAGCAACTATGAGTTAAGAAGAGTTAAATTTATACACCTACCCCGATTACCCTATAGGGTTGGTTGTACCACAAGATGTTGGCCAAGAAGAGCATGAGCACGGCATATACAAGAATCTGGTAGGTTAGTATTTGACTCCTCCGTTAGGCCTAGGCTGCCTCGTAATTATGGATGTCGATGGATAGCCAATTAAAGATGCACATTTCGTCTAGACAAGTATGAAACTATATGTTGTAAGAATTCAAAATTAAGGCATAATAGGAGTGGAAAAAGTTCCCGTAAGAAGGTGTACATTAATCAACTCTACAAGATAGCTGGATTTTTGACGAAGAAGAGTTAAGAAGGGGTATGAAGAGGAAAGTCTTAAAGAAAGGATGATTAAAGTCCATTTCTGTGTCCAATCCCATATGGAAGAATCTGGTAAAAAGATTTTTGAAAATTCTTTGAAATGTTTTGAATAAGTTTTCCAAAGGATTTGTTGGAAAGCTATTATTTTGAAAAAGCGAGGAAATTTTGAAACTCTTAGTTTAAAATTGGTTGAGTCGAAATACTTTGGTTTAAAGATTTTTAATAAATGGATTTTTCGTTTTTGAAATAAATGGAAAATAGAGTGTAGGTTTGGCTTAATGATTTTTCCTATTTTTGTAAATTTGGAAGTTGCCTTTTAAAATCCTTTTTAAGGAGTGGATAAACGGAAATGATACTTAATTCATATGGAGTATATAGATTAGAAGGATAAGAATGCTCGATAACTAAGATAGAATGAATATTCATGTACAAAGAAAATACAGATAATAACCGCAGAAGTAGAAGCCCTTTAGGTAGGAGAAAAATAAATAGTAGTAATATTGCAAAATTTAAACATAAATAGCATTAGAAATTTATAAAAAATAGGATTCTTACCTAGCTAAAAATAATAAAGTAGAAAAGCAATATGAATAGGATAGGATGAACGTATAAATTCCATAGATATGTAGTAATTGTGCATATATTTCAAACAAGCACTAAGATAGATGCTACAGTTGTACGTATTTTTTAGAAGTTCCCCTCAAATACTACTAAAATCTTCGCCAAGGGCGGAAGCAGAAATAGCATGAATGATAGGAAAATAATAAGATGAAAGCTATCCTTGTTTACCCCATATTTCATCGTTTAATGCTATGGAAGATGTATTTGAAAAAAAATTGATTTGCTATGACAATTGGGTTTAAATGTGACATATATTTTGGGTTTAAAAATACTACTTTCAAAAAAAGTAAATTTCCTTTGTAGAATGTCTTTGAAAAGGTAAAGTTGGTTAGAAATGGAAAATTTTTCATGACTCCTTTTTGGAAACCAAGCAATTTTTGAATTTGATAAAAAGATTTGTTAGTTTATATTTTAAAGATAAAGTTTTGGATCAAGTACTTCATAACCGTGTTTTATTTTTAAAATAGTTGTGAAAAACCAAACAAATTTTTGATTTGAAGTAGATAGGGATGACTGTCTAGATTAGTCGAGGTAATGATTTAGGCTAGGAATAGAATAACCAAGAATGCCCGTAGGATAACATTAAGGAATCCCCATTGAAAATAAGGAATGTTGGTATGAACCTAGGAATATTTTATTAGAGATCTGTGGAAGCCATTAGAAGAACGCTTAAAGGAATGAGAAATGGTATCAAAGTACAATTTTGCGGGTCCTAGGTTATACTTGCATGAAGGATCAAGGATATGGAGAAAGTAAATACCAAAGTTTGAGGATACTGTCAAGAGATCGCGATTGAGAGAAAATAGTCGTATCGTTGGAGAAGAGAGTAATAAGATGCCAAACCTGCATAAAGGATGTTGGTTTATTCAAGGTTAGAGAAGGCATGATAGGTAATAGAAAAATTATTTCACCAAGCTAATTTTCAAGGTGTTATTCTAAATGTGCATAGTTTATATTTCTTACCCACTACAACGTAGGGTTGCCTGAGATATCCCATAATCATGTGGAATGATTAAAGTAATGTAGATGTTATTTATTAAGAGTCAAGGAGGTAAATTAAGTTATAGTTGTATAGCCTTCTAGAAATGTCCATCTTAATTTAGTAAGGAGTATTAGGGCCATAACATAATTAACACCAATTGATGATGAATGGCAGTTTCTAGCAAAATTTTCTTGCAAGGATTTTGGGTTGTAATCACTATTATCTCTTAGGTTATTGGAAAAACATACAATGTGATATAAGATATGTTTCTGTTTTACTACTGAGTTGATGGGTCGGATGAGCTTTGACCGCTGTATAAATGCATTAGAAAATAGTGTAAATAAGGAGATCTCATAAAGACACTTAATTAGCGATAAAATGTAGGTAAGACTGGAAGTATATAAAATAAATTACGAAACTAAGTTAGCAACTAGAAAAAAATGCATTAATCCCAAAAATTATGAATTTCAAGAAAAATAAATTTTAGTAAATAGAGGATAGGGAAAGGTTGTTGCGAAATCATGGGTCACTATCCCTATGCCTTAAAAGCTAAAATTTATAAATATGCTTGTAGGTAGTTTGTTGTTTTAGGAGTAAAAGAAAAGGTTCCCCAAATCTAAGATTAACTGCACAATATTAGAGTCAATCATATACATTAACTCAAAGACCGAGTCTCGATTACATTAAAACGTGGCCTAATTTATTTTAAGGATAGAGCGGCAAATGTTTTGAAAAATTATGTTCATATACTTTTGAAATTTTTTTGTTTAAATTCTTTTGAGAAGTTAGGATCAAAAGTTTTTGGAAAATTTTGTTCAATTTCTTTGAAAATAAATGTTAATAAAAATGACTTTTAAATGCTTTCGGAATTCAATTTTCCAAACTATTTTGTGAATTTGATTGAATATGGGGAAAAGATTTTTGATGGAAAATAAAAAAATTCAATTTTCTAATGCTACATGCTTAACATAGGATGGGTAAAGTATTAGTGAATATGAATTTTATTGTCCAACAAGGGTAGCAGTATACAAAACATAGATAATAATAAGAGAAAATGTTGTTTTAGCTTTGAAATTTCTATTTCCATACCTCGTTGATAGTGAAACGAAATCTACGCTTATGATAATTACATTGTAACATCCAAAACTAAACCTCCTTATGCAAATTCTACTTGGAAAGTGTTTGAGGCAAAAATAAAGGTTTCAAGATACAACGGAATATGCATCCAAAAGAACGATGGAATTGTAAAATTTTCCATCTAAATTCCTTTTCCGGCATAAGAGTACAAATTCAAAAAAATGGATTTTCAAAAGTTACGGATGTTAGTTGTGTGTTAGTTTTTGGATGGTAGGGTTGGATGCAAAATTGGTTGAACCACGTTTCTACTAGTAGGAGTGTGGGAATTATTATATGGAAAAGGATTCTGATTTTCGCAACTTGCATACATACAATTGTCAGTATATATAAGTTGTTTGCCTCATATTTTCAAAAAAATAAATAAAAGAACGCATTCATATAGGAGGCTCCAATTTAGAATCATTCTACATGCATGTCTTATATGTTGTGATACAGCATGCACTTATACATGTTTGGCTGTAAAATATTGTTCTACACTAATTTTTACATAACTTAGATTGATTGCATGCTATGTTACATGGTTCAACCCCTAGGGTATTTCGGGGACGGAATTCTTTTAAGGGTAGGAGAATGTAACACCTTGTAAAGTTAAGATAATAAGTAAATAATTAATATGTCTCCAAGAATGAAATTTGAGCAAACAATGGGATTTGGCTACGAAACTTGCACCATTGTGTTCGTGATGAATTTTAAGCAACTTTCATATTTGGAGCGTGATAGGAGATCAAACGAAGAAGTTGTTAGGGCTTGACGTTTTCAAAACTAAAAAAAGGGAAATAAATAATAATAAACGCGAGACCACGTAGTCGACCCCCTTATTTGCACCGATCGACCGCTAGCGGTCGACAGGTTATAGGGGTCGACCAACCGGTTGGGAGTGGTGGCTAGGATTCGAACTTTGGCTAAATGATTTGAATTTAATTATTTTAATCTAACGATTAAGATTGATTCGAACATCTATCAATATAGGCCCATCCCCTCACTTCTTTCTTACTTTTTCTGATCTAAGCTGCAAAACCCTACAATTTTCCCTCTTCTACCATTTCTATGGATTATAAAATAGTATATACACAAAAATGGAAGAAGGGAAGAAGATAAAAAAGAAGAAGGGAATGAGCGAATCAATACAATGGAAAAATGTAAGATCTTGTTATTATAAACTATATTCCCCTTAACCTCAAATCTCTTATCGGATTTATGATTCTAATTGTATGTGTATATCTTACTATACATATTCTTTTGGATTAGAATGGAAAAGGAGTCAAGTAAAGGAATGGATTCATATTTGGAAGATTTGGAAAGCTAGAAATGTGAGAGGTAAATTATATAATTTATTTATAACATTGGAATTTATCTCATTAAATTTTTATTTAATTATTATACCTATATAAGATCTGATGAGTTGTATGCTTAGAAAACGTATAGGATCTTTGCCTGCATATTCAATAAAATAGGTAACTGGAATAGGAAAAGTACATGTAACCTACTCTAGAAATTTGAGTTCAGTCCCAAGTATTTATTCTTGTAAATTGTTTGTGAAGTTGTAAAGTTTATTCTAGATTTCTAATCGAGGAGTAAATTAGGTTGCCCTACTTGACTTAGAATATGAATTTCTATATTTTAATTTATTTGGAGTAGGGTATAATTGAATCATATGCATTTTTGTATAATTTCCATAAATTATCCAATTCCAAGAATATGTATAAAAGTGCATCATTTGAATTGACAAGAAATATACTAAAAAGGAAAGAGATGTGTAAAGTATGGCTATTATTCTCCATAGTCTATACTGTTTATTTCAATAAAAGAAGGGAAATAATTCCTTTTAATTTCAAACCAAGCAAGTCCTCACTTTTGATCAATTTATGGAAAGCTACAACAATAATACATTTTGAAAAGTAGCTCCAATAAATTAAAACATGGAAAGGAATGTTCTAGTTTAGGAATTAAAAGTTAGAAATAAGAATATATATATATGTGTTGTGTGTGTTGTGTGTGTATAATCGTGCTTAACGGTAAACGGTATATATATATATATATATATATATCATAATTTACGCTGATATTTGTATTAGTTGTTAACATTTTAGTAATTATAGGACTAGAAGGTTGAAAAAGGAAGGAATAGTTGAAAATGACTGTGCTGTAGGATCGTGTAATACGGATAAACTATTTGTGTGGAATATAAACTAAGTAAATAGTAAAATAAATGACACTAGGGATTTTTGTACTAGTTCGAACTCATGTTCAATGTCCAGTCCCAGAATCCTTCTGGAATTAAACTAGCAACCCTCACTTAACCCAGAGGAATAGGTCTACACCGCCTGAGCAATTGAAATGGACTTCTACCGCCTAAGTAATCAAATAGGACTTCTATCGCCATAGCATCCGAACAGGACTTCTTTACAACTATACAAAAGTATCTGGCTGTAGTGTGCTCTTTTAGATATCACTCATAAGTCAATTAAGTACAATCTTTCAATAACCTTCTCCTTTATGATATATAGTGCAATGTGCTTGAAGATTGTGGAAGATGGAGTGATCAATGATCAGAGTTTGTATGCAATTAGAGTGCAAATTGAAAATAGATTAAGAGATAAGAATTCAAGAATATTAAAATCAGTCAAGTGAATTGTTTGTCGAATTCTGAAATTTATTTATCAAGTATAAAGAGTCGTAAAATTAAATAAAGAGAAATGATGAATAAAAAGATGCAACTATTTGTTTTGAAGATATCTCTCTTTGATGAAGAGAAGTCACTTTATAAAAAATAGCAGTTGTAAATATTCAGCCGGCCGAACAATAATTCAGCCTTCTGAATTTTTCAAAAATTAAACCAGCAAGGAAACAGGAAAATTTTGGTCTAAAACAGCCGGCTGAATTAACTCATTTAGCCAGATGAATACTGTGAACTAATAAAATTGTTTCAACAAACAGACGGCTGAATGAGTCCATTCAGCCGGTTGTTTTCAGCCTCTTGTGCATGTCTGAGCATGTATGTGTATGTTTTTTCATATATACAACATTCAGGAGAGATTTTTAACATATTTCTAAATAATATACAGACTCTAAACAAAAGACTATTAGCTTCAAATTATTATGAATAAGAATCTGCGATGAATCTCTTGCATAAGTGATTAGTACACACAAATATTGATTTATATAGTTGTCACTGTCAAAACGATGAAAACCGAGATTCCAACATTCTCTTCCTTTTTGATGACGACAACTATATAAGTATAAGTAATATATTTACATTAATACTTACGTGAACACTTCTACTCCCCTGTCAATATGCACAATAATTTAAGCTAACTTTCTCCCCTTTTTCATCGACAAAAAGAAGGATATAAAATAAACACACGTAAACATTGCAGAGAAAAAATTAAAACACAAACTTGAAATGTCATTACGAAATTAAAAATCATAATATCCATACAACATTATATAGAGAACTAAAAGAGAACCATAGAAAATTTGAAATAAATATTACAAACTGGAAATTAAAGTTCATAAATTATAATAAAACTTGGTAGAGGTAGAGGGCTCATCATCATTATCTAAACTCGTAGATGACCATTGGAAGGGAGATGGGTTATAAACTTTGGTGGATGTAGAACCCGAACAAGAAATTTTATCCCATATCCTATTAGAAAATCCTTTGATGGAGTTGAATTTCTTCTCTGCCTTCCTTTCAAAAGATTTAATTTCCCGATGAAGTTTTGATTGATTTCGGAAGAGGGTGATGATAGCTTATTTGGAGGAAGTTTTCGGGCCAACAATTTGAATGGTGTCATCGTCCACTTCTTATTTTCATGATGGGTATGCAAAGAGGAGGCAATACTAGTGTCACAAGGTTGTGGAACACCTCTTTGAACATTGTGAGACCATTCTTGAAAGGAAATGATTTGTTGTGGAGGAGGCCGGGAGGAAGACCCATCAATCCTAAGGTTTTTCCCCTAACTCGCTAATGCTTGAATACTCGGAGTCGGGCATTGGAATGCTGAAGTTAAGAAGGATACGTGTAATATAAGTGCCATAATAGATGGTCCTATATTTCCTTCAGATTATGATGTCTTGAAATCCACCTAAAATGATTTTCCCCCAATTTACTTGTTGGTTGGAGTAGATTAAATAGAGGGCTTGAAAATCTCTCTTATAAACATTTGCATAACTTCGCGTTCGAGGTTGTAAGGAGCGAATGAAAGCATGATGAATAAGGCGTGCTCATGGCTTAAGGCGCTAGATTTTAATGCATTTAATTAGTAAGGTGATCAGACAAGAAACGATGTGAAACTTCATCTCTATGATCCATATCAACTTCTATATCACCTATATTAACTCCTTGATGGGGACAGTTTAAAATATTGCCTAATATTTGCAAAGCAAAAAAGAATTTAGTACCAAAAACTATTAACCTAACACAATCATCTCGATTTTGAGGATTACGGTGGTCTAGATTCAGATTTGAAAGAAAAAGTTTAACCAAAAGATGGTTAATTCTAACATTATCGGGAGCATACCCTACAAGATTATCAAAGAGGAATTGCTCGGTCATTTCTCTAATTCGATAAGCTGCGAAATCTGGGAACTTCATGAAATCCCCTTAAAAAATGTTGGAATTTTTCATAGAATTATAGCGGGAGACAACAACATCATTCCTGAGCCATCGACGAATCTGGTCTTCGGAAGGACCAAAGGTGGATTCCCTTGTCCATTTTGATCTAGGAGGCATTAGAGTAAAAAAAATAAAAGTAAAAGTTGAGAATTTGAAATAATTGATCTAGGGTTCTAAACTGAAGAGGTAAAAGGTGAAAAGATGAATTTATAGGTAGGTGAAAAGTAAGGGTAAAATTGGTAGTGGAGATGTAGGGCCTGCTTTAAAAAATGCTTCAGGAGGGATTCAACCGGCTGTTTTACTGTAAGAACCGTCTAAATTCCATCCGGTAAGGAAATAGTTCGTTTTTGCACTGATTCAGATGGCTGTTTTCAGTGATTCAGCCGTCTGAATCTGGAATTTTTTTTCCTTTTTGGATAATATTCAACCGTCTGTTTAAATGGATCAGCCGACTGAATTGTTTGTAATAGTATGGCTGCCTTCTTCTTTTATAACAAATATCACTAGTAAAAGAACATCAAATACATATATGTACAAACAAAAATAGATTACATATTAAATACTTTTAAATAGATTTTGATGAGGTTCTAGGAGTGTAATATTCATCCGGCTCTATTTTTATGTTCTCTTGTAGTGGCCTGAGTGGCGACCATCTATTGCCATATTCACACGAGTTCAAAGATACTGATGGACGTTGCGGTGATAGTTCCCAAGGATTATGTTAGGATGGATAACAGACAGGAGATAGTTGATGAATCGTGCTTTTGGATGAGGAACCGCAGAATTTCAAGGCGACTTGCTCCAAAAAGCATGGTGTTAACTTTTTGTTCGTAATAAAGTTTGCACTGTAATTCTAGCGTTTCCCTTTGGTAGTGATGAATGTCGCCTATCTTTTCTTTGTAGATGGTGATCCAAAAAATAGAGAGCGTCTTGTTCTTTTACTGGGTGGAGTGTAACCCGTGTGAGTAGAAGGAGGAACAATCGGATCCGGTTTATAAATCGATGTAGGAGTAGGTAAATTTACTGATCCCGAACTTAGAGAAGTATATGAAAGTGAGGAGGATTCAGAGTTGTGTTGGGAAGACATTTTTGATTAAAAGTGTTAGAAACTAGTTTTTCCATTTGTTTTGATTTGCAATGAAAAAAAAGGAGAAGAGGTATTTATATGTATGAAGGTCATATTAATAGAAGCAAGATTAGTGGTCAGATTGTTAAGAACTAGAGAAAAAAAGATAGGTTGTAAAGAAGTTGAAAAGGCAAGGTGGGAAAAAAAATAAGTAAATGAAAATAGGATGTAAATCAAGTTTGGTTCAAAAGTAAAGTGAAATGTAGTGGTAGAACATCATATTTTCAAGTAAGAGATCCCGTGTTCAAGTCTAGAAAATTTCAATTTTTTATTTTCTTTTTTCTTTCTTTTTCTAAAAAAATTATAATTCTTTATTGATACAATTCCTAATTCTCTTTTTAATGTTATGAAGATACTTTCATTTAAAGGTTTTGTAAATATATCATCCAGTTGATTTTCAAAAGGAAACAAATTCCAATCTGACTAAATCATTTTCAATATAGTCACGAAGAAAATGATGATGTATGTCAATATGTTTAGTTCGTGAGTGGTTGACAGGAGTTTTGGATAAGTTTATAGCACTTGTATTATCATAGAAAATATTTGATTTAGATAAATTTATACCAAAACCTTAAAGTGTTTGTTGCATACAAATGACTTCAGCACAAGCTAAAGTAGCAAAAATATATTCTGCCACACAAGTCGAAAGTGAAACACAATTTTGTTTCTTGCTAAACCAAGAGACTAAGGATTGTCCAATGATGTGACAAGTCCCACTAGTACTTTTTTGATCCGTCCGACATCCTCCAAAGTCAGCACCACGGTATGAAACAAACTCGAAAGGACATTCTTTCGGATAGAAAAGTTCAAAATCTTTGGTTTTGCTTAGATAATGCAATATACATTTCACTGCTCACATATGTGATTCTTTAGGATTTACTTGAAATTGAGCATATGAACAAACACTCATCATTATGTCAGTTCTACTAGCAGTTAGATAAAGTAAAGATCCAATTACACTTTGATATGATTTTTGGTCGACACTTTTGCCATCTTCATCTCTATCGAGATGAATCATTGTACTCATTGGAGTTGGTTTACTAGAAGTATTTTCCGTACTAAAGCATTTAATTAGATTGTTATAATATTTTTCTTGATTAATAAAAATTCCATTTTCTAATTGTTTAATCTGTAAACCAAGAAAATAAGATAATTCTCCCATATGTGACATTTCAAATTCTTTGGTCGTCATTTTTGAGAATTCCTAACATAATTTTTCATTTGTAGAACAAAAATAATATCATCTACATAAATTTAAATGATTAAAATATCCTTTAGTTCTTTTAATAAAAAGAGTTTGATCAACCTTCCCAATTTCAAAACCAGAATCTATTAGATAGCTTTTAAGACGTTCATACCAAGCATGGAGTGCTTGTTTTAGACCGTATAAGGCTTTCTTAAGTTTATAGGCAAGGTCTAAAAAATTCATTTGTGAATAAAGAAGGTTGTTCAAAAATCATTTTCTTTTATATAACCATTTAAAAAAGCACTTTTAACATCCATTTGATAAAGTTTGAAATTATGAAAACATGCAAAGACTGGTAAGATATGTATTGCTTCAAGTTGTGCAACTGGAGAAAATGTTTCTTCATAGTCAATTTCTTCTTCTTGATTATATCCTTGTGCAACTAATCTAGCTTTATTCCTAGTTATATTACCTTGTTCATCTGCTTTATTTTTGAAGAACCATTTAGTACCAATGACTGTTTGATCACTCGGTCTAGGAACTAGTTCCCAAACTTCGTTTCGTTCGAATTGGTTTAGCTCTTCTTGCATAGCTATAATCCAACAGTCATCAGTAATGGCTTCTTTTGAATTTTTAGGTTCAATTCTAGAACGCATTTGAGTAAATTAATTTCTAATTTTAACATGCGAATCAACTTCTCCTATGTCATTTTCTACTGGGTGATCTCGTAAAATCCTAGGAGGAGATCTTAATTCATTTTCATTATGAATAATGTTTTCATCTTCTTCAAAATTATGAACAATGTTTTCATCTTCTTCAAAATTATTTTGAGTAACCGTATTTGTGAACGTCTTAGGTGTATCTTTATTATCCTCAAAAAAATTATTAAATTTGAAATTTTCATTGAATGAAACAAGAAGTGTTTCTTTGATTGTTTTTCTTCTTTTATAAAAAATTCGATAAGCTTTGCTTCTTTTCGAATATCCTATAAAGATTCCTTCATCAGATTTTGGATTGAATTTTCCAAGTTGATCTTTTGCGTTTAAAATAAAACATTTTGAACCAAAAGTTTTAAAATAAGAAGTGTTCGGTTTTCTTTGATGAAAAAGTTCATATGAAGTATGTTTTTTTAAAGGTCAGATGGAAACACGATTTAGAACGTAGCAAGTAGTTGCTACAACTTCTGTCCAGAAATGTTTTGGAAATATTCTTCCATCCTTGCACATTCTCGTAACGTTCTATTTATCCTTTGTACAACTCCATTTTGTTGTGGCGTTCTAGGAAAAGAAAAATTATGATAAATTACCTTTTTATTACAAAAGTGTTCAAAAGCTTCAAATTCATCTTCATGATCACTTCTAATACTTTTAGTTTTTAAATTTTTGAGATTTTGAATTCTCTTTGCAAAAAATCTTGAAATTTTCAAAAGCCTTACTTTTATTTTTCAGAAAAATATTCCAAGTATATCTTGAGAAATCATCTACCATAACAAAGACATATTTACTATGGTTTATAGATTGAACTTAAGTTGGACCAAAGGGATCCAAATGCAATAGTTTTAGTGGTTGAACGGTAGAAATATTTTTCTTTGATTTAAATGATGATTTTGATAATTTTCCTAATTGAAAAGCATCACAAATATTGTTTACTTTAAAATTCATTTTTGGTAAAACTTTTACTAAATCTTTTTTAGATAATTTATTTATAGCTTTGAAATTAATATGACAAAATCTTTTGTGTCGTAACGAAGGATCATTTTCTTTGGCTATTAAACACATATTTGTATTGTAATTAACATTCATATTTAAAACATAAATAATTTATCTCTAAAACCTTCAAAAATAAGATTTTTATTTTTATAAAAAATGCTACACTTGTTTTTAGAAAAATAAATATTGGATCTTTTGTCACGCAATTGCCTGATATTAAGTAAATTATGTTTCAAATTTTTAACTAACAAAACATCTGTAATAAGAGGTAAATTATATATACCATTATTGCTCACATTGCCGTTGCTGATGACATATCCTTTGAAATTATCTCCAAATGTGACAGAACCTCCAACTGAGTAGTTAATGTTTGTTAGCATCCCTTTGTTTCCTGTTATGTGTTTTGAGCAACCACTGTCTAGTATCCATTTTCCTTTCTTTTTAGGTGGTACCTGCAAAATACAGAATTAACATTGGTGCCCACCATTTTATTTGGGTCTTAAGAGTTAGGTCTTAGGAAGCCAAACCCAAGAGGGTTCATAACTCCTTTTGAAAATAAAATCTTTGTTTTTATGAAAAGTTTTTATAAAAGATTTTATGTATGTATTTCTAATCGAATAATTATTTGTTTTAGGAACCCAAATTGTAATTGATTTAGTAAAAGTTGAAATTTTAGAACTAGGTTTTTCAACTTTATTATTCCTTTTATATGAAGAATTCTTTTTCTTTGGAATAATTTTAGAGGATTGTTTATATCCTAATCCTCTTTTATTTGAAGCAGTTTGAGAATTTTCTATAATTTTTGAAAGATTTTCTCTACCTTTATTAAAATTAGAGATAATTTTAGTAATATCGACTAACATTGTTTTAAGGATAGAGTTATCTAATTCTAAAATTTGACATTTGCTTTAAGATCATGATTTACAATCAAAAGAGCATCATTCTTTTCTTTTTGTGTTTCTATCTCTTGATTTAGCATAAAGAGTTGAGACGTCATATTAGAAAAAGATTCTTGAGTAACTTCAAGTTCTTCTTCTAAGATTTGTGTAACGATCCCGATTTTTAATTAAATTTAAATTGATAATTAAAATAAATTTTTGAATAAAATGGTAGATTAATTTGAATTTTTCAAATTAAATAGGATATTTGGACATTGATTTTAAAATTTAAATTGGATATTTAATATCTTATAAATAAAATGTAACATCCCAAAATTATCAATTAAAATAAATTTAATATATTTAAACTCTTGGAATTTAATTTGAGAATAAATTGAGAGAAATATCTTAAACAAATAAAATAAGTGAAAATATTATGTAAATAAATTCCAATCTTGTTTTGAGTTGAAAATCTTGAAATAATAAATGTTTTAAAATGTTATTTAAATTTAAAATCTTGTACATTGGTACTCTGCATATATCAGAAAATTGAATACATATTGGAAATTAATTTAAATTTTTTTTAGGATATGTGTGAATATAACAAATGGACATAAATGTTTGTATTTCAAGTTTAAATTTGAAATTGAAATTTTAAGTGTTTTGAAAATAAGTAGCATTTAAAATCATTGAGAGATAAAGTATACAATGGTCAAAACAACTTTTCTTTAAACTTTGTACACATGTGTGTGTGTGTGTGTATATATATATATACACACAAAAGAATAAAGATATACATTTATTTTTAAAATGTATAAGATATAGATATAAAATTTTCTTTTGCTTTGTAAACATCAAAGGCTAAACATACATTGCACATGGAAGGTAGAGTAGAATAATTGACAAAATCTTGATCATATGATGATTTCTTACAAATGGCATCAAAAATAATTAATTGAATAAATTAATGAAATTAAAAATTACAAGAAACCTTTCCATTCCCCAACATGCATTCATAAAACAACTCAGCAAATCTGAACAACAGTAAAAGATTTGAGGCATTTCAAATCTCAACATCCAAAAGAAAAAAATGATGGGAAGGGGAAAATCAAAGAAAAAAAAACAAAAGTTTAGTTTGTAAACTGTAATAAGATTTTCATGAAGCCTGAAACAACGTCAAGCAAGCAAAATCAAAGCCTGGTTTTCAAAGCTTCAGTTCGAAATCTATAAACCAGATTTTCATCAACTTGAAAATGAATCACCTCAACAACCAGATCAAGTTTTCAAACCTGGAAGCATGCAACATTCCTGTGACCAAATCCAAGTTCAAAAACAAATTCAAAGCAACCTGAAAACAAAAGATAAGCAAACCCAGAAATCTGCAAATTAACATGAAGCAGTGGATTTGTATTCTATATCGCAGGTGAATTTTATATCTTATAGTTTAATAAATTATGATTTCAAAATCAAGTTTTAACATAAAACAAATTCAGAGAAAATTTGCAGATGTGTTTTATAAAAAGAAAAGAAAAGGAAACAGTGCTTCAGTTTTGGCTTAAAAAGGCAGAGCTGGATCCTCTAAAACAATCTAAGGCAAGTAATTTTCTTTAAAAGATTTGAATTTAATGTTGATTGATTTACAACAAAGCAATGGTTTTAATGTTTGATAAATTCAAATGTAATGTAAGGTCTCAGCTGAAATCAAGTATCAGAGCAGATCAAAGAAAATGAAACCTGAAATTCAAAACAAAAGTATGATCAAGCAGCTTCATCCTGAACCAACATGCAATTCATTTCAAATCTGGAAACAAGAAACTTAAGCTAAACTAGGTCAAATAAAAATCAAAATCTTTTGTCTCTGTTCTTGTCTCTGCTGCAAATCATCAGGTGAGCAAGCTTGACCTGTTCTATATTTTGAATGTTTAGATTGTGTTTGGAATATAGGCTTGTGAAATTGTATGGATATATCTGCATGAATGTGTGTGAAGTATTGTGGTCATGTTTGTGCTTACACAGGAACAACTCTCTGTTGTTCTATGATCCCAAACCCATCACTGCGAGCAAACTATCCTGTTATTTATAGGTTGTGATGAATGCTTGATATAGATACTGTGAAAATCTTTGGTATGCATGTGAATAGGGGTGTATATGTATAAAATGGATGTGCATGCTTTTGATAGGGGTCTGTTAGTAACAGGATAACCAAACTCCAGAGGAAGAAAAATTTATATCTCAGATTTTAAATAAAGTTAGATGATGATTCCCAAATGAAAGTTGATCATATTATTATAATACTAATTCTAAAAATATTTTCGAATGTGTTTATGCAGTAAACATTCTAAAACTTTAGAATTACAGTGATAAACATTTATATCAGGAAATTCAAGTGTTATAAGTTCTAGTTTCAGTTATATGATTGGATTCGTATTCGAAATTTATGAATTTTGGTAATAATATTGGAATTTTTTAAACTTGAAATTGATGAAAATTTTCGAGTTGATCAATGGTGGGAGTTTTGTCAAAATCTAGTGATCGGCGTGGTAATGTTTGGCGAAACTCGGCGTGGAGGTGCTGGGATGATCATAGATTGTTGAAAAAATACAAGGAGATTTTTTTATTCGTTGTAGTTTGAGATTTAAATCAAACTAGGGTTTAAAGTTGGTTTTAGTTGGCGTCAGGAATTTGGGTACTGCGTCGTCAGTAATGCATCGAGTTTCATCGCGACTGGGGGGAAATAGGGTGTCGGGGGTGGCGCTGCTCCAGGCGAGGCGGCGATGGTTCAGATGATCTACGGCGACGGTGTGAGGTCAATTTAGGTGATGGGGTTACTGGGTTGGGTTCCAGGTTGAACAAAACAGCTCGATTTCGACTCATTGCCATATGAGATCATCTGGGTGGTCGGAGTTGTTTAGGGAGTCGAAGCTGATGTGCCGGTGGTCGCAAAGTTGGTCGGCAACGTTGGGTTCGATTGTACACATGCACGCCACCATGTTTTGTTTTCTGGTCGTTCCTGTTTCGGCAAGAAAGTAGGGAAACTCGAAGCACTGCTCGGGTCAGGAAGGAGAAAAACTCGAAGTCATACTCGCGTTTTTGGGTGTTGTATCGGGTCGAAATTTCAAAACTTAACAAGTTTTTGCAGAAGTAGGGCAACGCGGGCTGATTTGGTGGGAAACTCGAAGCAGATGGTGATATTGCTCGGGGAAGTATCGATGTTGGCTCGGGTCTGTTGGTTTCACTATAAAACAGTTTTGAACTTTTAGAATAAATCAAATTTTTACTTTATAATTTTCTTAAAAACCACTTCCTTTCAAAATAACAAATTCTTATTTAATCTTGGGATTAACTAATGGTTTTAAAATAAGTTTATTTTAAGATAATAAACTTAATGAAGGTGATTAAGGATGAATAATTAATGTTTTAAAGGTTTATAATCAAGTATTTTAAGGCTAATTAATTAGATAACATAATTAATGTGATTAATTAATAAAGGTAATTAATTTGAAAATAATTAATCAATTAAAAGTAATTTGAAAAGCAAATTGTTTTTCAAACATTTGATTAAATAAGAAATGTTTTATCTTAATGATAAATAGAATTTAATGATTTGGACTCATTAAAATATTAAGTTAATTAATCAGGTAATTTATGAATGGTTAAATAAATAAATAAATAAATAAATAAAAAATCTAAAGATTGTTAAGGGTCAATTACTTCAAGCATAATTAATTAATGTGGTTAATTAATTAGGTTAATTAATTAGGTTAATTAAATTAAGAATAATCAATTAAGGATGCGTAATTATAATTAAGATTTAATTAATAGTTAAGGATTCATTAATTAAAGTAATTAATTAAAGGTCCATTAATAAAAGTAATTAAGATTCAATTAATTACAATTAAGGGTTAATTAATTAAGACAATTAATTAAAGAAATGATTAATTAATGAAGGTGATTGAAATTTAACCAATTGAAGTTTATGATAATTAATCATTGATTAAAGATTATTAATGAAAGTAATTATGTGAGTAATGAAATCAAAACCACACAATTTATTTACCTAAATTAAAAATGTTTGATTGTTATTGTATGCTATGTGATGGATTGATATGCTCGATATGTGATGCTATGTGATGCTTTGCACTGAGCTGCTATATTTGTGATGAATATACTGTCATATGAATATGAAAACCCGTTGACCCGTAGAACGACATTTGAATTTCGATGCGACAGGGAGTCGGATTTCAATTGGTTATCCGAAACCCACATCGAATCATATTAGTAAATCGTTGTGACTGGTAATTTACTTTATCTATGAATCTGTGAATATAGATAAGCGTTATGGGTTATATCGCTTATCGATATGATTGAATCTGTGATGATGATTTTGTGCACTATTGTGTTGAACCCCTGGACCCCACTTATACACACACAAATATGGATTGCACGCGGAAATGGGTTAAGTCACAGATTTTGAAATAGTTTTAAATATTGAATTTTTAAATCCAAAATAGTTTAGGAATTAGAATTGAAGCTTTTGAAAATGAGTTTCAAAAATAAAAGTTATTTTGAATAACTTGATTGAGTTTTGAAATTTAAATAATTTAATTTAAATTTGAATTCAATATTTGAAAATTGAATTCTATAATTTGGGAACTAGGGTTTAAAAAGGTTATTCAACTTATAAATGTGTTATATAGGTTTTTAAACCATTTTAAAAGTGTTGTTTTGGGGACTTCAAATTCAACCCAAGATTTCAACTTGTATAGATAAAATTGGATTTTTCTGGAACGAAAACTATTTGTTTTCAAAAAAAAAAAAAAAAAAAAAAATAAAAGCTTTCCCATAAGGAATGAACTTCCAATTGGTGTTAAAAGAATTCAAGTCTAAAATGAAAATGGTTTTCCAAGTTATAGATATATCTTTGGAAACGTGTTTTGAAAGCTATAAGTTAAATCTTTAATTTAAAGATTTAATGAGTTAATCCATTTGGAATGGAAGTTTGTTTTGGAAATCTATAAATGGACCTTTGTGAAACTGGGTGAAACTTTGTGAAATAAATCTTTTTGTTTAAATATTTAAAATGGTAATTTGATAACCATTTGAAAGAAAAGCTTTGGATTTTTAAGTTGTGACTTAACTGAAATCCCATATCCATATATTTTTAAACTATTGTGCTCGCTATTCGGTTTAGCCGAGAGAGGACCTTGTGTCATATAGCCCATTCCGAATAGTGATACGACGTTATGGATTGCATTTGAAGACCGATGTTGAAGAACGGGTGTCTTCGAGAACGTTAGGATAACCTATCGATTGTCTCTGCACCGAGTAGCTACGGTATAGAGATTCCCTTAGTGATGGGAAGTCCGATCGGGATTGTGGATACCCGGATTTGCAAGGGCTTCTTCGGAAGTGCCTTCGGTTCTATTCGAACCCGGAACAGACTTGTATGTTTGTATGTCCGACATTACACTTTGAGATATTAAACTGATCTCTAACAAATACATTTCTGCTTGGTGGCGGAGAATTTATTCTCTTAGCTTAACACCCTTCTCTGAGACGTACGAGCTCAGAGGTTATGTAGTTGATATTTATCAGTGATATATTCCCAATTTGGTAGTGTGGCATGCTAAGTGCTGATGTGTGTTGATGATCAATTGTTGATCATCTGTGATCGAAGCATGGCTTTTGTATAAAGCGTAGCTTTGTGGACGAGACTGCATCAGGACCTCACACCCCGGAAATGGTCGAAACAGGAAAGATGCGGCAAGGTTATGAGGGTCGCTCCCTTTAAGGTGTGTCATTCCCTTCTGGTAAAGGGTGGTATCATGGTATGGAGCCCAGATACTTACTCATGTGGTTGCTCCAATCTCATTTACTGTGTGGTTGCTGCTTTGATGCGCCTCGGATAAAGGTCCCAAAGGACCGGGGGATGGCATATTCGTGTAGTAGTTACCTAGTTACAGAGGTAACCCGGCCTTGTGTTGGCAGAGATCTAACCGTAACGTTAGTTCTCGGGACGTCCCGCCAGAGGCGATCCCATGTGGCAGTAGGAAGTTCCTTAGCCTGACCATTTGTTGGAAATCCAATCAAAACAATACGCGCACTGTACGGTTTTAGTTGCATAACCGGCCATGGAGTGTGGCAGTAACCTGCTATTGAACATGGTAGCTATAGTAGGCATACGACGAAATGTCATATGCTGGCTAGGATTAATATTCTATTTTCGAAATGGTTTTTCTGCACTATGCACTAGTAATAATATCAAAAGAAATTTCTCGTATCAAGCATATTTGACTATCATAAGGAGAAATCTCCTCCAATTCTGCGTTTGCATTGTGTGTGTGGCGGGAGGCCTTATGGTAGTTTCATTTTCTAAAAAGCATTGCGGATTTCAAATTTAAATTCTCTTGTTTGTTTTTAAGACCAAATGTTTTTGTTTGCTCATACCAGTCCCATGACTGACCTGGAGTTTATTGTTCATTTCCTAAACTCTGGGTGCCCACTATTTTCCCACACGGGCAGTCTAGAGTTGGGTTTTCAGATAATCCCGTATTAGGTGTAGATTCTATAGCTTTCAGAATCCTTGGTTTGGTAGCATTTGGAGATCTTTTTCAGTCTTTGGTTGGATGAGACTTGCTTAGCTTAGTGCATCGGGATTGGGAGTTCGAGCTATTGCTGGATTGGTGTTTTGGAGATGAAGTTTTTTTGAGCTTGGCATTTGAAGACATTATCTTTCCGCTGCTATTATCTTGTATCATATCTCTGATGTATAATGATATCTATTGTGTCATCTGTTATCCTGTATCATATTGTATCAGATATTGTATCAATGTTGTATATTGATATGTATTATTCTTTTTCTTCCGCTGTGTTGTTATACTTAATGTGTTATAAGCTCCGGCGAACCAGATTCGACGTTTGGATCTGCGGCATTTGAATACAAGTGTCGTATTCGGTGCCGATTTTCGAAGGTCGAGTCAGGGTCGTTACATTTGGTATCAGAGCTGAGGGGTAAAGCTTTAGCTCAGGAGTATAACACATTAAGTAGCTCATTAGAGATAGGGTGAAGTATACCCTAGAATGAGTATATCCCTAAGATATCCGTTCGAATGCCTCAGTAAATTCTCTTGCTATCCACTGATAGTAAGTATGAGTGCGAGAAGTGGACGAGATAGGGGACAGGGGAGTACCACTATAACTGGTCAATACCCTGCGACAGTGGAAACAACTTTCTTTTCAATCTCCTTTGATTCGATTTCCAATTCTTTTGATGGCTTCGTGACAGCTCCAGAAAGAAGTTTCGGTGTGATGGTGCCCTACGAATCGTTGTAGAAAATCCTTACTTCGTATCTTCATCGGTTTCTTATCAGCTTTTTGATCTAAACTCTAATGGATTTGAAATTGAAAAATTGAATTAAATAAATTTTAAATTAAGTAAATTGGTTAACTAATATGGAGCTAAATTGAATTGTATTAATAAATGATTTCGATTAAAACCAAATTTGAAATTCCATTATAATTTCTTGCGTAGATTGAAGTCCGATGAGGGACAGGTTGGTATATACTTTGGGATATTCAGACCTAAATTTTGAATCCATATCTATTGTTTGAGAGTTATAGAAGATTGAATAGATCTATCTATTCTCTGGGGACCGATATACTCTACGAACGATTAGTTATCCCTTCGAACTGATCAATGCCCTTGCATATTCGTAGACCGGTGGACCCAAGTATCTTGTAAAATAATTGTATGAGTTTGTTCTCATATTTGTTGATATTCTGATTTGGAAAGCCAAATACAGAATCGATATCCAGTTTGAATAGGAAAGATATTTCTTTATCTATCATCTTTTCCTTGTTGTCTTCCTTGCAAATTTTGAGGACGAAATTTATTTAAGGGGGGGAATCTGTAACGATCTCGATTTTTAATTAAATTTAAATTGATAATTAAAATAAATTTTTGAATAAAATGGTAGATTAATTTGAATTTTTCAAATTAAATAGGATATTTGGACATTTATTTTAAAATTTAAATTGGATATTTAATATCTTATAAATAAAAGGTAACATCCCAAAATTATCAATTAAAAAAAATTTAATATATTTAAACTCTTGGAATTTCATTTGAGAATAAATTGAGAGAAATATCTTAAACAAATAAAATAATTGAAAATAATATGTAAATAAATTCCAATCTTGTTTTGAGTTGAAAATATTAAAATAATAAATGTTTTAAAATGTTATTTAAATTTAAAAGCTTATACATTGGTACTCTGCATATATGAGAAAATTGAATACATATTGGAAATTAATTTAAATTTTTTTTAGGATATGTGTGAATATAACAAATTGACATAAATGTTTGTATTTCAAGTTTAAATTTGAAATTGAAATTTTAAGTGTTTTGAAAATAAGTAGCATTTAAAATCATTGAGAGATAAAGTATACAATGGTCAAAACAACTTTTCTTTAAACTTTGTACACATGTGTATATATATATATACAAAAGAATAAAGATATACATTTATTTTTAAAATGTATAAGATATAGATATAAAATTTTCTTTTGCTTTGTAAACATCAAAGGCTAAACATACATTGCACATGGAAGGTAGAGTAGAATAATTGACAAAATCTTGATCATATGATGATTTCTTACAAATGGCATCAAAAATAATTAATTGAATAAATTAATAAAATTAAAAATTACAAGAAACCTTTCCATTTCCCAACATGCATTCATAAAACAACTCAGCAAATCTGAACAACAGTAAAAGATTTGAGGCATTTCAAATCTTAACATCCAAAAGAAAAAAATGATGGGAAGGGGAAAATCAGAGAGAGAAAAAACAAAAGTTTAGTTTGTAAACTGTAATAAGATTTTCATGAAGCCTGAAACAACGTCAAGCAAGCAAAATCAAAGCCTGGTTTTCAAAGCTTCAGTTCGAAATCTATAAACCAGATTTTCATCAACTTGAAAATGAATCACCTCAACAACCAGATCAAGTTTTCAAACCTGGAAGCATGCAACATTCCTGTGACCAAATCCAAGTTCAAAAACAAATTCAAAGCAACCTGAAAACAAAAGATAAGCAAACCCAGAAATCTGCAAATTAACATGAAGCAGTGGATTTGTATTCTATATCGCAGGTGAATTTTATATCTTATAGTTTAATAAATTATGATTTCAAAATCAAGTTTTAACATAAAACAAATTCAGAGAAAATTTGCAGATGTGTTTTATAAAAAGAAAAGAAAAGGAAACAGTGCTTCAGTTTTGGCTTAAAAAGGCAGAGCTGGATCCTCTAAAACAATCTAAGGCAAGTAATTTTCTTTAAAAGATTTGAATTTAATGTTGATTGATTTACAACAAAGCAATGGTTTTAATGTTTGATAAATTCAAATGTAATGTAAGGTCTCAGCTGAAATCAAGTATCAGAGCAGATCAAAGAAAATGAAACCTGAAATTCAAAACAAAAGTATGATCAAGCAGCTTCATCCTGAACCAACATGCAATTCATTTCAAATCTCGAAACAAGAAACTTAAGCTAAACTAGGTCAAATAAAAATCAAAATCTTTTGTCTCTGTTCTTGTCTCTGCTGCAAATCATCAGGTGAGCAAGCTTGACCTGTTCTATATTTTGAATGTTTAGATTGTGTTTGGAATATAGGCTTGTGAAATTGCATGGATATATCTGCATGAATGTGTGTGAAGTACTGTGGTCATGTTTGTGCATACACAGGAACAACTCTCTGTTGTTCTATGATCCCAAACCCATCACTGTGAGCAAACTATCCTGTAATTTATAGGTTGTGATGAATGCTTGATATAGATACTTTGAAAATCTTTGGTATGCATGTGAATAGGGGTGTATATGTATAAAATGGATGTGCATGCTTTTGATAGGGGTCTGTTAGTAACAGGATAACCAAACTCCAGAGGAAGAAAAATTTATATCTCAGATTTTAAATAAAGTTAGATGATGATTCCCAAATGAAAGTTGATCATATTAGTATAATACTAATTCTAAAAATATTTTCGAATGTGTTTATGCAGTAAACATTCTAAAACTTTAGAATTACGGTGATAAACATTTATATCAAGAAATTCAAGTGTTATAAGTTCTAGTTTCAGTTATATGATTGGATTCGTATTCGAAATTTATGAATTTTGGTAATAATATTGGAATTTTTTAAACTTGAAATTGATGGAAATTTTCGAGTTGATCAATGGTGGGAGTTTTGTCAAAATCTGGTGATCGGCGTGGTAATGTTTGGCGAAACTCGGCGTGGAGGTGCTGGGATGATCATAGATTGTTGAAAAAATACAAGGAGATTTTTTTATTCGTTATAGTTTGAGATTTAAATCAAACTAGGGTTTAAAGTTGGGTTTTAGTTGGCGTCAGGAATTCGGGTACTGCGTCATCAGTAATGCATCGAGTTTCATCGCGACTGGGGGGAAAAAGGGTGTCGGGGGGTGGCGCTGCTCCTGGCGAGGCGGCGATGGTTCAGATGATCTACGGCGACGGTGCGAGGTCAATTTAGGTGATGGGGTTACTGGGTTGGGTTCCAGGTTGAACAAAATAGCTCGATTTCGACTCATTGCCATATGAGATCATCTGGGTGGTCGGAGTTGTTTAGGGAGTCGAAGCTGATGTGCTGGTGGTCGCAAAGTTGGTCGGCAACGTTGGGTTCGGTTGTACACGTGCACGCCTCCACGTTTTGTTTTCTGGTCGTTCCTGTTTCGGCAAGAAAGTAGGGAAACTCGAAGCACTGCTCGGCTCAGGAAGGAGAAAAACTCGAAGTCATACTCGCGTTTTTGGGTGTTGTACCGGGTCGAAATTTCAAAACTTAACAAGTTTTTGTAGAAGTAGGGCAACACGGGCTGATTTGGTGGGAAACTCGAAGCAGATGGTGATATTGCTCGGGGAAGTATCGATGTTGGCTCGGGTCTGTTGGTTTCACTATAAAACAGTTTTGAACTTTTAGAATAAATCAAATTTTTACTTTATAATTTTCTTAAAAACCACTTCCTTTCAAAATAACAAATTCTTATTTAATCTTGGGATTAACTAATGGTTTTAAAATAAGTTTATTTTAAGATAATAAACTTAATGAAGGTGATTAAGGAGGAATAATTAATGTTTTAAAGGTTTATAATCAAGTATTTTAAGGCTAATTAATTAGATAACATAATTAATGTGATTAATTAATAAAGGTAATTAATTTGAAAATAATTAATCAATTAAAAGTAATTTGAAAAGCAAATTGTTTTTCAAAGATTTGATTAAATAAGAAATGTTTTATCTTAAAGATAAATAGAATTTAATGATTTGGATTCATTAAAATATTAAGTTAATTAATCAGGTAATTAATGAATGGTTAAATAAATAAATAAATAAATAAAAAATCTAAAGATTGTTAAGGGTTAATTACTTCAAGCATAATTAATTAATGTGGTTAATTAATTAGGTTAATTAATTAGGTTAATTAAATTAAGAATAATCAATTAAGGATGCGTAATTATAATTAAGATTTAATTAATAGTTAAGGATTCATTAATTAAAGTAATTAATTAAAGGTCCATTAATAAAAGTAATTAAGATTCAATTAATTACAATTAAGGGTTAATTAATTAAGATAATTAATTAAAGAAATGATTAATTAATGAAGGTGATTGAAATTTAACCAATTGAAGTTTATGATAATTAATCATTGATTAAAGATTATTAATGAAAGTAATTATGTGAGTAATGAAATCAAAACCACACAATTTATTTACCTAAATTAAAAATGTTTGATTGTTATTGTATGCTATGTGATGGATTGATATGCTCGATATGTGATGCTATGTGATGCTTTGCACTGAGCTGCTATATTTGTGATGAATATACTGTCATATGAATATGAAAACCCGTTGACCCGTAGAACGACATTTGAATTTCGATGCGACAGGGAGTCGGATTCCAATTGGTTATCCGAAACCCACATTGAATCATATTAGTGAATCTTTGTGACTGATAATTTACTTTATCTATGAATCTGTGAATATAGATAAGCGTTATGGGTTATATCACTTATCGATATGATTGAATCTGTGATGATGATTTTGTGCACTATTGTGTTGAACCCCTGGACCCCACTTATACACACACAAATATGGATTGCACGCGGAAATGGGTTAAGTCACAGATTTTTAAATAGTTTTAAATATTGAATTTTTAAATCCAAAATAGTTTTGGAATTAGAATTGAAGCTTTTGAAAATGAGTTTCAAATATAAAAGTTATTTTGAATAACTTGATTGAGTTTTGAAATTTAAATAATTTAATTTAAATTTGAATTCAATATTTGAAAATTGAATTCTATAATTTGGGAACTAGGGTTTAAAAAGGTTATTCAACTTATAAATGTGTTATATAGGTTTTTAAACCATTTTAAAAGTGTTGTTTTGGGGACTTCAAATTCAACCCAAGATTTCAACTTGTATAGATAAAATTGGATTTTTCTGGAACGAAAACTATTTGTTTTCAAAAAAATAAATAAATAAATAAAATAAAATAAAATAAAATAAAATAAAAGCTTTCCCATAAGGAATGAACTTCCAATTGGTGTTAAAAGAATTCAAGTCTAAAATGAAAATGGTTTTCCAAGTTATAGATATATCTTTGGAAACGTGTTTTGAAAGCTATAAGTTAAATCTTTAATTTAAAGATTTAATGAGTTAATCCATTTGGAATAGAAGTTTGTTTTGGAAATCTTTAAATGGACCTTTGTGAAATTGGGTGAAACTTTGTGAAATAAATCTTTTTGTTTAAAGATTTAAAATGGTAATTTGATAACCATTTGAAAGAAAAGCTTTGGATTTTTAAGTTGTGACTTAACCGAAATCCCATATCCATATATTTTTAAAATATTGCGCTCGCTATTCGGTTTAGCCGGAAGAGGACCTTGTGTCATATAGCCCATTCTGAATAGTGATACGACGTTATGGATTGCATTTGAAGACCGGTGTTGAAGACCGGGTGTCTTCGAGAACGTTAGGATAACCTATCGATTGTCTCTGCACCGAGTAGCTACGGTATAGAGATTCCCTTAGTGATGGGAAGTCCGATCAGGATTGTGGATACCCGGATTTGCAAGGGCTTCTTCGGAAGTGCCTTCGGTTCTGTTCGAACCTGGAACAGACTTGTATGGTTGTATGTCCGACATTACACTTTGAGATATTAAACTGATCTCTATCAAATACATTTCTGCTTGGTGGCGGAGAATTTATTCTCTTAGCTTAACACCCTTCTCTGAGACGTACGAGCTCAGAGGTTATGTAGTTGATATTTATCAGTGATATATTCCCAATTTGGTAGTGTGGCATGCTAAGGTTGCTGTGTGTTGATGATCAATTGTTGATCATCTGTGATCAAAGCATGGCTTTTGTATAAAGCGTAGCTTTGTGGACTAGGCTGCATCAGGACCTCATACCCCGGAAATGGTCGAAACAGGAAAGATGCGGCAAGGTTATGAGGGTCGCTCCCTTTAGGGTGTGTCATTCCCTTCTGGTAAAGGGTGGTATCATGGTATGGAGCCCAGATACGTACTCATGTGGTTGCTCCAATCTCATTTACTGTGTGGTATTTGCTTTGAGGCGCCTCGGATAAAGGTCCCAAAGGACCGGGTGATGGCATATTCGTGTAGTAGTTACCTAGTTACAGAGGTAACCCGGCCTTGTGTTGGCAGAGATCTAACCGTAACGTTAGTTCTCGGGACGTCCCGCCAGAGGCGATCCCATGTGGCAGTAGGAAGTTCCTTAGCATGACCATTTGTTGGAAATCCAATCAAAACAATACGCGCACTGTACGGTTTTAGTTGCATAACCTACCATGGAATGTGGCGGTAACCTGCTATTGAACATGGTAGCTATAGTAGGCATACGACGAAATGTCGTATGCTGGCTAGGATTAATATTCTATTTTCGAAATGGTTTTTCTGCACTATGCACTAGTAATAATATCAAAAGAAATTTCTCGTATCAAGCATATTTGACTATCATAAGGAGAAGTCTCCTCCAATTCTGCGTTTGCATTGTGTGTGTGGCGGGAGGCCTTATGGTAGTTTCATTTTCTAAAAAGCATTGCGGATTTCAAATTTAAATTCTCTTGTTTGTTTTTGAGACCAAATGTTTTTGTTTGCTCATACCAGTCCCATGACTGGCCTGGAGTTTATTGTTCATTTCCTAAACTCTGGGTGTCCAATATTTTCTCACACGGGCAGTCTAGAGTTGGGTTTTCAGATAATCTCGTATTAGGTGTAGATTCTATAGCTTTCAGAATCCTTGGTTTGGTAGCATTTGGAGATCTTTTTCCGTCTTTGGTTGGACGAGACTTGCTTAGCTTAGTGCATCGGGATTGGGAGTTCGAGCTATTGTTGGATTGGTGTTTTGGAGATGAAGTTTTTTTGAGTTTGGCATTTGAAGACATTATCTTTCCGCTGCTATTATCTTGTATCATATCTCTGATGTATAATGATATCTATTGTGTCATCTTTTATCCTGTATCATATTGTATCAGATATTGTATCAATGTTGTATATTGATATGTATTATTCTTTTTCTTCCGCTGTGTTGTTATACTTAATGTGTTATAAGCTCCGACGAACCAGATTCGACGTTTGGATCTGCGGCATTTGAATACAAGTGTCGTATTCGGTGCCGATTTTCGAAGGTCGAGTCAGGGTCGTTACAATTTGTTTAGCATATCTACTTCGATTTCAGTTCTATTCAGTTTTTCAAGAGATTCTTTATATTTTCTTTTAATGTCTTTTAGCTTATCAGGTAATTCCGAGTTTATTTCTAATAGATCATCAATAGATAGAACACTTACCTCTTCTTTTATGGTCATAAAACATACGTTGCCTTGTTCTGTATCACTGTGCAAGTCACTATTTGATGATGAAGATGATTCTGAATCATCCCAAGTGACAGGGAAAGCTTTCTTCTTGAATTTGTCTTTCTTGTGCTTATTTTGGCTTTCTTTTTTCCAGGGTAGTCTTTCTTGATGTGGCCTTTCTTGTGACATTCATAACATTCTAGAGCAGATGATGATGGTTTGTTGGTGTTATTATTGTTACTGGAGCTGTTCTTTTATTTCTGATTTTTTCGCTCTTTCGAATTTTAAAAACCTTTTAAAATTCTTAGCAATGAACGCCATATCTTCTTCATCTGAATCTATTTCATCCTTTTCTGCCTGGAATGCTGTATTCTTCTTACTTTGAGCCTATACTCATTTTGGCTGGAGATTAACTTCATAAGACATTAGATTTTCTATCAACTCCTCCAGTTTTATTGTCGAAATGTCGTTAGCTTCTTCGATTGCTAAGACTCTTCGTTCCTACTCATCCTTTAGCGAGTTGAAAATTTTGAAACAATATCAAAATCTGTATACATTTCTCCTAACGCTATCAATGAATGATATATACCTTGAAATCTAGAGTACATTTTATTTATGGCTCATCTTGCTTCATTTTAAAATTCTAGAACTGATTTTTGAGCATAAATTTTTTACCCTGCTTGACTTTGTTAGTACCCTCATGTGTAATTTTAAGTGTACGCCAAATTTCATGAGAAGTTTTACACATGCTTGTTCTATTAAACTCATTTCTATCTAATGCATAATATAACATATTCATAGCTTTAGCATTTATAGTAGCGTCTAATTTTTTGTGTAAAACCATGCTGAATATTCAGTAGCAAGCATAGTATATCTAGATTGCATAATGTTCCAAGTTTCATAACTACTTGCTTGTATATAGATTCTCATTCTAGTAGCCCAATAGTTATAGTACATTCCATTAAATAGAGGTGGTCGTGCAGTAGATTGACCTTCTAGAAAGATAGTGTTAGTTACGGTGCTGGTGTTGTTTTACATATTAAAAAAATATCACATAACTATGTGACGGTTATATGATTGCCTTGCTTTAATACCAAATGAAAGTGACTATGCTATAGGATCATGTAATGCGGATAAACTATTTATGCGGAATATAAACTAAGTAAGTAGATACCAAAATAAATGTCGCCAGAGATTTTTATACTGTTTGGAACCCATTCTACGTCCAGTCTCAGACTCCTTCTAGAATTAAACTAGCAATCCTCACTTAACCTGGAGGAATAGGTTTACACCACTTGAGCAACCGAACATGACTTCTACCGCCAAAGCAACCGAATAGGACTTATACTGCCCAAGCAACCGAACATGACTTCTTTACAACTAGACAAAATCTGACTGTGGTGCACTCTTTTAGATAGCACTGATAAGTCAATTAAGTACAATCTTCCTACAATCTTCTCCTTTATGATATATAATGTAATTACTTGAAGAATGTGGAAGATGGAGTGATCAGAGTTTGTATACAATTAGAGTGCAAATTGAAAATAGAATAAGAGATAAGAATTCAAGAACATTAAAATCAGTCAAGTGAATTGTTTATAGAATTCTGAAATCTATTTATAGATCATAAAGAGTCGTAATTAAATGAAGAGAAATGATGAATAAAAAATGCAAATTTTTGTTTTGAAGATATCTCTCTGTGATGAAGAGAAGTGTCTCTTCATAAAAATATAGTAGTTGTGAATATTCCATCAGTTGTAATAAAAATTCGTCCTTCTGAATTTGTTAAAAACGAAACCAGCAAGGAAACAGACAAATTTTGGCCTAAAACAACTGGCTGAATATTGTGGAAAAAAACTATTTCAGCAACCAGATGGCTAAATGAGTCCATTCAGCTGGCTTTTTTCATCCTTTTATGCATATTTGAGCATGTGCGTATATGTTTTTATATATGTACCATTCAAGAGAGATTTTAGCATATTTCTAAAAAATATAGAGACACTAAACAAAGACTATCAGCTTCAAAGTATTCCAAATACGAATCTGCAACGAATCTCTTGCATAAGTGATTAGTATATACAAATATTGATTTATATAATTGTCACAATCAAAATGATGAAAATCAAGATTCCAACAATAGTAATTCCAAAGTTTGTCGACAATAACTACAAATTTAATGGGCAATAAATTTGTAGTTAATAAAGGGTTAAAGGAATTAAACGAGGATTAATTAGAGAATTTAATAGGGAATGTATGAGGAAACTGAATAGGCATAATAAGTGGATTTGAAACTAGTAAATAAATACTATTTGAGATTGTCCAATTTGGACATTAGTGACCAATTACTATAGAGAAAGAACATTTATTATACATAATAGGAAACGAGGAAACCAAAGCCTAAGTGTACAAAATAGGAATCATTACGTAGCCAAAAAGTAAGTATTAATATTATTAAATATATGTATGGGGGAATTAAGTTCGAATTGGGAAGATCCTTATGCAATCAAACAAAAGCTTGGAGATGGAAAGTTCAAGCTAGTTGCATTTGATGGAATCCCGATTCTACGGGCATGGAGCAGTGTAACGTTATGTAATTTAACCTCTTTAAAATATGTATATTTAATATATTTATAATAATTAATTAATGGATTTGTAACCGAAATAAAACTCTTTAAAATAATGGTTAACGATGGTGAAAGGTTTTAAAATTTTGTTTACAATGATATTTTGTTCGAAGAAAAATCGAAAATGTGACTGAAAATCGTTTTCCGAATTTTTGACTTTTTATCACCAAAAAGTTGTCGAAAACATTATGAAATTTAGTATAAAAAATTCACATTCAAATAATACAGCATATTTTAGAAATATAAATATAGATTTATGTTTAGGAAATTTTGGGGTGACTTTTCATGAAAAATAAAATAAGAAAAAAATGTTTAAATGGATTAAGAAACATGTTTAAACATAAGGTACAAATGCATTATGGTATGTTGGCTCATATTTTCATAATGGGGATAAGGAAATTTCAAAATTTATTGTGGGGAGACAAGGGCGAGGTGGCACAATGTTGTGGATGGCAAAGTACATAGGGGTAGTTTAGTAATTTATTTAGCTCATTTTATATAAAAGCAAATTTCCTAGTTCTTTTACTCATTTTTTCATTTCTAATTTCATTTTCAAAATTCCCTGCAAGCTTTCTCTAAGTTTTCATGGCTTCCATAAATTTTTGAAATCTAAAAACCTTAATTTCATCCATTTCTAAAACCCGTATGTCTTGTTTAAAAGCCTTTCATCCACTTCTACAACAACTCCTTCATAAAACAAGTCCACACACCCCTCATCCACTCTTGATCAAGTCACACATATCCTAGGACCGAACCTATTAAAGTGTTTTTGGTTTACAGACTCCATTTTTCTAACATTTTCACAAAGATCCAAGGGTTTTTAATGTTCTAAAATAAGTTCCATTGAAGTTAGTAAACTATTGTGAGTAAAAATCCGATCTTTCAAAATCTTAACTTTTTAGACTTAAATATTATTTACATATCTGTTATTGGTGGCTTGTTGTGTTTGCCTTACCCATGTAATGCATGTTGGGTTGGGTTATACCATGAAAAAATTTCACCTTATTAGTTTAGTAACCAAGTTAGTAAGTAATTTTTGGATGCTAGTAGTAAAATTTGGTTATATTGTTAATGATTGTTCTCTATATGTTGTAGAATAGCTTAGCACTTTGTATTATCGTTTTGCTTATGTTATATGATGTATGGATGAAAGTAAAGTGACATGAAATTAGATTTCAATATGTCCAACAGTGACTATCGCTATATCGGCACTTTCGCCAAGCATATCCTTATCGAAATATTTGGATTCATTTCTCAAGCTTGGGTTTTGATTTGCAAGTTAATAAAGTTTTCAAATAAGGATGATTTCAAATTTAATTAATCATTTTAATAAAGACTTTTATATATAATCAATTACTAATTAATAAGGATTAAGGTTAATTAATTAACTTGTTAATGTGAGTTTATATTTAATTAATTAATTAATGTTATGTTAAGATTTAATTAATTACTGTGTTAATGATACTTAAAATTAATTAATTATTTTATCTAATGGTGATTAAGGCTAATTTATTATTTAATAATGATGGATTAAAATTAAGTAGTCATTTTAATTAATGTGGTTAAAATTAATTAACTCCTTTTAATAAACGATTTTTAAATTTAATTAATTAATTTATCTTTTATTTAATTATTTTTTAAATTAATTTAATTAATGATATTTATTTATTATTTATTAATTTAATTAATGATTTCTAAATTTAATTAATTAATGTAATTAATGAGATTAAATTTAATTAATTATGTTAATCAAAAGGTGATTCAACTTTTTAATTAAAGGTCATTTTGAAATTAATTAACCAAATTGATTAATGAAGTTTAAAGATAATTAATTATTCTTAGTAATGATAGTTAAAGATAAGTATCTAACTAAATCAGGAAGTTGAAAGTTATTAAATCATTTTATAATGATGTTTTAAAATTAGTAAACTCTTTTAACAAAGTATTTTGAAGCTAATACTTGTAATGGGAAGCCTAAGTACGAATTCGATCTTAAAAGCAAAAGTTTGTTTCATTTACGGAAGTGAAAAGAAATTCATAGAGCGAAATCATGCTTAACACTAAATGTCGAAGATGTAGATTTGTCTCTATTCCAAAAGTAAAAAATGACCGTGAGACATGACTTTGAGGTAACACTACCTTGACCGGTCTGGTATTATTGTTAACCGAGCAATAATACAAGTATGAATTCGACGAGTGGTGATGGTTATACAAGATTTAATTCCCATATACGATTGTTTTGTATCCTCAATAGTTGGTTACCCACTGTCAATTACTTTAGCTTAATTTTTCACCATTTTAAGATGATGTGTTTCTCCGTTGACCTTTGTTATTCTTTGTCAAGAATGATTAAAACCAAAGCGCGAGAGAAGACTAAGCTATATGGGGTTGCTCCTATTAGGATACCATCACATCTCGTCTAAATTAGATTCTGTACCGCTTTTAGATGTGAAGTATGCGGATACTTGATTTGGTTTGGCAAGGTTCGGCTTGGAGGATTTCCATATGTGTCAGAGAGTAAATAAGCTTCTCAGAATTATACTACTAGAGGTATACTTCAAAAGGGGGGTGCACCCTCATAGTCATTGTAGGAAATTTTCCTTTTCTTATTTGATTTGAACCTTCAAATTTGTTTCCTTAATTTAATCGGGAAGAGTCAACCACTCTTCATGAAGTTTAATAATTTATCCATTCTTCACATTTGGATGTTGATTCATGTGAGAGTAAACCCGTTCCGTGTTCAGCAGCATGTTCTCGCATTTTTGTGTTTAATCATACACTTATTGATTTAAAATGTTTACTCATACCAAACATATCGTCCGACCCAAATTATTTGTTTTCCTTAAACTCTCGGGTACTCAATTTTATTTGAGTATTCCAAGAGTAATAGGTCTATGTGGGATCTTTAAAGACGGTTTCGGAGCAGGAGGCTTTTATCTACTTAGTTATCAGTTCTGCTATTTATCTAGTTTGTGTATGTATTTTGGTCAACATATGTAAATGGCAGACTGTTATAAGGCCTAAACTAACTTGTAGTCTTTTGTGTACTTTGATAACTCCCTATTAAGGAGTAACTAATGTATTATATCAGTGTTATGATATATTTAATATTTTTGTTGTGAGGTTTTCTATTCAGTTCTTTAATTTTCACCCACGACGATTCATCTTTCTGGTGGTTGGGCAACGACACACGAAAACCAAAGATGTATTAACCATCATTCGCAATGGTCAGAAAGGTGGATCATTATAGTTGGTATCAAAGCATCAGTTTAGTGAACACCTTAGCCAAATTTGGGTACAACTCATTAGAGATAGGATGAGAAGAGCCTTAGAATGAGTTAATCTTGAGAGAGCGGTTTTATCGCCTGTCCTAAAGATTCATTTTAGATCCTTTAGTGTTATTTCCTTTAAAACCATTTTGGTCCTATCTTGGTATTTTAATACTGCCTGTCATTGTTTAGGTAATTAAAAATGAGTACAAGAGGACGAAGAGGGTAAGGATATGGAACTGGCATGGCTACAAATGCAAGGGCTGTTAGAAATAGGCCAATTGTAGAGAAGGTACAAGAAGTAGTAGTACAATTCAACCGCCTCAAAACTTTGCTACCGTGTGCAAAAATTATACTACTTTGGGTGGCAAAACAATTCTTTGGAACTGAAGATATTCTGGGAGTTCAAACATGGCTCCGCTCTTGTGAAAGGATGTTTAGGGATCTTCAATTGGAGAATGCAAGGAAGTGATTGTTGGCATCGCTATAGCTCTAAAAGTCAGCAATGGATTATTTTGATTCGGTGACAGTTAATACCCTAGAGGAAGATTTTTCTTTGGCTCAATTTAAGGAAGTCTTCGAAGCTTAATTTATTCTGGAGGAGGGGAGGACTCGGTTGTTCAGGAGTTTCATGGATTTGAGGCAAGGTAAAATGACAATGGTGTAATATGAGCATAGGTTCAATGCATTGTCACACTTTGGACTAGGATTGATTGACATGCCACCTAAAAAGAATGAAATGTTCGTGAAAGGAGTGCGACCAAAATTCCATCGGGGAATAACTAATCATCTCAATAGTTCCTTTACCAATCTAATTAGTATGGCTTTGAGATTTGAGGCTCTTGATATTGAGCAAGGATTTCAAAAAGAAGTAGTGCCAGTAGTTAACGCCTAACCTTTATCAATGATACATGTTGCTAGTAAATCGTTTTTCAAATGCAAAGGGAAGAAGAAGTGGTCAGGAAAGAAGCCTGAGGTGGAGCTCTAGCTCAGAATAAGCAATTAGACTTGACAAAGATTCTTTGTTATAAGTGCAAAAAATGGGCCACTTTACAAATCAATGCCCGAACTCGACTAGTAGACCATTCTACTAAAATTGCAATAAGCATAGACATATAAACCAATGTCCTTTTCCAAAGAAGGGATCTCAGAGGCAAGCTTTCACCATTGAGGAAATACCATCTACTTCTACGGATCTAAAAAGAAAACAGGTGTTGCATGGCACATTATTCATTTTTGAAAATTTTGCTAGAGTATTATTCGACACCGATTCATCCCATAGTTTTATCTTATAAGATTTAATGAACTAGTTATACCTTATATATGTTATTCTTCATAATTCTCTTCGTGTGTCGAACCTGATTGGGGCTCCGACCAATCTTGAACCATATGTTTGAATGTGCCTATTTCCTATCAGCATTTCTATTTTGACTTATTTGTTCTCTGGTTCATGGGTTTTGGGGTATTATTAGGAATGGGTTGGTTGTCCAAATTTAAAGCCGTTATAAATTGTAATTGAAGGGTTATCAGAGTTAGTGATGCTGGAAATGTTGGTATGGATATTGATTATGAGGAGCCTAATAAGTTAATGAGCAATTTCCTTTATTCTCTCGATGTAACTAAAGAGGAGATAAGCGATGTACCAATTGTTTCGGAATTCAAGGATATTTTTAAAGAAGAGAAAGATTTACCTCCACACCAAGAAGTAATGTTCCACATTGATTTGATTCCAGGAACCAGATCGGTTGTTCAACCTTCCCAAAGGTTGGCGTTAAAGGAAAGAATAGAGTTAGAGAAGCAGACGTTTGATTTATTACAGAAGGGTTTGATCAGACATAACACGTCAAGTTTGGGTATCACCAGTAGTGATTCGTTATCAAGGCTGGTAGTTCTCTTAGATTATGTGTAGATTACCAGAAGTTGAATAAGAGGACTATTAAGAATAAGTATCCTTTACCTAGGAGTGATCACATGTTTGATGAGCTCCATGAAGCTTGGATATTTTCGCAATTGGATATTGCTAATGGTTTTCACCAACTAATGGTAGAAGAAGAGAGTGTACCCTTAACAGCTTTCCGAACCCTTGATGGTTTTTATAAGTGGTTAGCCATGCCGTTCAGATTGACAAATGCACAAGCTTATTTTATGGATTTAATGAATAGAGTGTTTCGGGATTTTCTTAACAAGTTTGTCTTAGTCTTCATTGATGATATTCCTGTCTATTCTAAAAACGGAGGAAGAGCACAAGTATCATCTCCGAGTTGTTTTAATTACTTTGAGAAGTTATGTTTTGAAGGCAGAGTTTTCTAAATGCCATTTCTGGAAATCTTAAGTTAGATTTCTAGGGCATGTAGTTTTGAGAGAAGGCATGTCGGTGGACCTAACTGAAGTAGTTGCGGTTCAAGGCTTGAAAAAGCCTAAAAATGCACCCAAGGTGAGGAGTTTCTTGGGATTAGCTGGATTCTATATAAGATTCATAAAATATTTCTCGAAGATTGCTTCTTATCCGACAAAGTTGACGAAGAAAGATGTTATGTTAAGCATTCGATGAATTGAAGGAGAAGTTAACCAATTCTCATGTTTTAACTATTCCAAATGAAGGTGAAGGATTACTAGTTTATACAGATGCTTGTAGGTCCGGATTGGTGGCAGTTTTGATGCATAATGAAAAAGTAATAGCGTATGCGAGTCGACAATTGAAACCTTGTAAGAAGAATTATGCTATGATGATCTGGAGCCGTTGGCGGTTGTCTTTAAATTGAAGGTGTGGGGGCACTATCTTTTGCGTGCAAAGTTTGAGTTATGTATAGATCATAAGTCATTAAAGTATCTCTTTACCCAAAAGGATTTGAACTTGAGGTAGCAAAGATGGCTGAAGTTTCTTACATATTATAATCCAGAAATTCTTTATACTCCGGGAAAGAAAAATGCAGTTGCAGATGTGTTGGGTAGGAATATGGAGACGATTACGAATGTGGAGGTTAAGCCAGCATTAATGGAGAGAATAGCATATTCCTAAGAAAAAGACCATATTCTAGCTCAGCTTAAGAGGAGTGTTGAAAATAGAATTATTTCTAGTTTTTAGATTGACTTTAGATGCATTTTAAGAATGAATGAACGGACTTGTGTGCCAGATGTTAATGGAATTAGACAAGATGTACTAAGAGATTTGCCATCGGTCAAGGTTATTTTTCCACCCAGGAGTAAATAAAATGTTTTAGAACATGAAGAAGACCTTTTATGGAAAGGAACGCAGAGAGATATTTCAATCTTCATAAGCCAGTGTATGAATTATCAACAAGTCAAGAGTGACCAACATAAGACTATTGGGTTGCTCCAATCATTGGAGATACCAAACTGGAATTGGGGGCAAGTATCCATGGACTTTATCGATGGGTTTCCTAGAATGAAAAGAGGTAATGAAGACATTTGGGTAATTGTAAATCAATCAACAAAGAGTGACCACTTTATTCTGGTGAAGTCAACAAGAACTGTAGCTTCTTTGGCTAGGATTTATTTGAAGGAGACCATTCGACTACATGGAATTCCAGTAAGTATAGTCAGTGATCGAGATCCCATCTTCACTAGTCATTTTTAGGGAGCATTGCAAGCAGTTTTAGGGAAAGAGTTTAATTTTAGCACAGCCTATCACCCATAAATAGTCGGACAAACCGAAAGGGTGAATCAGATTTTGAAGAATCTCTTGAGTGCATGTATTTTGGATTTTGGAGGTTCTTGGGAAGATCGCCAAAATTTGGTAACTCCTACAACAACAGTTACCAAGCTAGTATTGGCATGGCCCCCTATGAAGCTTTGTATGGATGACCATGTAAATCACTTGCATGTTGGGTTGAGACTGGAGATCGATTAGTTCTTGAACCAGAGATGATTCTGGATGCATCGGAGAAAGTGGATACGATCAAGAAAAGGTTGAAAGAAGCCCAAGATCGATAGAAAAGTTATTCCGATCAAAGGAGAAGGGACTTGGAGTTGGTAGTCGAAGATTTGGTATTTGTTAAGTTTCCCCGATCAAAGGGGTTGTAAAATTCAAAAAAAGGGGAAAGCTAGCACCCAAATTCGTTGGACCATTTAGAATCCTTAAGAGAATTGGATCATTAGCCTATACAGTTGATTTTCTTAAAAAATTATTTGAAGTTCGCAATGTCTTTTATGTATTTCATTTGAAAAACCATGTTTATGATCCATCGCTGATTATAGAGACTTTTGCTTAGAAAGACTTGGAGATAGAACCAAATTTAACGATAATCCGAAATCTAGTCCATATTGTAGATCAGGATAAGAGGAGATTGAGAAACAAGGTAGTGAAGCTCACAAAGGTTCAGTGAAGTGATGATCCCCGCGATTGCACTTGGCACACCTTAGGTAGTATGAGGAAAGCATACCCTGAGTTGATGTTAGGACGGTGTTTGTTTTTTTGTAAGAATTATATATGCGTTGATTATGATATTGTTGCTTAGTGTGTATACGTTGCATGGGTTTTAGGATATATATACATATATATGCCATTTTTGAGATATCTCCTTAAGTGTTGATTTCGAGAACGAAATTCTTTTAAGGGGCAAAGTGTAACGACCCTTAATTTGACCTTTTTAAAATATGGATATTTTATATATTTTTAAATAACTAATTAATGGATTTATAAATAAAATAAAAATCTTTAAAATAATGGTTAGCGATGGTGAACGGGTTTTCAAAGTTTATTTACAAAATTATTTAGTTCAAAGCAAAATCGAAAATGTGACCGGAAATTGTTTTCCAAATCTTCGACTTTTCGTCGCCTAAAAGTTGTCAGAAACATTATGAACTCTATTGGAGATAATTCACATTCATTATAAATAAGATAGCATATTTTAGAAATATAAATATACATTTAAGTTTAGGGAATTTTGGTGTGACATTCTATGTAAAATAAAATAAAAAAAAGTCTAAATGGAAGATTCCTTAAGAAACATGTTTAGACATAAGGTACAAATGAATTTATGGTATGTTGGCTCAAGTTTTCATGAAGGGACAAGGAAATTTCAAAATTTATGGTAGGGAGATAAGGGTGAGGTGGCATGGTGAGGTGGCGTAATTTTGTGGAAAGTAAAGTACATAGGCGTAATTTAGTAACTTATTTAGTTTATTTTATGTAAAAAACGAATTTTCTAATTCATTTATCCTTTTCTCATTTCTAATTCCATTTTCAAAAATTCATGCAAGCTTTCTCTAATTTTTCATGACTTCCATAAATTTCTAGAATCTCAACCTGTAAGTCTTGTTTAAAAGCCTTCCATCCACTTCTACACCAACTCCTTCACAAAACAAGTTCACACATCCTTCATCCACTCGTGGCCAAGCCACACATACCCTAGGGCCGAACCTATTCAAGTGTTTTTGGCTTAAAGACTCCATTTTTCCAAAGGTTTAGCAAAGATCTGAGGGTTTTTGAAGTTCTAGAACCATTTTGGTTGAAGTTAGTAAGCTATTGTGAGTAAATATCTCATCTTTCAAATTCTTAACTTATTAAACTTTAATATTGTTCATATATTTGTTATTAGTGGCTTGTTGTGTTTGTATTACCATATGATATGTGTTGGATTGGGTTTATAAGTTATCACCTTGTTGGTTTAGTAATCAAGTTAGCAAGCAATTTTTGGATGTAAGTAGCACCTTGTATTATTGTTTTGCTTATGTTATATGATGTATGGATGAATGTAAAGTAACATGAAATTAGTTTTCTAAGTATGCATATGCGACTATTACTCTATCGGCACTTCCGCCAAATATATCCTTATCAAAAAATTCGATCTATTACTCAAGCTTGGGTTTTGTTTTACAAGTTAATAAAGTTGTCAAATAAGCGTGATTTCAAATTTAATTAATTATTTTAATAAAGATTTTTATATATAAATAATAATTAATTAATATGGACTAAGGTCAATTAATTGACTTGTTAATGATGCGTTTAAATTTAATTAATTAATTATTAATGATGTGTTTAAATTTAATTAATTACTTTGATAATAATACTTAAAATTAATTAATCATTTTGTCTAATGATGATTAAGGCTAATTTATTATTTAATAATGAAGGATTAAAATTAATTAACCGTTTTAACTAATAATGATTAAAATTAATTAAATGCTTTTAATTAATGATTTTTAAATTTAATTAATTAACTTAAATTTAATAAATCTTTTCTTTAATTATGTTTTAAAGTAATTAATGGTATTTATTTATTATTAATTAATTTAATTAATGATGTCTAAATTTAATTAATTATGTAATTAATGAGATTAAAGTAAATAAATAAATTTAATAAATTATGTTAATTTAAAGGTGATTAACGTTTTTACCAACCAAATTGATTAATGAATTTTAAAGATAGTGAATTATTCTTCTTAATGATAGTTAAAGCCAAGTATCCAACTAAATAAGGATGTTGAAAATTATTAAATCCTTTTATAACGTGTTTAAAGTTAGTAAACTCATTTAACAAAGTGTTTTGAAGCTAATAATTTTAATGTGAATCCCAAGCACGAATTCGGTTTTAAAAGCAAAAGTTTGAATCATTTAGGAAAATGAATAAATTCACGTAAAGCAAAATCATTTATATGTAAATGATTTATTTATATGCTTAATAGTAAATGTCGAAGATGTAGATCTGTCACTATTCAAAGTTAAAAACAGCAGTAGACATGACTTTGAGGTAAACCTTAACCTATCAGGTATTATTGTTAACTGGGTAATGGTGCAAGTTTGAATTCGATGAGTGGTGATGTTTATCAAGGCTTAATTTCCATATACGGTCATTTTTGTATCCTCGGTAGTTGGTTACCCGCTATCGATTACTTCAGCCTAAATTTTCGTCATTCTAAGACACTGTGTTGCCTGGTTGAGCTTTATTATCCTTTTTCGAGAATGACTAAAACCAAAGCGCGAGAGGAGGCCATGCTATGTGAGGTTTCTCCCATTAGGATACCTTCACTTCTCATCTATATTGGATTCAGTGCCGCTTTAAGATGTGAAGTATTCGAATACTTGGTTAGGTTTGTTGGGGTCCGGTTTCGAGGGTTCCATGACGTGTCATGGAGTAAATGAGCTTCTCAGAAGTACATTACTAGAGGTATACTTCAAAAGGGGGTACACCCTCCTAGTCAGTATGGGAAAATTTTCTTTTCTTATTTGATTTGAACCTCCAAATTTGTTTCCTTAATTTAATCGAGAAGAGTTAACCACTCTTCGTGATGTTTAATTATTTATCTGTTCTTCACGTCTGGATGTTGATTCATGTGAGAGTAAACCTATTCCGTTTTCAATAGCGTAGTCTCACATTTTTGTGTTTAATCACGTATCTATTGATTTAATTTTTTTACTCATACCTAGCATATTATCTGACCCGAATTGTTTATTTTCCCTAAACTTTCGGATGCTTAATTTTATTTGAATAGTTTGAGTGTAGCAGGTCTATGTTGGATATTTTAAGATGGTGTACGAGTAAGAGACTTTTACCTACACAGCTATCTATTCTGTTGTTTATCTAGTTTGAGTATGTATTTTGTTCAGCATATGTAACTAGCAGACTATTATATCATTGTAAGAGACTTATAGTGCTTTTGTGTAACTCTAATAACTCCCTGTTAAGGAGTAGTCTTATGTATTATATCATTGTTAAGATATATTTATTAGTTTCGTTGTGAGGTTCTCTATTCTGTTCTTTATTTTTAACCTACGACGATTCATCTTTCTGATGCTTGGGATATGGCACACGAACATCAAAGATGTATTAAGTGTCGTTTCTAGGATCAAGGACGAAAAACAAAATCGGTCTAGAGGTAATCGGATAATTTGTCCCATATGATTAAAAGTCTGATCATGCCTGGATACTAGCAAGATTGAGGACGGTAGGCTATACGTTTGGATTTCTATTCCTAAAAAATAAGGAATAACATGGAACTTGGGTTATTTATAACTTATTGATGTTCAAAGGAAATTCGACCTAACATGAATGAAAATAACCACAGAGTTGGTTAAAAACTATATTTTAGTTTCACCCAACAAAATACTTCGCCAACTTTAAAAAAGGCTAATTAAAGGAATATAATTAAAGAAATCATAGGAATTTTATTTATAGGCATAGAGTTGCAGTAAACTAAAGTGCTACATTGAAATAAACATGTATAATATATGTAGATTGAAATACAGGCAGTCATATAATATATGCAAGTAGTTGCATGTGAGCACGTGCAAAACATAATAGTGCGGAAAAGTAAACAGAATAAAGATTGCAAAACAAAAGTGATCATTCATTACATAAGCTTTTACAGGAAAAAGGTCATGAGGGCCGTTCCTGCATAAATACAGCTTGTTTATAGCAAAAAGAAAAGAAAACTATAACAAAAAGAGTCGTCTCATCTGTAGGTCCTAGGAATCTCCTACTTATTCTTCCCTCACTTGCTGCCCTTGCCACCGGAGCTGCCGGGTCACCTCTTATGCTTTCATCCACCTTTGATTTTCCACTCTTCCAGAGTGTCTCCCTCAGATTAGATAGTTTCTCCCTCAGTTGCATCTTGGGGCTCATTAGCTTTTCCAACGAGGGCATTAGAGGATTTGATCTTACGGGGCTTCAACTTGATAGAAAGAAGTTTAGCAGATAGCTTATTGGCACAAATCTAATGGACTTTTTGGCACCAGGCTCGATTTTGATCTTCACCTTAGAACGGTCAATCTTTAATCCACTGTCATGGTAATTTGATCGTTTGGGTCTATGGTGCATGTCATAATGACATCTTCCTCCAGGGACAATGACACATCCTTATGGTTCTTCAGAGCTATAATTTTCTAAGAATCAGTCCCTAGGTCAGAACTAGGAAGAGCGACAGGATTGAGAAGTTCTGTGAATATGGAAATTTACAAATATAGTAGTAAAAATGAGAGATCGAGTTAGGTGAGAACTGAAGGACTTCGAATATTGATGAAACAAGAGATATACCTTTACCTAAAATTGATTAAGAGGCAGGAGATTTAAGAATTTCACCTTCTTTAGATGAGTGCTACATTGTTTGGTCAACAAAGGGAGGAATATAGGTGTCGACAGAACTAGTTGCTGCAGATGCTAGGATTCTTTGGGTAGCTATGGAGAAGGCCCCCTTAGTCATAGGTATATCTTGTCAACAACTCCTAGGATTTTGGAGTTGGAGACTTTGGCTAAAACGATGCACTCATGCCAACTGAAGCTTTGACTATAGTGGTGACATCTTCCTCAGCAAAGATAGCATTTCCCTCCTTAAGTTTCGATATATTATCTACATTGAGGTACTTGGCCATTAGTTCTTCTTCAATGAGGCCTTCATCGACTACTTTTGAACGGTGCAACATTTCCTCCAGTCTTCTGCAAGAGTGAGGGCTTATATATTCCCTAGCCATTTCAGATTCTTATATTGAATCACGTTAGCAAAAATCTACTGGAGAGAACTTTTCAATTCTTTCCTTTCTTTTTCCTTTTCTCTTTGAGGTCTTTTAGCTCTTGCATGGTAAATGAGTAATCAACTTTCGTATCCAACTTTTCAGTCTTTACCAGTAGCATCTCAATTGCAAGTTTCTCATTTTTCTAATGAAGCCTTTGAATCTCGATTGCTTGCTCTTTAATGTTTTGTCGTCGGCCCAAACGGTTTCTTCTTTTGCAGTAAGGGTAGGGCCTTTCTTAGCAATTTGGTTTTTAGGGCAGCGTTGTCTTCATATGTAATTTTCAACGGTCTTTCAACACAAGTTCTGCATTAGTATGAGCCACCCTCATTTCTACCATTAGGTTTTCGATACTAGTCTTAAATTTCTAAGCGGCATCCCTTTTCGCCTTCGTCTTCTCCAAGTCACTTTTGCCCCTATCGATAAGATGTTCATAATTCTTTTTCTTGGACTCAAACCTGTTCATATGGTTTATCCGACTGCCCTTGGAGGGGGCCTAATAGTTACAGCCCTCATCGATGAGCATTTGAATCCATTGGACACCTCGTTCTACTTCTTCCTTCGAAATTTTTTTGATGCCATAAGAAAACATGACACCAATCAAGATGGTCGGGAAAAGTAGCTTGCATGGGGGATGATGGAGCAGGAACATGAGATGGAGGAACATAGTCCTTTGTAGTGAGGAGGCATGGTTGTGGTTATGGAGCAGGAAGTGGAAATCTGCTAGTTTGCAAAATTTGACTTTCATAGCGAGGCAAAGGAATGCCAGAATAGGACCACGACAAGCATGCGAGTCCTTATGTCTCTTATTTTGACAATTTGGTTGCCTTTCTTCAGCCTGTCTTTTCTTTCTCTCTCCTTCTGTATGGCGGTCTTCTTCGGTTCTTTTCCTTTGCGGCTAGCTCTATCCTCTTTGGATTTATAATCTCGGCGATAACTAGAATGAGGCAGGTATGGACTAGGGGTCCATCCTTTAGACTTACCAATGTTGTATTGGAGCTTGCTGTATCTATTTCTTGCCATGGTACTTGAGATGAGAAAAAAGATTACATAAGCTTTGGAATTTTGGAATGCAAATGAATGCAAGGATATGCGCTCATGATCCTAGTGCATATCGATAGCCACCTAAAGTACTTTACGAACCGTGTTCAAAAGCAAGTAAAGATGGAGTCTCTCCACCTTCAACTAGGATGTCCCCAGGTGAGAAACTAAAGCCCAAAGAGCCATCCTTAAGAAGATCGCCGATGGAAATATCTTCACCCGAAGTGCCAAAGATGTCTCCTAAAGATCCAACCAGAGGACCGGCCTAGATTACCACGATATGCTCAATTTTGCAATTTTTGAAGTATATTTGATAATCACATGTTTTTAGTGAGATGAGACAAGATGCTCAATGCCTTCAGGAGATGTCTCGCCAAATGATTTGTCTCCCTCAAGACTAAAATCGTAGCCATTATTGCCTCTCCCGGTACTCTCCTCCTCCTCTTCTTTTTCTTCTTCTTCCTCTTCACTTATTTCTTCTTTCCTTTCTCTTCTCCCTTTTCCTGCACTCTCCTATGGAATCGGTTGCATTCTAGTTGGAATCAGTAGCATTCTAGCTTCTGCATCCCTCCTCCTGGAACTTCACCAATGGGAGGCTCTGATGCTACCCTATCAACAGGCTTATTAACATTTATTGTTCCCAATGGACTTTCAACTTCCCCTTGGAGGTTATCACTAGAGCTACGAGGAGGATGAAGACCCGGTAGGAATTCTAAAACAACTAGGTGGAGTAGTTATAGGGATAGAGAAGCAATCAAGAAGTAGTAGACTACATCGATGAAGGTTTTCATTGGTTAAAAGGTGTGCAGTGGTGTGGCGAAGGAAGTTGATTCCTTTAAGAGTTTCTAAGTTTGTATCATGCTCTTCACTGGGTAACTCAAGCAGGAATATCTATAAAGGAATTGGCTTAAAATTTAAGTGCTTGGATGGTAGAAATTTGAGTGTGGGAAGAGAGACTTACTGCTAGAGAGCCAAGGTCCACTGAAGCCATATATGCATCAAACGAAAAAGCGCTCGTCCCTAAAATATGAGCGTTTATTATGAAGTTTCTTTATGATTTTACATCGACATTTGGCCTCATTTATCATATAAGATGGTGATTCTTTCCTATGCTTGAAGCCCGGAATTTAGGTTAACTCGCTGAAGTTGGGAGGTCATTGGAATTGATTCATAAATAGCACGTATGGAGAGCTCAAGAGTGTGTATCCGTTAGGGTGAACATGGGACGGAGCTAGTCCAACCTCTTGGAGAATCATGCATAAGAATGGATTAAATGGTGAAACAACATTGCCCAAGCACATGTTTCGATTACACGTTATGTAACCCACTGGAGGGTTATATGCTTGTTGGATTTTCTTTGGGAAGCACATCACCTTCAAGAATCCCATGTTGTCTGCATATAATATGGATCATCTTGGTAGTCATAGTAGTTGGCACCTATTCTGGTGGATCATCCAGTACTGTTATACCAATATATTGGTTAAAAGGAGAAGGTGGATATTCGATTGGTTCCACCTATATGATCACTCTTTGAAGTTCTTTGGTGATTGAACGCTTAGGTCGAAAAGGCGTAGAGGTCGAAGTCTGAGCAGTATTAGACCTGGCTTCGAGGGGAGTAGGCGGCCTGGTGTCACCTAGAAACGGGGGCTATTAGTGAGTCATTTTGGACAGGAAAGTATAGCGTTCAACTGGATCAGGTATGTTTTGTTTTGGAATTATATTTCAAAATCAAACCCCGTATAACTGATGCCCAAAATACAACAAAGGTCAACTTGTGTTGACCAATCATGTTCCGAGGGTTGATTGGGGGCAACTAATGGTATTTCCTATGCATTGTGAGTCTCGTGTCTCATACACACTGAGCGGACCATCCTATGTTCACAGCTCGCTCATGCTAGAAAAACATCCATGATGCACAACAAAACTATGCATTGGATTTTTCACGTTATCATCGGATAATCGATAACGGAACCATTATCAGAAGCGACATAAATGTTTTTCTTTTACAAGAACATTGGAAGTGTGGGAATTTGGCATGCTTTAAGATGGAATCATTCAACTATTGGAGCATGCTCAAAATGACCATTCTTTGGAAGAGAACCGTTCTATTAATACTTGAAAGGAAATATTTGAGTCGTCAAGTGTTAGTCAGAGCAAACCATGGAACTTTGTAAGGTGAAGACTTAGGTTTTGATAGTCGATTGGTTCACCCGAGCACTTCCTAAGTCAAACCCGAATGCACTCTGAGTCTGACCTAAGAATAGCCTTGAAATAACCAAGAGATTTCCCCAACCAAGCACTTGTCGGAGTCATCCAAGCCTCAATCACCATCATCATCGTCAACTATAGTGACCCTAAAACTATGGTCGGTGGAGTGCTCCATCACTAGAAAGTGACAACCCCTTGGAAAAGCGAGTTCAAATCTCAACTTGTAGGAGTGATCGGGATCGAGCTCTTCAAGAGTGTGGCAATATATGGTACGATGGTCTGGAACAATGCGGTGTTGAGGAGATGGCGGCAGCGCCAGAAGGTCAAAGATGAATGGTTGAAGTCTTAGAATCAGGCTCACAAAGGATCGATAAGAATAAAGGGTTCATAAGAAAAATGATAAAGGGGTGGAAAAAGCATAAGTATGAGTACTTATAGTACTCGTTGGCAGGAAAAAAGTACTCAATATCGAATAGAAATTTTGGATAAAAAATGGAAGTAAGGAGAGGGGAAGGTAGATCATACCGATATGAGGCATAAGATAGTCGATCTTGTCCTTAGCATGGAGAATGGAATTTCAACTGCATAAAGCAGTTGAGCGGATGTCCACAGAATGGAGGCAACGCTTTGAAGCCACTCTTGAATAACCAACAGAGATAAATGGATAATAGTAAATGTTTGTTTTGTCTTGTTGCAAAGCACGTTTTGTTTCCAATAGAAGCATACTCTAGGGAGGCAAGTGTTATCTGCTTTTTAACAAAGTAGCCCTTAGATAATCTGGATGGCAAGATAAAGACGAAACGATTCATGGGCTTTGGAATATACTTGGAAGGGCAATAGAACTGAACTCAAGTGTTCGGAGAGCAATGGAAGTTAGAGGAATCACTCAGTACCAAGCACTTATACTCAGTACCAACAACTATTTTGACTCCTTGTGGTCCCCTAAAGCTATAGTATATAGAATAATGGCATATGTGATCATCATGGAGTGCATTTCTTACGGAATAAGTGAGCAACTTTAAGGATTTTTTGAAGGAAAGTATACGAGTGCGAGCGATATCGGAACCACATAGAAATAACATGATCTCTAAAAAAGTGATAGGAACACGTTGGCTTAAGAAAAGAAAACCAAAAGAAGGAAGATGGGGAAGTTACCCTCCAAAAATCATGTTGGCACCGACCATTTATGTTCGGTACCAGGTAGATTTTTAGCTCGAGGGTGGCTTCTTATGCTACATTCTTGGATCTTGATCTGTGCTTGGTACCTCATGGGCCTTTGACTAGACGATTTCTCTATAAATATGAACCCTATAGAAATCAAGGAAGGACTTTGGCTTATTATCTTCTTCATCTTCTATCTTTCCTCCATCAGAGTCACTAAAGAAGCTGCTATTTTCTATTCTAGGCCTTTAGATTAGTAAAACCCTTATATTAGTGACAAATCTAAAATCAATAAAAGCTAGAGTAGATGTAGGTCATAAATTACTGAATCACTTTGAAAATCCTATTGTTCTACCTATTTTATTTTTATTTTTTGTTAGACCTAAATATTTCAATAAGACTTTGGGTGTTGTGCCACCTTTGGCATCAACTCTTCTTGTTCTTCTTGAGTGGAGTATCAAGAAAAGATCGATTGTACTTCGACAACATATCAAACTCGGTCACATATTCCAACACAAACATCTCCGCCGGCCATAAATCTACAAAGTTTTGGAACAGCACCGACTTTTGAGCAGTCGATATATACTTCCCTTTAAACCTTGCCTTAAAATGCTCCCAAGTAATCTGATCCTTGAGAGTATTAACGTTGATTGCGTTCCACCACCCCATAGCTCGCTACTGAAACTGTCTAGAAGCTAGCATCCTCTAATTCTAAGTCTTCAACGATCCTTTACCAAATGTAGATCAAATCTTTGATTTCCACGGCCTACTCCGTTCCAAGGAACGATTTACCTTTGAATCTAGAATAATCCTCACTCAACTTAGCAAAGCTGCACCTGGGCGCTTGCACTTAAGAAACACCAATATTTGGAATAACTTAGGCATTTTGAACCACGTTTTGCACCATTTCAGCAAGCATGTTCTTCGATTTGGGCTTAGCAGCCGCCGATCCTAACCCCTCCTCAACTCCAGAAATGGAGTTCCTAGTGACATTCCTCGTATTTCGGCTCATTCTTAATCTACAGTAAGAATGATCGGTCTCTCATAAAGGAAAATGTAGGGTCCATGAATGCAATGCGAATTATATAAATATATACATGAAATCTAGTTTTGGAAACCACAATATAAAAAGTATGCTCTGTCGTATATCGCTCGATCCACTCTAAGGTGACAGCTCCTTTCTTATCTCTAATGGATCCACAATCAAATTAGGCCGTCTACATAACCTAAACTCAAATACCAAATGTGATGACTGCCTTACACCTCTAATACCAAATATACGTATAGAGTGCATTGTAGAGGTACCCAGTTGATGTAAGCTGATGGTCAAGGGTGCAAACTAGAGTGTTAACTGGATTTTTAACTAACAAGAAATCAATGGGAATTAGTAACATTGATGAGAAGATGGAATGACCTAAAACTTGGAAAAGATACTCAAAAGGATAAAAAGAAAGGCCTACGAAAGTATAAATCCAAAATAAGCTAAGACCTTAACTCGGTTGAGTTAGCCTCCTTAAGTTGGTATCGAGTTTAAATGCCTCATCATGGTATCTTCATACTTTTTCAAATTGATCCCCTAGTCTTCCTATGCATATTTATAAAGTTTTGTAGAGTTCTAGCGAACCTATTATCAAGAATGAAGATGTGATGGTCCAATTGGTAGGATAATCCAAGTCATGGAAGAACGACAATCAAAACTTGTCAACAATCCACCAAATTACATGAAGGAAATCTAAACTAACAAAGGAGTGCAAGATAAGAAGTTTCAGCCAAAGATTGTTATGGATTAAACTTGGCATCGAATTAAGTTCTTAACTCGATACCCAATTTAGGTGTTAACTCTGGTCGTCTTGGTATTTTTTGTGTTATCTTAGACTAGTCTCTGGACTTCTTTAGTATTGGGCTTCTGATCCAAATGTCTACTACCCCTATAAATACAAATCATTGAGCAACCAAGAAAACATCTAGAATTTGCTATCGCTGCGCGAGGTCTCCATCTATTCTTCAACTCTTTCATCTACATGGTAATCACCAAAGTAGCTACTCTAGGTAATTCTAGGACCTAGAATCAGTCCAACCCATAATCTTATGACTAATTCTTTCTTAATCACCTTGTAATCTCATTCAGTTAAGATCAAATCAAAATGAAAAGCTATAAAGTGTACATAGGCTTAGTAAACAGCCGAACCACTATAAAAAATCTATCTTACATTTAATTTTCTATTATTTTTTATTATAGTTGTTCTGTTTTAACAGGGCTAGTGCTTTCACATCATGTTCCAGAGTGTTGATCCATTTTTTGTGTTAACATTTTGGTGCTTTCAATGAGAACAATGAATCCAAGTTTGAATCTAGCTAATACTTTGGATTGGATAGATCGAAAGGTTAGATCAAAAAAGATTGTTTGAAAACGGTTAGAGATTTGCCATTCTAATGGTTTTTAAGAGGAAGACAACATTAGAATGATCTGTTGGGACAACACTTAGTGTAGATGAAACCAATCTCGAACAAACAAAAGTGAGCAATGCTAACAATCATCAAATAGAGGTTAATGCTAGAAACCTAGCAACAAGTGCTTCTACTCGATAGGAGGTCGTAACTAGAGGAGGGCTTAACTTGATGGTTAATCAACTTAACCAAAAGATAAATGATAGTTAGAAGGCTGTTATGGATAAGATTGATGCTTTGCTAGCGCTACAACCACTAACTGCTGAAAGGACTAGGTTGGAAACTGCAGAAATTATGTAATAGGAGAATTTCTCTATTTTAGGCTAGAATAGGAGGGATAGCAAGCAAAAGAAAAGGGAGGTAGTTGGTAGAGTGATCGGTGTTGTTATTGAAGGTAATAGAAGTTCCCCTCCTGTCAAAGGACAACCTGCCTCAAATAGCAACCTCGGAGTGAAAGCTATATAAGGGAATATTGCAGTGCTTCTTTCCTATTCTAAAGATGACATGCAACTTGATGCTAAAGTACTGGAATTGAATGTTGACATTGGCAGGCAAAATGCTGTAAAAAGTGTTCAAACTGCCACTATAAAGCCAACCGTGCGCCAATGGAATTCTGTAGGAGTTGTTCTCTTGGAGAATGGAGAATATGGACTTCAGTTGACAAGCCAGGACCATTCGCAGAGTCATGCGCTTAGCATATCTCTTGACTGTCGACCTGTGGACTACCAAGCCAGTGAGGCATTCATTGTAGATAAGGTTAAATGCTTGATGGAAGATTATAAGGGCATGAAGGATGACGATTTAGGTTTTGCACAAGCCAAAATCCATTTACTGAAAAAATTTAAGGCAAGAGTACCCCTAGGAGTTTATAATGACCACTATGCCATTTTACATTGGAACGACGGACCTCGAACAACACTTGTTCAAGTAAAATTGGGATATGGATAAAGCTGGGCAACGAATGATGTCCATTGTAGATGTTTTCTTATCTTCCTAGAAGGTATTGCTTCAATGTGGTTTACTAGACTCCCACCAAGATCCATTTCTACCTTTGACGAGTTAGAAAGAAAGTTCTTGGAGAAGTTCAGACTTCACTTGGCACAGCCAAAAGATATGGGGTCTCTATCTGACCTTTTCCAAGCACCAAATAAGTCACAAACATCCTTTATGAACCTGTTTAATACTGTGGTTACTGAAGTGAGCAATCCTAAGGAAGATATGGTGTTTATGGCTTTAGTCTGAGCTATCCATCTGAACATATACTTTGGAAGATGGAATAAGGTGAAACAACCAACCACTGTGAAGGAATTTAATTGAAAAACGAGTCAATATATGAGATTTGAAGAGGCAGATGCATTAGAGGGAAGAACTATTAACGTGCAACTAAAGGAGATAGTTCAGAGCAATGTAGCAGTCAATCGGGATGGAAATAATTCTGGATCCATGACAGGAAATGTAGGGAAAGATGGAAATCATAAAAGGAAAAACTAGAATACTAGTAGGCATGATGGGAATGGAAAGCAGGTCAGGAGCTTGAGACCCACTAAGTATACACTATTGGATGATAGCTTAGAGAACATCTACCTTGCAACTCAACTGGTGGAGCAATATAACAAGTCTCCTAGGAAGGAGCAATCTGAACGACAAAAGCAAATGAGGAAGTTCTACCACTTCCACGAATCTCAAGGGCACAACACGAACGAGTACTGATATCTAAAAGATCCGATTAAAAATTATATTAGGAACAACAAACTCCAATAGTATGTGAAAAAATAGCAAAACTCTGACCAGCCTGCTGGATCCTAAGTTCCAAGTACTCAAGGAAACTAATCTGGAACCAACAGAGAAAGATCCAAATGAATAGATCATGGACTTGTTATCGGAACTATATTTGGAGAACCTATCCGGCACAAAAGAGCTGGAGATGGAGAGATACACGAGTTCATTAAAGAACGCTATGAAAAAACTTGTTTCGTAATTGAGGATGGCGCTCCAGCAAAGCAGCAAAGGACACTTAATGATGACATATTGTTTAGAACTGAGATATTGAAGCAATAGAAGCACTGACTCTTAATTCGATGGTGGTGACGGTCAAAATTTGATCCGCAGTTTACGTTGAGTCCTGGTAAATAGTGGAAGTTCTATTAACATCTTGTTTCGACACATGTTCGACCAAATGAAGATTAGTATAAAGGATGTATATGCTTGCCGAATGAAAATCCAGGGCTTTACGGGAGAACGAAGACATCCAGTCAGGATGATTGACTTGCTAGTGGAGCTCGAAGAAGGAGAATGAACGGTAGTCCTTATTCAAAACTTCGTGATCATGGATGAAATAATGGTTTAGAATGATTTCTTTTGTTGATCAGCCCTTGCTAATTTCAGGATCGCTTTGGCTTCGTAGTGCCTTAGCATAAAATTCTTTATGGAGAATGGAGTTGGAGTTGTAAAGGGAGATCAAAGCATTGCTAGAGAATGTTGTATCATTGAGTTATGCGAATTGAAATGGAAGGAAAAATGAAAGAATGTGGGGAAGTCTCTCCACATTCCAAAACCATCAACATAGCAATTACAGAACCACCCTTGGCTCAGGGACCATAGCTTTTTTGACTAGTCTTTGGACCCTAGAAAGAAGAGTTCATAGGAGGAAAGAGCAGCACCAACATAGACTACAGTGTCAGTCCCTGTTGATATGGTTGGCCCAAGTTGAGTCTTAAACATAGGATCAAAACTTGTGATCAAAATGCAACAAGAACTGATCAAGTTTCTTCATACCAAACTAGATATGTTCTCTTAGATGCATTCCTATGTGTTTGGGATATCGTTGGAGGTAGCATGTCGCGCACTTAATGTCGATCCCAAATTCACACCAGTACGTAAGAAAAGATGCGGTCTGGGCCCAGAGTGATCCGCTGCATTGAAGTAAGACGTGGATAAGCTGTTGGCCAACGACTTTATCCGTGACTCAACATATCCTGAATAGGTGTCAACTACTTGGGCTTAAACAAATCTTACCCAAAGGATAGTTTCCCACTACCTAGAATTGATCATCTCATGGACGGAACTGCAGGGCATGACCTACTCTCCTTCATGGATGCCTACACATGATATAACTAGATTATCATGCATGAACCCGATTAAGATACCATTAGCTTTATCGCCTACCTTGGATTGTATTATTACCAAGTAATGTCATTTGGCCTAAAGAACGTCGGGGCAAGTTATCAATGATTGGTGAACAAAATGTTCAAGGATCAAATTGGATGAACAATGAAGTCAACATGGACGACGTGCTAGTCAAATCACGTGTGTTTAGATATAATTTGGATAACCCCTCGGAAGTGCTCGAGATTCTTTGAAAGTATGGAATGAAGCTTAACCTGCTGAAATGCTCTTTCAGTGTGATTTTTGGGAAATTTATAGGTTTCATCATGAATACAAGGGGAATTAAAGCTAATCCCAAGCAAACTATTGCCTTGTGGAATGTCATAACCCCTATACAAAAAAGAAGTTGCAAAGTCTGAATGGAAAATTCGTAGCATTGAGTTGATTCATTTCCACAGCAACAGACAAGTGTATACCGTTCTTTGATGCATTGAAGAAAGATAAGAAGAACTTTACGAGGAATCAATATTGTCAGACTACTTTTGAAGAATTATTACAACATATGGAGGCCGCACCTGTTCTATCTAAACTGGTGGATGCGGAAGACCTATTCATCTACTTGCCAGTGTCCACTCATGCTCTGAGCATAGCACTGGTACGCGAAGAAGCTAGGATCCAGTGGCATGTTTACTACTTTAGTAAGTGATTCACTAGAGACAAGAAAAACTATCCGAAATTGGAAAATTGGCCTATTGCCTATTGATCACATCAAGAAAGCTACAACCATATTTCTAAACTCATTCGGTTAAAGTGTTTACAGATCAACCTTTGAAACAAGTACTTTATCGACTTGAGACTTCAGGGCCATTTTTGAAGTGGAATATTGAATTAAACCAGCATGACATGACTTATCATTCCTGAAGGGCAATTAACGGATAGGCATTGGCTGATTTCATCATAGAATTCAACATTCGAGATGGAGAAGAGCAGAAGGCGGAGGAAGTGGTGTCACAATGGAAGCTTTTTGTCGATGGCGCATTAAACAAATTTTGCTCGGGAGCAGTAGTTGTGCTGAGACACCTGAAGGACGATCAATATGCTATGCCTTAAGATTAGAGTTCCCTACTACTAACAACAAGGTAGAGTATATGGCATTGATAATGGGATTGAAGATTGTGAAGGAATTGGAAAAAAAGCGGTGCATATGTACAACGACTCTCAACTTGTTTTTTGTTAGGTAAAGAGGAAATTTCAAGATAAAGGGGAAAATCTCACTTCCAACTTGACAAAAGCATGGGAACTGCTCAATGACATGGAACACTACATGACAACTCATATTCTCGGGAAAAAAAATGTGAATGCCGATTACTTAGCCATGCTGGCTAGTTCCGGAGAGGCATAATCAATAGGATTGGTTCTAGTTGAAATGTTAATAGCTTCAAGCATAGATCAGATGGATATAGATTGGAATCCAGAGACCATTGAAGAGAAAGAATCATGGATGATGCCAATTAAGGATTATCTACTAAAGGAATACTCTTCGAAAGCTAGAATGGACGAAAGAAGCTCCTTCAAAAGACATCGTGGCTCATGCTACAAGATAAATTGGTATACATGAGAGGCTTCTCCACCCCCTATTAAGGTGTGTAACCAAAGGTGAAGCTAAGAAGATTCTAATGGAAGTCCATAAAGGCATGTGCGGGGACCACACTAGGGGGCAGACACTGGCAAAGAAGGTCTTACATTATGGATATTTCTGGCCCATAATCAACCGATACACAACAGACTACACCAAGCATTGTGATCCATGCCAGTGATTTTCAAAGGTCCCGAGAACTTGGAACTTATGTAAATGGTCGGCCCTTAGCTGTTTGCAATTTGAGGAACTGATCTAATTGGCATATTATCAATAGCCAAAGGAGGAGCTAAATATGCTATCCTTGCAGTTAATTACTTTACTAAGTAGGCTGAAGTAGACCCGCTTTCCACTAATACCACTAAATAAGAAATTAGCTTTGTAACAAAAACATTATTTGCAAGTTTGGAGTACCACAGAAAATCATCCCGGATAGCGGAACTCTATTTAAGAGCGTTGTATTCAAGGACATCTATGAGCATTATCGGATCGAGAAGTGCTTTTCCACGGTATGGCACCCATGGGAAAATGGTTAAGTGGAAGCAGTAAACAAAATCATAAAATCCACTATCAAGAAGAAACCAATGAAAGCTAAATGAAACTGTTTAGATGAACTTCCACTTGCACTATGGGCTTATAGAACAACACATAAATCTACGACAGGACACTCAATGTTCATCTTGGCATACGGTTCGGAAGTAAGGATCCCAGTGGAAATGGAAGTCCCCTCTCATCTGAGACGATGCTTCAATCAAGCAGCTTGTGGTTAAGTCACTTGACCAGATCAAGGAGAAGAGAAGAAGCAGAACAAAGGACCGTTGCTCACCAGAAGAGAGCAGTGTAAGATTTCAACAATTAAGTTCACAACCGCACCGTCGAAGTGGGAGATCTTGCCCTTAAATAGATCTTCAAGGGTACGGAAGCACTTGACCCAAACTGGAAAGAACCCTACGTTATTGACCAGAAGCTTGAAGATGTAACATTCAATCTCATAACGGTCAATGGAATTCCGATTCCTTGTGCTTAGAACAGTGACTCGCAGTGACACTATTTTATTTAGTACTTATCTCTATATTTCCTATTTGCACAAATAAGCTACCCAGGGATACTAAGGGCATTGTAAAAAGTAGGATTCACCTTTCTCTTTATTATCAGTAAATTAATTTAGCTTTTTGAACCAATAGAACCGTGTTTATATAAGCAACCCACTGCGTCGACGGTATTAAATTGACTTAAACTGCCAGATCGACGAGGAAAATCTATCCTAGCCATTTGAGAACCGTTGTCGCTCTAGAGATATTGTGAAGGCCCAACCTCACCCTAACCCATAAGTCGGTCCTCACTTCTTGGACCGATGGAATCATGTTCGAGTAAGCATCCATTCTTTTGCCACTTGAACTGATGAAACTTTTTTCAAGTGCACTCCATTTCTTGACCGATGGAACTTCATCCAAGTAAGCCTCCATTCTTTCGCCAATTGAACCAATGGAACTGCATTCAAGCGCGCTACATTTTCTCACTCCTTGGACCGATGGAACTGTGTCCAAGTAAGCATCCATTCTATTCCACTTGAACTGATGAAATAATAAAGTACACTCTGAATCATCAGTGTTATCTCGATAACATCGACAGTCTGTCAAAATATCTTAAGTATCGACACTGCTCCGACAACATCAGGAAATTCATCAGTTGTAGGATTGGTAGAAATCAATCCCCACCTCCCAAAACTCAACGTCGCTCGAAGGCAGGTGAAGCCAAAAGAGAATCCAAGGGATTGAGCTATCCATTAGTCTCTGGAAAAAGAGATTGATACGTGGGTAGTACCTCAATACCGATCTTGGAGAGAATCAATCGCAATCAAAATACATGGTGCTGAGAATCAAGCTTTCAAATTACAAGTTCCTAGAGATGGGAGCTACAGTACATCGTGGATTAGGGGAAACCAGAGAGTTTCCTAGAGCATTCGGTCTTATATCAAATGTTTGAAGTAACTAGCCTCGTAGGGTAGGGGCACATAATGCGCTAACACTTGGTCAGGATAAAAAAACTGCATGGTTCTGTTACACTGAACAGAGAATTTTAGCAACCACAACAGAGCTAAGTAAAGTAGTATATAGAATAATTGCAAGTTACACTACTTACGCCATTTACATGCATGAAATTACAGTAAATAAATACATCAAATCCTATATTGCAGTAGTGTATAATATGGAAATTACGAGACAAGCAATCATATTATGCATATGCATAAAGAATATAGAAAACTACAAAGAAGAGATTAAAGTGGAAATGCTAATCTTTTTCATTGCTATATCATTTTATATACAACATTAAACAGCGGGGGCCGTACCCGGAAAATATCATCCTATTTTGAATATCAATAAGAAAAAAATAAAGACCTTAAATAATTCTATAACAGAACGAAAAAAAATGCTAAATATAGACTCTATACTTGTACATACTCTAACACCATAAAGACACACAAAAAGACAATTAGTACCCTGCTCCATTTGTGCTCGAGCTCATCCCGACTTCTTTCCACCTTTCCCTTTGCCTTTACTGCCCTTGCTTGGGCAAATCGGGAGCTTCTTCATGCTGTTCTTTTCGGTCTCTCCTCCTATAGGGGAGCCAGACACCTCTAACCCAATGGCAGTCGCACTCCTCTCCTTAAGATAGCTTCAACGAATAGTAGTAGGAGTCTCGCGCTTCCGCTTCTCCTTACCTTCTTCATAAGTAGCCCCTTCCTTTTCTTTTCCAGTCTCCCTAGCCGGAACTAACTCATTGATAATCACCACCTCTCATCCGTGGACACTGAGACATCCTCCAAGTTTTGTAGCACCTTTATCTGTACAAAATCAAGCCCAAGTTCGGAGCTAGAGGTAGGAACTATACTAGAAGATGTTGTAGAGTCAGTGGTGGAAGCAATAAAAATAGCGGTAGGTCTTGAACCCTAAACAGCAGGACGAGGAGGCAGGAGAGTTAGTTAAACTACAAGTTTGAAAAAAGAGGTACATAATTTAGAAAAGGATTTCAGAGTAAATTCATGTGCTTGGAGCACCGAAGAGACGTGAGAAATACCTGAGCCAAGGGTTTGGTCATGAACTTCAATCTTGAAGGCTTCACCGCTAGTTCCCATCTCTGAAGGTTGTAGTACAACTGCAAAAAGGGTGTGGCTCACCCAAGGCTACGAAAGTTGCATGGGCATGAGCAGTTTTAGAAACAATAGTCACGGATATGGGGATGGTCGCCGTCTACTCTTGAGAAGTATAAACAATGTTTAGTGCTGACAAAAAGAGTTTGGACCAGCAAGAGCTTTGGCTACAACATCGGTAGCTTCCTTCTCCCATTATTCCCCAAGGATCTCTCTACCGGTGGTGAAGAAGTCTATGTCCTTGGGACTAAGATAAGCATCCTTTAGTTCCTCATAAGAGTGCACATCCTTAGCTTCCTCGGACCTGACCAATACCTCCTCCCAAATGATGGCAAGAGTCTAGGGATAGTTATTACCTAACCATTTCAAGTTGCCTTTATTCATTGCGCGGTTAGTATAAAAATGAAGCACACATGAGTCCATTTGGCTTATTGCATCATCGTATTCCGATCGTAGCTCTGAAAGCTCTGACTTGGTGCTTAGATGCTCGATCTCCTTTGCCAGTTTGCAAGATGCAGCCTCTTCCTTCTCTTTCATCGGCCACATTTTCCTCATGAAGATGAGTTATCACAACGGCATGCTCGGTGATGATAGTAGCATGACCAGTGATAGTTGGTTTTGAGATCTAATGGTGTTTTCTGCTTCAATGTGCTGCCCTTGCCGAACTCAATATGAGCATCTTTGAGTTGATCCTTGTCACGATAAAGGCTCTATAGCAAGCCCAATTTGCCTCAGTCAACAACTTGCCGCTGGCAGCCTTTCCTTTTAAGGCTAGATCCCTCTTAGTCTTTGAATGGACTATCTCATCATCACAATCTTTGATCGCCTTAGCATAGTCTTCCGTTTCAGCCTTAAATGGGAGGATCTCTTGATTGTTAATGTGATTTACATCCTGAAGGGACTTCACAAAATAATCCAAATCACGCCCAGCCTCTAAGTCCTCGTGGACTGTCTCCATATTGTTAAGGGAAGAAGCCCTATTGAGGGGTTTATCTTCTTATCAAACTTGAATTCCTTCAAGAACAGATTGAGTAAGGTAGCTTGAAGCATGGCTAGACCCTACGAAAGCATGAACTTCTCATTTTTTTGGAAGAAGTACAGGCCGTTGTGATAGTTATTGCTTGAGAAGATGGAATTTTTTTGCATTTCAGCAATTTGAGCATCAGTATGAGAAGGAGTAATCGATAATAAGGGTCCGTAGTAGTCATGAAAATTTCCGTAGCACTTGTATGCAGCACCTGGGCACTACTCTTATCATCTTATTTTCTTTTCTCTCCCATCTCGTGTTCTTGATCCAAGTGACGGCCTCATCTGTAGGATCGTTTTCACCCTAGAGGGAGGTGAATAGGGTGATACTAATTTAATGCAGAAGTATACAAAATAATCGTTGCACTGATCACAGCAGTATAATAGTAGCATAGATAATAGCAGAATATAAAAGGCAGAAAATAGAACATACAAATTTACCCAGCTTCGGTAAAACCCTATCTACATGCTGCTCCCAAGGTTTCTACTAGAAATTAAGTATTCAGACGCTTACACACATGAACTCGCAACACCCACTATCGACTAACCAAACTCTACGCTCAAAACCAACCACAACTCAGCCACTAAATTGTGAATTCTCGAACTACACCGCCATAATTCATCCCCTAGTAACACGACTAGAATTTACAAAAGTTTAAAAGAAAAAATACAAATTTAGAAACAATTTTAAATAACGAAAACCCTAATTAACTAAAGCCTAATGTGATTAAAAGCCAAATAAAACAAGGCCAACGCAAATAAATAAACTGTCCCCCTTTCTTATTTTTTCAATTTATTTCGGCCTCGAATTCTTGCTTCCTTTAGCTCGTTCATTCATCTGTGAAAAATTAGGGCTTTGGAAATTCTTTGAAGACATTTCTTTTAGTTGTAGATTGAATGATGCTTCGTTTGCTTCCTTTGATTGATTTCTTGATTTCAACAAAATTGTCGAGCGCCTTTACTTAGTTGAAAAATAGGTATATGAAATTCCTTTTTGATTTCAATCATGCTTGACGCTGATTCGATTTGTTGATTTTGAACTTAAATTGAAACTTGACTCTATGATTTTTAATGAACTCGATTATACTTGTAGCCGATGATGAGATGGGTTTAAATAGGGTTCGATCCCCTTAATTTATGTTCGTATACTTTTGTTTTGAATTCTTCTTAATCCTTGCTTGGCCATATGATTTTGATTGAATGTTGGTGATTAAACTTGACTTGTTCAATTCACATATTATCTGATAGCCTGATTCGGCTTTGAATTGCTTTGATGATGTTTTCTTGGTCATCACGGCTTTGAATTGCTGATTTGAAACTGCTGTTACAATCATTATGACACCATTACCATTTTTATGTTGACTTCTTCGGCTTGATCAATTCCTATTATCACTTTGGCAATGAATCTTTTCTGATTTTTGTAAAACCTACTGCTGACTTTGGTTACTTTGATTATGTGATGATAATTAATTTCAACTTGTTCATATTCGTATATTCTCTGTTACTAGACAGTTACGTATTGCTCGATGAACTCTTGTAGTTTTCATTTGAACTATTCTTGAAGTTTGTAGCTTGGTTTCACTATTCTCTGTAGCATATATATGTTACTTGTTGTTCATGTAGAAATGTACTAGATTCATGTCCCTGTAGATACATATGTATACAGTTTGAATCCATTAAGTTCACCATTGTCCATGTTTTATAAGTGGTCTTCACTTCAGTTGATTGTGCTTTGTTGTTTTGATACATACTATCTGGAGCTTGTTGTTTACTTACTATTGGTCTTTATGGGTTTACTGGTCTGGTGTAATTGCTCATTTGAGCTTCCGTGTGGTTCAATGTACTTGTATATGTCTTCATTTGTATTTGCTCATTGACTTGTATTTGCAACTGTACTGGTTTGCATTAAGCTCTATCCACTGTTCTTCGAATCTGCATTGGATTGAGTCACTTGAGTCAGTTGAAATGTTGACATATATACACATGTATATTTGTGTTCATTTGAGTGTGGTCTGTGCCTTGTGTGGAGCTTGATCGAGTTGTTGCTTTAAGCCAGTTTATGCACCCTGCTTTATATTTTCATATCTGGTTTCTCTGTTTTGTTATGCTGAGCTGATATACTAGCTCGAGTTGGTCTTCGATTTACACTAAAGCTACAGCTTTTACTCTGGTGCATGTTTTCGTCTAGTTGAGTTTTGTACATTTGTGTCTCTACTATGTTTTGGTCCAGTTGAGTTTTGTACATTTATGCCTCTGTTGTTGTTGCTTCATTTGTGCACTTTCATCTGGATTTGTTTTTCGTATTGCACCTAAGTTGAATCCAGCTTAAAAGTTGGGTTTGATCTTGTGCTTGTGTCATGACATTATTTTTATTGCACTTGAGTTGAACCTGGATTTTGGTTGGGTTTGACCTTGTGCCCACCTGTCCCTGTAATTTTATCAAGTGTAGATTGGTATGCACGGCCTTGTGGCATGTATAGTGATACACTGTGCATGTCACAGGTTGTTGGTGTATGATGAATTCAAAATAAATGATGACGAACAACCCAAATAACTAAGGCAAATAACATTTCAAAAAATCATTTTATTTTGCACTGCAAAAATATTTCATTTTCAATTTTATTGCCTAAGTGTCTTCTTTGCAGATAATTCAGGTGTTGGATTCAATCTCGAATAGAGTTGAAGATAAAAACGAGTGAATGAGTGATATGTAGTGGGGTGAAAATGTAAATTGAAAATTATGATGTAATCAAAATTGTATTGTAATTGAAATTTGTGTGTATATATATAGTGGGAGCTCAAATTTGTACTATTCAAAATTATAATAAATATTTGTTTAAATAAAATACATGTTTGAATTTAAATTCTATGTTATTTATTTTATTCAGCAAATATTTAGTTAATTATGAAAAATAAAATAGTACATTAACAAATATATCTAAATGAATATATATATATATATATATATGTTTATTATCATCAAACATAAATCATATATTCGCATATTCAACAATCTCCCCTTTTTGATGATAACAAACATATATTTAAGATTTTGAATTTATTAAATGTATTTGGTCATTCAATTTGCTCCCACTATTTGAATGCTCCCTTTCTACACAAAGCTCCCCCTTCATATATGCATGTGAATAAATAAAAATATACGATTGAACCTAGTTGCAAATAGAATACACAAAATAAAATATTTGACCTTTATTTGTCAAAATCTTAACTTTTTTCTCCCCTTTTTGTTATCAGCAAAATAGTAACAGTTTTAGAAAAATAAAACTATAGTGATAAATATTAATACAACATTAATACTCAGTCGGGTATAAATATTAAATTTCAATAAAAAATCAAACAAAAATCATAAATATTCTGTTAGGGGCATATTCCACTTTACAATGATAGGGATGATGCAAAACCATATAGCTCTATCTATTTGTGTTATATTTATATCAGGAATTTGAATATCTACTAACTATGCATAACCGTTAGGACTTAGACTGGTAGTATTAAAAAAATTAAAAGAAAAATAAATGAATTCAAGTATCTTCTAACCATGCATAATCGTGAGGACTATTAAATGGGATTAGAATCAACTTGTTTATTTAATCAATCGATTTTGATATGCATTCCATACATGCATAACCATGAGGACTTTTAAATGAGCATGGAAGCACATAATCAAAAATTCCAAGTAATTCACTCATGCATAACCGTGAGCACTTTTAAACGAGAGTGAATACTTTGGATGTTTTTATTGCTAAAAGATATAATAAAATGAAAAACAAATGATTTTCCGTTTAAGATACCACATATTGACATACTACATTGGATTCGATGAGTGATGGTTGATAGAAATATGATAGAAATAGAAATGGTCGTGGAATTTTTACCAAATTTTTTTTTTATAACCCTTGTTTAAATTTCTAAAGAAATTAACTAAGTATAATATCTCGCATTATAATATATGACCAATATCAACACTAATCACTTTTTCAATCACTATTTATCTTTTCGATAATCAGTAGGGAGTCAGAATAGTTAATGTAGTCATTTAAGATCAAATCCAAAAATAATTATAAAATCAGATTTTCCAAAATGACTAATCTGAAACAAGGTCAACAAAAAATGATTTTATAGAAGGGATTTTATAAAAGAAAATGTCTACTAATTGAAAATTATTTGAAAAGAAAAATATGCATATTTTTTTCATTGAAACTGCGATGCAGCTAATGAATGTCTCAACATAAATCAGTTCCACTAGTAATTTTCTATCAACTATATTACCTGTGTAATCTGCATCTGAATTTTTCATGACTCAAGATTATCGTTAATGAATGTTATAGACGAGACTGTGAAGTTGCAACAAATTTCTTAAACTCATTTTTGACAGCTTTTAAATGAAATTTAATAGAAGTCGTGCGAATAAACAAACGGTGACCATAGTGTCAGATCCAAAAGCAAATATATCCACATATATTATAAGTAATCATCAACCAATAAAACAACATCGTTAGTTCAATAAAACTATATGAACTAGTTCAAGAATGAAACGATGATTGGCTAACTTTTTTGCACAAATTAAAAAAAAAAGAACAAGTCAAATAAGAACATATCAAATGAGTCGGAATCAAAATCATCATTTATTTTATTATCACATAACTGGTTGATTTAGTTTAGATTATGGTGCAGACTATCACATTTAATAGATCGTTCAAGATAAATATACCATTACCTGTTTTACCTTTACGATAATTTTTCATTGTTTCCCATTGTGATTCTGTCACCTTTGTACTAGGCTAAGGAACTTTGATTTTTCGCCTGTTGTGTGCTTGGAACAGCCAGAATCCAGGCAACACTGTTGTTGTTCCTTAGCCTGCCACCATACCTACACGAGAAAAGATTTGGTGACCTATTTGTTTTCAGAGGTCCATGGTTGTTACTGGCAAAATATTTTGAAAAATATGTTTGCGGAGATCCAAAACTATCTATATATGTTCCTTTTGGCACCTTGATTTCTTTGAATTTGAGGAATTTTATATTCGTGCCTTTTGGAACCCAAATTGGAACGGTTTTTACGTGTTACAGTCTATACCAGCAAATATCCTAATTGTGTCCAATTTTTCCACATATCGTGCACTTTGAAGTGACTTTATTAATTTCATTTCTAACACGTTTAGATTGATTATACCTAAGTCCTTATCCAACAGTATTAATAGTTTGTTTCCCTAAAAGCATATTTAACGATATTTCACTTTTTGGAAAATTTCCTAAAGTCGTAGATAAATTTTGGACTTGTGCTTTGAGTGATTCGTTTTCATTTAATGATTATGTGCACTTTTTAATAGAATTTTCTCTCCTCGTGTTTTCACTTTCTTTTAACTCAGAATTTTATTTTCAAGCGATTTAATTTAAATTTCTGATTTTTAAATCTCTTCTTCAAATGTTAGACACTTATTACACTTAAGGCTCTTGCTTTGATAGTTTGATCAAGCTGTTTATTTAAATCTATCAAAGTATCTCTTTGTGATTCAGTTTTAGCATATTTCTCTCTAAGTCTTTCGAAACAGCCATTTACTTCGTGAAAATATATAAGTAATTCTGAATGAGTAAGTTTTGATACCTCGCTTGGCTCGTCGTCGTCATCACTGTCAGTTATATTTCCTCGAAGGCACATATATGCTTTTTCGCTCTCATTGCTAGTGCTTCAAAAATCTTCATCCATTTCATCACAAGTGGCTGCAAAACTTCTCCTTTTCGATTTCTTTTCTCGGCTAAATCGATTTTGTTGGCAAATGGGATTGATATGACCAGGTTTATTGCACTTGTGACAGATGATCTCACGTTCTTCTGAGTTGTCTAGTGCTTTGGCTATTCTGCTTTTCAATTGTTGATTTAGAGCTGGATTTCTGTAATTGTGATTCCACCATTTGAATTTCTTTATTAATTGTGCCAGCTCAGCTGCTCCATCGTCGTTGTCATCATTTTCTGTTATTCCTTTGAGAGCTATTGATTTCTTTAGAATATCAACTCTTTTACGCTCTTCCTTGGATTTCATTTCTAGCTCATAAGTGGTGAGATTTCCGATGAGTTCTTCAACTTTGATTTGTTTCATATCTTTTAACTCTTAAATGACTGTAACTTTCGCTTCAAAACTTTGTGAAAGGATGCGGAGGATTTTTCGAACTATTTTCAATTCTATGTATGATTTTCCAAGATCCTTTGATTTGTATATGATATTGTAAAGTCGTCCGTACATCTCCTTGACATTTTCTTCCTTGGCCATTGTGAAATTCTCATATTCACTACTAAGCATGGCAAGGCAATATTCCTTGACTTGAGATGTTCCTTCGTGAGTCACTTCGAGTGTGTGCCATATTTCTTGTGCAGTTAGACAATGTGAGACACGATTAAATTCAGTTTGGTCCAATGAACAAATAATAGAATTCTTGGCTTTAGCATTAGAATTCTATAGTCTATTTTATAGATCTGTCCATTGATCCATTGGTTTATATATTTCTTGATTATCTACAACTATAGTAGGCGCTCTATAACCTGTCTCAACAATATTCCAAGCATCAATGGTTTTCAAAAAAAAATTCCTTCTATTTTTCCAATAAGCATATTCACCATTGAACATTGGTGGTCAAACTATGGACTGACCCTCAGCCAAAGCATTATTAAAAGAAGCCATTTTATAAAAATTCAAATTTTTAAAACAAAATTTGTTGTTTGAAAAATCAAAATTTTAAAACAAAAATTGACATATGTTCCTAGCTCTCATACCACTTGTAGGATCGATTTCACCCTAGAGAGGGGTGAACAAGGTGATACTAATTTAATGCGGAAGTATATAAAATAATCGCAGCACTGATCACAACAGAATAATAGCAGCACAGATAATAGCAGAATATAAAAGCAGAAAATAAAACACACAGATTTACCCAGCTTCGGAAAAACCCTACCTACGTGCTGCCTCTAAGGTTTCTACCAGAAATTAAGTAGTCATATGCTTACGGACAAAAACTCACGACACCCGCTATCGACTAACCTAACTCTATGCTTAAAACACTGCCACAACTCAGCCACTGAGTTGCGAATTCTCAAACTATACCACCGTAGTTTGTCCCCTAGTCACACGATTAGGATTTACAAAAGTTTAAAAGAAAAAATACAAATTTAAAAACAATTTTAAATAACAAAACCCTAATTAAAACCCTAATTAACTAAAGGCTGATGTAATTAAAAGCCAAATAAAACAAGGCCGACCCAAAAAAAATATACTGTCCCCCTTTCTTATTTTTTCAATTTATTTCGACCTTATATTCTTGCTTCCTTCAACTCGTTCGTTTCTCTGTGAAAAATTAAGGCTTTGGAAATTCTTTGAAGTCGTCGCTTTCAGTTGTAGATTGAATGATGCTTCGTTTGCTTCCTTTGATCGAATTCACGGCTGCTTCAAAATTGTCGAGCGCCTTTACTTAATTGAAAAATAGTTACGTGAAATTCCTTTTCGACTTCGATTGTGCTCGACGTTGATTCAAATTGTTGATTTTGAAAGTAAATTAAAACTTGACTCTATGATTTTTATTGAACTCGAATACACTTATAGCCGATGATGAGATAGGTTTAAATAGGGTTCGATCCCCTTAATTTACGTTCGTATACTTCTGTTTTGAATTCTTCTTAATCCTTGCTTGGCCGTATGATTTTGATTGAATGTTGGTGGTTAAACTTGACTTATTCAATTCGTATATTATCTGATAGCTTAATTATCACGGCTTTGAATTGCTTTGATGATGTTTTCTTGGTCATCATGGCCTTGAATTTGCTGATTTGAAACTGCTGTTACAATTATTATGACACTGTTACCATTTTTATGTTGACTTCTTCGGATTAATCAATTCCTGTTATCACTTTGGCTTTGAATCTTTTCTTGTTTTTGTAAAACCTGCTGCTGACTTCAGTTACTTTGATTATGTGATGATATTTAATTTCGACTTGTTCATATTCGTATATTCTCTGTTACCTGACAGTTTTGTATTGCTCGATGAACTCTAGTAGTTTTCATTTGAATCGTTCTTGAAGTCTGTAGCTTGGTTGCACTGTTCTCTATAGCATATATACGTTACTTGTTGTTTACGTAGATATGCGCTTGATTCATGTCCACATATATACATATGTATATAGTCTGAATCAATCAAGTTCACCATTGTCCATGTTTTGTAAGTGGTCTTCACTTCAGTTGGTTGTGCTTTGTTGTTTTGATCCATACCATCTGGAGCTTGTTGTTTACTTGTCGTTGGTCATTGTGGGTTTACTAGTCTGGTGTAGTTGGTCATTAGTTGTTGTGTGGTTTGATGCACTTGTATATGTCTTCATTTGTATTTGCTCATCGACTTGTATTTGCAACTGTACTGGTTTGCTGTCCACTGTTCTTCGAGTCTGCATTGGATTGAGTCACTTGAGTCATGTTGAACAGTTATCATGTATGCACATGTATATTTGTGTTAATTTTAGTGTGGTTTGTGCCTATGTGTGGAGCTTGATTGAGTTGTTGCTTCGAGCTAGTTTATGCACCCTGCTGTATATTTGCATATCAGGTTTCTCCATTTTGTTGTACTGAACTGGCATACTAGCTCGAGTTTGTCTTCCAGTTTCACGATAGCTGCAGCTTTTACTCTTGTGCATGTTTTGGTCCAGTTGAGTTTTGTACATTTGTGTTTGTACAATGATCATTTACTGTTGAGGCTATTGGTTTTGGTTTGAAATCTGACCATGCTTCATTATGTGATGTTCACCACTTTGCACTGATTTTTTACATTTTGTATTTGAGTCTGGTTAAATTATCTAGCCTTTTTTGTTGTTGGCTTCATGTTTCCACTTTCATCTAGATTTATTTTTTGTATTGCACCTGAGTTGAATCCAGCTTAAAGCTTGGGTTTGACCTTGTGCTTGTGTCATGACATTATGCTTATTGCACTTGAGTTGAACCTAGATTTTGGTTGGGTTTGACCTTGTGTCCACCTTTCCCTGTAATTTTATCAAGTGTATATTGGTGCGCACGACCTTATAGCATGTATAGTGATACACTATGCATGTCACAGGTTGTTCGTGTATGATGAATTCAAAATAAATGACGACGAACAACCTAAATAATCGAGGCAAATAATATTTTCAAAAATCATTTTATTTTACACTGCAAAAATATTTCTTTTTCAATTTAACCGCGTCGGTGTTTTCTTTGTAGATAATTCAGCTGCTGGATTCAATCTAGAATAGAGTTGAAGATAAAAATGAGTGAATGAGTGATATGTAGTAAGGTACAAATGTAAATTGAAAATTGTGACGTAATCAAAATTGTATTATAATTGAAATTTGTATATATATGTATAGCGAGAGCTCAAATTTATACTATCCAAAATTGAAATAAATATTTATTTGAATAAAATATCTGTTTGAATTTAAATTCTATGTTATTTATTTTATTCAGCAAATATTTAGTTAATTATGAAAAATAAAATAGTACATCAACAAATGCGTTTAAATGAATATATATAAATTTATTATCATCAAATAAAATTCATATACTTGTATATTCAATATCATCTTTTTTCTTTTCCTTCTCTCCTCATCTATTTCATGATGAGAGTAATAAGCCGGATCAGAAGTTTAATTTTTTATGGAAGCTAGTGTCTTGACGTAACTGATGGTATAACCTACGTCCCATGGTACCTGAAACGAAAATAAGAATAAAGTCAATGCTCAAACTTAGGAACTTAACGCGATGCAGAGATTTGTGTTTATGATCCTAAAGTAAAGTGTGTAGTGCTGACGACCCCTATATGCTCCACCAACCATAGTGCCAGGGTCTAAGGGTCAGAGTCTTTTTACCACGCCTCAAAAATGTTCTTCGGGAAATATCATTTTTGAGCTAATCTCAACTATCGTTTCGCCAATGGAGATATCCCCGTGTTCATCTACATAGATGGCGACATCGCTCATGACACTAGAAGTAGACGTATAGGGTCCTAGTAGCATAACCTCCAGCAGACTATGGAGCCTCAATAGCAGGTTGTTCATGAGGAGGAGAAATCAAGAGTTTGGGGCTTAATGCCTCAGTATTTAACAAGTCTGGAGAAGGTAGTTAGGAAGATCGGTAATTATTTTCGACGACTCATCAAAAGATTCATCTCTTTCTACGGAGCTGTGAAAGTCGCTATCATCACTTTCTGAGCCCTCTTCCTCTCCTTCATCAACCAAATGCTGCTTCCCATCTTCCTTTGAAAAGTTTTTCTTCTTCCTTAGGGATTGGAGACATCCTGTGGGTCTCATCCCTATCCCCATAATGTCCTCTCCAAAGGGTAATTCTGTATTCGCTCTAGGAATCTCATTGGACTATGCTTCCTCTAATAGACCAGCCACTTCTTCTTGAGCCTTCTCGGTATAGTCATGAGCACGGGCTGAGGAACGAGTATGTCTCCAAAGGCCACTCGATGTTGATGGATTGTCATCTATAGCAAATCTACCAGGATGAAGTAAGTCGAACCACCGGAGGTTCTCAATTGTTAAAAGGAACTACACTGTATGCACGAAACCCTCACAGCCTTAAGAGTTTCAAGCATTGCTTTGAGCTCATCATTACTTTCCCACCTTGGGATGACTATAATAAAACGTATGATAGGCTATGAAAATGGAAAATCACTTAAAATGGCAAGAGCTAAGGAATAAGGACTTACCTCCAGATAACCAGAAGTGATTCAAGCCCCTTGGACACTGGACGAAGAAGAACTCATTGTTGAAGGTTGAACGTTTATTATGAAGACCACTTACCGACTTGCATCCCTAAAGGCTTCAATAATTATAAAGGATGGGCAGTCCTATCTCCTCTTGAAGTGTAGGAGATATATGAGTTCATTTATCCTTGGGGTCGCTAAGCTTGGTCATAAATAAGATGTATAGGGAACTTAAGAGCTCATAACTATAGAGATGAATTTGAAACTGCACCAATCCTAAATCTTGAAGCACTACAAACAAGGACCGATTGAATGATGGCATGACACCACTCAAGAACATGTATCGGTTACAAGCAGTAAATCCTTCGGGAGGATTATGTGCAAGTTTGGCATAGGTTGGCAGATGAGCATCATCCTTAGGAATGCCATGTTGTGTGCATATATTTCCAAGCATTTTAGCTCTCATTATTACAGGCTCAATAAGAATTCTCAGCCTAGGACGTAACTGGTTAAGTACAGGTTCTACCGGAACTAGCCGGCCATAGAAATCAGAAGTGTCGGGTTGACATGGCCCTATGGGAATGGATCGTGAAACTACGGCAGTTGATGACTCAGCTTCTGAAGGTGCGGACGCTCCATCAAGGGCTTGCGATGTGTCGACTAGTGCATCATTCTAGACAATCAAACTCATTGATCATGATAAGGCAGGTTTTGCTTCTAATAAGATTCTTGTACAGTTAACGCTTGAAATCCAAAGGAAGTCCATGCATGATAACCAATTGGATTCCAAGCATTGATCGGGGCAGGCGTAGTGTATTATACATATGGAATGAGTCTAACGTTTCAAACACTACAAATGGACCATTCTGTATAGACAACTCGCTCGTATTGAAAAAAATGATCAGTTTCGTCCTTTGAAATTACTTTTTAGTACTCATCCGTTATCGATTAGCGATCGATAACGGATTATGTCTGGAGCGACGCGGAAAGTTTTTTCTTTTCAGGAACACAGAATATGCAAAAGCGTAAGGCAATGGAGTCATCTGATACATCCAAATCTAAAGCAAACCACTATATCAGAACTAATTTGATAATTTAGCTTTAGTCAATTCCGTGAAAAAGAGATGGCTGAAAGTAAATCAAAATCTATCTCTTAAGTCATACGTATTCAACATGAGATCAAACCCTAAGCACATCACTAACAAATCAAGCTTAATTTCAAACATCTTTATTTGAAAATTGCAATCGACTAAAGCCAATCATCATCTCTATCATTGCTCGAGCATGAATTCACCATAGTCATCCTATAAATCTATACTAGAAGTGAAGATCAACTTAGGGTTTTGGCAACCAAGATCCAAAAATACATGGAATGACCTTCGATGATGGACGCTAGATTAGGCCATGGCGAGAGTAGCTTAAAGGTGGTGGAGCTCGACAGCGGAGCTTGATGGCGAAGCTCGGCTGTGAGGTTGGATGATGAATCGTGGTAGAGTAAACGCTTGAATCGGCTGGAGGAGATGCAAACTCGGGTTTGAAAAAAAGCAAGTGAGGAATAACTAGGTTAAAATGGTATAAGTAGAAGAAAATTCCACTTAAAATTTTCTTTATCCCTTAACTTGGGACGAGTTAAGGCTAAAGTCGGTACCGAGTGTACTAACATGACTTGAATTAGTTCCAATTCACTATAATACATGCTAACTTAAAGCCACACATAAATTTTAGAGCGAAGGTTGCATCATCAGTGTAAAGAATGGAAATTCAAATTGAAATCAAAGTAAATAACAAACCAAAAGTTAACCAATTAAAAATGACGTCTCGAGACGGGATTCGACAATTAACTCAAATTCATATGATAGAAATTCAAGACTAATTTTGTTCCAGAGCACACTTTGTTTCCAACGAAAGCATACTCTGGATGGCAAATGTTAACTGGGTTTTAACCAAGCAGAACAATAAGATTTAGGATGTCAATATATAAATGGAATGACCTGAAACTTGGCAAAGACACTTAGAAGGACATGAGGAATGGCTCAAGAAAGTATAAAACCAAAATAAACTAAGATCTTAACTCAACCCAAGTTAACCTCCTTGACTCGGTACCGAGTTTAAATGCCTCATCATGGCGTCTTCATACTTTTTCCAAATGATTCACTGGTTTTCCTATGCATATTTTTGTAGAGTTCGCTAACCTATCATAAAGAATGAAGACGTAATGGTCCAAACGGTAGGATAATCCAAGTCATGGATGAACGACTATCAAAACTTGTCGACAGTCTACTAAATTATGTAAAGGATATCTAAAAAACAAAGGAGAGCAAGACAAAAGTGTGTGCCAAAGATTGGCCAAGGGTTAAACTCGGCATCGAGTTATGGCCTTAACTCGGTACCAAGTTTAGCCGTTAACTTGAGTCGTCATGGATTTTTTGTGTTATCTTGGAATAGCCTTTGGGCTTCTTTGGTAGCAGGCTTCTGATCCAATATGACTGCTACCCCCAATAAATACAAACCATGGAGCAACCAAGAAAGGATCTGGATTCTACTATCACTACGCCGAATCTCCATTTATTCTTCAACTCTTTCCTCGACATGATAGTTGCCAAGGCAGTTACTGTAGGCAATTCTAGGACCAAAAACTAGTCCAACCCCTGTACTTATGACTAATTCTTTCTCAATCACCTTATTATCTCATTCAATCAAGATCAAATCAATAAAAAAAGCTATAAAGTGGACGTAAGCTTAGTAACAGTCGAACCACTACAAAAATCTTGGTCTCTTATTTACTTTTCTAGTTATTTTCTATTATATTTGCATTATTCTGACAGGACTGGTGCTTTCATATCATACTCCAGGGTGTTGATCTATTTTTGGGTTAACATAAAGACATCCAAACACAGAACCTGTAAAACATCTCACATCCCATAGACAAAATAAAATAATAATAACATACGTAAAACAATCAAGGCAATACTATAATCAATATAAACCATAAGTAAGAATATAAGAGTGCAACAGGTTCACATATTGTACAAAACAAAAAATAAAAGAGTTTGTACATCTCAAAATTCCAAGGTCATCCCGAATCATTTGGAGTTGTTTATCTCACTCCACATCACCCATAAGACCCCTGGAATGAGTCACAAAGAAGTTTCGAAGTATCGCCTTCCCATGACCAAAATTCTGAAAACCCAATTCATGTTCGGGTATTTTCTCATCCACATCTGAAACCACCTTTTCCCAAACCCAAAGTTGCAACCCCATTAATCTGAAGAAACTTCAAAACCTCAAGCACCGTTTAATATCTAGGCATCGAATCGAGCCACTGCTCTAATCCCCGAAGCGAGACCCAAAGCACCCCCCGGATAGAAATTTTTGGTCGGTCCTCGAATGCACCACCATCGGATATCATTTGTTGTCCAATCTTTCCTAATGTCGACCCAAAGTCAACCCCAAGCATACCCCTAGCTAGATCGAAGCATGGCTCGAAGTACCCCAGACGAAAACATTGTAGTACTCCAACTTCCTATTTTTGTGTCGATACTACTACTACGCTCTGTTCTTCTACCATTGTGATTCTATATGCATCGGTTTGACTCTTAACGTCCTTGAATCTATCCGTCAAAATCCAAACGTTTCCAACTTCTAATTCACTCTGATGAGCATTTTTAACCATTCAAGCATATATACAAACACCACACATGCATCAAACAACACTCAAGCATGTAATTCACACAATAAATCATAGCAATCATCATGCAATGTAAATCACACAATAAATCATAGCAATCATCATGCAATGTATCTATAACGTAGCCTAACTTATATCCAGGCAATCACACATCAACAAAAATCCATATGTTCACATATTTACTATAGGTAGGGTTTTAATACATAAATAAAAACAAAAATTTGACTTTAAAAATGGATCCAAAACATGTTAAAACCAATAGATACATATATAAAAAGGTGTGAGATGATAATCACTCACCAACCCTTCTGAAATCTAAGTTTTGCATGCAAATCGAGGCAAATCCAAGAATGAACAACCAAGCCTTAATTTTAATCCCAAAACGGTAGATATGAAGATCTCCAACCAATCTCCTTGCTAATATATCCTTGATTTATTATTTAGACCTTATTTGGAGGAGAAAGGCGAAGATTTTAGTGAAGAAAAGGATAATGGAGGCTTAGATCTATTTGGGAGATAAGAAAAATGTTTTGAAGAAAGTTATTTCAGCCCCTCATAGTCTCAAACCTGAAATGGGTTAGTGACCTATCCCTAGTCTCATTAGTGAGCCTATCCCCAATCTCACTAGTTGCCTATCAAGCTGGTCTAAAAAATGCCAAACTTAAAAAAGCCTTGTCTCTTAGATAGAAAGTCCAAATTGTTATAATGACTACTCTACGGAAATGGAAACCATCATATCTTTTTAATGGAAGTGGTCTTGGGCCCTAGTTTGAATTTTATCAAAAATCACAGGTGACACAAATTTTCAAACATAAAATCATCTGGTAAAATGTCTTGAGGTCAAAAATGTCACTACTCATCATCCCTCAAACTCTTAATGTCGCAAGATCCAATATTAACATAAAAACAAATTTTATGACCCTTTAACATGTGAAATAGGGGTCGTTGCACGCTCTCCCCTTTAGGAATTTCGCCTTTGAAATTCCCAATACAATTAAGGTAAAGTCAAACATAACTATCACCATGCCTAACAACCATGAGCAATCATATCAAATATTAAATATGCATACATCAGTAAGAAATACAGTCTGCACCTATCATAGCATGCAGGATATCACTCAACCATATATGTATTGAAAGTGAAATTGAATGCGATAAATAGAAAGTTTCACCAAGTAAAAAGCTCTAGATAAGCGGGCCTCATGCTCTCTTTGGTTACCAAAGTACAATCACCTTCACTCTTGCTCCATTGAACCTTCACCAGCTTTACCATGTTCCTCCTAAGCTGCTTCGTATCACATTCGATGATATGAACAAACATATAAGGTCTTGAAGCTTCTGGTTCAATTTTGATATCATAAGGCTAATCCAGATCAACTATCATGCTCAAGCCATGCATGAATTATTGCAAGCGAGAGACGTGGAACATGTTGTGCACACCTACGATTACTGAGGTAAGTCAACCCGATAAGCTTGGTTCCAATCCTCTTAAGTATAAGAAAATGACCAACAAATCTTGGTGCCAATTTCCACTTAGTACCAACTCAAATAACATTCTTCAGTAGAGAGATCTTAACAAATACCTTATCACCAACAAAGAACTCTAAATAGTGTCTTCTTTTATTAGTGCAACTCCTTTGTCTATCCTGAGTAGCTTCCATTCATCGTCGAATGGTCTCGATCTTCTCTAAAGTCAGCTAAACATATCTAGCCCAAGTATCTATTTTTGACCAAGTTCTCATCAACATGAAGGAGCATTGCACGATCGTATACCGATGCTAGACTGATAGTTGTAATTGTATGCAAAATCTACTAAGTGTAAATGATCATCCCACGAGCCTCCAAAATAAAGTGTGCAAGCTCATAGGAGTTCCTCCAATACACAATTCACCATCTTGGTCTTCTCATTTGTTCACAGGTGATAAGCAATATTAAGATGTAGCTCCATCTCTATTTCCTTTTGTAAGCTCTTTCAAAACCCACTAGCGAATACAGGTCTCTGTCTCTCATTATACTCTTCATACACAATGGAATCGCACAACCCACTTCACATCAACTTGACCAGTTTGGATGTTGTTTTAATTGAATTTACGAGCATAAGTTTAGCACTCATCATCGATCTATCAACTATGACCCAAACGCTATCGTACCCTCCTCTGGTCCTTGGTAAACTGTAGAATAACTTTACCGAAACTTGTTCTCATTTCGACTACGGAATCTTGAGTGATTATAGTAAACCATTTGGCTTCTTCTGTTCTTCCTTTGCCAACCGACAGTTCATGCACTTCGAGATGAATGCTCCTCATCCTACTTCATCCCTTCCCAATAAAATGTCGACCTTATACCATAGTACTTTTTATTTCTATCGAGATATATAGTAAATCTAGAATAATGGCACTCTCGTAGAACCTCATCACTCAACCCACATCAGGAACAAACAATCTTCAATCCTTGCGGAGCCAACCATCATGGTAGAACCCTTAATGCTTCATCTACTTAGACATTACTCCCCTCTAACTAGTATCGATCCACTCAATCAAGGAAATATGATCATCAAGTTAGCCAATACTTCTTGCTTGAGCCCATATTGAGATCTAAAATCAAAGCCCTTGATAAACTCCAACCACTTCCACTTTAGGAACATCACTCCAAGCTAGCATGTCTCCAACTCAAAACATAAGTAATTTCATTTCCCTTAATGGGTGTATAGGAAATGTCAAAGTCATAAGAGGCCATGACTCTATCAATTGCGGCCGGCGAAGGTTAAGATCCTTTTTGGAGAAGAGATACTTCAAAGATTTATGGTCCGTATACAACTCAAACCTCTCCCCAAGCAAATAATTCCTCCATATCCACAAAGAAAATACTATCTCTGCCAACTCCAAACCATGATTAGATACTTCCCCTCTTGCGGTTTTAGCTTCCGACTTGCATAGGTGACAACTTTTCCTCTCTACATCAACACCGCACCTAGTCCAGTACTATGTACGTTTGTGTATACTATTAGCTCCTCATTCTCGCTCAGAATGACTAACACTAATGTGCTTGTAAACCTATCCTTCAGATCATGAACAAGTGCTCACACTTTGTGTCCTAAATAAAAGTTTGTTTCTTCTTCTTCAAGTTGGTTAATGACGCTGGCACCTTAGAGAAGTCCTTTAAAACATCTACAGTATTCGGTCAATCCAAAGAAAATTCTCACATCTATTATGGCCTTGGGTTAATCCCAGTCCTCTACTATTGCCATCCTTGTGGGATATATACAACAATGCTCTACCTAGAAATGATATGACACGAAAATTGCTCTTCCCTCCTCCAGAAGTGTCACTTCGAAAACATCATCTTCAATCGTTGCCTCCTCGACTCCTCAAGCATAATCCTAAAATGCACCTTATGTTCTTTCTCCATCCATGAATAAACAAGGATATCACTTTGAACACAAGTACAAGCTTATTTATTGATCCCTAGAGACACGATTCATAAGATCAACAAGGTATGGCGACACGTTAGTTAGCCTGAACGGCATAACCAACCGCTTATAATAACTAGACGGCGTGTGAAACATTGTAATCAAGACATTCTCCATCGCCACTCCTAACTAATGAAACCTCATCACAAGGTCCAACTAAGAGAAAAACCTAGCACTATAGACCTGGTCAAATAAGTGACCAATATGAGAAAGTTGATACTTGTTCTTCTTCATCGTCGTATCAGCTTAGGGTAATCTACACAAAATCTCAAACAGTCATCGCCTTAGTGGCGAACACTATAGGTGCTCCCCACTCAGGTATACTCCATTGATGAACCCTCATCATAATAGATTCACTTGCACCTCTAGTTACTTCTACTTTGTGGTTGCCATATGCCTCAAAGGCATAATAATTGATCTGCCATAACCGAACTCTATCTACCTATGTGGTGGTAATCTGGTCACCTCCTGAAATATGTTTGGATAGTCTTTAGCTATATACACACACACATACACACTCACACGTGTGTGTATGAAAACTCGTTATGTGGTGTCTCGAGCAAATATAGAAAGCTAAGCGTCAATTCATTGTTAGGTAGGCATACTATCTCCAATCTTCGCCCATCATCCACCCATATCATCACCAACAGCCTCTCACAATCCACTACTACTTAGTCCTTCTATAGCCAGTCCATCCCTAGTATAATGTTAAACCCTAAAAAATCCTAAACAAAGCAATTACAAGAAAACATCATACATGACTCGATAAGGATATGTCCCAACAAACCATGCAAAGGCTAGTATCCTCCAATATCATTTGCAACAATCAAAGGTCGGTGAGCTATCTTGGTTTCAATCCCAATCAGTGTACCAAATCGCCAGATATAAAGGAATGTGAAGACCCAGTATCGAATAAAACACATGTGGGTGTGCTAGAAATAAAAAGCATACCATGTATAATGACGCTCTTTCCCTTCTCCTTCGTTGATAGAGTACTCGACGAAGCTATAACAGCAGTCAAAGGGTAAGCAGACACAATCTACTTTCTCTTTATATGCCCCTATTTGTTGCAGTTTTATCATTCCCTCTTATTATTTCTACAACCTTTACTAAAATGGCTCTTCTCTGCATAGTTATAGGAAAGTAGGCTCCCATTTGCCCTTCTTCAGACCATCCTTTTGAAATTACTTCTTCCTGTTGTTTTCGCACTTCCTCTTGCCTTCCATGCTAACTTGCGGTTTTGGCTCATACTTAAGAGTAGAAATTGGCTTAGGCTTAGGATGCAAACTCTCATGTCAATGACCCTTCTTGACCGGCTTCTCAAAGGACTCATCAATATGCCCTACTAGCTTTTCTCCAAGATAATCGTCCAAGCCCATAATAAACTTCTCATTCTTCTTGAGAGGAGTATTGATAAAAGATAGACCATACTTTGATAGCATATCAAACTTAACTAAGTACTTCAACATAGACATCTTGCCCGGCCTCAAATCAACAAACTTCTAGAAAAGCACTGACTTTTGAGCAGCAGGTATACTTCTCTTCAAACTTCACCTTAAACTGCTCCTAAGTAATCCGATCCTTGGGAGTAGTATCCTTGATGGCGTTCCACCACCCAATAGCTTGCCCTAAAGTCTAGATGCCAGTTTTCTCTACATAGAATCCTCTAATTTTAAGTCTTTAAATATCCTTTCATAAGTGTCAATCAAATATTGGACTTCCATGGTCGACTCCGTCCCAAGGAATGGCTCCCAAGCTAGAATAATCCTTATTCAACTTAGAAAAGTCAACCTTGGGCATCTACACTTGAGCACCATCAGCAGTAGGAGTAATTTGGGAATTTTGAACCATGTTTTGCACCATCTCAGTGAAGATGTTCTACAAGGTGGGGTTAGCATCCTCCGGTCGCACTCACTCTTTAACACTAAAAATGGAGTTCCTAGCGACATTCCTCACATGCCGGCTCATTCTTAATCTATAATAAGAATGATCTGCCTCTCATAAAGGAATAAGTGGTGTCTGCAAATGCAATGCGACTTATATACTACATATATATACTAGATATAATTTTGGAAACCCTATTATGTGTCACATGATCCATTCTAAGGTAGTAACTCCTTCCTTGTTTATAATGGATCCAAGTATCAATTTAGGTTTTCTATGCAATCTAAGCTCTAATTCCAAATGTAATGACCACCCTATACCTTCGACACCAATTATACCTATAGATTGTGTTATAAAGTACCCAACTGATGTAAGGTAATGATCAAGGGTGTAAAATAAAGATAATCCAAACAGAGACAGTAATATCATTAGCATGAACCATGAGTAAGGACATCAAGCTGCAATAGGTTCACTGGTTATACAAAACCGAAAATAAAAGAGTTTATACATCCCAAAATTCCAAGGTCATCATGAGTCATTTGGAGTCGTCTACCTCACTCCACATCACTTACGGGGCCCTTGGAATGTGTCACAAAGAAATTCCGAAGTATCGCCTTCCTACGACCAAAATTCTCAACACCCTAAGTCATGTTTAGGTAATTCCTCATCCAAACCCGAAGCCACCCTCACCAAAACCAAAAGTTGCACCTCCTTTGACCCGTAGCAGCTCTAAAACCCCATGCCCCTCTTCTTATTTGCACACTGAAGCGAGCCACCTCCTCCATTCCCTTAAGCAAGACCCGAAGCACCCCTTGGATATAAATCTTTATTCGTTCCCTAAACACACCCCACCAGATAGATTTTTCAATCTGGTCCTTCATAACGCCAACTCAAAGTCAACCCCAAGCACATCCCAGCCGGACTAAAGCAAGACTCGAAGCACCCCCAAGTAGAAATGTTGTAGTAGCTCCAACTACCAATTTTGCGCCGATTCCACCACTATGCTCCGTTCTTCGACTCTTAACGTCCTTGAACATATCTACCGAAGTCCGGTTTCATGGTCCCTACCTTTATTTTGCTATAGTGAGCGTTTTCAAACATATACACAATGCATGCATCAAAAAACCTTCATGCATGTAGAATACACAATAATCATAGCAATTGTAACGAAACGACTTTTCGACGCTCGAAAACCGACATTAATACATCCACTGTATCAACTGCCGAGCAATCGAATGCCGGAAAACCGTACCGTTAGGGTTAAAGAAGAAGAAGAAGAAAAAGATAGAATAGAACAGAAAGAAACAACAGAACAATATCAGAATCTCACAACCGCAGCGGAACAACATATAATAGATAAATGAATAATCTTTAAACAAAGAACTATATTAGTTACTACATTACATCACACAACATTACATTACATCATCAGAGTGTACAACAACAAACAACAACAAACAGCGGAAAAGAAATACTATATACTAGTGAGTACGCCATGCCAACCAGCTTGTCTCCAGCAACTCCTGAATTCCAGAATATCCTGATAAACCTGACTCGTGACTGCCCGTGTGGAAATTGGTGGGCACCCAGAGTTTAGGAAAGAAAACAATAAACTCCGAGTCAGTCATGTGACTGGTGTGAGAACTAAAACAGTTTATTTTTAAAACAAAGTACGGGATAATTTTAAAATAGATTCGCAATGCTTTTTTAGAAATGAGACTACCATAAGGCCTCCCGCACACACACACATAATGCAAACGCAGAATCGGAGGAGATTTCTCCTTATGATAGTCAAAGATGCTTGATACGCATTAAAAAGAAACATTTGATATTATTACTAGTGCATAGTGTAGGAAAAAATCATTTCAAAAGTAAAGATATAAATCTTAGCCAACATATGACCATTATCGTATGCCTACTATAGCTACCATTTAAACAGTGGTGACCACCATAAGTAAATGGCAAGTTATACAACTAAAACCGTACAAGGTGCGTATTGATGTTTGGATTTCCAACAAATGGTCAGGCCAAGGAACTTCCCATTGCCACATGGGTACGCCTCTAGAAAGACGACCCGAGAACCTAACCGGATCTCTGCCAACACAAGGCCGGGTTACCTTTCAAATTAGGTAACTACTGACACGAATATGTCATTCCCCGATCGTAACCGATCTATATCCGAGGATCCTCGATTCCAACAACCACAAAGTAATAATTTGCAGCAACAACATAGGTTACGTATATGGGCTCCATACCATGATACCACCTCTATCCAGAAGGAATGACATACACTAAAGGGGCGCTACCCCCTAATAACCTTACTGCATCCTTTCTGTTTTAACCATTTTCGGGGTGTGAGGTCCGACGAAGTCTCGTCCACAAAGCCACGCTTTATTCAAAAGTTGTGCTTTGATCATCAAATGCTCAACAACACTTCGTGTGCCACAATACCAATTTGAGAATGTATCACTAGTAACCACCAACTACATAACCTCTGAACTCGTACGTTTTAGAGAAGGGTGTTAAGCTAAGAGAATAAATTCTCCGCCACCAACAGAAATATATTTGATAGAAACCATCTTTACATCTCAAATTGTAATGTCAGACACACAATCCATACAAGTCTGTTCCGGGCTCGAACAGAACCGAAGGCACTTCCAAAGAAGCCCTTGCAATCCGGATATTCACGAATCATGTCCGGACTTCCCGTCACTAAGGGTGATAAAACCTCTATATCGGAGATCAGCCGATGCAGAGTTATTCGACGATAATCCTTCCGTTTTCAAAAATATCCGGTCTTCAAATGCAATCCATAATGACGTATCACATATTCGGAATAGGTTATACGACCCCAAGGTCCTTTCCCGGCTAACCCGAACAGTGAGCACTTATTTTAAAAATAAGTGTGGCATTCAAATTCAAGCAAATCACAACAAATACCCATTCAAAGGTAAATATTGATAGTCGGTTATTTAACTATCAATAGCTATGCTCAACATCACCAGATTCCAAATAATTTTCCAAATTATTTACTTTCCAAAAATATCTTTACTAGATATATAATTTCCACACTTCAACCATTTGAAAACAAATTTTCAAATCACTTTTCACCTTTACCACTTTTGGAAACAAATTTCAATCATTTTCCTTACACGGAAATACTTTCATTTCAAAATGGTCCATTTAAACCAATTAAATAAATCCTTTCCGATTTACATTATATTTACGTTCCAAATCCGTAAATTTATTCCCACACTTCAAAAATAAATCAATGTTTATTTTTAAACAAATTTCCCTTTCTTTTATAAATTCCATAGTGAATTTACAATTCCAAAATATCTATGATTATACAATTTCCAAATCGATTTCTAATATTCATTTTCAATTTATCTTTAAAAGATAAAATATCAAAATATTCACTTCATATTGGAAAACATTTCCATACTTATTTAATAATAAGTAATTAACAAATCCATTTATTTTCAACACTTGGAAAATATTCAATATACTTAAATCGAAATTAAGTATATATTTGATTCTTTAAAGAAATCGTGCGCTTAAACACAATTATTTGAGTCAAAACGAATGTTGCGTAAAACATCGTTACGACAACCCAAAATCACTAGTATAGGGATTCAAAATTAAGATAGATATATAAATCCCAATACTATATAAAACATTTCCTTTCGGAAATCATTTACTGTAACAACAGTGTTATAGTCCACTATTTCCTTCTATTTCTCGAAAACGTCTATTTCAACAATGAATGTTGAAATCTATGGTTTCGACACTTAATACATTTTAAAACAACTTCAAATCGTTTTAATTCTATTTAAAATATCACTTTCCCAAAACACTTTAATATAGTATTCACTGTTCAAAATCGTGAATATAAATCATTAAACAAATTCAACATTTTCTACCCATTTTGTTTTAAAGGATTATCCACCGTCCAAAATCATGAATATATCTCCTTTAAAATCTAAAATAATTGACTTATCCAAATAAGTCGGTTTCGGATTTATAAAACAATGTTTATAAATTCCATTTATATTTTATAAAGACTTCAACTTACAAAATTTAAAAATCTTACTACTTATAAAATTTCATTTATAACCTCATTTTCATCATTAACAGAACCCTTTTATAATTCCATTATTTCGATTTATGAAATATATATTTCATAAATCTCATCTATAAACCATTTATACTTATTCGAAAATCTCAATTAAATGGCCAAAATCTGATTTATAAGTTAATTACTCATAAATCTTTTATTTTACAAAAATCTATTCATTTTATAACTTCCCAATTTATAAATCTATAAATTTCATTTACTTATGAAATCCATTTATACTTCATTTTAACACTTAGTAAAACTCGTTTTATAATTCCTATATTTTTAATTTATAAATATCAATATTATAAACCTTTTATATAGATCGTTTATAATAATTCAAAAGTCTCAATTTAAACAAACCAATCCTTTTAATAATTTACAAAACGTTATTTAAAACTTATATAACTCCAAAATCATACTCAAGTACTATTTTCCAAAAATATAACTTTTACAACAATAAAATTATAATGTTTATTTATTTTAACAATTCAAATTTTAATAAAACGTATACTTTCAAAAATCACTTTAAAAATTCTTTTAAAAATAAAAATCATTATTTTAAAACTTTAAAAATGGATCTGATGATGCAACAACACCAAATAGTCAATCACGACGACAAGGTCATCATATATCAGTATATGACAATCAACAAATATCATAATATCTGTAAATAAATCAATATAGTTGAGGAATCCAGTTGGATCCCTCCAACCTATTTCCCTACATCCAAAGATGTTAGCACAATACCAATTCCGTTCCAATACGGAATATCGCGGTATATGTGATTCATAAAATATTATCCGCTATTATATGGCGCAGTAGGGTCTCATCCGCTATATAATGCGGGAAAATCAACTCCAAGTACATATATAATACCAATTCCAATCAAGATGGAATTATCGCGGTATATGTTTTTAATAAATAACCTCCGCTTAATAACGGCGTATAATGTCTATTTAACAATCAATAGATAAAAATTTATCATTCAGGCATATAATCAACAATTTTAAATCTAACTATTTAAAATTTAAATCAAAACAATTCGATTTAGTGAGAAGTTCTCACCTTGATTTCAATTCAGTTTCAGTGTTTTATTTCGAATAAAATTAAACGAGCATTTAATTTTACCCAAAATTTTCACTAGCTCCAGATGACACCAAACCAGCTCCATTACGTAGTGCTCGACAAAATGAAGCCAACGCAATTCGTTTCGCGTAATTCCGACCTCGTATGAGAAAGTTACAGCAATTTTAATATTACACGAATTTATATAATAGAATTTACAAGTTATTTTAATTTCTAACCCTAAATGCAATCCAGGCCGTCCATTTTCTTTGCTTCAGATCTGGCCGCCCCACGTCTTTCTTCTCCATACGTGAAAAGCATGTACAAACTAACCCATAGCCGCCTCCAATCAAGCAATTTTCACGACCACTTCGTTGATGTTAAGACGATCGGCGAACTCCACTCGCATGCCCGCCACGTGAGCTACCAACGGCCAGCATATTGATGAACTCGGCCACCCCCATGCCTCAAAAACCATGCATGACCTGTAGGAGGACGCGGCCCCCTTGCCTCTCGATCATTGCGTCGATCACGATCATCACCGTATGGATTTGTAGCCCTCACGATCCTTTACAAGTTCCTTGTTGAAAGTATTTGCTAATTTTTTACGGATTGAGAGAGATTAAGAGGAGAAGTTTCGAAATTTTCAGCCATTAAAATGTAAGTGGCGGCTGAAGCATTAGGGTTAGGGTTTTGAGAAAATTGTGAGAGTGGAGGTCCTTTTATAGAAAATTACGCGACACTATTCATCTCGAAATTTTTCGAACTCCAAACGAAGCGTGTCGGCTGGCGTTTCTAAGGTTTACCCCGTGTTTCGAACACAATGGAACGTGTTTCGGGAGCTAATTCGATCATCTGTGCGAGTTATGGAAATAAACGATCGATTTTAAATTAAATCGATTTAAACCAATTTCTATGCGTTTTCGCTTGCCTCGAACAAACGGTAAATCCGATCGACACGAAATTTGAAACCATACAATAATATCACATTACGGATCCGATAAAACTAGTTTCATCAAAATATGAGACTGTTTGAAAAATGGCTATTTTAGCTCGTCAATTAAATATTAAAATATTCAATTTTCACAAATTAACTTTAAATTCGATTTTAAAAGTTCTATAACATTATTCAAACTCCAATATGATATAATAAAATTTTACAAATCATTTTCAATCATATTTAACCCAATTTCCAATTATTTCTGTAATTTCAACTATTAAATCATCGATTTAATTATCCAATTAAATCCAGATATTCGAAAAATAAATTATTCGACTTATAAACTTCACTTATTAATATTTAAAATCAATTAAACATATGAATTTTAATTGACAGGAATTCTGGGTCGTTACAGCAATCATCGTGCAATGTATCTACAACATAGCTTACATATATCAATGCATTTACAAATCACCAAAAATCAATTTATTCAGATTTTTACTTCAGTTCGGGTTTTAAAACAATGATAAAACATAATTTTGACATCAAAAATTGATCAAAAACATGTTAGTACCTATAGATACATATATAATAGGGTATGAGGTGACACCAAACCCTCCAAAATCCAAGTTTTGCATGCAAATCGAGACAAATCCAAGAATGAATAGTCAAGCCTTAATTTTCAGTTCCCAAAAATGAAGATTTGAAGATCTCTAACTAATCCTCTTGCTAATCTACCCATAATATATGATTTAGACTTGGTTTGGGGGAGAAAAGTAAAGATTTTGGCGAAGAAACGGTTAATAGAGGCTTAGATCCATTTGGGAGATGAGGAAGATTATTTCATCCCCTGATAGTCTCAAATATGAAATAGGTCAGTGGGTTTATCTCCAACCAAACGAATTACCCGTCAAGCTGCTCCAAAAACTATCAAACTTCAAATAGCCATATTTCTTAGCTAGAAAGGCCAAATTGCTATTATGACCACTCTATAGAAAGGGAAACCATTAAGCGTTTTCAATAGAAGTGGTCTCGGGCCCTAGTTCGACATTTATCAAAGTTGCAGCTGATATAATTTTCAAGGGTAAAATCGACCGATGAAATTTCATGAGGGTCAAAATAGTCACTACTCAACATCTATTAAAGTTCTAGTGCATACGGTCCAATATGAGTTTAAAAATAATATCATATGAATATAGGTCATTACAAATTGCCCTATTTCAAATTAATAAATCTTCTAAATAACACTGATTTCTAAGTTATTGGCATAAACATTTCTTCAAATCTAGCCTTAAATTAATCCTAAGTAAATCGATCTTCGAGAGTTGTAACATTCTATGGGTGTTCCACTATCCCATTGTCCTTCCTTGCAGTTATTCAGAAGCCAACTTTCTCTTTATCGTATCCTTCAACTCAAGTTCATCAAAGATGCATCTGTAGGTATAAAGTCAATCCCATGCTTCAACAACCGTTTTCATTCCAAGAAGTAGTTTGCTCCTAAGAATATAAAAGTCCTTATTCAAATTTGAAGAATTATCCTTTAGTGTTTGGATTGGAGAACCATCATTTACTAGACATAAGCTCCACCTTTGGCATTCTGCATCATGTTCATCGTATTGAGGTTCACAACTACTCCGTTGCCCACTACAGTCTCGACTTTTGAAGAAGAGTTCCAACAATGTTCATGTTATGTTCGCTCATTCTTATAATCTATACTAATAATGATCGATCTCCCATAGTAGAATACTAATAAAAGTGATACTTGTATGTGCAATATGACTTACTACTATACACACACACACACACACACACACTACTACATAGTTTCAAAAAAAACATGTACGCTCTCTCTTGTATCACTTGATCCATTTCAAAAAGATAACTCCTTATTATCTCTGATGGATCCAAATATCAACTTAAGTTATATCTCAACCTAACTTTGCACAAAATGTGATGACCAATCTACACCTCTAATACCCAAACACATTAAAGAGTATGCTGCAGCAATAACCAATAAATGAAGAGCGGTAGTTATGGATAAAACAGCTTAACCAAAAAAGACCCTTTTATGTATCTTACAGTGCAAAGGATAATATATAATAATCAACATAGGTATAAAATAGGTGAGACAACAATATAACATAGTGAGAAAAAATATATATGCTATAACCAAAATTTCCAGTCCTGTAATGGACTTAAATAAGCAAATTAGACTACAAACTGATGAAGGAATGGATTCAGAAGCTTGAAGACTATTAAAATGACAAAATGAAGGAACTCAATAATTTTTGGTTAAGTATTAAATATGCAAAACCTCTCATCGAAAATATCTTATTGGGAAACTCTTATGGGGAACCTCTTGTCAAAAACCTCCCGTTGAAAACCTCTCCTCTCGTCAAAAACCTCTCATAGGAAACCTCTCGTTAAAAGCCTTTTGTCGAAAACCTCTCATTGAAAATCTAGAACTTGAAGACTGAACAAATATGATGAAAGATTAGAAAGAAAGTGGACGAAACCTCTTAGCATCAACCAGAACTAGTCGGTGCTGAGAGCTTTTTATCGATGTTTGGCTCCGCTGCTCACTTCCGCATACTTGGACTTGATATTTCATGAGGTTTTGCCAGCCAGTTTACCTATAAATAAAAGACCTAAAACAACTAGAGAAGGACATTTTTTGCACTTAATTTCTCTTTTGTCTTCTTCTTCTCAAATACTCAAAGCACTCTCAAATCCAAGATCTACTAGATTATGGTTGGATTTGAGCTATTTCAGAGAGAATCAATCATTAACAAAGGTTAAAGTGGACATAGGCTGGATTATTTGCTGAACACTATAAAAATTATGTCTTTTCTACTGCTTTTATGTTTGTATCATTAGATCTGGTGCTTTTGATCAATTTTGGATGTTGATCTATCTTTAGCATCAATATTTTGGTGCTTTCACTGATAGATCAACCTACTTACTAGTGTATTTGAAGAGTTCAAAGGTTAGATGCAGATAGTTTTTATTCAGATCTAGAGGAATTTCTCAAGGAATTAAGGTTCAAAGAAGATGAGGAGGCCTAACACTAGATATATGATTAGAAGAAGTCAAACAGAGCATGGTGGCAGCTAAGAGGTGTCCTAAAGTTCTAATCAATCCATCTATGTAAATAGAGAGGAGCTAAAGAAAATGATAAACGAGATGCTAGTTGAAATTTTCAAAAGGTTGGAAAAATAAAGAACGGCTAGAGCAGTTGGAATTCAAAACCCAAGTCCAAAAATCTATGTGGGACCATTTGGAGTTAAAGTGGAGAAAAATGCAATCAAGCCACTACGACTAGAATAGGTTAGTACCGACCTGAATCAGGTCAGTGTTGAGATGAATTTACTTGGGGACATGGTCGATTTGGATCTATGATAAGCCTTAATGCCCAGAAAGGGAGATATTGGAGCCAAAGAGGTAGATTAAAACGTGAATGCATAACGGTAGAAGCTGGAACCAAAAGCTCACCATAGGAATGGGAGAAAGAATAAAGTTATGGATCAAAGACTTCTAATAGATTATAACCCTATAATTAGGATGGATTGGAGTCAGGTTTGATTCCCTTGCCTCACCTTTTGTTTTAAATAAATGATGTGAAATTACTATTTGACCACTTACATGTGTATAGGATCCTAATTGATCCATAGGAACTTTCTGAGTTGGAAGTTTGAAGGTGACCTTTTACAGGACTAGATGTTTTGATGTTTGCTAGATGCTTTGAATTAGGCTTAATGAGTGATGACTGACACTAATTAGGAAACATCAGCGGAGATTGATGACCTCTTGAAATTTATTAGGGTTTATAAACCACTTGAATATGATGAATGAAAATGATTGGCCATAGTAGTCCCGATCTGAGAGATAAGGCGATGACTATAGGGTGCAAGTCCCTTTGCTGGAGAGTGGGTGGATTAGACTTGTACAAATAGTTAGCCCCTCTACCGGAGAGTGAGTGTATGGCCTAGCTAGGAAAGTAAGTCCCCTTATCGGAATGTGAGTGGGTGGGCTTGCTTGGACGTTGGGTCTCCTCATCGGGGAGCAAGAAAATAGGAGTCAACACATATCTAGAGAGATCGAACCCTAGATTGGATGTTAAATGATCCAGAGAAACCGAGTCCTTGATTTAATGTTAAACGATCCAGAGAGATCGAACTCCAGATTAGTTGTAGAATGTTCTGATGAGATTAGACCCTAGATTGGATGAGACTAAGATCAAATCCAAAATTGGATGTTAAATAATCTAGAATGATCAGGCCCTATAATATAAATTGACTTGACGCAAGGATTTGAATGCCTTACGATTGGACTAAAATAGATAAAACTCATAGGAACATAAGACAATTTTGATGTATGATATGATAACTTCGGATAAAAATGGACTGACTATGATTTATGATTAAAACTTAAGCAAGGACTAGAGTCCTTAGCAATGATGGTCTACAATAATCATGGATTTGTAGGAGATTGAGGGAACCAGATGATTCACCAAAACTTGACTCAACGTAAAATAGAAATCTTGACTGCCAAAAGTCGCCAACTGCAAAAACTTGTTCTTGAACAAAGTACACCTTACATTCATAAGGCGTGATTTAGGGGGCAAGTGTTATAATAAAATTTCCATAGTCTTCAAATGGACTTAATTGAGCGAATTAGACTACAAACTAATGAAGAAAGGGATTCAGACGCTTAAAACTATTACGAATGAAAAAATGAAGGAAATCAACAATTTTTGGATAAGTATGAAATATGCTAAAACATCTCATCGAAAACCTCCCATTGAAAACTTCTCATCAAATACCTCTCATCAGAGACCTCTCGTTGGAAACCTCTCGTTGGGAACCACTCATCGAAAACCTCTCCTCTCATTGGAAACCTCTCGTCGAAAACCTCTCATTGGAAACCTTTTGTCAAAAATCCATAACTTGAAGGCCAAAAATATAAAGAAAGATCGAGAAAGAAATTTAAAAAACCCCTAGTTGGAAAACATCTCGTCAAAAACCTCTCATTGGAAACCTTTCATCAAAAATCCAGAACTTGAAGGCCAGAACTATGAAGAAAGTTCGAGAAAGCAAGTAGACAAAACCTCTCAACATCAACCAAAACCAGCCGGTACCGAGAGCTTTTTATCGATGCTTAGGTCCCACTGCTCACTTCTGCATACTTGGACTTAGACTTGGATTTAATACCCCTAATTTTAGTTCGACATTATTCGAGAAATTTAACTAGATAGATTAAATAAAATAATATAGTGGGACATGGGGGTGAGTTTGATAATTAATTGGGTTAAGCTTTAACTATTTATCTATTAAGATTGATTTTCGAACTTAACATATAAAAGAATATATAAGGAGGTATAAATAGGAATACATCCATCTTTTATCCCTTAAACCTCACCCTTTCATAAATTCTCACTTACACTCATAAGCAATCAAAAGAAAAACCTAAAGGTCGACCATTTCTATGGGGAAGAAGGAAGAAGAAACAAAAAGGAGTTTGGAAGATAACTCTTAGGGGAATTAAACTCTACCAAATCTCAAACTCCGTTTTCTAAATTATAGTGAATAATAAGTGAACCACCTCTTTTATCTTTGTGTTGAACTCAGTTATGGTTATAACCGAATTTATTTTGGTTGTTTTGCCTTGTTATAGATGCATGATCATTGTTTGGATAGAATAATGATTTATGGATATTTTTATGAAATTATTTAAATCCGTTTTAGTGGTAAAACCAAAGTTTTTAATCTCCAACCGATTTGATTTTTTGTTATGATGAATAAAACATTATTTTGAGATGGATTTTTAAATCATAATTTTTCATGATAAGATGAACATTTTATGAATTTCCTAAGAAGGAAATTACTTTTATTTTAGTTTTAAATTATTAAAAACGGTTAAATAATTATTTTAGTCCAAAAAATATGGTAGATGAGAGAATATGTTAATTTTGAATTTATATGATTTTTGAGGATTTTTCCCAAGTGCTTGTGAATTATTATAATTTTGTTATGCTAGATAAGCATTTAAATTAATAATTAATTAGGGATATTAATTAATTAGAGTTGATATATGTTTTAGGAAAGTAAAAATGGTTATGGTAGTTTTCTAAAAAGATTTGATAAAAGCATATGGTTATCTAATAGAAATTTGAAAAAAAAATGAAATTTAGTGAAAAGAGAACGCTTTTAATAGAAATAAAACAGTTTTATAGTAATTACACGATTTCCATTGTCATCATCGTCATTAATACCATAATCATCTATGTCATAGCTATACTTTTCGACATTAGCAATAGTGGATGCATATGATATCAACCTCGGTTGGTCTGGAATGAATCCACTTGGCTGAAATGAGAAGTATGACTAAGGTTGGCATTCATGCCTTCGGTGTCAATGATGCCGCATGTCCGTATATCAACGCCGCAAGGAAATGATGTAAACTTTCACCATAGTTTCAAATGACACCGCATACTTCTATTTTGATACCAACTATATTAAGACGGTGATGCCCCATATTTTCTAAATCGATGTTATAGCTTATGGTAGTGATGCCGCAAGCATTATTTTTTATGTTAACTATTTTATGGAAATGATGCCACTATTACTTGGTTTCGGTATAAAGGAAATTTATATCGTGGGTTGTTAATGTCGACACCCTATGTTTTACTGCATACACCCAAAGCACTATGTTTGTAACGACCCAAAATTTTTGATAATTTAAATTTGGATATTTAATTAATTTTAAATATCAATAAGTGGAATTTTTAAGTCGAACAATTTATTTATTGGATATTTGATTTAATTTGACAATAAATCGATAATATAATAGTGGAAATTCCAAAAATAATTAAATATTGGGTTAAATATGATTGCAAATGATTTGGAAAATTTTGTTATATCATATTGAAGTTATGGAAGTATTTTAGAACTTGTAAAATTGAATTTGGAGTTAATTTGTAAAAATTGAATATTTTAATATTTAATTATCGATTGAAAAATAGCCAATTTTTGAACAGTCTCAGAATTGAACGAAACTAGTTCCATTGGATCCGTAATAGTTATTTATTATCGGATTTCAATTTTCGTAGCAATCGGAGTTATCGTTTGACCGTGGTAGCTCGAAACGCATCGAAATTGTTTTTATAATTATTTAGCGAGTTAAAATAGCCATTTTTCAAACAGTCTCGGATTTCGACGAAACCAGCTTCATCAGATCCGTAATGTGATATTATTGTAAGATTTCAAATTTCAAGTCAATCGGATTTATCGTTTGTCCGGGGCAAGCCAAAACGCCTAGAAATCGTTTAAATCGGTTTTAATTTAAATTGATCGTTTATAGCCGTATCTCGCACAGATTATCGAATTAGCTTCCGAAACTTGTTCCATTGTGTCCGGAACGTGGAAAAACCCTAAGATCGCCTGTTGGAACGTGTTGTTTGGAGATCGTTTGAGAAAATGGTTTATAGGTGATTTGGTATTAAAATAATAATAATAATTGTTTATAAATATAAGTCTTCTTCAGTAAAACCCTAATCCACTTTAGTAGCCGCCGCTTATAACTTTAATGGCCGAAATGTTCTTTCGTTTTCCCCTATTTTTATCTACATCCACTCAATAATTTCAAAAACCCTCAACTAGAGAATCGTAGAGCACTCCAAGTACTCCACACCCAACGGTGATGATCATCATCGGAGGTCGGGATTCGCCAGAATCGGGTGGCCAAGGGGGCCGGGTCGCACACGTTTTTCCATGTACCTGGGGGGCCGAGCTTCATGGCTTTGCAGCCGAGAGTGGAGCTTGTGTAGGGGAGTAGAATGGTGGTATCTGATCGTCTTCTAGGTCGACAGGGGAGGAGCTAGGTTCGGTCAAAGGTGGTGAGCCATGGGTTTCAAGTCGCGTGTTTTCACCAGGGAGTTCTTGCGTGAGGGGGGAAGAGGGCTATGAGCGGCTAGGATCTGAAGTTTTGAAATTCACGGCCACGATTTTAGCAGGGTATATAAAAAAAATGTGAATTGTATATATATTAAAATCTGTGTAAACTTTAAACTATTATATCTTGTCCATACGAGGTCGGAATTCGACGAAAATTTTTGCGTTGGCTTCGTATCGTCGAGCACTACGCGATGCAACCAGTTTGGAGTCGATTGGAGCTCGTTTGAATTTCGGGTAAAATTAAACGTTCATTTAATTTTATTCGAAACAAACGCTGAGCCGGAAATAAAATCAAGGTGAGAACTCCTCACTCAATCGAACAGATCGATTTAAATTTTAAATAGTTAGATTTAGACTTTTTTGAATAATGATTGCAATTATTGATTGCTGTTTGATTGTGATAGTAGATATAGTAGGATATACTATATATAGCAATATATATATATATATATTGGCATATGTATATATTGGAATTGATTTCCCGCCTTGTATAGCGGATGAGACCCTATTGCGCCGCCTATTAAGCGGATATATATTTTATAAATCCCATATACCGCGATATTCCACCTTGAAGTGGAATTGGTATTGTGCTAACGTCTGTGGATGCAGGGAAACAGGTTGGAGGGATCCAGCTGGATTCCTCACAAATATTTATAAGATTATAGATATTGTGTGATTATTGATTATCATATCGATATATGATATTTGTGCCATGATTGACTATTGGATGCTGTTGCATCATCAGATCCATTTTTAAAAGTATTTTTAACGATTTTGAATTATAAAGGATTTTAAATTGATTTTTCCAATGTATATGTTTTTATTGAAATTTTGAGTTGATTCATTTTTAATTTAATAAAAATTTTAATTTTTAAAGTTATAGAATTTAAGATTTTTGTGAAATAGAACCAAAGGTAGTTTTAAAAATAAATAGATTTATATAATAATTTAAATTGGATTTCTGAATTATTATAAAGGATGAATATAAAAGATTTTATAAATTTATATTTATAAATAAAAAAATATTGGAAGTTTAAACGAGTTTATTATGTGTTAAAATGAAGTATAAAATGGATCATTGAAAATTATAGATTTATAAATTGTGAAAGTTATAAAATGAATAGATATTGAAAATAAAAGATTCATGAGTCATTAACTTATAAAATGGATTTTGGGCATTTAAATGAGGTATTTATAGAAATTGTAAATAAAGAAATTTTTTATACGTTGAAATTGTCATGGAATATAAAAGAATCTTATAAGCAATAAGATTTGGAATTTGTGAAGCTTAAAAAGAACAATTTGGTAAATGAATGAATGAATTATAAGTACTTAACTTATAATATGGACCGTTGGTATAAAATTGAGTTATATAACTTGAATTGGATTGATAAAGGAAATTTATAAATCGAAGTTTATAAATAGGAATAGAATTTATAAACATTGTTTATAAATTCTTAATCAATTGAATTTGATCAATTGAATATAAAAGTTTAGTAAAGGAGTTATATCCACGTTTTTGAACATAGAATATATCGTTAAATAAAATGGATATCTTTTGGGAAAAGGATGTTTTAAATAGAATTTAAAACGATTTAAAGATGTCTTAAAATGCATCAAGTATCGAAAACATAGATTTCAACATTCATTGTTGAAATAGACATTTTCGAGAAATAGAAGGAAAGGAAGTCGTAGATTTCAACATTCATTGTTGAAATAGACGTTTTCGAGAAAAAATAAGGAAATAATGGACTATAACACTGTTGTTATAGTAAATGATTTCCGAAAGGAAATATTTTTGTATAGTATTGGGATTTATATATCTATTTAATTTCGAATCCCTATACTAGTGATTTTTGGGTTGTCGTAACGGTGTTTTACGCAACATTCGTTTTGACCCAAATAAATGTGAATAAGAGAATGTTTTCGTTAAAGAATGAAATATATACTTAACTATGGTTTAAGTATATTGAATATTTTCAAATTGTTGATAATAAATAAGATTTTTGAATTACTTATTATTAAATAAGTATGGAAATGCTTTTCCAATATGAAATGGAATGTTTTTAAGAATTTATCTTTTTGAAGATAAATTGGAATTGAATATTTGAAATCTATTAAAAACTGTAGATCAGTAGATATTTTGAAATATAAATTCACTATGGAATTTATAAATGGAAAGGGAAATTGGTTTTCAAAATAAACGTTGTTTATTTTTGAAGTATGGAAAATAATATATCTTGTAAAGATATTTTTGGGAAAATAAATAATTTGAGAAATTATTTGGAATCTGGTGATGTTGCGCATCTTTATTGATAGTTAAATAACCGACTATCAATATTTACCTTTAAATAGGTATTTGTTGTGATTGTTTGAATTGGATGCCACACTTATTTTTAAATAAGCGCTCACTATTCGGGTTAACCGGGAAAGGACCATGGGGTCGTATAACCCACTCCGAATATGTGATACGTCGTTATGAATTGCATTTGAAGACCGGTGTTGAAGACCGGATATTTGTGAAAACGGATGGATTACCGTCGAGTTACTCTGCATCGGCTGATCTCCGATATAGAGGTTTTATCACCCTTAGTGACGGGTTGTTCGGACGTGATTAATGAATATCCGGATTGCAAGGGCTTCTTTGGAAGTGCCTTCGGTTCTGTTCGATCCCGGAACGGACTTGTATAGATTGTATGTCTGACGTTACAATTTGAGATGTAAAGCTGGTTTCTATCAAATATATTTCTGTTGGTGGCGGAGAATTTATTCTCTTAGCTTAACACCCTTCTCTGAGACGTACGAGCTCAGAGGTTATATAGTTGATGGTCACTAGTGATACATTCCCAAATTGGTAATGTGGCATGCTGAGTGATGCTGTGAAATGATCATTGGTTGATCGTTTGTGATAGGATCATTTGTTTGATCGTCTATCTTGATGATCATTGCTTTGATCATTTGTTGACCCAAAGCAGCTTTTGTTATAAAGCGTGGCTTTGTGGACGAGACTTCATCGAGCCTCACACCCCGGAAATGGTCAAAACAGGAAAGATGCGACAAGGTTATTAGGGGGTAGCGCCCCTTTAGTGTATGTCATTCCTTCTAGATAGAGGTGGTATCATGGTATGGAGCCCAGATGTTTAACCTATGTGGTTACTGCAAATTTATTACTTTGTGGTTGTTGGAAATCGGGGATCCTCGGATATAGATCAGTTACGATCGGGGAATGACATATTCATGTCAGTTGTTACCCAGTTAGGGGTAACCCGGCCTTGTGTTGGTAGAGATCCGGTTAGGTTCTCGGGACGTCATTCCAGAGGCGTTTCCATGTGGCAATGGGAAGTTCCTTGGCCCGACCATTTGTTGGAAATCCAAAGAAACAATACGAGCCTTGTACGGTTTTAGTTGTAGAACCTGCCATTTAATATGGTAGCTATAGCGGGCATAATATAATGGTACCTATGCTGGCTAAGATTTATATTCTACTTTCGAAATTGTTTTCTACACTATGCAGTAATAATAATATCAAAAATGATTTGATTTTGCGTAGTAAGCATCTTTGACTATCATAAGGAGAAACCTCCTCCAAGTCTGCGTTTGCATTGTGTGTGTGGCGGGAGACCTTATGATAGTTTCATTTTTCAAAAAGCATTGCGAATTTTTCTTTTAAAATTTCTCCTGTTCCTTGTTTAAAAGATAAATAATTGTTTTAAATTCTCACACCAGTCACATGACTGACCTGGAGTTTATTGTTCCCTTCCTAAACTATGGGTGACCACCAATTTCCACACGGGCAGTCGGAGTTAAGGTCTATCAGGTCATCCTGGATTTAGGAGTGCTATGGAGCTCAGGAGACGAGCTGCATATCGAGACGTGCTACTTGTATATGATATTATACTATGTATTATTCCGTTGTGTATTCTGTATGAGGACAAGTTTATATAACTGTCCATTGATGTATTACTTTGTTGTCTATTGTTGTTGTAAACTCTGATAATGATGTAATGTATAAAATGTATAGTTCTTGGTTTAAAGATTATTCATTTATTTATTATATGTTGTTCCGCTGCGATTGTGAGATTCTGATATTGTTTCTGTTGTTGTTCTGTTCTCTTCTTCTCTCTTCCTTCTCTTTTCTTCTATCTCTTTCTTTTTCTTTAACCATAAAGATTCGGAAGTTTGTTTCCCTTTGGCTGGATTGTTGTGGAATGTTGCCAGCTCAAAGGAGTATGGATTTTCGGGCCTTTACATGTGGTATCAGAGCATATGGTTAAGTGACAACCTTAGCTCTGTTGGGTGTTACTCATTAGAGATAGAGTGTAACAACCCGTATTTTACGTGTCGATATATCGTAGAATTTCTAGGTCGATAGTGTTGTTTAAGTCGTCCTTAGCCTAAGTCGTAAGGAGGGATAGTTAACTCGTATGGACAGTTCAAAGAAGGTGACCGGGTTAAGAAATGGGCGGGTTACGAGTTAAGGAAGTTGCCGAGTTAATGACTCGTAGGACCTGGCCGACCTAATAGTTACCGAGTTAAGTAGTTGGCGAGTTAAGGGTATGGCCGACTTAAGTTAAGGAGTTAGCGACTTAGGGGCTGGGACGAGCTAACGAGTTAGCGTGTTAGCAAGTTAAGAAAGGTAGTGGCTTAAGGGTTGTGCGAGTCACGGCTTATAGTGTTTGGCCGAGTTAAGATAGTATGCGACTCAGTAGGTTGCGGCTTAGTGATGTTGCCGACTTAAGGTATAACGACTTAGGAAAAACCTGACCGACCTATAGGTGGAGCGACTTAAGGAACCAACGGCTTAAGGGATGCCGACTCATGGGTTAGAGGCTTAAGGGGTTAAGGCTTAGGTCGTGGGTAGTTGAGTCGGTAGGGTCTTGAGTCGTAAGTCGTTGGAACTTAGGCTGGGCGTTAGGTCGCGTGAGCGTTGTTGTGTTGAGTCGCGCCTTAGTTGAGTTGTAGGCGAGATAAGGCTTAGGCTTGAGTCGTGTGTGTCTTAGGTCGTGTAGCCCTACTAAGTCGTAAGTCGTAGCATAGTTGAGTCGTGTGGTAGATAAGTCGTTGGGTCGGCCTTGGGTTAAGTCGCGTGAGCGACTTAGAGTTAGTGCTGCCGTGTGCGTATCTGTGTTGAGCATGTGTCGGTAGGTTAGCTTGAGTCGTGGATGACTCATGGATAAGTCGGCGGCGAGTCAGAGGGGGACGACTTAAGGGCGGCCGAGTCAGGGGATTTTCTGCCTATAAATAGAGGGCTTTGGCTCACTTTTTGGCACCAGTTTTTGAAGCGACGAAGTGCTGCCATTTTGAGAGCTCGACTACAACATTTCTTCATCTTCTTTTCTCCACTCCAATCTAGTTCTAACATCCATCCAAGATCGAAGATCGAGATTGAAGATCCAAGAGCCAAAGTTGAAGATCTTCATCCAACCAAGCAAGATTTCATCGTTTCAAGCGGGGTTTCGACGAATCAAGCTTGAATCCTTGCTGTCCAGATCTGAAGTTGATAGTTTTTGAAGTGTTTGGGTGATTCGGTGAGTGGTGGTTATCTCTCACGCGGACCCAAAGGAGTATATTGGTTTGGTGGTTTGTTGGAGTGTTGTAGATAGTGGTTTTATGCATTTTTTTCCTTAGATTCAAGTGTAGATCCATTACTTATAAAGATGTTTACTTTTGCAAGTTCATTCATCAAGTTGTAGAGACAAAACCCATGATTTATATTTGTTAGATCTATGCTAAAAACCCATGATTCATGTATGTTAGATCTATGCTCACTTATTTACGAAATTGCCATTTTAGTTACAAATGCCTATTTAGATCTTGATTGACTACTTATTTGTTTGGATTAATGTTGCCTTGTTTGATTGTTTTGAATGAGTTATCTAGTTGATAGATTTGGACAAGTATGGTCAAAGACGATTCAAAAGCTACGGAAGAGGCTCTTGAATGGTGAAAGCTGCTTAAGACATATGTAGCGGATGTTGAAGCTCACATGTATGGATTGGATGATATTGAGATGGGACTTTGCCATGATGCGATGAGGCAAACCATGATGTTGAGATGAGACTTTGCTATGATGCGATGAAGCGAAGTATGATGTGAGTCTTGGCATAATCCAGGCAGGGATCACTCCAAGCATGTTGATAACTCGAGGGATGGTTCGAGTTGGGTGATAATGGATTGCTCGAGAGGTAGCTTGGGCTAGCATGGTAATAGTCGTCGAGGAGGATGACTAGGAGGCTGAGATCTCATCGTTGTTGAAGGTTCTAGCATGCTCAAAAGCAAGAGTACATGGGGCGCCCAAAACGACTACAGGTAGGTAGTCGGGACACCCAAAAGACTACAGGCAGGTAGTCGAGTACTCTGGGCAGAGTAGGTAAGTCCTAGGCACGGGTCACGATGACGTGTGGAGCTATGTCTAGAACCGGGGTTACCATTAGCCCTTGACAGGTGGTCATTCAACTAACGGTGAAATCAAGGCAATGATAACAGTGATAGCCAGTGTCATGGATGTTTAGACGTTTGGTTGTATCATCATTCGGTCTCAAGAGCGGTGTTTTCTGGGTGCTTATCTGATCTTGGTTTAGGCCTTGGGGGTTTGTATTTGGAAAACATCGACCTTGACTCGAGTGATTATTGCTTTACCTTAATTATCTGTTATGTTATGCTTGCTTCTCCTTAGTGTGTGTCTGGGGCTATCACTGTAGAAAGAGGTGGAGTGGGATGGCTTGGTTCCTATTCCTTTTATCCCTTATGCTCTTTTGGTATGTTTGATAGTTGATTTACTGCTCACTAACACTTTGTCTGACTCAAGGTTTTATGTCTCCTCTTATTACCTTGGGCTGTTCATCCATGTTGGGATGGGCAGACTAGGTAGCAGGTGACAGGTGCTGTTCATGGAGGTCTACGCTGATGACGACGAAGACGAGCAGGAGGCTTTTGCATATTATTTCTTATTATATGTACTGGGTGTTCCACTGCTGTATCAGTTTGAGTGTTTTGTAGTGAGGCTTTGATGTATGGATGATTCATATGTTTGTATAAAACTACTATGATGCTTATATGATGGTGTTCTGTTCTATGGAGCTTCACTATATTATATTTCTCTATTGTATTTTATCCATGCGCTGTGAGTTGTACGATAGATTCTGCGATGTTTATTCTACCTTGACGGTCACCCATGGCTGCCTGGCACACCTTCAGCGCACCATTCCCTTGTTTTCGTGCGGGAGTCATGGGCGGTCGTCACATAGAGTCAGTAGTACTCTAGAATGAGTTTGAGTGTAATAATAGATATGAGCGCGTATTTGTTAGTGAATATAAAATTTGTTTTATATTGTGATGATTGGTTTATTGAGTGGCATATGAACCTTCGTCGGCACAGTCTGTACAACTGGATCGAAGGGGTTTCTAAACACTTGAATAGAACAATTCGACATGATATTGTTTTAAATTGGGTAAATGAAATAATTTTACCCCGATTATGTTTTATATATAAAGAAAATCATTTTTCAAGAATTATTGAAGTGTGTATATAATTGGTTGTTTGATTGTTTGAAATATAAATATATATAAGTTAATTAAAAGTTGTTGAATAAGCTAATGAAAGCAACAATTGTAAAAGAATAATTGTATAAGCTAATGAATTATAAGTATGAAGTTATAATTAGAATAATTTACAATTGAAAATGATCTTATATATACACAGTGAAATTTTATGAGAAAAAGATTATAAATGTGATTTATAAATAATAAAAGGAAACTTTTTGAAAGAATATTTAGCACTGGATTCACTATTGTTACTGGGAAATAATAAGGGTGATGACTGCAGCATCATCAGTATCATTTTCGAGTTTCTATGTGATGGATTTGCTACAATAATGAATTTAAAATTGAGGTTTTGTTGTAATAAACAAATTTGAAATTAAAATTCAACTTGAAGTTAATAAATATAAACGAAATAAGTTTTGAACTTATAATATGATTTGGAAGTTGAATAATAAGTTGTATAACTTATAGAATGGGAAAATGTAAGTGAAACCAATTATTGAAGTGGTTAAACAATTAAGTTAAGTAAAATAAAATTTTAATTGGAATGTCGATATGAATTTGGCTTAAGTAAAAGTTGAATAGGAAAATTGATTTTGTATCGAAAGTAAAATAATCAAGTGAATTAAATGATGTGAACTTGAGTTATATAAATGAAATTCAATTTTTATATGTAAAAAGAATTGGCAATTGAATTAAAGTATGGGTTGAATGTTAGTCAATCGAATGTGAATAAGTTGATATGAAATGATGCATGTAAGTGTAAATTCATTTGAAAATAGTTGAATAATTGAATGAAAATCAATTGAGTGTTAAAACCAAATTGAATGTAAGTAAAATAAATAAATTTGGTTGTATTGGATATACATTGGTTGTTATTTGCTTGTTGGTTGATTTTATGTAAATTCATAAGTGTTAATGAAATTGAATTAGCGAAATTGAAAGCTATGTAATTGAATTCAAATTGAAAGTGAAGTAAACGAATTTGAATATGAACTGAATTTGATCCAATTTGGAAGTAAACTAATGTGAATTTAATTAGTGAATGTAAACTAATTGGAAACGTATGAAAATGAATATGTAACTTCAATAGTAAAGCTAAAATTGAGATAAAAAGTAAGTATCGAAATTTTGTAAATGGATTTGGCAAAATAGTTTGAATGTTGGAATTGGATACTACTACTAGCAGGATATACAGGTATATAATGGAATTGGGATTTTGATTTTGAAGTTAAAAATTGAATTGCTCGACAAAAAGGTACGTATTTCAATTTTAGTATGAGATTTGATGATTTCCTTCTCCAGCCACTTGGCTTTCTCTTTTCTTTTTGATTCTGAGGGGCCGTGGTGCCATTTTGTAGTCGTACCGATCGAGCCGCGCAAAGGAGACGCTGGCGAAATTTTTTGAAAATTTCGGATGTTCGAAAAAAATTTGAGAAAATTTTGAAAGTTTAAAATTTTGTATTTAAATTTAAATTTGAATTGTTAGTAAACAATGTTGTTTGAAACCTATAATTGAAGTTAGAAAGCTAATTGAAATGATAATGGATCTTCAATAAAAAGATTTGTTTTGGAAAGTTGATAAAACTAATTGATTTTGGAAAAGTAATAAACGGATTATGAATTATTCTCCTTAACTTGCAATTTCGGGACGAAATTCTTTTAAGGGGGGAAGATTGTAACGACCCAAAAATTTTGATAATTTAAATTTGGATATTTAATTAATTTTAAATATCAATAAGTGGAATTTTTAAGTCGAACAATTTATTTATCGGATATTTGATTTAATTTGACAATAAATCGATAATATAATAGTGGAAATTCCAAAAATAATTAAATATTGGGTTAAATATGATTGCAAATGATTTGGAAAATTTTGTTATATCATATTGAAGTTATGGAAGTATTTTAGAACTTGTAAAATTGAATTTGGAGTTAATTTGTAAAAATTGAATATTTTAATATTTAATTATCGACTGAAAAATAGCCAATTTTTGAACAGTCTCAGAATTGAACAAACTAGTTCCATTGGATCCGTAATAGTTAGTTATTATCGGATTTCAGTTTTTGTAGCAATCGGAGTTATCGTTTGACCGTGGTAGCTCGAAACGCATCGAAATTGTTTTTATAATTATTTAGCGAGTTAAAATAGCCATTTTTCAAACGGTCTCGGATTTCGACGAAACCAGTTTCATCGGATCCGTAATGTGACATTATTGTAAGATTTCAAATTTCAAGTCAATCGGATTTATCGTTTGTCCGGGGCAAGCCAAAACGCCTAGAAATCGTTTAAATCGGTTTTAATTTAAATTGATCGTTTATAGCCGTATCTCGCACAAATGATCGAATTAGCTTTCGAAACCTATTCCATTGTGTCCAAAATGTGGAAAAACCCCAAGATCGCCTGTTGGAACGCGTTGTTTGAAGATCGTTTGAGAAAATGGTTTATAGGTGATTTGGTATTAAAATAATAATAATAATTGTTTATAAATATAAGTCTTCTTCAGTAAAACCCTAATCCACTTTAGTAGCCGCCGCTTATAACTTTAATGGCCGAAATGTTCTTTCGTTTTCCCCTATTTTTATCTACATCCACTCAATAATTTCAAAAACCCTCAACTAGAGAATCGTAGAGCACTTCAAGTACTCCAAACCCAACGGTGATGATCATCATCGGAGGTCAGGATTCGCCAGAATCGGGTGGCCATGGGGGCCGGGTCGCGCACGTTTTTCCATGTACCTGGGGGGCCGATCTTCATGGCTTTGCAGCCGAGAGTGGAGCTTGTGTAGGGGAGTAGAATGGTGGTATCTGATCGTCTTCTAGGTCGACAGGGGAGGAGCTAGGTTCGGTCAAAGGTGGTGAGCCATGGGTTTCAAGTCGCGTGTTTTCACCTGGGAGTTCTTGCGTGAGGGGGGAAGAGGGCTATGCGCGGCTAGGATCTGAAGTTTTGAAATTCACGGCCACGATTTTAGTAGGGCACATAAAAAAAAATGTGAATTGTATATATATTAAAATCTGTGTAAACTTTAAACTATTATATCTTGTCCATATGAGGTCGGAATTCAACGAAACTTTTTGCGTTGGTTTCGTATCGTCGAGCACTACGCGATGCAACCAGTTTGGAGTCGATTGGAGCTCGTTTGAATTTCGGGTAAAATTAAACGTTCGTTTAATTTTATTCGAAACAAACGCTGAACCGGAAATAAAATCAAGGTGAGAACTCCTCACTCAATCGAACAGATCGATTTACATTTTAAATAGTTAGATTTAAATTTTTTTGAATAATGATTGCAATTATTGATTGCTGTTTGATTGTGATAGTAGATATAGTAGGATATACTATATATAGCAATATATATATATTGGCATATGTATATATTGGAATTGATTTCCCGCCTTGTATAGCGGATGAGACCCTATTGCGCCGCCTATTAAGCGGATATATATTTTATAAATCCCATATATCGCGATATTCCACCTTGAAGTGGAATTGGTATTGTGCTAACGTCTGTGGATGCAGGGAAACAGGTTGGAGGGATCCAACTGGATTCCTCACAAATATTTATATGATTATAGATATTGTGTGATTATTGATTATCATATCGATATATGATATTTGTGCCATGATTGACTATTGGATGCTGTTGCATCATCAGATCCATTTTTAAAAGTATTTTTAACGATTTTGAATTATAAAGGATTTTAAATTGATTTTTCCAAAGTATATGTTTTTATTGAAATTTTGAGTTGATTCATTTTTAATTTAATAAAAATTTTAATTTTTAAAGTTATAGAATTTAAGATTTTTGTGAAATAGAACCAAAGGTAGTTTTAAAAATAAATAGATTTATATAATAATTTAAATTGGATTTATGAATTATTATAAAGGATGAATATAAAAGATTTTATAAATTTCTATTTATAAATAAAAAAATATTAGAAGTATAAACGAGTTTATTATGTGTTAAAATGAAGTATAAAATGGATCATTGAAAATTATAGATTTATAAATTGTGAAAGTTATAAAATGAATAGATATTGAAAATAAAAGATTCATGAGTCATTAACTTATAAAATGGATTTTGGGCATTTAAATGAGATATTTATAGAAATTGTAAATAAAGAAATTTTTTATACGTTGAAATTGTCATGGAATATAAAAGAATCTTATAAGCAATAAGATTTGGAATTTGTGAAGCTTAAAAAGAACGATTTGGTAAATGAATGAATGAATTATAAGTACTTAACTTATAATATGGACTGTTGGTATAAAATTGAGTTATATAACTTGAATTGGATTGATAAAGGAAATTTATAAATCGAAGTTTATAAATAGGAATAGAATTTATAAACATTGTTTATAAATTCGTAATCAATTGAATTTGATCAATTGAATATAAAAGTTTATTAAAGGAGTTATATCCATGTTTTTTAACAGAGAATATATCGATAAATAAAATGGATATCTTTTGGGAAAAGGATGTTTTAAATAGAATTTAAAACGATTTAAAGATGTTTTAAAATGCATCAAGTATCGAAAACATAGATTTCAACATTCATTGTTGAAATAGACGTTTTCGAGAAATAGAAGGAAAGGAAGTCGTAGATTTCAACATTCATTGTTGAAATAGACGTTTTCGAGAAAAAATAAGGAAATAATGGACTATAACACTATTGTTATAGTAAATGATTTCCGAAAGGAAATATTTTTGTATAGTATTGGGATTTATATATCTATTTAATTTCGAATCCCTATACTAGTGATTTTTGGGTTGTCGTAACGGTGTTTTACGCAACATTCGTTTTGACCCAAATAAATGTGAATAAGAGAATGTTTTCCTTACAGAATGAAATATATACTTAACTATGGTTTAAGTATATTGAATATTTTCAAATTGTTGAAAATAAATAAGATTTTTGAATTACTTATTATTAAATAAGTATGGAAATGCTTTTCCAATATGAAATGGAATGTTTTTAAGAATTTATCTTTTTGAAGATAAATTGGAATTGAATATTTGAAATCTATTAAAAACTGTAGATCAGTAGATATTTTGAAATATAAATTCACTATGGAATTTATAAATGGAAAGGGGAATTGGTTTTCAAAATAAACGTTGTTTATTTTTGAAGTATGGAAAATAATATATCTTGTAAAGATATTTTTGGGAAAATAAATAATTTGAGAAATTATTTGGAATCTGGTGATGTTGCGCATCTTTATTGATAGTTAAATAACCGACTATCAATATTTACCTTTAAATAGGTATTTGTTGTGATTGTTTGAATTGGATGCCACACTTATTTTTAAATAAGCGCTCACTATTCGGGTTAACCGGGAAAGGACCATGGGGTCGTATAACCCACTCCGAATATGTGATATGTCGTTATGAATTGCATTTGAAGACCGGTGTTGAAGACCGGATATTTGTGAAAACGGATGGATTACCATCTAGTTACTCTGCATCGGCTGATCTCCGATATAGAGGTTTTATCACCCTTAGTGATGGGTTGTCTGGACGTGATTAATGAATATCAGGATTGCAAGGGCTTCTTTGGAAGTGCCTTCGGTTCTGTTCGATCCTGGAACGGACTTGTATGGATTGTATGTATGACGTTACAATTTGAGATGTAAAGCTGGTTTCTATCAAATATATTTCTGTTGGTGGCGGAGAATTTATTCTCTTAGCTTAACACCCTTCTCTGAGACGTACGAGCTCAGAGGTTATATAGTTGATGGTCACTAGTGATACATTTCCAAATTGGTAATGTGGCATGCTGAGTGATGCTGTGAAATGATCATTGGTTGATCGTTTGTGATAGGATCATTTGTTTGATCGTCTATCTTGATGATCATTGCTTTGATCATTTGTTGACCCAAAGCAGCTTTTGTTATAAAGCGTGGCTTTGTGGACGAGACTTCATCGAGCCTCACACCCCGGAAATGGTCAAAACAGGAAAGATGCAGCAAGGTTATTAGGGGGTAGCGCCCCTTTAGTGTATGTCATTCCTTCTGGATAGAGGTGGTATCATGGTATGGAGCCCAGATACTTAACCTGTGTGGTTACTGCAAATTTATTACTTTGTGGTTGTTGGAAATCGGGGATCCTCGGATATAGATCGGTTACGATCGGGGAATGACATATTCGTGTCAGTTGTTACCCAGTTAGGGGTAACCCGGCCTTGTGTTGGCAGAGATCCGGTTAGGTTCTCAGGAAGTCATTCCAGAGGCGTTTCCATGTGGCAATGGGAAGTTCCTTGGCCTGACCATTTGTTGGAAATCCAAAGAAACAATACGAGCCTTGTACGGTTTTAGTTGTAGAACCTGCCATTTAATATGGTAGCTATAGCGGGCATAATATAATGGTACCTATGCTGGCTAAGATTTATATTCTACTTTCGAAATTGTTTTCTACACTATGCACTAATAATAATATCAAAAATGATTTGATTTTGCGTAGTAAGCATCTTTGACTATCATAAGGAGAAACCTCCTCCAAGTGTGCATTTGCATTGTGTGTGTGGCGGGAGACCTTATGGTAGTTTCATTTTTCAAAAAGCATTGCGAATTTTTCTTTTAAAATTTCTCCTGTTCCTTGTTTAAAAGTTAAATAACTGTTTTAAGTTCTCACACCAGTCACATAACTGACCTGGAGTTTATTGTTCCCTTCCTAAACTATGGGTGCCCACCAATTTCCACACGGGCAGTCGGAGTTAAGGTCTATCAGGTCATCCTGGATTTAGGAGTGCTATGGAGCTCAGGAGGCAAGCTGCATATCGAGACGTACTACTTGTATATGCTATTATATTATGTATTATTCCGCTGTGTTTTCTGTATGAGGACAAGTTTATATAACTGTCCATTGATGTATTACTTTGTTGTCTATTGTTGTTGTAAACTCTGATAATGATGTAATGTATAAAATGTATAGTTCTTGGTTTAAAGAATATTCATTTATTTATTATACGTTGTTCCGCTGCGATTGTGATATTCTGATATTGTTTCTGTTGCTGTTCTGTTCTCTTCTTCTCTCTTCCTTCTCTTTTCTTCTATCTCTTTCTTTTTCTTTAACCATAAAGATTCGGAAGTTTGTTCCCCTTTGGCTGGATTGTTGTGGAATGTTGCCAGCTCAAAGGAGTATGGATTTTCGGGCCTTTACATTTTCAACATTATAGTATTAATGCTGCAAGTGATTGATTTTCGGCAATAATGCCAAGTGGCATTTATGCCGCTACTCCTTATTCCAATGCCAACAAGGCTTCATTTATGCTAACTAAAACTATGTATTAAAGAGGCGAAATAGCTAATGTTTTTAAGAAGGTCGATGGCCTTATGATTTAAGCAATTACCTACATGACTATGAAATCAAAAACTTTGTTTTCCAACCTTGGTTTGAGATTCGATATTGATATTATAGCATAGATGTGTATGTTGTTTAACTTACTATATAAATGGTGGAGAGCCATATATATGATGATTTTGACATCGTATAGTGCAGCATGAATGTCGCATATCTTTTGTATTAATAGCGGTGAGGCATAGGTTTTATTTCACATTGTTAATTGGGGATACCAATGTTGATTAACTTGGCAGGTTATATGCTTTAGAAATTTAAGATGGTTCATTAGGGATACCAATTTTTATTATATTGACACCATTGTCTTTTGAATCAACGTTAATCATTTGGGATACCAATGTATTTCATTTTAAGATGTTATAAGTTTAAAGGGTATACAACTTAATTGGGGACACAATAGGCATAGATTGCACATTTGGGTTAACCATGAAGTAAATTGATAATTGATGGGTTTATAATTTACAAAGGAAAAATATGGAATGTGGAATGATAGTCCATATGATGCCAGAGATAGATATTCTCTATATGGTTAATGAAGGATTCATAGTCATCCTAGGAAAACTATGGGATGTGGGATGGATAGTCCACATCACTTTAAATAAATGAAATATGTGAGATGGATAGTCCATACAACTAAGATAATTAGACCATGTGCGATGGGTAGTCCATATGGTGGGGATAGGTAAACCAATATAAGATGGATAATCATTTGAAATTAAGATAGATGTTAGACGAAAATAAGACGAATAGTCTAATAAACTGGTATTGGTAATCCAGGGTTTGTTTGCATGATCACATATGATTATGTTAATATGTTCAAACCATTGTGAATGCAAAAGAACATTATATAGTTAATGTGTTTTGATTAAGATACAAGTGAAGGATAATCCTATTCCGAAACAACGACATGGTCTCACTAGATATCTATTTGTTTCAAGATGGCAGGTTATTTTTCACACCGGACTGTTTGTCTAAACCAAAGAGTTTTATTTTCCCCCTTAAACTCTCGGGTACTTATTTGAGTAGGTCGGTAGTAAGGGATATTAGGCTTTTTAGTAAGATGAATAAGCTTTCAGAGATGTACAAGAGACAATTTAGCTATTTAGGAGTTCTTATCTAATCCGTTGTGTTATTCGATTTTGTCTATATGGATGTAATAGCAAGTTATATAATTGCCAAGTGTTAGACTCTGATCCACCAAGTTGGCATTTTTATATCGCTCTTAGAGTACTTTGTAATATTTATATTTTCTTTGAACATGGGATTGCGAATGGGATTATGTAATGAATATGTATTATTATTTATGAAATGAAATATGGAAGTTTTCTATTAAATTGTGTTTAAAAAATTTCATATTCATATGCTTTTAATTAGTGAGATGATTAACATAATCGCATTTTTTCCACTAGAAATTATTAATATGGATGACTACAACATCCTAAGCACTTATTCGGACCTCAAAATGGAAGATATTGCATTGGACTTATTATGCATGGGACTTAGTTTCGGCTCTGTTAGGCATTTTCTCTATATATAGAAGACTTAGAGAAACTAGAGAAAGATTTTTTTTTTTGGAACTCGATTTCTCTATGGTTTTCTTCTTCCCCAAATACTCTAAACACTACCATATCCTAGATCTACTAAATTGTGTTTGGATATGAGTTATAATCGTTGTATTTCGGAGAAAATCAATCAATTAAAAAGATTAAAGTGGATGTAGATCGGAGTATTTTCCAAACCTCTATAAAAATTGTGTCTTTTTTACTGCTTTTATGTTTATATCATTGGATCTGCTATTTTTGATCGGTTTTTAGGCTTTGATCCATTTTAGCATCAACAGCATCAGTGTGCATTAACCCGTCTTTGTTGTACAAAGAAGAGTTACATAGATGTTATACGTCAGATTAAATAAATTCTAAATAAAAAGTCGTCTCTAATAAAAAAGTACTAATAATAGTACCATGTATTGCATAATGAAATAGTAATAGCTTTGAAATATAGTATATGAAATAACTATCCATCTGCTCGTCCTTCTCATGGCTTATATTCTATCTTAGATTTATTACCCCTAATCTACTCATTTAAGAGTACTCAAGATTATAAAATTAAAGCTTAAATCCTCCAGTCAGATAACTATATGGTATGAGTGATTTATAATCTCAATATATTATAAAAATCACTATAGTAAATACAAAACACAAGGTATGTATAGTCATAACTAATTCGTCTCTGCATCCAACAAGTAAGCACATAGACTAGTATATGCTAAACTATCATCATAAGGTGTATCAATGTATAGTATGGTTGTCCATTTATCCATGTTGACAATACACTCATCATGTGGTGTCCATAACAGAACATAGCAAACATAAAATTTATAGAAACCATCATGTAAACATCGCTTCATTCACCTATGCATTAGATATATAATAACTCATATGACCACATCGTTGATCAGAGACTACTAAACTTGTCAGTTTCTCAATGCTTGAATCTATGCCACTTTATATGCCGGCAAATAGACTTAACATCAGAAGTACAGGGTACATAGATTTATAGTCAAAGATTCGAGATTAACATCAAAAAAATAGGTGAGCGTCCTCACATACACTTATTTCATAGGCATACATTGAAACCTACGAGTTATCAAAGTGCCCTTATAATATGCATCCATAATAGAACCTATTGTATGTTCTACTCCACAAGCCCACATCAATGAATTTTTCACTATGGATCATCGGAACAACTTCCATCATCGACTATTCCTAACATAGGATCGCATATAGTATCATCCTTAGGACTACGTTCCCCAAACTATGATTGCAATGTATCATACTTACGCATTGAGAGAAACCCGCAACGCTGACTTAAGCCAAAGATGTCTTAGGGTCTACTACAACCATGTTCAAGCTCAATGGTAACGCCGCCACTTATTGCATCGCAACGGGCATTTACCAATAGTGCCATGTATCCATCGAGGAACCTTTCGTTGGTTCCAGACTACGCACCATGCCAGACATCCACCGATAGTGCCACACATATACTGAGGAACCTCCTGTTAGTACCATGTGCTTAGCATACCCTAGCGATTGAACCAGTTTATATTTAATGTCAATTTCACTAAACAGATAGTGTCTAGGCCTAATTGCCTGTGTATAATTCACTTAGTCTCGTAACATCCAAGAATCAAGAATTAGGATACTAATTTCCCTGCTACTATACTAACATATATGTATATATAATATATATTAATCAATAAGCCTGGGCCTTAGGCTGAAGTTCAACCTGCGCCTGAAGATTGACGACCAGCCGACCATTGGGTACTCTAGCGGCCGACCGCTTAATGTCGATCGGCTATAGTAAGCATGTCGATCGATCGATGTTAATTAAGGTATTTTTTCATTTGGTCATAAATTAAATCATTTTCTTCTTCTATACAATTTCAACAGTAAACACTATTTTGTTAAATCTTTATTTCCAATAATTTTAATAATTATTTTGGCATATTTGTATATCAAGTAAATCATCATAATATCAACATCAACAAGGAACAATTATATGCACATTGAATATCTAGATTCAATATTTGAGGAGAATAAGAAAAGGGATTAATATTACAATCAAACTTATATCTCCAATTTACTTTAATCATTAAATAGGGATCATATTCATATAATACAAATTTCTATCAAATTACCAATTAATTGAAATTTCTAAATAAGGAATATTTCAAATTAAATTTGACAAATTCTAGATCAAATAGGTATAAATAAATTCAATTATATATAAATCAACATATTTAATAACGAGCCCACTACCTCCAGTAAGCTATTCCCTCTTTATCCGCCTACAATCACCTTGGCTTGATTTGAGTATCTCTCTTTTCTCAATCTAATTATCTTCTCCTTCTCTAAACTTTGATTTTACTTTTAAAAATTTTGTTTTTGAAGAATAGGTTGATTTGGAGAGAAACAAAGTATTCTGATAGAGAGAGTTTCAAAGCATATAGGATTAGATTAGGGTTCAAAGTTTCAGGTTAACATTGTATTTATAGGAGCATAAATTGACGCGAACCACTAGATTTAATTATATAAAATCAGGCCTAGGCAAACACTAACCGATAACCCACGATCGGTAAGCCTATGGGTTTGAGGTAGTCGATTGTTAGGACTCGGCCAGTCTCAACCAAGGTGTCGACCATTTGAACTTACCTATTTTAATATATTTGTTTCCATATCAATATATTTTAATTATTTTCGATTCCAAATCTTTAAACTTTGATAATTTTTTCATACGAGTTACGATTTGGGAATTCCCCGTTCTTTCTTACCAGGATAGAGCACAAAAACTTTATACATGAAAACTATCTAGAAAATCACACGAACACAACAATGAAAGTTTCATAGTCAAATTCAGACGTTTTAGAAAATTTCATTTTTACTATTATTAATTAAATTAGTTTATTTTATTAAATTTCCAATTTATTTTTACAGGATGCTACAGTCCTAACTCTCGATTAGCATTTTCAACCAACCATCATATAAACACATATAAACAAGGTAGTACACACATAAAATATGATCATGCAATACATCCGTACAAAAAAAAAATTAAACAACTACGTCATCCAAATCTTGCCTATTATCAAAATAGATGTATGAACACATATGTAAATCTAGTTAAAATCAATCCTTAAACCATCTAAATTCATGTATAAAGTATGGGTAATTTTAAATATAGTAAAAGTCACATTTTTCCAATAAAATATTTTAAAATATGATTAAAATCATATATCAATGTTTTAAGTAACATAAGGGAATAGAATCACTATCTAAAGTGTATAATCAAGAAAAAATCAAATAAAAGCAGTCTTACTTAGGGCGACAATTAATGCTTCCTAAGGTATATGATTTGAAATCCCCAAGCTCATTTCTAAGGTTTAGGCTAATCACCATTTAGTTAATTGTTTAGGCTAATTTAATTTAGAAAATAATGTTGTTTTGGAAAAGGAAGGTCAATGTAGGTTAAGAGATGTTTAGAGAAGATAAACTATGGTTAGTGGTTGATGTGGAAGCTGCTATAAACCCTAACCTTGAAATCATTAGAAGACCTAATGACGTGCTTAGGTTAATCGCCCACAAATTTGTCTAAAGACTATCCAAACTTCAAACAACCATATCTCTTAAACATAAGAGCAAAAAACTATTATAACCACTTAATGAAAAGAGAACTGTTAGCGCCGAAATTGTTCACTAACACCCTTAGAAAGATTGTGTAGAAAGATTAATGAAGAAAGTAAATTAAAATAGAGAACAATATATGAGTTTCAATGCAGAGAACAAGAACACCAAATTTATAGTGGTCCAACGTAACTGCCTACGTCCACTTTGAAGTTGATTTCTACTGATTTCCTTGATAGGTGATTACAGATACAATCTGTTTCTAATTACTTGAATACAAGTGCAAAGTAAAAGATTAAGTCTTGAGTGAGCGTTAAATGCGGCAGAGCTCCCCCAGTGTTCTCAAAAAACTCCTCCTTTTCACTGTGTTGCTGCCTCTCTATTTATAGACGAAGGTGGGTTGGCTTCCCTGGTGGGCCTAGTAGCTGAATATCTCGGCCCAAATGGAGTAAGCTATGCGCGCCGACCCGAACATGTCGAATGGCCAAATGCCGAACCATCATCTTCATGCCAAACGAGGCGGTGTTGTGTGGGAAGAGTAGGTCGAGCAACAATCGAAGCCGGTCGAGATTGAAAGAATGTCGAACAATCTTTGGCCGTCGAACATTCTCGGGAGGCCGAACATCTTTAGATGTCGAACGAAACTTAAGCCGAGCGTCCTTGGTATGCTGAACGTCCTTGGTATGCCTATCGTTCATGGATGCCGAACGATATACAATACCGAATCGTTTCCCAATGCCGAATGCTTCTGGATGTCGAGCGCTCCTTCGTTCCGAGTGTTTCTCTGAGGCCGAAACGCTCTTAACTGCCGAATGACCCTGACTGCCGAACGATTCCTTGTGCCGAGCATTCACAATGCCGAACGATACATATATTGCCGAGCAGTGTGCCATTGCCGAGTACTTAGTTTCCTGGTCAAATCCCCAAGAAACGCTCTCCCCCCAAAGTGTATCGCGTGACCGAACGTGATATGCTTTGAACTACGAGTCCTTTGTGCTTCGCTTCGAACTTTGGCCCATTACTCTTGGAGGTTGTTTTCTTGTGAGTACCGGGTGAGGTGGTGTGTGCCGAACGTAACGCGAATGCTGAACGATACAACCGAAGCCGAACGTCCCATGTACGCCGAACGAAATGAAAGCCGATGCCGAACGATGCTGCTTTGGCCGGTTCTACCGGTCATTGTCGCTTCGACTTCTTCTTCTTCCCTATAAAGGTCAGCACATTCCTTCTTCTTCTCTTTCCACTTTTTTTACCTCCGCTGCCTTATACTTGCTAACCTCGCCAGTTCACAGCCTCCAAAGATTCAACAATCCTTTCCAAGTCTCGATCTACTAACTAGGTATCGATTCTTCTATCTAAATCATTTCCACAACTAAAAAGTTTTTATGCTCGTGTTCACAGATTGGAACCGTAGCCGATAGGTGTTCTGTGGATGAAAGATTCGAGCCTTGATTAAGATATTTTTAGAGTTTTTAGAGTTAAATGATGAGGAGGAAATTAGGAGTGACTAGAGACGAGCGTACAAGGGAGCTGTTGGGAGATGTGTTGTGGTTCGGCACGGTTCCCTTGTGCCGAACGAGATTGGAGGGAAAAGAATAGAGGGGGAGTAGGAGGAGGTTAGGATGCCAAACGGCATGGTCTTACATGACTCGCCGAATGATCTGTCCTTGTTGTTCGGCGTGGATGGAGGAAGAGAGGAAAAAACGAAACCGTAGTTAAGGATGGAGTGCCGAGCGTTGGGGCTAGGCGTAACTTTTTGGTTCGGCATGACTCGTCACATGCCGAGCAGTGGGATGGAGGGTTAGGGAGGAAGTATGAATTAGGTAGGATGCTGAACGTTACTTTGGCCGAGCAGAACTTAGGCCGGTCGTTACTTAGGCCCAACGATAGCTTTGCTGAATGATAGCTTGTCCGGTCGACAGTTAGGCCGAACAACATTGACCGACCAATCATGACTGCCGACCAATATCTCAGCCGAACAATCATAAATGTCGAACCATATTTTATAGGACAAACAATTATGAATGCCGAACCATATTTAGGCCGAACAGTCATAAATGCCGAACCACTTTTTAGCCGAACAGAACTTAGGCCGAACGATCATTTGCCTTGCCTAATCATAAAACAAAACAAGGACGAGACTCCAGCGTACTAGCATATCGAATTGATCCGGACTGATAACTTAAATCGACAAGAACGAATAAAATCTTTTACTCGTAATGTCGATGTCCGATTCTAAAATTGAAAGCATCGCAAGGCTGGTTTTCGGAGACGGTCAGCGATGACGGTCTTCGAAGGCGACAGCTCCAAGCTCGACTTTATATCATTAATTCTGTGACTTATAATCTCTCAGCACTTACACACGAATGATCGCACTAGTTCACACACCACACATGGGGAATTCTTGTGTTGTTAATTCTGACGTTGATTGTTTTTCAAGTATAGTTCAATTAGGTACTCTACAGGATTCAATTTCCATCAAAGATGTCTAAGAAATCTAGCTCCGCCACAATCTCAGATAGGCCGGGGCCGTCTTCTAAACAAGGGGTCGCAGATACTTCTAACCCGTCGACTTCCCCCGCTCATAACTTAGCTCCTGATGCCCTGGAGGCATCAATTCTCTTGGACAACCCTGTTGACTCACTGGCTTCGAAGGTCAATGAAGTTACGCTCCGATGAATATGCTCTATCCATGGGATACCTTTCGATGACGTGTTGGTTCCCTCAGGGCACGATCGTCCACACTTGCCCCCAGTTGGATACACGGCATGTAATAAATTCATGTGCAAGGTCGGCAGCGTGCCACCGTTCAGTTTATTTCTTCGGGATGTGCTGCAATACATTCACATTGCCCCGTCGCAACTGCACCCTAGCCGCCACGCATTTATTTACGGTACCTACATCCTCTTCATAACCGTCCTATCTAGGCCCCCAACTCCGCGCGACATTAGATATATTTATATGATCAAGAAGCGGGGAGATAGCCTCTCTTACATGTTTCTCGAGCCATATCGCAAATGCCAAATCTTAACTAGGGCGTGGAGTAAATTTGCCCTGCACAAATAGGAATGGTTCTATGTGCGTTTCCCTTCCGGTTTCGCGAGGAGATGGGTGGAAGGAAGTAAGTCTTTTCTTCGGGCTGATATTCATACTTGGGCAAAGTCATGCCTTTTCTAGTTCTTTCTTCATCTTCTCAGGTATCAATCCACGCCCTGACGGTCACGGGTATTCTGAAGCCGTCGAAGCCATTAGAGCTCTTCCTGTCGAGGAACGGGACATCCGAACTCTCATTTCAAATGAGTCACTATTGAGGTTTTGACTGTTAGCAGAAGGTCGTCGGATAAGCCTTCCTGAGGGCGTCCCCATACCCATGCCCGCATCCGGTAAAGGGAAACTCAAGGGAATGAAACACCTAAAGAACAAGGTGAGAACTAAGGTCCCGCTCAGGATCCGATAGTCGAAGTGCACGACATCGAAACGTCATCTTCCCCCTCAAAGAGGAAAAATGGATTAACGTACAAGATTAGGAAGGAGAAGGTTGGAAGAACTTCAAAAGTTACGCTCATTCCAACGGACAAAGAGGCTTCTTCACAGCACGTAGAAAGTTCTTTAAAGGGGCTATTGAACCTCTCCATTCCCGATGATCTGCTCAATTACGACTATGACGATCCGGAAGCATTTCAACTTCACTCGCCCATCAGAGGCGATGCGGGCACTCTAGCCTAAAGTCAAGGAGAGAAAACTCCCATTATTAAAGTAACTAGTCCGTCGGGGGGAAACACTAGGACACACACAAACACTTGCACTTCAATTTACACTTAGATTTTCGTCATCACGCTACTCTTTGCTAATTCGTTGTTGTTTAAATTCTATGCAGGTGACATGGGTCGTTCACATGGATTCGATCGCCTTCGTGGTTCGTCTATCCTTTATCAACCTAGATGGGACTCAGGTTCCGAAAGACGTCGAGACAGGGATGATGACGGTGATAAAGATTACCATTCCCGGGACTCGTCATCTCCTAAGAAAACTTATTATCAGCCCAAGTACCACCAACATCCCTCTTCTCATTCGGAGCCTAGCAAAGACAAGCGTGACCACAAGGGGTCGCAATCCGCTGTCCCCCGGGATCAACACTCTGACTCCTCTTCCACTCAACAGTCCCGAGATCCTCACAGGAGGGCTGAACTTTCTAAGCCGTCTCCTCCTGCACCTGCAACAGATCAACCGTGTTGGAGAGGCTGGCCGAGCTTAAGGATAAATTTCCATAAATCTTCTTTGATGGCCTGAAATTCCTCCCGGCGATTCATCCTATTCCCGACATGTCAAGCAGAGCGCCGTCTCCTGTACCAATGACGTATATGTTCAACATGATGCGTTTGTTCATTTGGCTGAAAAACATTCTGAAGTCTCCATGGAGCGCTAACACAAGATCGATCTCCTGAAGCTTGAGGCCATCCACAACAGAGATATCATTAAGGCTCGGGACGAAGAGCTTGCATCTTATAGATCTTAGCTTGAGGCCGCTCGGTAGAGCGCTCAAGACACTGCTGAAGCTGTAACTCGTTTGGAATCGACACAAAAAAAGAGATCGACGAGGCGGTACAACGCTGCAGGGCCCTAGCATTAGAGAAGGACTCAGTCCAAAAAGAGAGGGACGCATTCAGCCTCTGAGTCAAGGAGCTTAAGGAGAAGTTCCGCAGATAAAAGGAAGAGAAAACGGCTGCCCAAGAAGAGTCACAATGATACTGTAACGAAATCATTGCTACTCGACTCTTAAAAGAAAGACTTGAGGACGAGCTTTCCAAAGACGAGGCGATAAAGAGTGAAGCCCGTGAAGAGGGCAAGAAGATAGCGTCCACGAACATCGACTCCTGTCTTGAGGCGGCTAGAGAAGAAGGTAGGGAAGAGGTCAAAAGCGTGTTTGACTCGCTAATCACTGAGTTCAATGCCCGCATCCTCATGCATCGAGACTTGACTTTTCTGGACGAGGGCTATCTTGAATCTTTAGCCGAGGCATGGGAGGCCTTGATAGAAATCAGGAAGGCTGAGCACGGTATTGAAGAGGTCGATGAGGGGGCCTTGATAAAAGAATTCCTCAAGGGAAATGAGCCTTCGGACTTGTCTGCAGCTAAAGCTATTTATGGCAAAGGCTCCCCCTCTAAGAAAGGGAAAGAAGTTATTACCGGTCCATCCGGGGTCGTGCCTCCAGCTCATGTGCCTACTCAATCAGTCGATCGACCGATATTCGATCCATTTGAGCAGCATATCGGTTATAATCCGGAGGACCCCGGCCTTGGCGTCCATATTTTATCTCCATTCCAAAGGGTGAGACCCCGTTGATGGTTAAGAGTCTGCCGGAACCTGATAGATAACCCTTCACTTTAAGATTTCAAAAGTCGTCATTCTTTTTGAAGGACTATTGTATTCTAATGCTTGTTTTTCATGATTTTGCGCAAGCTGTTCTGATCCCGGGCCTACTCTGAGGAACGATGTCACCAAGGAGGTGGAGGAAAAGATAGGTGAGGCCACTCAGGCAGGAGAGGCTCCTGGGCCAGATGCTCAGGTGATTGGAGCATTGGATGAAGACAAATCTGAGACTTCTTCTCCCATCGAGGGGAGTTATGAAATAGAGATTACAGGCGCCTCCGAACACACATCTAAGCTGAGTATAAAGGAGCGGCTTGAGAAGAAGAAGAGAGACAACCGAGATCAAGGTCGAGCCTCAAGTTGCGGACCCAGACGATCCCTTGAACAAGCCGTTGAAGGTCATTCTCCCTGGCGGGTCCAAGCCCATGGATGTTCCCCGAACTTCTTCAGTTGCTACCCCTCCATCAAAGAAGAGTACCAAGGGCAAACACACAGGGGAGGAGCCGTCCGAGAAGACAACGAAGGTGAAGAAGTCGAAGAAGCACAAGAAGTGATCATTACTCTTGTTCAACGAGAGTTAGTTTAAGTTATGTAATTATTTTCATCTACTTTTGAAGTCTTTGTAAATAGATTATCGACTCCGAACTTTGGAGGGCTTGTAGTAGAAACTTTTTTAAATAAAGCTTAGTTCCTTTTTTCTGTCTTTCGAAAGGCTCTTGTCGTTCAATTTTTGTATGATTGTGATTTAAATCCAAGCTGTTGTGAATAACATGGACTTCTCGGTTCACCTTCATATAGCTCAGAGATTCTTCGAGAGTTGTTCGTTTTTCCTTCCGCGCTTCAAGCACTTAGAATATTTTTTAGTCCGCACATCGGGGACATAGAGTAGTCCAGTCCGCGCTCAGGGGACTTGGAGATTTGAGTCGTTTATACTCGAGTCCGCGCTCCGGGGACTTAGATTACTCCGTTCCGCACTCGGGGGACTTGGAGATTTTGAGTCGTTTATACTCGAATCCACGCTCCGGGGACTTAGAGTACTCCAATCCGCACTCTGGGGACTTGGAGATTTTGAGTTGTTTATACTCGAGTCCGCGCTCCACGGACTTAGAGTACTCCAGTCCACACTCCGGGGACTTGGAGATTTTTAGTCATTTAAAATCGAGTCCACGCTTCGAGGACTTAGATTACTCTAGTCCGCACTCCAGGGACTTGGAGATTTTGAGTCATTATACTCGAGTCCACGCACCGGGGACTTAGAGTACTCCAGTCCGCAATCCGAGTACTTGGAGATTTTAAGTCTTTTATACTCGAGTCCACGCTCCGGGAACTTTAGAGTACTCCGGTCCACACTCCGGGGACTTGGAGATTTTGAGTCGTTTACACTCGAGTCCGCGCTCTAGGGACTTAGAGTACTCCAGTCCACACTCCGGGGACTTGGAGATTTTTAGTCGTTCATGCATGAATATGCGCTTATATGTTTTTGTTTGATGATAATAAACATATGCATTCATTTAAATGTATTTGGTAATGTACTATTTTGTTTTTCATAGATCAAATAAATATTTGTTGAATAAAATAAACTACACAGAATTTGAATTCAAACAGAACAAGTTACACAGAATTTAAATTCAAACAGAAATTTTATTCAAACAAATATTTATTACAATCTTGAATAGTACAAATTCAAGCTCTCACTATACATATATAATTTTGATTACATCACAATTCTTTTTACATTAATAACCTCAATACATATCACTCACACTCGTATTTTGTCTTCAACTGCATTCCAGTTTGAATCCAGCATCTGAGCAATCTGCAAAAATATTCAATAACGCAGTAAAATTGAAACAGAAATATTTTTGCAATTTAAAATGAAATATGATTTTTGAAATTATTGTTTGCCTCAGTTATTTGGGTTGTTCGTCATAATTCACACTTGAATTCATCACACACGAACAGTGTGACATGCACAGTGTATCACTGTACATGCCACAAGGCCGTGCACATCAATATACACTTGATAATGCTACAGGGACAGGTGAGCACAGGTCAAACCCAAATATAAAGACAGGTTCAACTCACGTGCAATATATTGAAAATCACGATACGAGCACAAGGTCAAACCCGAGTTTTTAAAACTGGGTTCAACACAAAGAATCAAGTTCAAGGCAATAGTGTACATGAATACAACTCGACTACAAAAAGCATCAGACTTCAAGTACAAGCAGCAGTGTGCAACTCGAGAGTGTACACAAGTGAAACCAGGAAAATCATAACATCAAGTATGATCAAGACCAAATGCAAAGCTTTGACAAATCAAAACTGCATCAAAGCACAAATACATGGAACAATGCAACTCAATCAGACAAGTGCATCCAGAAGAACAAAATTGCCACCAACATAACAGATCAAATGAAAAACAGTGGCAACATCAAAATACAGGCCAGAAGCTCAAGACACAAGTGATACAAGTCAGACCAAGTAGCAGTATGAAGCAACTGTGAACCTGAACAGGTACACAAGTGAGCCAGAGAAAGAAAGGTCACAACACAACATTAGGAATATACACAATGCAGACACAAGTCAGCTGCAACATGAAACAAGACTAAACCCATGCATCAGTGAAGTCACAATGAAACTGCAGTGGACATGTATACAACAGAAGAAGCCACGATCAAAGACAACAGCCAGTGCTGATAAAGATCAGAGACACAACTCAAATGAACACAATGCACATGTCAACAGCAATGAAAGCAACATGACCAATAGATCACACTATGCAGTGTACAACAACAAGACCAGCAACATGAAGAATGCAAATTGCAGACGCAAACTACAAATGTGATACATGAATAAGCCAGCAGATACAATGACTACAAAATCAAGTTCAGGAAAATCAAGCAACAGTCAACATACCAGAGGTGCATTTATCAAGTACACAATGAAGCAATGACTAGAGCACAAAGAAGTACAAAATGAAAACTACAAAGAACATCAACAATGCAACAATATGCACAGGTCAGAGACAGTACAACAAGCTACAAGGATCAATGAATTGGATGAACAAAACTCGAGTGCAATAGTGAAAGTGCAGACCAAATGCAAAATGCAACAGTGAATAGCATGGCAATGTGTCAAAGCATTTGTGTCAAAGCGAACAATGTCGAATACATAAACAAGTGTAGCATCTGTTACAGTGAAAAAGAGAAGTGCAGAGATGAAAGAAGATAAGGATGTAGACGTGCCAAAAGAATCAATGCCGTGTAAAGTCGAAATCATCAGTGGATGGACGAAGTCCAACATTGCAGAGTGACCAAGTCAAGAAAATCAAATACGTATCTTTGAGAAAGTCACGAAGTAAAACCAGAAAGTTTCTGCCTTTTTATTCAAAAAAAATCGTACGCGTGAAAATCAAAGTCGTGAGCATCAAGACAGAAAGTAAATCAGGAAAGCCGTGCGTATCAAGTTGTAAAAAATTAGGAAAGTGATGAAGTCGCAAGTGAATACAAACGAATCAAGTGATTCGAATTCTTATAAATACTGAACCAAAAAACTCATCATCGGCATAGAGTGAAAAAGGCAAACAATCAAACCAACAAACAGAGAAATTACATACCAATCTCTCAATCTCGATCAAAGGAGCAGCTGCAAGTAGAATCGATCATCAGAGAACGAACGAAGCACAAATAACGCGAACCAGACAATAGATCACCAGAGAAGAAGCAAGCAAGAGTAACATCAGTGAGATCGAACAAAGCCCCAATTTGGATCGCTAGAATCGCGAGCCCTGATTTCAGAACGAAAAAAAAACAACAGAGGCCGCCATTTTTCATAAGCCAAAAGAGGAACGGGATAAAGCAAAAGAATGGGCCGGTCTAGTTTATGAAAGAGGGCTTTAATTTGTAAAGGGGGTTTTAGTTTTAAATATTTTTTTATTTGAGCAAAAATTAGGGATTCAAGTTTACATTTTAATTTTTGCTCCTGCTTTTACTTTTGAAGTTGTTTTTCTTTTCGAGTCAAAAGAATTTGTAAATCACCACCTAGGTTGTAGGTGGTGTCAGATTGTCTAGTTAGAATTAGTTCAGTGAGCAGGGTGTGCGAGTTTGCAAAACTCTATAGGCGGAGCAGAGTTTGCGAGTAAGCGAAACTCTAAAGGCGGAGCAGGGTGTGCGAGTCTATGAGAGTGTTTGTGAGCGGGAGCAAAAGGGTCTGCGAGTCTAGTAAAGTGTTTGTAAGCGGGATACTGTTTAATTCTAATAGAAATCTGGGAATGCAGCAGTAGGCAGGGGTTGTCGAAGCTGGGTAAATTTTGTGTGTGATTTACTTTATAGCATATTTATTTCTGCAGTTTGTTTTCTGTGTTTAAATCGAGAAAATTTGCTATAACCCTATTCACCCCCCCCCCCCCTCTAGGGTTAATCTAGATCCTATAAGTGGTATCAGAGACCGGTATTTTTCTTTAACTCTAGAGTCATGAATCCACCAAATAATGCTTTTTCTGAGGGGCAATCTATTGTTAGGCCACCCATGTTTAACGGGAATGATTATGCTTATTGGAAAGTTAGGATGGGTATTTATCTTAGTTCTGTTGATTACGATGTTTGGGATATTATTGAAACTGGTTATAAACCTCCCACTATAACTGTTGGTGGTACTAAGATTCCTAAACCTAGGGATAGGTGGGATGCTAACGATAAGAAATTAAAAACTACAAATGCCAAAGCAATGAACGCTTTGATATGTGCTCTTGATAAAAATGAATTTAATAGAATTTCTCATTGTACAACAGCACAGGAAATTTGACATACCTTAGAGGTGACAAATGAAGGAACTTCTCAAGTCAAGGAGTCTCGTCTAGCCCTATTCAGCAATGAATACGAGAACTTTGTGATGGACAAAGGTGAGAGCATAAAGGACATGTTTGGACGCTTTTCAACTTTGGTATACAACGCTAGAGCACTTGGGAAGGTATTCACTGAGGTAGAGCTTGTGAGGAAGGTGCTACGAGTCTTACCGATGAACTTTGAGGCAAAAGTCACGGCAATACAAGAATCGAAAGATCTGAGTAAACTAAGCATGGAGGAGTTGATTGGCAACTTGATGACATATGAGCTTGAGCTAAAAGCAAAGGAGGAACGCAACAACTCCGAACCAAAGAAGAAGACGATTGCCTTAAAGAGCAAAGAAGAGAGCGATGAAGATGAAGAAGATCCAATTGAAGAGCTTGCAATGGCTGTCAATAATCTTAGAAAATGATCAAGATTCAAGCCACGCAAGAAGAAAACAATGGGTAATAGGTCAAAAGATTCTGACAATTCCGATAATGAACTGACTTGCTATAACTGCAACAAGCCTGGCCACTTTAAACAAGAATGCCCACTTCTCAAATACAACAAAGGAAAGAAAAAGACGAAGAAGGTCTTTGCAGCAACTTGGGATGATGAAGAAGGAGAGGAAGTTTCGGATAGCTGCTCAGAGGAGGCTAACTTTTGTTGTATGGCAAAATCAGAATCAGAAGCAAGCTCCGAGGAATCTAGTGAGGCAGGCGAGTATTCCTATAGAGATCTTGTTTTTATGTGTCTTGATCTCACTAAAGTAGTTGATGCTCTTGAATCTAAAATTGAAAAACTGAAAACTGATAGGAGAGAACTTGCTCGTGAAAATTTTAGGTTAGAAACTGAACTTGAAAATATTCAAAACCTAGACTGTAAAAATTGTAAGATTTTAGATTCAGAATTATCAAAACTTAGGAATAACTTTGAGAATCTTGAAAAAGAAAACTTGAATCTTAAGGAAACCATCGACACTAGGAAAAAGGATTTTATAAATCGATGCGCCTCACTTGTCACTGAAAACACAAACTAAAAACCAAAGTCCAAAACCTTGAGAAATCTCTGAATAACTTTTCAAGAGGCGAAAAATCTTTCAACATGATATTGGGAAATCAAATTTTTGCTAACAACAGAAAAGGACTAGGTTTTGGGAAAACACAAGTTGAGGATAATGCAAAAGGTAAGAGTGTCTTTGATAGATGTGAAATAATTGGACATCGTGTTGAAAATTGTAGTCATAGGAACAAGAACACAAAATTTATACAAGTTTGGGTTCCTAAGAATTCTACAAACAAATTTCATGTCTATTGGAACAAGAATAAAAGGACTAAACAAGTTTGGGTTCCAAAGGGTTTGTTTATTCATAATGCTTCTGCCACTAACAATCATGGACCTATAAATAGGTCACAAAAATCTTTCATCGTGTAGGTATGGTGGCAGGCTAAGGAACAACAATAGTGTTCTCTGGATTTTGGCTGTTCCAGAAACACAACGGGCAACAAAGCAAAGTTCCTTAGCTTAGTATAAAGGTGACAGAATCACAATGAGTAACCACGAAAAATTATCGTAAAGGTAAAACAGGTGAAGGTATATTAAATGTGATAATCTGCACCATATTCTGAATTAAATCAGCCAAAATTGTGATAATGATGTGATGATGAGTTTGATTCTGACTTGTTCAACATAGTTGGCCAATTACATTTATGCCATCACTATTCTTCGAATTACTTCATACATATTTGTTTGGATTAAACATTGTGTTTTGTTGGATACATTTGGTCATAATTCGGCTAACTCTATATTCTTAGTTTCTGACTATTTACATGGCTTCAATTCAAATTCAAAGAATGTCATTTAAATTGTTGTTAAAATTGGGTTTGAAATTTTTGATGCACACTTCATGGTCTGGTCTATCAAATTCAGTTAGTGATATTTTGGATTGAAAGAGAAAATCAGATGTAGATTACACTGGTAATCTAGTTGATAGAAAAATTACTAGTTGAACGTGATTTTTGAGACATTTAGTAACTGCATCGTTTTTCATAGAAAATATCTGCATATTGTTCATTTTAAATAATTTTTCATTTAGCAGAATTTTTGTTTTTCTCATATAACCACCCCCCCCCCCCCCCCCCCCCCGAAAAAATCATTTTTGACCATATTTTCCGATTAATCATTTTATCTGATTTTAAATGACAAATTTTGACTAATCCGACTCCCTACTAATTATCAAAAAGATAAATAGTGATTGAAAAGGTGATAAGTGTTGATATTTAACATACATTACTCAAGAGAGTATATTTGGAAAATTTCTTTAGGAATTCAAACAAGAGTTATAAAACTTTTTGTTAGGTAAAGATTCCATGACCATTTCTTTATCTATCATATTTCTATCGACCATGGTTTATCAAATCTTAAATATAGTTTGTCGATATGTGGTACTATAATCAGGAATCATTTGTTTTTCATTCACATTTTTTCTAGAAATAAATAAATATCCAAAGTATTCACTCTCATTTAAAAGTCCTCATGGTTATGCATGGGTGAATTACTTGGATTTTTGATTATGTGCTTCCATGCTCATTTAAAAGTCCTCACGGTTATGCATGTATGGAACGCATATCAAAATTAATTGATTTAATAGACAAGTTGATTCTAATCCCATTTAAAAGTCCTCACGGTCATGCGTGGTTAGAAGATACTTGATTTCATTTTTTTAAAATTAAATTTGAATACTATTGATCTCATTTAAAAGTCCTAACGGTTATGCATGATTAGTAGATATTCAAATTCCTTATATAAATGTACCACAAGTTGATACGATTATATGATTTTATATTATAACATCATTTCCATCATTCATTCTAAAAGTGGAATATGCGCCTAACAAGGGTAGTTATGATTTTTGTTTGATTCTTATTGGAGTTTAATATTTATATTCAATTTGAGTTTTAATGTTGGATTAATATTAATCACTTTATCTCTGTTTTTCTCTAACACTATTATTCTTTTGCTGATAACAAAAGGGGGAGAGAAAAGTTAAGATTTTGTCAAATAGAATCAAGCAAAGGTCAAATAATTTTCCACTTGCATCTAGGCTCATTTATATATTTCTATTTGTATGCATATATGTAGGGGGAGCATCATGTAGAGAGGAAGCATTTAAATATGGGGAGCAATTAGAGTATATCATTGATCAAATACATTTAACACGGTCAAAATCTTAAATATATGTTTGTTATCATCAAAAGGGGGAGATTGTATGAATATGCGCTTATATGTTTTTGTTTGATGATAATAAACATATGTTTTCATTTAAATGTATTTCGTAATGTACCATTTTGTTTTTCATAGATCAAATCAATATTTGTTGAATAAAATAAACTACATAGAATTTGAATTCAAACAGAACAAGTTACACAGAATTTAAATTCAAACAGAAATTTTATTCAAACAAATATTTATTACAATCTTGAATAGTACAAATTCAAGCTCTCACTATACATATATAATTTTGATTACATCACAATTCTTTTTACATTAATAACCTCACTACATATCACTCACACTCGTATTTTGTCTTCAACTGCATTCCAGTTTGAATCCAGCATCTGAGCAATCTGCAAAAATATTCACTAACGCAGTAAAATTGAAAAAGAAATATTTTTGCAATTTAAAATGAAATATGATTTTCGAAATTATTGTTTGCCTCAGTTATTTGGGTTGTTCGTCATAATTCACACTTGAATTCATCACACACGAACAGTGTGACATGCACAGTGTATCACTGTACATGCCACAAGGCCGTGCACATCAATATACACTTGATAATGCTACAGGGACAGGTGAGCACAGGTCAAACCCAAATATAAAAACAGGTTCAACTCACGTGCAATATATTAAAAATCACAATACGAGCACAAGGTCAAACCCGAGTTTTTAAAACTAGGTTCAACACAAGGAAACATGAAATGAATCAAGTTCAAGGCAACAGTGTACATGAATACAACTCGACTACAAAAAGCACCAGACTTCAAGTACAAGCAGCAGTGTGCAACTCGAGAGTGTACACAAGTGAAACCAGGAAAATCATGACATCAAGTATGATCAAGACCAAATGCAAAGCTTTGACAAATCAAAACTGCATCAAAGCACAAATACATGGAACAATGCAACTCAATCAGACAAGTGAATCCAGAAGAACAAAATTGCCACCAACATAACAGATCAAATGAAAAACAGTGGCAACATCAAAATACAGGCCAGAAGCTCAAGACACAAGTGATGCAAGTCAGACCAAGTAGTAGTATGAAGCAACTGTGAACCTGAACAGGTACACAAGTGTGCCAGAGAAAGAAAGGTCACAACACAGCATCAGGAATATACAGAATGCAGACACAAGTCAGCTGCAACATGAAACAAGACTAAAACCATGCATCAGTGAAGTCACAATGAAACTGCAATGGACATGTATACAACAGAAGAAGCCACGATCAAAGACAACAGTCAGTGCCGATAAAGATCAGAGACACAACTCAAATGAACACAATGCACATGTCAACAGCAATGAAAGCAACATGACCAATAGATCAAACTATGAAGTGTACAACAACAAGACCAGCAACATGAACAATGCAAACTGCAGACGCAAACTACAAATGTGATACATGAATAAGCAAGCAGATACAATGACTACAAAATCAAGTTCAGGAAAATCAAGCAACAGTCAACATACCAGAGGTGCATTTATCAAGTACATAATGAAGCAATGACCAGAACACAAAGAAGTACAAAATGAAAACTACAAAAAACATCAACAATGCAACAATGTGCACAGGTCAGAGACAATACAGCAAGCTACAAGGATCAACGAATTGGATGAACAAAACTCGAGTGCAACAGTGAAAGTGCAGACCAAATGCAAAATGCAACAGTGAATAGCATGGCAATGTATCAAAGCATTTGTGTCAAAGCGAACAATCTCAAATACATAAACAACTGTAGCATCTGTTATAGTGAAAAAGAAAAGTGCAGAGATGAACGAAGACAAGGATGCAGACGTGCCAAAAGAATCAATGCCGTGTAAAGTCGAAAGCATCAGATGGACGAAGTTCAACATTGCAGAGTGACCAAGTCAAGAAAATCAAATACGTATCTTTGAAAAAGTCACGAAGTAAAACCAGAAAGTTTCTGCCTTTTTATTCAAAAAAATCGTACGCGTGAAAATCAAAGTCGTGAGCATCAAGACAGAAAGTAAATCAGGAAAGCCGTGCGTATCAAGTTGTAAAAAATTAGGAAAGTGATGAAGTCGCAAGTGAATACAAACGAATCAAGTGATTCGAATTCTTATAAATACTGAACCAAAAAACTCATCATCGGCATAGAGTGAAAAAGGCAAACAATCAAACCAACAAACAGAGAAATTACATACCAATCTCTCAAACTCGATCAAAGGAGCAGCTGCAAGTAGAATCGATCATCAGAGAACGAACGAAGCACAAATAACGCGAACCAGACAATAGATCACCAGAGAAGAAGCAAGCAAGAGTAACATCAGTGAGATCGAATAAAGCCCCAATTTGGATCGCTAGAATCGCGAGCCCTAATTTCAGAACGAAAAAAAAACAACAGAGGCCGCCATTTTTCACAAGCCAAAAGAGGAATGGGATAAAGCAAAAGAATGGGCCGGTTTAGTTTATGAAAGAGGGCTTTAGTTTGTAAAGGGGGTTTTAGTTTTAAATTTGTTTTTATTATTTGAGCAAAAATTAGGGATTCAAGTTTACATTTTAATTTTTGCTCCTGCTTTTACTTTTGAAGTTGTTTTACTTTTCAAGTCAAAAGAATTTGTAAATCACCACCTAGGTTGTAGGTAGTGTCAGATTGTCTAATTAGAATTAGTTCAGTGAGCAGGGTGTGCGAGTTTGCAAAACTCTATAGGCGGAGCAGAGTTTGCGAGTAAGCGAAACTCTATAGGCGGAGCAGGGTGTGCGAGTCTATGAGAGTGTTTGTGAGCGGGAGCAAAAGGGTGTGCGAGTCTAGTAAAGTGTTTGTAAGCAGGATACTGTTTAATTCTAATAGAAATCTGGGAATGCAGCAGTAGGCAGGGGTTGCCGAAGTTGGGTAAATTTTGTTTGTGATTTACTTTACATCATATTTATTTCTGCAGTTTGTTTTCTGTGTTTAAATCGAGAAAATTTGCTATAACCCTATTCACCCCCCCCCCCCCCTCTAGGGTTAATCTAGATCCTACAGTTCATACTCGAGTCCACGCTCCGGGGACTTAGAGTACTTCAGTCCGGACTCCGGAGACTTGGAGATTTTTAGTCGTTTATACTCGAGTCCGCGCTCCGGAGACTTGGAGTACTCCAGTCCGTACTCCGGGGACTTGGAGATTTTTAAGTGTCTGCACGTGTTCGTACGTCAGTCAGAATAATATAGTTTCATTTGCCTGTCACAGGATCATCATACGCAGAAATATCAGTAATTCATGGAAAAGATGGCTTTAAGCCTTTATTAATGAAAGCAAGCTAAATTGTCTTACTACATTCCAAGAACTAGAAATAAAAGCGTACTGGAAGTAAATGCAACTAATATATGAAAGAAATAGACTAAGTATAATAATGCCGCAAGTGCTCGATGTTCCATGCTCGGGGTAGTGTCGCACCATCGACGTTCGCTAGCTTGAAAGTTCCTTCTCCAAGCTTCTGTTCGATGACGTATGGACCTTCCCATGCGGGGTTCATATGAGATGGGATCGGAAAACTCATTTCAAAACAAGGTCTCCCACACCAAAAATTCTCGGTCGGACTATTTCATTATAATATTTAGCGACTCTATGTCTATATGCGTCCGCTCTCAAATTGGCTTCTTCGCGTTTTTCATCAATGAAGTCCAACGATTCCAATAAAAGGTTCTGGTTTGACTCGATGTCGTAATAGGTTACCCGATGTGATGGAACTTCAAGTTCCACGGGTATGACAGCTTCTGTGCCATATGCCAATGCGAATGGAGTGTGGCCAGTCGCGGTCATGCGGGTGGTCCTGTAGGCCCAAAGCGCCGTTGGAAGTTCATCCACCCACTTGCCTCTAGCCTTTCCAGACGCTTTTTCAATATGGACTTGATTAACTTGTTTACGGCTTCCACTTGTCCGTTGGCTTTCGGGTGAGAAACCGCTGCAAACTTCTTCTCAATGCCATATTTCTGACAAAATTCTTTGAACTCCTTACTTTCGAATTAAGTCCCATTGTCTATAATGAAGGTCCATGGAAGGCCAAAACGACATATGATATTTTGTACGATGAAATTAATGTCCTTCTTGGTGGTTATTGTGGCCAGAGGCTCTGCTTCTGTACATTTGGTAAAGTAGTCGACCGCAACTATCGCATATTTCGCTCCACCTTTGGCTATGGGTAAACAACCAACTAGGTCGATCCCCTACATTGCAAATGGCCAGGGACTAACCATTTGCGTGAGTTCTGTCGGCGGAGCTCTCGGGATTTTTGCATATATCTGGCATTTGTCACATCTTCTCACATAGTCTGCAGCATTCCGACTCACAGTTGGCCAGTAATATCCATAACGGAGGACTTTCTTTGCTAATGTCTGCCCCCCAATGTGGTCACCGCACTCTCCCTCGTGGAATTCCTTTAATATTCATTTTATCTCATCATGGGCCACGCACTGGAGTAAGGGGGATGAGAATCCCCTCCGATACATTACCCCATCTTGAATTATATATCGTGAAGCCTTACGAAGGACTTGTCGTCTTTCGCTCCTTTCTTCGGGTAAGATCTCGAGTAGCAAGTACTGCCTGATTGGGGTCATCCACGATTCTTTCTCGATTTCGGTTTCGAACGCGAAATCTATCTCCATCATATCTATACTCGGAGCATGGAGGATCTCAACTGGAAACAATCCCATCTGTTGCGCATCACCAGTGCTTGCAAATTTTGCCAATGAATCGGCTGCTCTGTTTTGCTCGTGCGGGACATGTGAAATATCATAATACTCGAGATTCGTTAGCAGCTCCTGAACCCGGACCAAATATGGAGTAAGTCTATAACCCCTTGCTTGGTAATCTCCTCGCACTTGGTACACCACTAGCTGCGAGTCGCTAAAGATTTCGACCGATTTTACTCCTAGTTCTTTGATAAGCCTTAAGCCGGCAATCAACGCTTCATACTCGGCTTCGTTATTCGTTGTCGTGAATTCGAGCTTCAAAGCGTAGCAAATTGATTGGTTCTTAGGAGTTACAAGAACTATGCCAACCCCCGAACAACGGTCGTTAGATGCCCCATCGGTGTACATCTTCCATCGAATGGGCGGTATGACATTGTGGTCGTTTGATTCGTCAGGCATAGTAAATTCAGCAATGAAGTCAGCTAGTGCTTGTCCTTGTATGGCCCTTCATGGCAGGTAGGTAATATCGAACTGACTTAACTCAATATTCCATTTTAACATCCTTCTGGAAGTTTTCGGTCGTTGGAGTACCTGCCGCAAAGGTTGATCTGTATAAATATTGATTGAGTGTGCTTGAAAATACGGGCGAAGCTTGCGTGATGCAATCACCAAGCAATAGGCTAAATTTTCAATCTTCGAATAATTTCTTTGTGCCTCCGTCAAGCGTTTACTAACATAGTAAACTGGCTTTTGAACCCGGTATTCCTCGCGAACCAAGGCTGTACTGATAGCATGCTGGGATACAGCCAAGTATATGTACAACATTTCGTGGTCTATTGGTTTCGACAATACCGGGGGACTTTCTAAGTGCCTCACAAGAGATCGGAATGCTTCCTCACAGTCGGACGTCCATTCGAAATTCCTCTTTCCTTTTTTTATGGCATCGAAGAATGGAATACACTTGTCTGTAGCCCTGGATATGAATCGGCTCAGCGCGGCCACCTTTCCATTCAAGCTTTGCACCTGTTTTATAGTTCTGGGCACTTGTATATCCGGATAGCCTAAATCTTCTCCGGGTTGGCCTCGATTCCCCGCGCATTCACAATGAAACCCAGAAACATTCCTGATGCTACGCCGAATGAACACTTCAAAGGATTGATCTTCATTCCATAATGCCTAAGTATGTCAAATATTTCTGCTAAGTCTCGAATGTGGTCGCTTGACTGTCGTAACTTCACAAGCATGTCATCCATATATACTTCCATCGTTCTACCAATCTAATCTTTGAACATCCGATTCACCAGACGCTGATAAGTTGCTCCCGCGTTCTTCAATCCAAAGGGCATCACTACATAGCAATACAACCTAATACATAGCAATATAACCTAATGTTTGTGACAAAACTGGTGTGTTCTTAGTCCGGGAGGTGTATCACGATTTGATTACATCCAGAGTATGCATTCATAAATGATAGTAACTCATGTCCGACAGTTGAATCGATCAGCTGGTCAATCCTAGGAAACGGAAAACTATCCTTCGGGCATGCTTTGTTTAAATCAGAATAATCAACACAAGTTCTCCACTTTCCAATTGCTTTCTTCACTAGCACTGGGTTAGATACCCATTCAGGATAGAAGGTGTCACGGAGGAATCCATTGGCTTTGAGTTTGTCAACCACCTCTTTGAGAGTCGCAGACCTCTCTGGGTCCATACCTCTCCTTTTCTGTTTTACGGGAACATACTTTGGGTCTATGTTCAACATATGACTTGCAATTGTCAGAAAAATCGCGCACATATCGGAGTGTGTCCAAGCGAAAACGTTGAGATTCACTCGGAGGAAGTCAGTGAGGTTCTCGGCCACCATGGGGTCGAGTTGTGATCCAATCTTAAGAATTCGTGACGGGTCGTCCTGACTGACTGGGATGTTAATTGTTAGCTCAGCCGGTGCTACATTTATTTCCCTGGATCCCCCATCATCATCTCTTGGATCCATGTCTCTATAGATCCGAGAATGTTGCCCGAGCCAGGGCTTGGGCGCTAGTTGTCAATCGTCAGAATTTTAGATGCGGACGGAGCTGTCTGTAACCTTTCCTTTCTCTCTACGCCGAGCCTCTCTTAGCTCAGCCATATAGCATGCACGTCCGGTCGCCCGATCGTCGTGTACCACTTCAACACCTCTGCCTATCGGAAATTTTAACGTCAGACACCAAGGGGCCAATGCTGCCCTAAATTCTGTCAGGGCTGGACGTCCTAGAAATATGTTATATGGAGAGTCAACATCCAATACTATGAATGGAAGAATTCGCACCCTCCTATGCTCACCTTTCCCCAGTTCAACTGGTAGTTCCACATATCCCACTGCATCCGTTGTTGTGTCGTTAAAGCCATGGATTCTGGTTTTAGATGGTTTCAAATCCTTAGTCTCCAGCTTCATTTGGTTGTATGCCTTCTTGAAAACGATGTTAACGAAACTTCCACAATCAATTAGAATTCTCTTCACAAATATCGGCCCGATCATCATAGATATGACCATCGGGTCGATGGTAGGAGCCTCCACCTTATCCGCATCTCTGCCCCTGAATACAATATCATCATCCATCATGTGTTGCTGCTTTGCAGGAGTGCCATCCTCTACATTCGAACAACACTCATAATCTGCATGTCTTAAAGAGTTAGCATATCGCTCCATCTCCTGCCAATTCTTATCCGCAGGATGAGGTCCGCCAGCAATCATGTTGATAACCAATCTACCCACGGTTTGAGCAAGTTGTTCTGGTTGGCGTGGAGCCGGCCCGCGTCCGGGGTCCGATGTCTCTTGTCTTCCGTCTTGCGGGTCTTTGACAAACTCTTGTAGCTTCTTCTGTCTAATCAACTTCTCTATAGAGTCATGGAGGTGTCTGCACTCCTCTGTGTTGTGCCCATAAGACTCGTGAAAGCGGCAATACTTCCCTGTTCTCTTCTGTTCCTCCATTGATTCCTTTGGGTGTGGTTTTCTATATTGAAAAGTGTTGCAAGTTGACAAATAGATGTTCTCAAGAAATGCGTTGAGCGAGGTGTATTCATTGTAGGTCGGGATCCTTGATTTCCATTTCCCCGTCTCTCTTTTCTTTCCGAGATTTCCACCTCTGGATCCTTTAGTCTGCCCAGGCTTGTTTTGGGCGTTGACTTGAGCTTTTCCTGAATTATCGCCGGTTTGCTTCATGGCGACGTTACTTTTCACAGTCTCCTGAGAAGGCCCTGGTGCCTTGTCTCGTCTTGTCCATCGAGCTTCCTCCCTTCTTATGAACTGATGAGCTTTCGAATAAAAACGCTCCAGCGTGGCTGGAGGCTTTCTCGCCAACCAATCTCCAAATTAAGAATCCGGATCTACTCCATGCATCACCGCCATCAAAATTGTGTGGTCGTTTGGATTGCTCACTTCGGTAGCCATAATATGAAATCTCTGCAATTATGCTTTCAACGACTCTCCCGAAGCTTCGATGACGCTTGATAAGGACATTACATCCTTTGGACGAGTGGTGTGTATCCTGAATTGTTCTATGAATTTCATTGCCAATTCGTCAAAGATGGATATAGATCGTGGGGGAAGTCGAGTAAACGACATGGTGGAAATTCCGGACAGAGTGATTGGGAAGCACCTACAATTGGTTGCATCATTTGCTCTTGCAGAATCCATCGTCCATCCGTACCTCATCACATGCTGCCTGGGATCAGTCTTCTCTTCGTAGGCTGGAATAGTAGGCATATTGACCTTCTTGGGGTACTCAGCCTGTAGGATACCATCCGTAAAGTGAGTATGGCTTCTGGTCACTCCCCAATCTTCATTTCATTGGTCAAGTCTTGGTTCTCTCTCATCAACTGCCTGACCATAGCTGTTAAGTCCTTGTATGGAGGATGGAAGGTTGGGTTCCGTTTCACGGGACCGTGCGGTTTGATGTCCCGCCTGATTTGGGTCTTAGTGACTCGGGTGTCCAGTCTCTTCATAGGCTTGATCCTTGGTCAATCGATCTGTGGCACCTGCCTGTGCACCTTCATCCTTACGGCGTCTACGCCTAGGAGGTTCGTCAGCTGAGGTTGAACTATCAGATTCAGAATAAGGGGCAGGGTTACCTCTAGTATTCTGACGCTGTTGCTGAGTGAGCTGAGTCATGAGGTTAGTTTTGGCTTGAATCTGCTCAGCAAGTTTCCATCTACTTTCCTTAAGTTCCCATATCAAGTCGTTGAACTATGCTTGGAAAATAACTTCCGCTTGGTTTTGGGTGGAGGCCCCTGCACCTCGAGTTGCTTGCCGATTTCTAGGTCCAACTTGTTGCATGCTTGCAGTCTCGTGGACATCTGCGTTGTGAGAGGCCGATCTAGTTCGTGGTCTCCCCATGGTAGAGTCGTCGATTGTAACTCTGGATAGAATCAACAGATGCCTTGTGAATGATCTTGGAACTCCTCCGAGGGATTTATGCAATCCAGTAGCTACAAAGCAGATCCTAACAGCCTCAGAATTCGATTCTCAGTGAAAGCACCAAAATGTTAGTACTGAAATTGGTCACTAACACCCTTAGAAATATTGTGTAGAGAGATTAATGAAGAAAGTAAATTAAAACAGAGAACAATATATGAATTTCCATGTAGAGAACAAGAACACCAAATTTATAGTGGTTCGACGTAACTACCTACGTCCACTTTGAAGTTGATTTCTACTGATTTCTTTGATAGTTGATTACAGATACAATCCATTTCTAATTACTTGAATACAATTGTAAAGTAAAAGATTAAGTCTTGAGTGAGTGTTGAATGCGGCAGAGTTCCCCCAGTGTTCCCAAAAAACTCCTCCTTTTCACTGTGCCCATGCCTCCCTATTTATAGACGAAGGTGGGTTGGACTTCCCTGGTGGGCTTAGTAGCTGAATATCTCGGCCCAAATGGAGTAAGCTGTGCGCGCCGACCCAAACATGCCGAATGGCCAAATGCTGAACCATCTCTTCATGCCGCACAAGGCGGTGTTGTGTGGGAAGAGTAGGCCGAGCAATAATCGAAGCTGGTCGAGATTGAAAGAATGCCGAACAATCTTTCGCCGCCGAAAATTCTCGGGAGGCCGAACAATCTTTAGATGTCGAAGAAACTTATGCCGAGCGTCCTTGGTATGCCGAACGTCCTTGGTATGCCGATCGTTCATGGATGTTGAACGATATACAATACCGAATCGTTTCCCAATGCCGAGCGCTTCTGGATGTCGAGCGCTCCTTCGTGTCGAGCGTTTCTCTAAGGCCGAATGCTCTTGACTTCCGAATGACCCTGACTGCCGAGCATTCAGAATGCCGAAAGATACATATATTACCGAGCAGTGTGCCAATGCCGAGTACTTAGTTGCCTCGTCAAATCCCCAGGAAACAAGAACCATTATATCTTTCATTTCACAGTAGTTTTAAACCCTAATTCGGCTTCCATACTAAGATATGGGCTTGGCAAGATTTTCAAAGTCAAGACTGTCAAATATTTATCCTAGGGTTAAACATGCCAATACTCATTCCCCAAAGTAATGTCTAATTAGGATCCAACTTGGTTTTAAAAATAATATTTTTATGATCTATCGAATACACAAAAATATTGACCGTTATAGTTGTGACTCCCTACATGGATCTTATTTCCACCATCTGCAAATGTGACCTGATGGAACACATACTAAACAACTTTATAACAAGTGATTATACCTTTAGGGTACCTTCTATGTCTAGCACATTCATCTGCCCCATGAGGAGTACATCTCATTAACCTCTTAACAAATTTACTATGGCCATCATCCAATAATCAAGGAACGATTGGGTAGCTTGAATATTTCCCCTATAGAATAAGCATTCCTTTCCTACTTCTTTCGATTTGCACTTGCATTCTTTACGTTGAGAATTTGGACACTTCTCCTACTTGTCTTGAGCTCCATTTTCTTTACTCTCCAAGGAAGAACCTAACATTTAGGTATGAGCAATTTTGTTACATCTAGGCTCATAAGACTATCCTAGGCACTCCACCTTAAAAAATTCAACTGTGGGTGGATCAATGCTTCTTCTTGTCACACTATGATAGATTCATTTCTTCCTTCTCAAGATGCGAATAAAATCTTTTCCTTCCTTGCTTTTTTTCCTTTCTTGGTCTAGCTACCTTATTTTTACCTTGTTTTCCTTCCTGTCTTCAGCTCATCAATCTAATTAATCTATGGAAAGAAAAAAGTAATTTATCATCTATAGGAATTTAGCTTATGCTCTTGAGGCAAATGTACGCCGATGCTCTGGAGTATTTACTAAAACATTGCTGCATCAACACCATTTTTGTGTGATTCTCATAACTTTTCTCACTTAGTTTTTACTTATGTGTTCATTTCCATTGTAGGGAAGGGTTGTAATTCCTCCTCTGCCCTTAAGTAGGGTATTAGACCATTTCGCCTTTAGCTCTGTTGTGTTTTCTTTAGCTCTGGCAATACCCTAAGTTGGGTTCTACCTTTTCCCAGCTTGATGCCTCAAAGCCTAGAAATAAGATTAAGAAATGTCACTAGAAGGAGCATTTTGTCCTAGACGACCATGAGAAAACAACTGAGAAGCTCAAGTACCCATAGCTTCCTCGGTACATGGCTCATACTACTTCATTTCACCCTTCCTCCCGCTATATTTCTCTATCAGAGGGGAATGTAGAGGAAGACATAGTAAGAGGATAGGGTATCTTATGATCTTAGCTGTCGCTACTACCACTCCTTGTAACACCCGTAAAATTTTATGTTAATAGATTAATAATTAATAAATCTCCAAAAATGGAATTTTAGCAAATGCCAAACTTTGGCCACTAAACTTGTACCATTGCATTCATGGCGATTTTCTAAGCAATTTCATATTTGAAGTTTTGGATCAAGGTTCAAACGAAAAAGTTATGGACTTTAAAGTTTGTAGAGCAAAAATAATTAGAAAACAAATATAGTAATAAATAATAATAAAATTCGAGACCCCACCAGTTGACCTCCACTATGGGCCGAGCGACCATTCATAAGGGTGCGATCGATCGATCAGAATGTGGCGGCTAAGGTTTGAGCCTTGGGTAATGATCTGGGTTTGATAATTTTAATCTTACAGATATGACTAAGTCAAATGCTCATAAATATAAGCCTAACCCTCACTTCTCTTTTCATATTTTTTGATTAAGAGCGGCAAAGATTTGCCATTTTCTCCACTCCAATATTCCTCCTACTTATAAAATAATTTGTATTTATACTAATTGGAGAAGAGTAGAAAAACAAAAATAAAAGTGAGAAGAAGCAATTCAGCATTGCGCGGTAAAAAAGGTAAATTTCAATATTATAAATTCATGCTCCCTTTAAATCTCTTCTCAGATCTGTAATTCTAATATTTTGTATACACAATGTCATACATATTCCTTTGGTTTAAAAAGGAGATGAGTTGAATCAAAGGATCAGATTTAGTTTTGGTAGATTTGGAAAGCTTCAGAAGGTGAGTGAGAAATTATGTGATTTTTTTATAATATTGGAATTTATTCCGTTGGATTTTTATTTAATCATTATGCCTAAGTATTGTAGGCTTGAATTAGAGGCATAAAATCATTGCCTACACATTTTACAATTTAGGGAAATTGGATAGGAATATTGTTTACAACTAGATCCGGAAGTCAGTTCCCAAGTTCTTAAAAATTTGAATATTGATAAGATGTAGAATTTATTCCAAATTTATAATTGGGTGTTAAAGATGTTAGTATAATTTAGGTTTGCCCTAATTTTCTTGAAATCTAAATTTCCTTGTTTTAATTCAATCTAAGTATTACTAAAGTAACATCCATAAATTATCTAATTTCATAAATACATAAAAAATACAGTGTTTGAATTAACAAGGAATATACACAAAAGGGAAAGAGTTGTGTAAAGTATAGATACACTAAGTAGTTTACACCTTCTATTTCAATAAAAAGGAAATAAATAATTCCTTGTAATTTCAAATGAAGCAAATCTCTTATTTAGGTTAACTTATGAAAAGTTATAATGGGAAACCTTTTTAGAAGGATAGTTCTAATGGATTAATATATGGAAAGGAATATTCTAATTAGTGATTAATAGCTAGAAACATAAAAAAAATACGTATAACCGCGCTAAACATTTAAAAATAAAAACATAATTAATACCGCATAATACACGTCAATATTCGTATTATACATATTTAGAATATTAGAATAAATCGCATAATTAATAGCAGGAATAAGAAATTAGATGGAAAAGATTGTGACTCCAAAATTATTAGGCAATTAGGCAATAAATGTGCAATAAATAGGGAATTGCAAGAATTTAATAAAGGATATAAATGGATTTATAGGACTGATTAAAAAGATTAATAGAGTAATTATGGAGAGATAAGGGAGGTTGAATATGTAAAATTAGACCGAATAAATAAATATCTTTAGAAATTGTCCAGTTAGAATAATAATCATTTATTACAAACAATTTGACATTTATAGAAATATCAAATTAACACGTTAGTAGTAATTAAATATTATAAGGCAGCATATTATCATTATGATATATTATAGTATCCTTAATTACACAAACGAAGATTAGTGGGCTCGCCCCAATACTTAAATTTAGGATGAATAATTTGATTTTGTAGGTTGGAATGCGAAGTCTAGTAGAGTTAGACAATAGGATTCTGCCCTTCATTCAGAGGCTACCAGCAGCTGTGTACACTCACTACTAACGTGAAACGTCTCCAATCGTAGGACCTACGAGAAAAGGTTAGACATTGCAGATGGGTAATGGAAAATATACCGAGGGTTCACCTTGTATTTGAACTATTAAATGGCATGGTACCATTTGGGAAATAGGGTCTACTTCATATCCAATAAAAGGTAGCAAGTAATTGAAAGGGGGTATTTTCCTGGACTTACTTAGGTTAGTCTAAATGGGATGTCAATTGTGGAAGGTCGACGAGCTATGTTAGTTTTTTGTACCGGTATTTTACAGTAGGTTTAGTATATAGGCTTTAATGCCGGTAATCCCAAAAGAGTGGTAGCAGAGACTTGGGTTATGCCATGATGAATTTCGCTTCCTACTAATGTATAATCTGTATGAGAGATGCATAGACCTTAAGGTAGATGGTTAGACGAGAAATTAGTTTAGCGAAGTTGGGATGGTTAACCCTTAGATGAGTCTTTGAGTTGCAGTAATGCGACAATTAAATTATATATTATATTATAAAGCTATATATAGCAGTCATCGGTCTCTGTAGCTAGAACCGATAGACTAGAGTTGATAATGCGAAGGCTCCGCTTCATATTTAAGAAGTATTAAGTGGTTGGAGTTTTAGGTAGTGAAATGTTAGATTGTATATGTGTACACATGCGTATATCTATATATGTGTATGTGTGTGTGTGTAGTATACCTTTAAGAAGGTTAGCATAGACATATCATACATGCATATAAAATTAAACGGATTAGCCATACAATAATAGACATAACATTCAAATAGGAACCAATCGATATAAATTTATGTTATGAATAAAGTATGCAATTTTCCAATCATCGGAACATTTTTCTAACCCCCTCCTCATTATAACCCACATGATAAATTTAGAGGGACATGTCCTTAGAGCAAGACGAGAATGATTGATGGAGAAGTCTTCTTATACATGCTCAATACTTACAAGGTGATTAGATGTCCAAGGATACCATTGATTCCAAGAAAGAGCCTCCGTTTGTATTTGTTCTATTATATTTTCCATTCCATTGTGAGTTTAGGTTAATTGATCTTCGATATACTTATGTTTATTACAGGTTACCAAAACCAACAACCTATGCTATATTGGACTTGGGTTTCATTTTTGCTGAAATTCGGACCCATTAAGGTGCATATTGTTACATTCCTACTCCTATATCGTCATTCCCAACTACATTAGTCTCTGATGTAGAAGTCTTTGAGGAGTCACATAAGGGCCTCTTCTAGGTAGCAAAGAATGTATAAATGGCTCATTAGGTTTATACTGTGAAATTTTAACTTTTGTTCCATTTTCAGTGTAGTGCTTTTGCGTTCAAGATGTACCAACGTTTCAAATAGTGCCAAGGGCGATTGGAGTATGTACGCTCCTAGCTTAGGGTGGCATAGACTTCTCACTCTAAACCAGAGAAGAAGCTAGCCTAGCTTAGAACCACCCTTGCTTCTTGGAAAGATAAAGAGGTCGTGCTAAAAGTTGAGGTAGAGCAAGGTGCACAAAAGGCTATGTAGGCTGAAGAGTTTTATACAGAAGGCTGCAGAAGAGGGTAAATGGTTAAGGAAAGCTACATAGAAGGTTGAAGATTTGAGGAAAGAGTTGGCCACAAAAAGGGGATGTAACGACCCATTATTTGATCGCTTTATTTAAAGATATTTAAATTATTTTAAATATTCAAATTATTTTTCAAAAAATAATCAAGTTTTAAATAATGAATAATAGTAATGAACTTGTTTTGGAAAAATGTTCACAAAATATATACATTGAAATGGTAGAAAATCGTTTTATCAATAAATGGCTCTGTAATCGTAAAATGTTGCATACAGAGCTAGATACAATTATTTTTAGGATTGAACAAGAATATGAAATAAAATCAATTATTTTATTTTTGAAAATTAAATGTATTTATGACATCATTAGTGATTCCTTTATATTTAATAATTTATTAATGATTTTAAATTGAGATATAATGATCAAATTATTATTATAATTATTCAAATAATTGTTTTTAGAATGATAGTAATTCATTTTAAATAGTTATAAAGTGATAATGAATCATTATATATTTTAGTAGAAATTTATACTTGATTTGAAAATATAAGAAAATTCGTATCCTTTATCGATATAATAGCACTTTTTGTAAATGTTGTTTAACATTAATTTATATGGTTTTAAAAACCGAATGTAATCATTTTAACCAATTAATAATGATAAGAAATGATTTTTAAATTTTATTTGCATTTATATGTAAATTAATTTATAAGTGAAAATATGACCGATAATCAGTTTTCTGATTTTCAACAGTTTAACGAACAAAAGTTGTTCAAAACTCATTGCAACCTTTTTTATATGTCATCTGCACATATATAACGTAGACATGCACACCCTAACATGTACACGAACATATATATACACACATACATGTATACATATACATTTAAATATACATATATTACAAAATATCAAGATATTTTCCTAAAAACTTAATACTTAAGCAACCCAAAAGCAAACCATCAGCTCACCTTACACCATATCACCTCAATTACATGGAGACACAAGAGGGAGGCTTGTCGTGCATTAGAGGAGATGGAGGGGGTGTGGGCAAGAGGCAAATGTGTAATTTTGCATTTAGATATTTGTTTCCAAATTTTTCCTATAAATATCCACCCTTTTTTTCATAAATTCCTAAAACTAATTCTTCATCTTCTTTCTCCACTTTCAAGCTTTCTAATGGCTTTCTATGTTAACAAAATTATGAAGCAAATATTTATGGAAATAAATTAAATTATCAGTATATATATAGGGAATTAGGAACAGGGACAAATTTTAAAAGAAAGTTAGAGTGAAGGACACTGACTTTCATTTTTGGACAGAAGGACAAACTTTGGAAGAAAATTAGACTGAATGGAAATGCTAGTTATAACCAGCAATATACTAGGTTTTTAAACTATACAAAATGCTAGTTATAACTAGCATTATATTCAGTTTTACATTGTATAAAATGCTAGCTATATTTAGCATTGTCCTTCAACCTAATTTTTTTCAAAGTTTTCCCATCGGCCTAAAATGAAACTTGTTGTCCTTCAGCCTAATTTTGTTTCAAAGTTTATCCTTGTACCTATTTTGCGTGCGCGCGCACACACACACATATTAGTATAAACACCTCAAAACCACTTCAAATCACTCCTTTTTCTCCTTCATATCCACGACCACCATCACTCTTCATTTGGCCGAACCAACCACCATCTCCACACCTAAGTCCCCTAGGAAGGAAAAGAGAAAGTGAGCTTTGATTTCAAGTTACTGAAGCTATAGTCAAATCTAGTTAGTCCATCAAATGAAGGTGAGAAACTCTAATTATAATATGACATATTGGATGATATTTGGTTATGCTTGGTTGTGATGTTGTTTATCATGTTTGGACAATGATGATACGATTGTTTGATTGCATTAACAGGTCATGTTTAATACATGTTGGGAATCACAAAGGAAATCATTTTTCTTTAATAAATGAAATGGTGTATATAAGATTGTTAAATCTCTTTGAAATGGTTTATAAATGTTTTATAAACACTAAAATCCAATTCAGTGAAGTTTTGAGAAGTTATGAAAATTAAGTCAAAAATAGGCGCGTCGCATAATGGTAGTTCACGATTTCACGCCACAGAAAGTTAAATCCATTTATACGATAGTTTCGGGGTCGAAATTTATTATAATAAGAATTTTCCGAATTCTTACAATCACATTTTTCAAATGAAGAAAGAAAACCGAGATTTCATTTAATAGATTCTGAACTATGAGCAAAACAAGTTTTCAAAATAGCCGCGCTTTGGCAGTTCAGAAATCGAAACAACAAATTCTTTATAAATGATATTTCTAATTCTTTAAATACATGGAATAAATTATATAAATATTTAAAATGTTTTAAAAGAGGTTTGAGTTATAATAGTGGATTTCTAAATGATCAAAAGGTTATTTTGATTAAATAAGCTTTAAAAACACTATTTGCAGCATTATTCACGGTACTTTTAATAACTTTTGAAATATGGATTTAAACTTAATAATTCATTTCCAAGTATTTTATAAATGTTTCAAATAAATAATTAAGTATTTTAATAATGATTTTGGAGCTTTTATAGTTTATAAAAGAATTTAAATAAATGATTTGAAGAAAATCTGTTAAACTCAAGCGATTTAAATCTTGGCTCTAAAAGCAATGAGTAGACTGGATTTTTCTATTCATGAGATCTGATGTAAGGAGCTTAAAATAAGGAGATGTTTAGGAGCAACCATTGTCCTAGCTCACCTGACATCTTTCTTGGGAAGGGGTAGATAAGGTCAAAACTTCGAAAATGAGACAAGTATAAAAGGTTCAAAATTTATAAATTTTATTTGATATAACTTGGGTTTGCGGTACGTGAATACCGAGGATGTATTAGTGTTGATTTCTGAAGGTCGAAGAAACAGGTCTTCATAGGGCAGATTTAAGCAATCAGTAGAGTGCACCACTTATTTCATCCTCTACTAAATATAAGCCTAGCTTAAGCGGCATTTCTTTCTAGTTTAGGAAGATGATGAAGGGACCAAGGATGCATGAGTTTATTGTAAGAAGAATGGGCCAGGAAAGGAACAATCAAGCAACAACACCATCTACCTCCACTGCTTTTTTAAGGTTCCTAATGAAAAGGCACACGATGGTATTACATCTACCCTACAAGTTTCTGACCCTGCTCTACATGCTCCCGTGGATTCAAAATACTCTCCTAGAATCCACTTCGTTCATTTTCTTTTGGTTTAATGGAGGAGTAAGGTTAAGACAGCTTTAGGCCAGTGTAGACATCTTGTATTGTTATTTGCATTTTCTTTTTGACATGTAGTTAATGATATTTGTGTATTGTACATATAATTTTTATTGAGGTCACTGGTTGATTTCATTTTACCTACTCTAGCCTAGCTCTTTATTATTACTATATTACTTAACTTTCCTGTGAAGTTCATATAAGCCCTGTTATGCTTCTTTTTGGTTATTTATACATAAAAACCCATACCTTCTATTTAGGAAAAAAGTATAAAAATTGGTAAACTACCTTGATTGATGCTCTGTAATGAGAATAGCTTCATGCAATATCTTCAAGAATATATTGCTCGTTTAGAATAACAAACAGTTAGGAGAATTGTAGTGAACACTGCTCTTATATGTAAGAAAGAAAAAGAATTTGTGGATACAAACGTGCAATTTAGGAGAGGGATCTAAGAGCTTTTAACCATAACTTCTCAAATCACTCAACAGACTGCGGCCTTGAGTGCTTTTCTGTTGCATGTCTAACGCCCTTCACCCGTAGAAGGTTTGTTTTCCTTGGATCATTCTTGCTTTATTTGGTTTAATAGTATAGTTGGCCATGGCTAGATGCATTGTAAATGGTAGGCTTCAAGTTTCATTTGGTTATTGTAACTTTATGTATTATCTATATAACTTTGTTATGTTTAATGGACAAATAAAATTTGCACTTATTAATTTCATATGTTGTAATTTGATTCCTTTCTTATACTTATTTGTTATAGGGCACCGCAACTTCCTACATTGGATCTCTTCAAGACCGCACGACTACCCTTGAAGTTGGTAGTACTTCCAATACTCCTCTAACTTTTGCTTCTATTATTATAAAAAGCCAAAATCTCTCTCAAATTACTACTTCGTATGAGGGTAGAACCAAAGAGTTGGAAAAGCAGATTGATGAGTTAGTGGAAGAGAATAAGTTAATTACTGGTGCAGTCTGAATTGAAATGCTAAGGGAGATTGAAGATATGGCCATGAATTTTAAGATTAGCTAAAGTGACGTGTGAACATTAATTTTTGAATTGTCGGATATTAATGATTGACTGAATTTACACCTTTAATCGCATAACTATGATATTGAATACTTTGTATAAACCACACAATTTAATTAATTTATAAATTATTGTAAACTAGTTAAAGTAATTAATATTTTTGAAATAATAATTACTAAACTTTATTTGATTTGTTTGGATACCATTAACATTTAATAAAATGCGTACATAAAAGTTATAAATGCAGTATATGTATCGATAAAATATTTAAACTGGATATAAATAGATTAATTGCTTAATGGTTCTGGGAATATACTTTTTATGGCCCACATACATGATGAAAAAGGGAGAGGTATCAAACGAGATTTGAAAACCCTAAGGAATAATTAAAAGAAGGAATTAAGTCTCTGTCCCTTATTCTTCTTTATGACTCGCTTAAATCTCTTTATGAAATGACTTTTTCCCTTTTCACTTTAATTCTATTTCTTTTGACGAAAATATGAAGAGGTGGGAGAGGATTTGATCATATGTAATTAGGAATTAAATAGAAAAGGTTTTAAAGGAGAGAATTTAAAGATTTTAATGTTTCCTTTAAAACATATTCTCTCTTATATAATCCATCATTCCTTTTCCTAACATATTTTTTGTACTTTCTTTCTCTTTCTCTCATCCTCTCCCTTAATGGCCTCCATGATAAAAAATTCCTTTAAATAAAATCTATAAAATTCAAGATGGTGTTTTCCTTTAGATCCTTACAAAATCAAGAGGTTTATTCAATCAAATCAAAGTTTAATTCTTCATTTAAGGTGCAAACCTTAGGCTTCATCTTTAGGTAATTCTAATTTTGTTTTATTATATGTTTACTATGTTAATGAAGTTTAAATCCTATACATGCTACATCTAATCTCGATATTTTTCTAGTATGCTAACCCAAAGTTTAGATCTGATAAATTTTAACTACTTGTATGTTCATCATGATAATATAACTACATCCTTCATTTGTTATAAATTTTCTAAGCTGTCCTATCTAATAATATATTTTTTAGTTTTAATTGATTTTACAATGAATTGATATATTTCTAGGTTGTTCAATTTAATTTTGTTATTTTTAAGAAAATTATTATTTAACACAAAAGGAGAAAACAAATGGATTAAAAACTATTTCTAATCAATTGATGTACTTTGTACCTCATTATATACACAAATATAAATTAACTTTATATGTAAATTATTTAAAATTACTTTAGAGATTAAATACATGTTTCACATATTTGTTGTTTTGAATGTTTGTTGTTGACATTTATTTAAAAGTTGTTTCAATTAAAAAAAGAAAAAAATATAAGTGGACTTTTATGTAAGACATCATAAAACCTCTGAATGCCTCGGTTATATTAGATTTCAATTTGTTACTTTGATTTTAAAACATGTAATATGTTACAAAGTTTATATTTACATATTTATATATGTTATCTTAATTTAAAATATGGTTTTTAGTTATTTATATATGCATGCATATATGCATTTGAGTGCTTAAATTATTTTGAAATAACATTAAAGATAAGTAAATGAAAGAAAATAACTTCTTTGCCTTTTCCTTTCCTTATTAATTGCTTACTTTGATATAATTGATTGTCATTTTGAATATATGTAAACCTTTAATTAGCTAACTTAACTTATGACATATCATATATAAGTAAATATAAGTAAACTATTATATACATATATTGTTATTTTATATAATTTCAAAATAAACTATGGACAACAGAGGCATATATAAATGTCGTATGTGTTCATTGTGGTATAAATCCCTACACATATAAACGTACACATTAACTATGTACATTGCTTATATGTTGCAATTGCACTATACACACTTGAATGTATATAATACGTTCATTATTATTTATTTAAATTCAAATTAAATGTAAAACTCCTTTCAAACAATTTAAATAAAATAAGATTTTATTTAAAACCTCACTAGATTGGATCTAATAATCTTTTAGACTTTGTAGGCCTAATAGATTCAAAATAGAAAAAAAAGTTGAACTATATCTATTTTATCCGCTTACGGTTGGCCTGGTTCCTTTAGTTAACATAGCTCAACATGAATGTATCACAAAGTTAAGAGTCGAGCAAGAGGATTTAAAGAAATATATGAAGGAGTTAGAAGCCAACATATCTAATACGAAGATTTATACATGGCTTCTTATGAGGATTAGCAATAAAGGATAAGAGCGACCATATAAGATTTATCCTAGACATAGCAAAGAAGTTTCAAGATAAAGAATCTTTACTCCACTCATGCCTTATTATAATTTTTCCAAACCTAGCTGTAACACCCCATAATTGTAACAATCAAGTATTTAAATGATTAATTTAAATGTTTAATTATAATTAATAAAACGACCATTATATTTGACTTTTTCAAAGATGGATGAATTGAAATGCAAGACACACGTAGTTGGGACCGCTTTTCCATTATAAGAAAAATGAGTATAAACTTGACTATATTTGGATTCGATGAGTTTTTGAATGAATAGTGCTTTAAGCAGATAAAATGAATTTGGGCTAAGGTCCATCAATTAGCCTATAAGTTGGTGTAACCTTCATGATTCCATTATTCATTTCATTTCCAACATTTATTTTCCTTTTCCTCTCCTAATTAATCCCCTCCTAATTACCCTTAATCATCTCTTAATCCCTGTTTGCGTCAAAACGTGGCACAAATACCTAAACGAGTATAGTAGAAGAAAGTGTGAAGAAAGTAAGCAAAAACAAGAAATAACAAGATACAAAAATTTTATAGTGATTCGACTAATCATTGCCTATGTCGACTTAACTTTGTTATTGATTTGGTTGTTGTTTATAGCTTATGTTCTTATGAATCGGTATGGATCCTTGGGATTACAAGGAAATATAGTGAAAAATGTTAAGAGAGCCAAAAAGATTCTCCAAATGATGCCCCTCCATGCCTATATATACTAAAGGTAGTTAAAACTTGCTCATCAACGGTTACACCCATGTTCCCTACATCCAGCAGTAGTTAAGCTTGAGAAAACGTAGCCATGTTAGAAAATATGATGGATCGGTACCGATCCATAAGATTGCCTTATGACTGTTGAATATGCGATTGTATGATTTTTGTTTGATGATAATAAACATATATATATATTCATGTAAATGTATTTGTGAATGTACTATTTTATTTTTCATAGATTAAATAAATATTAGCTGAATAAAAATAAATAACACAGAATTTGAATTCAAACAGAAATTTTATTTAAACAAATATTTATTACAACCTTTGAATAGTACAAAGTTCAAGCTCTCACTATATATATACAATTTCAATTACAGTAAAATTTTGATTACATCACGATTCACATTTACATTTGACCTCACTACATATCGCTCATTCACTCAATCGTATTTTATCATCAACTTCACTTCAAATTGAATGTAGCATCTGAGTAATCTGCAAAAATAAATATTGACGCAGTAAAATTGAAAGGAAATATTTTTGCAGTATAAAATAAAATGTGGATGTTTAAAATAATATTTGCCTCATTTACTTGGGTTGTTCGTCATCATTTAATAATCAATTCATCATACACAAGCAGCTTGTGACATACACAATGTATCACTGTATATGCCACAAGGCCGTGCACACCAATATATACACTTGATAAAATTACAAGGACAGGTGAGCACAGGTCAAACCCAAAACGCCGGGTTCAACTCAAGCGCAATAAAAACAATGTCACAATTTCAGCATAAGGTCAAATTCCAGCTACAAGCTGGATTCAACTCAAGTGTAATTCGAAAAACAAATCCAAATGCATATCAGACAATGTCACGAGACTCAGCATGTACATGATGGCAGCTGAAACATCAAGACAGCATACAAAACAAACTTCAACCAATGACCAGATCCAAAAACCACAAGTGCACAAGGGCAGTTGTACCAAAACAAGCTCAACTGGCCAGTACCATCTAAGCAGATTCAAGGATGCAATCATGCACAGCAACTAGTAGAGCAGGCTCGAATGACCAAGTGCACCAAAGATAAGGCAACACAGCAACAAAAACCAAGGCACAACACACAATAGTGATGATACAAGGACACTAACAACATGAAGGAACCAGACCACAAAGTCAAGCAATGGACAGGAAAATCAATGCAACAAGACAATGTAGACTCGAGTACACAACAAAGCTCTATACAAGTACCAGTCCAGTTACAACCAAGAACAAGGCACAGTGCAGAAGCAAATGTCACCAACATATAAAACTGAGAAGCAGTGCAAACAAATATACAAAGGCCAGCAACATTGAAATGGATCGAGCAAGTGCAACAAATAAAATATAATGCCAGCCACCAGAATTTCAAATCAAGCAAGACAGTGGCTCAACATCAAAGACCACATTCAAAAACAACTCAAGCTCAGTACAAATCCAACAATATATGCATACACACATACAAATGTATGTATGCACATATATGCAGACTTGAATAAACAGTTTACCAGAGAGAGCAATGCAATATGAACCAGACAGTACACAAGTGAAAAATGAATGCAACTGTAGTTCAACTGCAAGTCGAAAGTGTATATGCATATTAAAGTGCATCTGAAATTGGACTCGACTAATGCTACACAGACCAGACCCAAATGAACAGGAATCTGACTCAAGGAAATGTACAATGAGGTGAAGAAATCAAATGCACCAATACTAAACAGAAGCATGCAGATACAAGTTAAATATGACACAGCTAGTTCAAACAAAGACAGAGAAAATTTCAAACTGCAGTTCAAAGTAATGATGAAGTCACCTGCAGTTCAAATTAAAATGACCAGAAACAATATCAGTGCAATGGTGACGGCCGAAGATACGAAGTCATGGAATCGCATACACAAAATCATATGACCGAAGTCAAATGCAAATCAAGCCGTGGTGGCCACGAAATCAAATAGTGCCCTGACGACCAAGAAAACAAGAAATCGAACCAAGTCAAAAATCAATACCGTGAGAAGCAAGTAGCAATTTATACGAATTTGATTAAGTCAGAGAAATCATCAACGTCCAACAATAATCTAATGGCCGAAGCACAATATTGAAAAAATCAGACGAAAGAAAATAAAGGAGATCGAATCCATATATAAACCCATAAATCATCATCAGCAATGAATCAATTGAGTTCAAGCATTCAATCAGAAAAGAAAAAGAGCAAAAATCACATACCGAAGCCTTCTCGAACTCAATCAATTCGAAGCATTCGAAGCAATTAACAAAGACCCTCGATTAAACCATATATTCATTTGATCATTCATAGTCGGCTTCTTCGAAATTTTATGAAAGCCCTAATTTTTGAAGGAGGAGGAACAAATGAAAAACAGAGCCGCCATTATCACAAAGGAACGGGCCAAAGAATATTAAAGAAGAAAAAGGGGCCGACCTTTATTTTTAATATTGGGTTTAGAATTATATTAGGCTCTTAATTATTATTAGGGTTTAGTTTTGTTTTTAAATTGTTTTAAATTTGTATTTTCCATTTTAAACCATTGTAATTTCTAGTCGTGTGACTAGGGGACAAACTACATGGCGTAGTTTGAGAATTCGCAACTCAGTGGCTGAGTTGTGGCAGGCTTTTGAGCGTAGAGTTAGGTTGGTCAGTAGCGGGTGTTGCGAGTTTACGTGTGTAAGCACGTGACTACCTAATTTCTAGTAGAAACCTTGGGAGCAGCATGTAGGCAGGGTTTTGCCGAAGCTGGGTAAATTCTATGTCGTTCTATTTCTGCATTTATTATTCTGCTATTATCTGTGCTGCTATTATTTTGATATATTTGTGTTGAAATAATTTTATAAGCTTCCGCAATTAATTTTTATAATTAATAGCATCACCCTATTCACCCCCCCTCTAGGGTGAAATCGATCCTACAAGTGGTATGAGAGATAGGAATAGAAGTCGACTTTTGTTTTTAAAAAATTGGTTTTTCAAAAACCAATTTTTGTTTTAAAAATTTGAATTTTTAAAATGGCTTCTTTTAATAATGCTTTTGCTGAGGGTCGGTCCTTAGTTAGACCACCAATGTTCAATGATGAATACGCCTACTGGAAAAATAAAATGAAATTTTTTCTAAAAACCATCGACGCTTGGAATATTATTGAGACGGGTTATAGAACACCAACTATAACTGTAGATAATCAGAAAATAGAGAAACCAAAGGATCAATGGATAGAACTAGAAAATAAATTACAAAATGCTAATGCTAAAGCAATGAATTCTATTATCTGTTCATTGGATCAATTTGAATTTAATCGTGTCTCACATTGTCTAACTACGTAGGAAATATGGCACACACTAGAAGTGACTCACGAAGGAACATCTCAAGTCAAAGAATCTCGCCTTGCCATGCTAAGTAGCGAATATGAGAACTTCACAATGGCAAAGGAAGAAAACGTCAAACAAATGTATGGATGACTTTCCAATATCGTATACAAATCAAAAGCTCTCGGAAAATTATACACGGAATTGGAAATAGTCCAAAAAATCCTCAGAGTCCTTCCACGACGATTTGAATCAAAAGTGACCACCATTCAAGAATCAAAAGATTTTAAATAGATAAAATTTGAAGAACTCCTCGAAAATCTCACCACTTATGAGCTAGAAATAAAATTCAAGGAAGAGCGTGAAGGAAGTGACACTCAAAAGAAATCAATAGCTCTTAAAAGAACAACAGAAAGTGATGGTGATGATGATAATGGAGCAGCAGAATTGGAGATGGTAATAAAGAAATTCAAAGATGGAATTACAAATACGGAAATCCAGCTCGAATTAAAAAATTGAAAACCAGAATAGCCAAAACACTAGACTACTTAGAAGAACAGAAGATCATCTGTCATAAGTGCAACAAACCCGGACACATCAAGCCCAATTGTCCTCAAAATCGACGCGACTTTAAAAAGAAATCAAAAAGGAGAAGTTTTGCAGCCACATGGAATACAAGTGATGAAGACAATCAAAGTACTAGCATTGGGAGTGAGAAAGCAGATATGTGCCTTCAAGGAAATATAACTAATAGTGACGATGACAAGCCAAGCGAGGTATCAAAACTCACTCACTCAGAATTACTTATATATTTTTATGAAGTGAATGGCTATTTTGAACGACTTAGGGAGAAGTATGCCAAACTTGAATCACAAAAAGATACTTTGATAGAATTATGAACAACTTGACCAATTAGTTAAAAACTATCAAAGTAGGATCCTTAAGTGCGATAAGTATCCAACATTCGAAGAAGAAATTAAAAAATCAGAAATTAATATAAAATCACTTGAAAATGAAATTCTGATTTTGAAAGAGAGTGAAAATACTAGGAGAGAGAATTCTATTAAAAAGTGCACACAATTATTAAATGAAAATGAATCTCTCAAAACACAAGTCCAACAATTGTCAACGACTTTAGATAAATTTTCAAAAAGTGAAAAATCATTGAATATGCTATTAGAGAAGCAAACTGTTAATATAGTTAGACAAGGACTTGAATATAATCAATCTGAAAATGTTGAAAGCAATATTAATCAAGTCAATTCTATGTGCACAATTTGTAGAAAATTTGGACAAAATCAAAATAGTTGTTGGTATAGACCCAAACACATGAAAACTATACCAATATGAGTTCCAAAAGGCACAAATACAAAATCTCTCAAAGTTAAACAAATCTGGGTGTCGAAAGGAACATATATAAATAATGTTGGGTCTCCACAAAATTATTTTTCAAAATATTCTGCCACTGACAACCATGGACCTATAAAAACAAATGGTCACAAAAATCTTTTCCCGTGTAGGTGTGGTGGTAGGCTAAGGAACAACAATAGTGCTACTTGGATTCTGGCTGTTCCAAGGACACAACGAGCGACAAAGCAAAGTTGCTTAGCCTAGTATAAAGGTGAATCACAATGGACAACAACGAAAAATATCGTAAAGGTAAAACAGGTAATGGTATATTTATTTGAACGATATATTAAATGTAATAATCTGCACCGTAATCTGAGTTAAATCAGCCAATAATGTGATGATGAAATAATGATGATTTTGATTCTGACTTATTTAAAATTGTTGGCCAATTATATTCTTATGCCAAAAACACTATAAAAATCTCTAGAGCATCTGAATTACTTCATATATATTAGTTTGGATTAATAATAGTGTTTTATTGGATGATAATGCATTTGGTTATAATAAGGCTAACTCTATATTCACGGTTTTTTGATTATTTACACGACTTCAATTCAAATCTAAGAGAATGTCATTTAAAAAGCTGTTAAAATTGATTTTGAGATATTTTGTTGCATACTTCATGGTCTGGTCTATCAAATTCAATTAATGATAATTTTGAGTGAAAGAGAAATTTAAATGCAGATTACACTGGTAATCTAGTTGATAGAAAAATTACTAGTTGAACGTGATTTTAGTTGAGACATTTAGTAATCGCATCGTTTTTCAAAGAAAATATCTGCATATTTTTCATTTCAAATAATTTTCAAAAGCAGAAATTTTTCTCATATAACCCCTTCAAGAAAATCATTTTTGACCATGTTTTCAGATCAGTCATTTTGAAAAATTGATTTCATAATTATTTTTGAATTTGATTTTAAATGACTATTTTGACTAATCTGACTCCCTAATAATTATCGAAAAGATAAATAGTGATTGAAAAAAGTGATGAGTGTTGATATTTATCATATATTATGACTCGAGATGGTATAATTAGTAAATTTCTTTAGAAATTTAAACAAGAGTTATAAAACTTTTTGTTGGAAAAAATTCCATAACCATCTCTATCTCTATCATATTTCTAACAACCATTACTCATCAAAATTCTATATAGTTTGTCAATATGTGGTACTTTAAACAGGAATCATTCGTTTTTCATTTTACATTTTTTAATAAAATAAAAAAAGGAGGGATAAAATAATAATAAAATAAAATAAAAATTAAATCCAAAGTATTCACTCTCATTTAAAGTCCTCACGGTTATGTATGGGTGAATTACTTGGAATTTGTTATGTGCTTCCATGTTCATTTAAAAGTCCTTACGGTTATGCATGGATGGAACGCATATCAAAATTGATTTTTAAAATAAACAAGTTGATTCTAATCCCATTTCAAAGTCCTCATGGTTATGAGTGGTTGAAGATACTTGAATTCATTTAAAAAAAAATTAGAATACTGCTAATCTCATTTAAAAGTCCTAACGGTTATGCATGGGTAGTAGATATTTAAATTCCTGATATAAACATATCACAAATAGACACAACTGTATAGTTTTATATGATGACATCATTCCCATCATTCTAAAAGTGGAATATGCGCCTAACAAAGTATTTATGATTTTTGTTTGATTTTTTATTGAAATTTAATATTTATATTCAATTGACTTTTAATATTGGATTAGTATCGATCACTTTATCTCTATTTTCTCTCACACTGTTACTCTTTTGCTGATAACAAATGAGGGAGAGAAAAGTTAAAATTTTGTCAAATAAAGTCAAGTAAAGGTCAAATATTTTCTATTTGCATCTACGCTCATTTGCATATTTTTAATTGTATGAATATATGTAGGGGGAGCTTTGTGTAGAGAGGAAGCATTTAAATAGGAGGAGCAATTGGAGTATATCAATGATCAAATACATTTAACATATTTAAAATCTTAAATATATGTTTGTTATCATCAAAAGGGGGAGATTGTTGAATATGCGATTATATGATTTTTGTTTGATGATAATAAACATATATATATATATATATATTCGTGTAAATGTATTTGTTAATGTACTATTTTATTTTTCATAGATTAAATAAATATTTGCTGAATAGAAATAAATAGCACAGAATTTGAATTCAAACGGAAATTTTATTCAAGCAAATATTTATTACAACCTTTGAATAGTACAAAGTTCAAGCTCTCACTACATATATACAATTTCAATTACAGTAAAATTTTGATTACATCACGATTCACATTTACATTTGACCTCACTATATATCACTCATTCACTCAACTCGTATTTTATCTTCAACTTCACTTCAAATTGAATCCAGCATCTGAGCAATCTGCAAAAATAAATATTGACGCAGTAAAATTGAAAAAGGAAATATTTTTGCAGTATAAAATAAATTGTGGATGTTGAAAATAATATTTGCCTCGGTTATTTGGGTTGTTCGTCATCATTTAATTTTCAATTCATCATACACGAACAGCTTGTGATATGCACAGTGTATAACTGTATATGCCACAAGGTCGTGCACACCAATATATACACTTAATAAAATTACAGGGACAGGTGAGCACAGGTCAAACCCAAAACGCTGAGTTCAACTCAAGTGCAATAAAAACGATGTCACAATTTCAGCACAAGGTCAAATCCGAGCTACAAGCTGGATTCAACTCAAGTGTAATTCGAAAAACAAATCCAAATGCATATCAGACAATGTCACGAGACTCAGCATGTACATGATGGCAGCTGAAACATCAAGACAGCATACAAAACAAACTTCAACCAATGACCAGATCCAAAAGACACAAGTGCACAAGGGCAGTCGTACCAAAACAAGCTCAACTGGACAGTACCATCTAAGCAGATTTAAAGATGCAATCATGCACAATAACTAGTAGAGTAGGCTCGAATGACCAAGTGCGCCAAAGATATGACAACACAGCAACAAAGACCAAGGCACATCACACAATAGTGATGATACAAGTACACTAACAACATGAAGGAACCAGACCACAAAGTCAAGCAGTGGACAGGAAAATCAATGCAACATGACAATGTAGACTCGAGTAAACAACAAAGCTTTATACAAGTACAAGTCCAGCTACAACCAAGAACAAGACACAGTGCAGAAGCATATGTCACCAACATATAAAACTGAGAAGCAGTGCAAACAAATATACAAAGGCCAGCAACATTGAAATGGATCGAGCAAGTGCAACAAGTAAAATATAATGCCAGCCACCAGAATTTCAAATCAAGCAAGACAATAGCTCAACATCAAAGACCACATTCAAAAAAAACTCAAGCTCAGTACAAATCCAATAATATATGCATACACACATACAAATGTATGTATGCACATATATGCAAACTTGAACTAAACAGTTTACCAAAGAGAGCAGTGCAATATGAACCAGGCAGTACACAAGTGAACAATGAATGCAACTGCAGTTCAACTGCAAGTCGAAAGTGTATATGTATATTAAAGTGCATCTAAAATTAGACTCAACTAATGCTACACAGACCAGACCCAAATGAACATGAATCTGACTCAAGGAAATGTATAACGAGGTGAAGAAATCAAGTGCACCAATACTAAACGGAAGCATGCAGATACAAGTTAAATATGACACAGCTAGTTCAAACAAAGACAGAGAAAATTTCAAACCGCAGTTCAAAGTAATGCCGAAGTCACCTGCAGTTCAAATTAAAATGACCAGAAACAATATCAGTGCAATGGTGATGGCTGAAGATAACACGAAGTCATGGAATCACATACACAAAATCATATGACCGAAGTCAAATGCAAATCAAGCCGTGGTGGCCATGAAATCAAACAGTGTCGTGATGACCAAGAAAATAAGAAATCAAACCAAGTCAAAAATCAATACCATGAGAAGCAAGTATCAATTTATACGAATTTGATTAAGTCAGAGAAATCATTGACGTCCAACAATATTCTAATGGCCGAAGCACAATATTGAAAAAATCAGACGAACGCAAATAAAGGAGAACGAATCCATATATAAACCCACAAATCATCATCGGCAATGAATCAATTGAGTTCAAGCATTCAATCAGAAAAGAAAAAGAGCAAAAATCATATACGGAAGCCTTCTCGAACTCAATCAATTCGAAGCATTCGAAGAAGTTAACAGAGACCATCGATTGACAGAAAAGAAATGCTAAACCATCTATTCAATCGATCATTCATAGTCAGCTTCTTTGAAATTTAACGAAAGCCCTAATTTTTGAAGGAAGAGCGAACGAAAAACAGAGCCGCCATTATCACAAAGGAACGGGCCAAAGAATATAAAAGAAGAAAAAGGGGCCGGCCTTTGTCTTTAATATTGGGTTTAGGATTATATTAGGCTCTTAATTATTATTAGGGTTTATTTTTGTTTTTAAATTGTTTTAAATTTGTATTTTCCATTTTAAACCGTTGTAATTTCTAGTCGTGTGACTAGGGGACAAACTACGTGGCGTAGTTTGAGAATTCGCAACTCAGTGGCAGGTTTTGAGCGTAGAGTTAGGTTAGTCGGTAGCGGGTGTTGCGAGTTTACGTGTGTAAGCATGTGGCTACTTAATTTCTAGTAGAAACCTTAGGGGCAACACATAGGCAGGGTTTTGCCGAGGGTAAATCCTGTGTCGTTCTATTTCTGCATTTATTATTCTGCTATTATCCGTGCTGCTATTATTTTGATATATTTGTGTTGAAATAATTTTATAAGCTTCCGCAATTAATTTTTATAATTAATAGCATCACCCTATTCACCCCTTCTAGGGTGAAATCGATCCTACAATGACTTCTTCTATTGCCTTGTTCAGCTGCAGCTTGTTGTTAGCTTCATGTCCTCCATCATAATTGCTCCATTAGAGGCTTGTTTCTGAGTTAATAAATTGGATCGTTGGAGGAATGGTGTTCCAGATTTCAGATGCTCGATTTGTTCGAAGCCAAGTAAATTTAACCTATCCATCCGTTGAGGTTGGAATAGGTTTCTATCACCATGACTTAGAAGTAAAGGAGGTACGAGGTGATTTGGGTGAATTTTTATGGATCGATGCCGATCCATCACTCAGATGGATTTGGATTGTTGAAATTTAGTGATGGTTTGCTTTCGCCTTGTAGTCTTGGCAGTATTTGGTTTCTGGGTTTATAAACTATCTCTCCTGTCTTTTTTCCTTTATAACTTTCAAGTCCGACGGATCAAGTTTATCCAAACACTGTTTGGTTAAAAGATTGTATAACACTTGTCCACCAAAGCACGTCTTGCGAATTGAAGGTGTACATTGCTCAAGGACAAATTTCAAAGCCGATAAACATTAATGGTTGAATTTCTCGGCCATCAATTGACTAAGCTGCGATGAATCATCGTGTTCCTATAGATCCGCCTGTAAGTCAAAGACTGTTCTAGACTGCAATAGCTAAGGACTCGAGTTTTTTCTTAGATGTAGTCATAAATATCATCGTTTCGTGTTCTCCTGGTATTATCATATAATATAGTACAACGTAAATCGGGATCGTCCAGTGTTTATATAGTAGTTAATAAACATTATTAAAATCAATGACTCAATTCAGTAACTGCTATCAAATTATTTCAAGGTCAATTGGTGTTCGAAACCAAGACTAGCCTTCGAGATCTCCGGGCCATGCACTCGATGACCAATTAAATTCTTGATCACTTTGGATCGTTAATCAAATCGTTGTCCTTTCCGGGCCATAAGTCTATTGTTGATCTCTCCGTATCAATCTTTGACCTCTCTAAATCATTCCTTGATCTCTTTATATTTCTAATCCAACCATCAATATCTTTGAATTGTCAACTCAATCATCAATCTCTTTGGATCATTAAATCATTTATCGATCTCTTTGGATCATCAGATCAATATCGGTCGCTTTGGATAGTTAGTTCGATCGGTAATCTCTCCGGGTTGTTATTTCCATCCACAATCTCCCTGTATCGTTTGGCATCCAATTAAAATTCAATCTTTCTGGATCATTGGACATCCAGTCTAGGGTTGGACCTCTCCAGATCGTTTGACCTCTAGACTAGGGTTCAATCTCTCTAGATCGTTTGACATTCAATCTAGATTTGATCTCTCTGAACCCTTGCTAAGTCCAATCCGCTCGCTCTCCAACGAGGGGACCCAATGATCAAGTAAGTCCATTTTCTCACTCTCTAGTAAGGTGAAATTACCTTCTCACATGTCCAATCCACCTACTCTTCGACAAAGGGGCTTACACCTTCTGGTCATCATTCTATTTCTCCGAGTAAGATTACCAAGATCAATATCAATCATCACATTCAAGTGGTTTTCAAAATCAAGAATTCATATAATTTTAAACACCTATCAAAACATTCATTCAGCAATTATAACCTAACATCCAACTATAGAGCATGACTAGAGACTGACCGTGATCCCATGCAGGAGTAAGTAGTTTGACTGTAATGCCATATCGTTTATTGAAAGAAAAAAAAGCAAAGTGTGGAGTTAAACCTGACTCCCTGTCATCTCGATCATGGGATAATTATTATTAGCCCATCTCCGAAGCCACTTCAATTCGTTGTAGATGATGGTAGCTCCTGTTCCGTCACTATATCTCGACTTCATATGTATTGCTGCAATTGGTTTTTCCTAACCTGTTCCTTAATCAGGTCGCGAAGGTGCCTGCAATCATTTGTTTCATTCCTATTCAGCTAATCTAATAGGTAGTATTTTCCATATTTTCACTATTAACCGATGGGTTCTCTTCTTATTGGTCTGCAATAGGGAATATTCCCGTCGTATCTAGGTATATCCTCTTTGAGGTTTCTTTTAATTCTGTGAAAGAAGATAATCTATGTTCCTTCCTTTGTTGCTTTGGTCCTCCAAAGCTATTGTCAGCTTTCCACTTGTATTTATCTTAGCTAGATTCTGAATCGGATAGTCCTCCACCATCCATGACATCTTCCACCCTTTCAGCTTCAACGTCTTCCTGATGTAGACATCGTTCGTCCTCATGATAAAATTCTATAAGATCCATCAGAGGGTCTCGCTCCAAAGCAACCTCAGAATCTATTTTACTAGCTATTCCTAAAACTGCCGCCGTCAGAACCAATGATTAGTTTGTCATATCAATCGTGGTAGCTTCTACTTTAAACCTTATCAAAAAAACTCCTAATATTCTCTCCGGACCTCCGCTTTATGCTCGACAACGTCATTACATTTTTGGGTTGTGAAATATGGACTTGAAATTGTTTCAAGAATTTGACCATCAATTCGACTTATAAACCGATCGAGCTATTTTCCAATTGTGTAAACCATAACACCGCTAAATTTGTCAGACATAAAGGGAAACATTGTCCCATCAATTCTTCAGATGCATCCAACACTTCTGTATTCTGGATATATCTCATTAAATGAACCATTTGATCTGTCTTTCCGTCATACAAATTTAACCTCGGCAGCTTAAAATCAGGCAGATTCCTAGCATACCAAATGTTCGGAGTGAATGGACTCCTATTCATAGCCTCAAGGCCCCGATTAGGTAGTGCACCCCTCATGCTTGCCTAACTATCTCGATAATTCTGCCATTATCATCTAAAGGAACTCTTCAATTAGCATTCTCAACTTGCCCACCATTCTCATAAGGGGATTCTAGCACATTTTCCTCTATTCTTGCATCAACATTCTGATTCGCGTTCAAATTCTTAGCATTATTACCTGGACATGCTTCATTTCCACCTATGTTAAAGTTGGGCGTGTCCCCAGGTTCATGGGGGTCAGTATCGATCTGTGCTTGTGGATCGGTATCGATCCATATGTCTCCTTTGGGGGTTGCTCCATTTTTCTCCATTCTGCTCCTACTCCTCTGGCTTCGGGCCTTTGCTTCTTGTTTGCAACAACTCCAACTGTTCCTATTTGTCTCATTCACCTAAAAAATGCCTCCATCATCTCTTGTTGACAGGCTATCATCCTTTTTTATACTTCCATCATTATCGTCTCCATCTTATATATGGTTATGTAGATGGAAGGTGGGTTAGATCCTGAAGACGCCTCTTAGATGCCCACTATTGATTTCCTCCAGTAGCATTCTTCATAGTTGATTGCCTCTTCATCTTTCTTAAATTCTACTTTCTAGTTGTTTGATCCTAAATTGTTTCTCAATGAAAGCAATAAAATGTTTGCACCAAAATGTGGCACAAACACCCAAATGAGCATAGTAGAAGAAAGAGTGAAGAAAGTAAATAAAAACAAGAAATAACAAGACACAAAGTTTTATAGTGCTTCGACTAATCATTGCCTATGTCCACTTAGCTTTATTGCCGATTTGGTTGCTGTTTACAACTTCTATTCTTATGGATCAATATGGATCCTCGGGATTAGAAGGAGATATAGAGAAAATTGTTTAAAAAGCTACAAATGATGCCCCTTCATGTCTATTTATAACTGAAGGTCACTGAGACTTGCTCGTCCATGATCACACCCACGTTAGCAATGTCCAACAGCATCTAAGCTCGAGAAAACGTGGCTATGTTAGCAAATATAATGGATCAATATTGATCCATAGGAAATGATCAGTACCAATCCATAAGATTGCCTTATGGTCTTCTTCCATTGCCTTTTTCAGGTGCGACCTATCATTAGCTTTATCTTCTCTATCTTGATTGCTCTTTTAGAGGCTTAGACATATTTAGAATTGAAAGACGACATCATCAGGCAAGCTCTCTCATCCATTGAAATCTTACACCACTTTTCAACCATCTTTCCTATTAAGAAAAGGTCATTTTTAGATATTGAGATGAGTTTTAGATATTGAGCAGGAATTTTCATCCATTCTAAAATGAACATAACTAAGAAAATAGTAAAAGATTAATTGATATAAAGAAATATTAATGTGTGGGGTAATCATTAATAGGTTGTAATGAACGGAAGAAAACAACATGTTCATTGGAAAAGAAAGTACATATAAAATGGTATATAAAATCCAAATATTCAAGTAACTGTCAAGGACAACTAACTTAAGTGGTTATGGTATGGCGTTGTACACTGAGATCATGAGTTTGAACCCCCAAAACATCAAAAGGTTGAATACATCTTAGAATGCATGATTTAAATTTCAAGCTCTAAAGTTGGTACAGTTACCATCTTAGAATATTGCATCATGACTAAAACAACCCCACACAAGTGAGGGGCCTTGAAGAGCTGAAGAAGCATGCATGCTTTAGCAATATTTGATGGTAGAACAATGGAGAGTGCATGTACAGAGAACTTAGATTAAGTGAACTAGAATGGTGGGATGAGAATATGAATAGGCATATGTGGACTAAGAAAGTATGCAAAGCCTAATTTGAAATCCAGTTAAGGTAAGGCAACTTGAATCATGCAGGAACCTATAGCAACTTGAAGCAACCTGAAGCAAACTAGGCTATCACCTGAAGCAAAGTTAAGCAATGTAAAATTGAACTGCAATGTAGATACTAAGACAAAGGAAAGCTGCAGGAGTGATGAAAGATTCAAGTATATGTATGCATTGGCAATATAAGCTGCAAGCAACAAAACAAAAACTGTACAAATAATGAGAAGACAGGCACATCATGCAGCTGTGGTAGGAGCCAATATAGGTGAACGACGTCAGTGCCGGCCCAAACGCAACTGTTGCCCCAGACAAAAATAAATGACATCCTGGCGGGCTTGAACATAGGTTGCCCTAGACATGAAGAAGATACTTAACCATTAGGCTACAACTTAAATTGTAAAAATTTACATACAAACATACTTTACTAATTATAATACATAACCAAGCTACCGTCGGAATTGTTGCCCCCACCGGATCGGTTGCCCTAGGCGGCCGTCTTGCTCGCCTTACCCTGCCGGCCCTGAAGGACGTAGAGACAAGCAAAGCTGAAACGGGCAAATGACTATATTGTGTTTGAGTGCAAACATATTGAAGCCAAAAAAGGGCAGCAAAAAGTGTTCATGAAATGGAACCCAAAACAGAATGAAACACTTATTCCAAATAAATGAATAAATGCAGCAACTATAAATGCATGCACCTACTAAATGCATGCACATTGGTTAAGTTGGAACTTGCATGTATACTTGTAAATTAGAAAGATTCCGTGAGTTGGAGTTTTTCTTTTCGTGCGGATAAGCCCAACCGCCCGCATAATATAAAACTCGTTTTGAAACCCTAGTTTATAAATAAGCTAAATCTGTAAATAACTATTTCACATTCGGGTATTCCTTCGATCGCTTTCTGTTTCAATTCAGTAATCGACAATCTCCTTTTTTTTGGTTCAAATTTGTAAGTTTCTATTTCTATTTCCTTATTACTATCATCTTTGTCACGTTCCCATTTTGAATTTTTTTGATCTGATCATGGTTTCAATTTTTTCATGTATCGGGGACCATAGAACGAAGCAATCAATGGCGAAAAGTTTGTTTAAGCTTGAACACCCCATCGGTTTGCCTCCTTTTCTTTTCGTTAATTTCATATGAATTTAATATACCTATTGTAATTTTGTACGTTCTGTAATTTCTAACTCGTGGCTGTAAATAAGTCGATTTCGTCTAGATTTTCTTTGGGGAAAGTAACGATAAATATGAATATACGTTTCGCTAATAGGAAAAATAAAAACAATATGGAGAAATTGATAGCTGGACAATCTATTTCGATTTTGAACATATAGAAGTTAGGTTTGCAGAACTTCATTAGATATTAAAATTTTATTTGTGACTTGTTTTATTCGTTTGGTGTGTGAAATTGACTTGGGGATGGTAAAACTGAATATGGAATTGTTGGAATTAATGCAGATACCATGAAAAGAATCAAAAGATTATCAAAGTCTCTTGAAAAATGAAAATTTGATTCTTTTAGTAGTAATCGTCATGTTCTCATATTCACTTGTGGAAAATGACCATTCGGCTAATATAAATATGCGGTAGCTTATATAATTTTCATTCAATCTCAAATCAAGCATCATGATATAAAGCTAATATAAATCTAGCAAGTTTCATTTTTTTAATGTTAGACACAGGCTTTAGGAGTTGTGCAATTCTGAAGAAATTGTGCAGATTCTATTTGTCAAGTCTTAACGTTAAGTTCATAAAAAAAATTGCAGCTCTTCTAATTGTTTAGGAAGAGAATGAAGTTCGATCAACAAAGAAGCTTGAACATGTTTCAAATAGCTCTGTTCTAGTAATTTTGGTTAGTATGGTAATGATCAATTTCATTTTTGTCTTATTGTTAGTGATCAGTTGGTCATCGTTTTTGAGCTATGTTGGGATATCAATAAAAAATATAAAAGCATGGTAATAATGAATTTATCATTTCTAATGATAAAACATCGGCAATATTTTTTAAAATTGATGGTTATAAACACGGTAATTTACTAATCCAGTTTTATTTTTATGTTAATACATTTCTTCAAATAGACACAAGTTTTTAAAGCATATTTTTACAAATGACCTTTGAATTTTTTCATAGCAGATCTTAATCTTGAATTTTAGTGCCTAAAATTTCTCGTATAGCACGTGGTTTGCTAATTCTTTGACAGATAAAATTGAGCTAATTCGTTTACAGATAAAGTAAATATTTTTCATATAAAAGAAGAAGACTAGGGTCCGTTTGGTATCAATTTGAGTTTAGTGTATTGCGTTTTCAACATGTATTACAAAATGCAAGGAGAGCGAAGGTGAAGATTTAAATTCTAAGCCATTACGGTGATGGAGGAACGTCGGAGAGGATGTATTGTGTTTTGTGCTAATATTTCTTGAAACATGGAAAAGTAAATATGTTTTCTATTTTGTATGTTAAATTTATTTTTCAAATTAGTTATCTTTCAAAAATACATGGATCGTGTGTGGACGGAAATCCAAAATTAAAAAGGGCGTACCAAACCGGGCCTTAGGGTTTAGAAGTATTTATAATTGGCAAGTACTAGGTTTAGTGTATAAGTTCAATTCAAACGATGCTAGTAGTATTATTTTTTCTCTTGTTGATGTCTTTCATCAAGTTAGATGATAAAATGTACATTATAACATTATTATAGAGAAATAATATCGATTATTTTTTAGGCAAGCAGCAGTTTACTATTATCATCATAAAGATTGCCAGTTAATCAACATAATCTTCGTTATAGTGACAATACTGATAACAATAATAGTATGCTTTTTAGTATCAATGGTGTTACCATAACAAACATAAGTATGTTAATAACTTAAGTTGATGGTAAAAGGATTTCAACTTAAGATGAATCGTCAAAGTAAATATAGTTAGAATATGTGTATATGTATGTATATGTGCGCCTGTGTGTGTATATATCAAGTTTTGCATTTGAAAATTCAGCATCATATATTGTGGAGATCAGAAGATGCAAAACAGTAAAGGTCCACAATGAATTTGAACTAAGAGGACAAAATGTGTTAAAAGTGGATAGGGTATCCTATGTTGAAGACATATTATAATTATCCTTCCATAATTTCCAATCAAAATTTGTCATTCGGCGTAATGTGGCTACTATCTACTCAACTACTTCCAATTTATGGTAAACGTTTTACCACTTCCAATTTATAGTAAATGACTGTCTTGATGGATTTGCTGTAAATGAAAAGTTTGCTACTTCCTTATATCCATAATGTCGGCCCTTGATCTCAATTGTCATGTTTTGCTTTAAAAAACGACACAAGTTCAGATATCGTATTTAAATGTACAACTCGTTCTAAAATGTAAAAGTGTTCAGGTTTGATTCTTTTTACATCTCATATAGAGAAGCTTCCGCAACAATTTTATGTTGTAAACTATGCAGTGGTTGCAACATATATTTTAAGGGTGATATATATTTGAGAACACTGTCTTGTTCTTTTGTTTACGTTTTCTTTTTCCAGATGCTTGCAGCGTGGAACTTTAATATTGTGTTAACCCTCCAACATTTTATTTTATACTGTGGAGTATGATAGGTTATGCATTTTGATATTATATATTCGAGTACGATCGTATAGGTTATGCATTTTGATACGATATGGTATATATTTCAATGGTAGTATGGTGTGATGTGCATATGTAGATATTTGTTTGCTCCATTACATACTTTCCCTCGTAAAGAATTGTGCCCCTACAATTCGGTTCGACAGAAACTACAAATCGAAATAAACCAAAATTCCCAAAACAATCATAGAGCAAACATAGAAACCTATAATATATTATATCAAAATGCATAGCCTATACGATCATACCCCGTGGCATAATATAAAACGTTGGGGGTAACACAATATTAAAATTGCACATTGCAAGCATCTAAAATAACGTAAAAAAAGAACGAAGTTGATATTTTCAAATACACATCACACACTTGAAATATATTTTCTAATCATTGTCTTGTTTGCAAATGAAAATTGTTGCAGAAACTTCTCTTCGAGGTATAAAAATATCACACCTGAATATTCTTAAATTTTAAAATGCGATATCTGAATTTGTGGCAGTTCCAAAAGCAAAACAGGGCACTTAAGGTGAAGGGCATACATTATGGATATATATACAATAAAGCACCGCACTGTTTTCCTGATCCGAGTTAAAAAGCTAGTTAGGTTTTTAATGAGGTGATTTTATCTACTTCCCCAAAAAAAATTTTTTTGTAGGTAATATAAAAAGAACGGACATATGTTAATAAGTAAGTGAATAAATCAAACAGGCTTACTAGGTAGGTTAAATTTTTGAAGGCCTAAGTACCCATACTCATGAGTAATTAACTAGGTTAAACCATAATCCTATACTCACAAGGGCCACAACTGTCATTTTTTATTTCATTTCTCGTCCGGGAATCCCTTAGTAGAAGTTTGGTGATTAGAATAGAATTGTAATAGAGTGACGAGGTGCTGGGAGGAAGCATAGCTGGAGGTGCTGCGATTTCTATGCAGTTTCCTGCTTGCTCAGCACCAAAACCACACAGAAACCATGGAGACTCCAGCTCCGCTTTCTAATGTCTTGACTCTCCATTACAGCTCTATCCTGGTCACCAAACTTGCTTTCTGATGTTTGGATTGTGTGTAGTAGACCAGATAGGGATTTTCTAATTATATTTGATTGATTCTGTTAATTTAGGGTTTAGAGGAGTTTTAATGGTGATTAGGGGTTTTTAGAAGAGAGAAAGGGAATATGAAATGATGGCTGTAAGAATAGGATTAGGATTTTAACATAATTAATTGCTAATGGGTATCACTATTTTGTGCCTTCTATCCTATTTTCTAAGCCTGTTTATTTATCAATAATTGTCATCTGTTTATGTTTTAAATGAAGTTTTTTATTTTATGGATTCTAGTGGTGTTGCACTTTTCGGACTTTAGTAGTTACAGATAAAAGATTACTTGGTAACCGGACGGAACTGGTTACAATGTTATTATTAATTCTTAATTCAGATTGATGATATGGTTGAGATTATTTAAGCCAATGTCCCACTTTGAAACTCCATGAATTATGAACATTTCTACACCCTAGCAAACCGACAACTCGTGGTTGGTTTTTCATTTATTTCAAACTAAATTTTGTTTCTTTTCGGTGTTGAAATCTTATAATATGTGTATGCTTAACAAAGAAGTTCCTTTACAGTATGACTCAATATGTGTATGCTTTCAAGAATTAACGTCTTGCTGGATTATGGATCTGAATTGAGAAGTTTTCATGTAACAAATCAATCATGTGTTTGTATTCTGAACACAATACACAGATCATTTTTAACCCTTGAGCACATTAAAGGTTTGCAATGAATCAATCTGCAGCTCCTCTTCCTCCTAGGGTTTTAACTCTCCATTACGTCTCCATGTTGGTCACCAAACATTCTACATGACTTGGGGTCGTGTGCAGTAGCTTAGGGATGGTTTTTCTAACTATATTTTGGGATGATATTGCTAATTTAGTGTTAAGAGGAGTTTTAAGGGTGATTAAGGATTTTCAGAAGAGAGGTAGTAGACAATGACAGCTGTAAGAATAGGATGAGGATTTTAACATGATCAATTACCAATAGATGAGGTATTATGCCTTCTAACCTATCTACTAGGCATGTTTAATTAATTAATTAATTAATATATGCCCTCTCTTTATGTTTTGAATTAAGTGCAATGGTGTTGCGCTTTACAAACTTTTTATCAATAAAGGATTACTTGGTAACTGGTTATAATGCTGTTACCTTATCCCAACTCAGATTTATGACATGGCTGAGATCATTTAGGCCAGTGTCCCACTCCGAAATTTCCCTGATCATGAATACTTTATACAACCTAACAAACTTAAAACTTCTTGTCGGGTTTTTCATTTTCTTTGAACTAAATTGTGTTCCTTCTCAATCTTGAAACAACATAAATAAGAAGTTCAGTTACCTTGCGGTTCATTACTTCATTATATGTATGCATTCATGGATTTCCTTTCCTTACAATTAAATTCTTTGCAATGCAGAAGTAAGAAAGGGTGAAGCTGATCGGATTAGACAGAAATATCCCGACCGAGTTCCAGTATGTATTACTTTATTTCCATCTTTTACCACAGTATTACAATGCTTGATTTGTAAATCTCATTCTCAATATAAAAATATACTATGTAACACAGGTCATTGTTGAGAAAGCAGAAAGGAGCGACATTTCAGACATTGATAAAAAGAAGTAATATGTTTGATTTTGCAGTCCTTGTATCATCTATATTTCCTTTTGTTGTTCATCCATCCTATTTCCTTTTTCTAAGTTTGATGTGATCTATCTTCACCTGGTTAGAAACCAGAACAGAGGTTCACCGAAATGTCTAGAGGTCTGGGCTTTGTAGAAAAGTGCGTTTTAGCACAATCGGTGCGTTTTAGCAGGATTAGTTCTAAAATGCACTACTTTATTCAGGCCGTTAGATCCTAAAGTTAACGATCCATGATTTTTAGTTGCTCTTTGTTTTGGTTTCCAATCAGAGCAGTCCATCTCATCTCATTTTTCGTTGTAAATGTTATATGCAACGTCTGCCTTCGCTCTTTTCTTCTTGGATCTCTCAATCATAAGTATAAGAGCAACGTTAGATGTTATCATACTAACACAAGCGCCACAGTAATATGTGGTGATGGAGCCACCTATGTTTGTATGGCCTTGATATTTCCATCATGGTATTTTTTTAGAATTTTTGTTGATTTTTTTTGGTGTTGAATATGTGATGGCATAAATCTTTGACGCCGAAGACTGAACCTTTCTTAACATAATTGCCATCAAGTCTTCTGAATTTTGATTCATATCAACATTTGGTACTTGAACTAGGATTATGTTCCCTTCAGTAAGGAGTCTGATTACTAAATAATGATTAGTGTCAAGTTTTTTTGTTTACCATCCAAATTTTATTATCGAAATTTCAGTAAGCACAACAAAAGTATTTAATGCTTAATAATTATAATTAACTACAAAACATATTCTAAGCTGCATTTTTGTTCTATAGGTACCTTGTTCCTGCAGATTTGACTGTTGGTCAGTTTGTGTACGTGGTTAGGAAGAGAGTTAAGCTTAGTGCAGAGAAGGCCATCTTCGTTTTTGTTAACAACACCTTGCCTCCAAATGGTAATGTTACATTATGCTATATTTTTTATTTATTAATTTGGTCTATTCATTCATCGTTATAACAAGTTTAATCATGTTCTTAAACATGCATGTGTGTGTGTTTCTAACTCTCTTGCAACTTTTCATGGGACTTTTAAATGAATAAAAATTGTACGCATTTTATATTATTTTGTTCTCGTGTTATTTGCGCTGAATATATATATGTATGAATGTGTTATTTTCAGCTGCGATGATGTCTGCAATATATGAAGAGAACAAGGATGAAGATGGGTTTCTTTACATGACTTACAGTGGGGAGAATACATTTGGGTTTGGTGAATATCATTAACCATGTATTGTGGGGGGAAGACTGTATATATCAATTTATTTCATGATTTCCATTTAAGTTAGAAACTTCTTTTCGAATGCAATCTAGTTTCATGTAAATAAGTTCAAATTCGAAAGTTATTATTATTATGATTATGATGTTGCCATGTATTATTTACATTTTGATCAATGGTTTTATGGAAATTACTTTTAAATTATGTAATCAGATATGTTTCTGTTTCTCATTGTTTTTTGGCTTTATTTTCCCTCAATAAGGGCAAAGCCAATGCAATTAGTTGAATAGAGAATTTGCTTAGTGCAATTGCAACATTAAACCATTCTTCAAATGTTACTATATCAGTTGTTTGCAGGCATGTGTATGTGAAGGAGGTAATATAAATTTTAAGTTACATAATATTATCACACAACACAAACCAGGAAAAGAAAAATATGAAGATGTTAGATATCACTATTTTCTGGAAGCGAAGGAGCATCATATTTGCTGAAGAGGGTGTAGCCTGATATCAATGCAAGAAGAAGATAGCACAACAAGGCAACTAGGTGAAGCATCAATGATATATTTGCATTTTTGCAAAAAATTCCATAATAACTGCAAACTTCGCTCCATCCCACCTTGCGGTCACCTTCCTGTGCCAAGTATAGTATTTCGATCACGGCTGAACTTGATGTAACCATTATATATGCAGTAACCTAAAGTCAAAAAAATATGTATGATTTATCACCATATGCCTAGTTAACTAACATATTCATACTTGCAACACTAGTAGTTCATGACAGCTATGTTAATAACATGAATTCTTTAAATAAGGGACGGGCTCGGTTAAGAGTTTGGTTATGAACTCTGGATGGTTGTTCTTTATTCTTTCGGTAGCTATTTATGTTACATTTTTGATAGCTCTTTAGGTCTACATTTTTGATAGCTATTTAAAGCATACTTTTGATAGTTCTTTAGATCATATCAAATAAATATTGATCATCGGATACTTTTGTAATACTTTTGTTTTTACCTGAAATGTGAAATTCGTGAAGCTATCTAATGATCAAAAATTTTTGTGTCTCGTTTTGTTTGACATTGTATGTCCAAATAGAATTATATATACTAGTATGAGTCTGTATTTCGCACACAGACTGTTCGTATTATTGTAAACGAAACGCAAAAGCATTTTTGAAATTTCAAAATGACACCAAATAAATTAGTTTAGCGAATTTTCTTTATTAGTAGTAGAGATGTGTGTGTATATGTATATACACACACTCCTCAGTCCCCTTTATACAGTCTTCTAACTAGGTTACGCACGCGCGCGCGCGCGCACACACGTATATGTGTATATAAATATGTATATACACATACACACTCCTCAGTCTCCTTTATACAGTCCTCTAACTAGCCTTCTGATTTACACACACACATACACACACACATATACACACACACTCCTCAGTCCCCTTTATACAGTCTTCTAACTAGCCTTCTGGTTTACACATATATGTATATGCATATATGTGTGTATACACACACTCCTCGGTCCTCTAACTAGTCTTTTGGTTTCAGCCACTCATTCCTACATAAATAATTCTATTTCTATGTTATCACACTATGTTATCATTTTAGTGAGAATGAGTGGCTGAAAGGAGGCTGTATAAGGGGGTTGTGAATCCTTCTCCACACACACAAGAATAGATTGCAAACCTGGTCAAGGATAAAAAGAAGCCAGTCACAGTTGAACAACCTGTTCCACGAAACCAAAGAAGAAAGGAAGGCATATACAGCACAAATGCCATTACTCCAAACCAAATACCTAAATAAATTCAAACACGACAAATACAAATATAAATCAAATTTAAATTCAGAAAGAATGAAAGGCTATAAAAATAGAGAAAATTACTTGAATCCAGATAAGTTTTTGAAGTCGATATTCCCGTAAGATTCAACATACTGATTGTTCTTCACCATGATACATAGTGATGCAATGCTGAAAGGAAGTGCAGTGAGTCTGAGCACGGTGTTTATGAGCATGCTTTTCTGTTTATGGGTTGATGATGAATTGGCTTCATTTGCATCACTCATTGATTATTTTTTAGCGAATTGGAGAAGAAAAGGGTAAAGTTGGAGTGCGCGAATATAATAAACTAAAATTTGATTATTTAACAAAGGTGTTTCGTGGCTGTGTAGTGCTGATGGTACGGTTTTACTTTTGCAGTGTAGCAAGCAATGATGGCAATTGAATGCGCACTCAGAAAGCGTACACTAGTTGTTGACATTGTTGGATTTAATATGGGGTTTGAAATGGACCGTTGGATGTTTAATTTGATTCCAAAATTATGGATGTAAAAGCAATTTATCTTATTCTTAGGCCTTCTGCCCAAACTTGCTTTCAACCCCTAATTTTCATTTTCAGACTTCACCTTGTTTCGGACGTTTATTTAAAGTGGAAACTAGGAAGACATCCCTATCATACTTTCATATTGTGAAGCGGGTATCTGTCAAAGTTTCATTGTAAATCGGGTTTTTGTTTTCTGAAAACGAAAAAAATTATTGCTGAAATGTCAACAACCTTTATAAAAAAATGTTGATATTTCAGCAACTTTCTCTGTCAAAGTTTCATTGTAAATCGAGTCTCTGTTTTTTGAAAACGAAGAAAATTATTGCTAAAATGTCAGCAACTTTTATAATAAGTGTTATATTCAGCAACTTTCATAAACTGTGTTCACAGTGTACATAAATGTTGCTGAAATGTCAGCAACTTTTATAAATAAGTGCTGATATTACAGCAACTTTCATACACTATGTTCACAGTGTACAGAAAAGTTGCGAAAATGTTAGCAACTTTTATGAAAAGTTGCATCATGTTCTGCAATAATCGTGAATAAAAAAACATGGACCTAATTTACACTGAAATTTAGTGAATGACTTTTCGTGAATTTTGAAACTTAATAAGGACCTGTGCCAAAAGTACCCTTATTTAAATGCGTTTATTTAAAGAGCACCTCAAAACAAATTGTTTGTTAGATTCAGGTTATAGTCCGAAGATTAATAAACTGGTACCAAAATACAAATGCCACAATGTCTTGTTTTTTATTGATAAAATCTCGTTCGAACTGTTTTTTCTTTATATTATATACTTAGATATAATTTGTTATATTAATTATCTAATCTAATTTAAGCATTGTAACGATCCTTCTTTTCGGCCTTCGACCGTCGATACTAATACACCTACAGTATTCACGTGTCGAGCGTCCCAGTGTCGGAAAGACAAATTGTTAGGGTAAAATAAAAGAAGAAAAAAAAGAACAAAAGAGAAGAGAACACAAATCAAAATCTCACATGTGGAACGATAATATATAATATCTCAAAAAGTTTTTACCAAAAAAAACCTTTATATACATACATCAATCAGAGAAACCAACCCATCATTAGCCTGGACAGTTAAAACATCATGTCCCATAAATGCTGATAGATACAATCAAGTAATGCAGTGGAAAATAAGTACGGTAAGAAATCATACAGCCCCTCTCCAAGAGCTCCAATAAACAACAACAAATTTGAAAACATACTCGAGCTGACCCAACATTAAAAAAATAACACCCAGATCAGTCTGCTAAACCAGCGTGAAAAACTCATATCATATAGATTTACTATATTTTAAAACCCTTTAAAATAATGGTATCTCGTAAGACTACGCTGCTAATAAACAAGGAGGGATTTCTACCTTACGATAACCAAACAATTTTTATTATAAAATATAGTGATACTAGAATAATGTCTAGGGTGTAAAATATAAATATTAATCATAGCCGAAATGGTTACATTGATTACATTCTAGCAAAATAGTACTACAATCAAATCCGATAAGGGACGTTCGCATAATGAATTTCCACGGAGATCTCTTCGGAGAAGCCGAATCCGAACTCCATGCACAAGGATCAGAAAACACCTTCCAAGAGTCATAATATCTCTAGATAAAATATACCATAAGGTAAAAACAAAGGCCCACACCCGAACATAAATATGAACAATGCGAACCAAAACAACTTCCGCGTGCAACATCGATAAACATACTCTAGATCTGGAGTTGACAATATCATGTCGTAGGACTGCAAAATTCCAGATTGTGCATCCTACTCTGTGTTCGGTCATTTCTGATGTCTAGGTTACGTTTGACATCTTTCACACGAGTCTTCATCACTCGAACAGAATTCGAATCCCAAATTGGATTCCCACATCTTGAACATATCACGAAACAACACATGGATTCTCATATCTCAACAAATCTCGGAATCACACATGAATTCCCATATCCTGAATAGATTACGAACAACTACATGTGCTTGAGCATCTTAAATAGACCTCGAATCTCCACATAGATTCCCGCATCCCGAACCTATGCACTTTCAAGAGGTAGAACACATACATCAGCCTTGAAGTAGTATTTGATAAGTAGAATACTTACTGATCCCAGTCTCTCCAAGACTGAACTGACGAATTGGTCATTCATTAATAACGAGAACAGTCGCATACGGGAACGAAGTCCTGTATACTATCCATAAGTAAGTAACACATAAAGCACGATCGAAACACATAAGCATGATTAAGACATATAAAAGACTTCTAATCCCGCTTTTAATTAATCTTCCTTTATTAATTAAAATTCTTCTTTATTGGTAAAACTCATTTTTACACAATAAAATCTTTTTATTAATGAAACTCCATTTGTAACTAAACTCCATTATTTAATTAAAACATTACTATTCATTTTCAACCCCTTCTAAAGCTTCCCAAAAGTATTCATATACTTATCTCAAATGATATAAGTATATTCACAAACCGTTAACCAGGTTTATTACTTTAAACCTTTACTTTTTTTTATATCTTTTTTCAAAAGATTCCTTACTTATAGTCTAAAATATCCATTTTAAGGACATAAGTACTTTCACAAATCCATTCAAAAGGTTCAAGACTAATGTCACTTAAAACATTGTCACCACCACCCAAAACCATTTCGTTTTTTTTCTCATCTTTAAGTTAGTCTTTTAAAGACCTATTTACATTTACAAGTAAAATCAAACAGGTTAAAGGCGAATATTATTAACACATTGCCACAACGAACCTAAAACCAATTCATACTTGTTATTCTCTTTCAATTTACATTTAAAGATCTAAGTATTTAGCAAATCATTAACAATATTTTATCACTTTATAATATTATCCAAGGGCTTAAAAACAAATGTTACTAAAACATTGTTTACAACAAACCCCAAAACACTTCACTATTCATTATCTTTAAAACTCCATTTTAAAGATCCGATTACTTTTCAAAAGTATAGTTAAATAGGCTAAAACAGATGTTTCACAAACATCGATACTATAAACCCAAAATCACTTTTATGCTTTCCATTTACTTTAAACCATCCATTTAAATTCTAAGTATAACTTTGCTTATTAAACAAGGTTATACACCTTTTTAATCAATTCATAAAACGATCTGTTATAGCAGAAGTGTTATAACTCCTTTTAAATTCCTTCACAAAATATTCCATTACAATCCTTTATCAATATCCTTTATAAATATCCTTTATTCCCAAATTCCTCTTTAAAAACTTCTAAATATATTAAGTACCCTTAAAAAGATATGCATTTATACTTATACTAAATTATTTATAAAACTAAAAAATAATAAAATATTATAAACCATTTGTAAAATATTATAATATAAAATCCTTTTATTTCTCAAATAAAATCTATAATAACTTAAAACACACACACACACACATATATAATAAAAACATACTTTTAAAGTACTTCTACTTATTTTTAAACCTTTTATTTAAAACCCATTTAAAAACTTGTTTATGATTCAAAACCGTCACTTTATAAATCTATAATTGATTTTCAAGAATATATTTAAACCTTGTTATTTCTCGGTAATAAGTACACTAATAGTACTTATTACAAATACGAATAAGGCCTAGGATGTTTTCCAAAGTTAATTTTAAAATCACAGACCATAGCAATTTCTAAGTGCACCCATTGCTTCTACCACTTATTACTTCCATTTTCACATTCCACAGATGTCCAAACCAATCTCATTTATGCCTAACATACCAAATTGTGCATAGAACAATCCAATATATATGTACATATATATTCCCACAATTTCCCATAATTTATCCAATTTAATATATGTTAGTTATCAGGGATTTCAAAGCACGTTTATAATGACTAAATCGTTTCTAACATTCATAACATACTATCACTATTCACAAAGCAATATCAAACATGTAAACAAGTGATCTGGGCCAAGATACATGTTATAGATGATCAAATAGAGATTATACTCCATAATACAGTTATCCCTTATTTTACAAAACAAGGCGGAGCCCAAAAGTAATAACTTGCATTGTTCGTTATACACTTTATATTTTTAATACAACAACTATATATATACAACAACATATAACCAATCAACTGGTGAGTAAAACTCACCCAAGCTCCAGTTAACGCTTTTGCATTTTCGAATAGTCCAAAATTGAATGCCATTCGATTTTGACCAAAATTCTCTCTAGCTCCAAACTCGACATATCTGACTCTATCGCATAGATAGTCCCAATACGAATGCAATGACGAAAACGATGCCTCGCCCGGACCTCATATGAGCAAGATATGATTTTTAGATTTTAAAGATAATTAAATTATAATTAAGATTAATTAGTCTATGTAATTAAACTAGTTACCCTCCTCCTTTACCTCGTTCAACCCAGGCTTCTTTCAAACCCAACTCTACGAAACTTTGTTCGCCCACAGCTGCCGTCGTGAGCCACAAGAAACTTCCATACGTTCGCCAAAGGTCGACCTATCTCCAGCACCCCTACACCACCATTGGCTCCCCCTCTTGACGCCGATCATGAGATCCAGCCAAAAGAAGCGCTGTCGTTCATCTCGAGAACTACGCCTCCATGCTCCATGCCCCATGCCCCATCACTTTGCAGTTGGTCGTTTTGCCTAAAATGACACCGATCGATGAGTAGATTTACGCCAGGGCAGCTAGGGTTTAGTTTTGGAAAATAGGAAGAAAGCGAGGCCTTATATAGAAAATCAAATGATTTACGCTTGGCATTCTATACTAAATACCCTCATTCCGAACACAATGGAACTAGCATCAAGGTCTAACTCCATCATATGCAGAAGTTAGCTTTCAAAATCAAATGATATTA